>OZ010795.1:166457771-167657771 GCA_963932465.1 Maratus speciosus | reverse complement strand
AATATTAATATAACTATTATTAGTATTAATTATTATATAATATAATATAATTATATAATAATATTAATACAATTGTATTATTTATATTCTTTAAAAATTGTCATTTGTGATTAACACTATATATACATTTGGTTTTTCAAGCTGCAGTTCCAGGGAGTATATTACTATTTATATAAAAAATATTGTAATATTTTTTTTAATATAAATAATATAATATTATTATATAATTATTAATATGATATATTATATAAAATTAATTATTATTATTAATTAATTATGTTATATAATTATACAATAACATTAATATAATTATATTATATTATTTATATTAAAATATATATATAATTTTTAAAAATATAAATAACATTTTTATATTACTATATAATTTATTAATTATTATATAATAATATTAATATAAGTATATTATTTATATCTTTTTTTAAATGCTATTTGTGATAAACAAAAAAGAAACTATATATATTTTATTTTTCAAGCTGCAGTTCCAGGAAGAATTTGCAGTTTTAATCCATAAAAAACCTTAAAATCCAAAATCCGGGAGGGGGGGGGGGGGTTGAAGAAAAGGTTGGATTCCCTAACAATCCCATGAATTTGTAACTGTATGCTCTTATACCTTTATGGAATATAGTTCAAAATTATACATTACATGGAACCAAAAAAGAAAAAAAATTACTTGTCTTTATTTTTTATTTATTTTTGTCTTTGCTACTTAAATGTCATTTTAGTTGAAATTTTACACTTTAGTGTGTAATGTTAGTTTCTGGTGCAAATAAATTACTGTTTCGCAGTAGCATTAATTTGGTATGTATGTGTGTATGAATGTGTGTGCGGGGTGGGGTGGGGGGTGAGTTCTGTCTTTCATTTGACAAACAATCATTATAAAATATAGCGGCACAGTTAATATATATTTTTTTTTCTGGAAGAAGTTATATACTTTGAACAATCATTATTAATACAAAGTGGAAAAACGAAAAAAAAAAAAAAGTTGTTGATTATGTGTAAAAATATTTTGTAATGAATACGTCAAATTTAAAAACCAACGTAAAGAAAACCCAAATATTTAGGATTAACAGCATTCAGTCTAAAGATTTATTATTTATTTAAAATAAGCTAACTGTATAATATAAATTTAGTTATAATTAGCATATAGTCTAAATATGTATTATTATTTATTTAAAATAGTCTAATCTAATTGTATAATATAAATGAAAAAAAATACATGAACATTTTATAATTATTAATATTTAATAATAATATTTATTAAATCAATGTAATAAATACATAGCAATAATTTTTATTAATAAATTAATATTGATTAAGATATATTAAATAATATAATAATAATATAAAAGCAAAAACAAATATTCTGTGCAGTTAGTTATAAATAATCTGCATTTACAAATATAATATCAAATTCGTATAATATACATTTGTATTAGAAGAAAATATTTAATAAATAATAACAAAATTTAAGTATACTTAGTTACAAAATATATAACGTTTAAGAAAATTAATAATAATAATAATAATAAACTGAAGGCAAATATTACTAAATTTGTATTTATAAATATACAAAATACATTAAATAGCATCCTTCTAAAACCAAATTAACCCAATATTGCCTAAGTAAGTACATTCATTAAAAAGAAATTAAATAAATAATTTTATTACAAAAAGCGATTTTAAGAAAAAGAAAAAAAATCTTTCATTTGTCTTTATTTAATAAACAAAAATTAATATTAAGTATATACTTGGATATAAAAATATAGCGTTCAAAAAATTCATTAAAAATGTATTGAAGAGACATATTTCTAAATCATTATTTATAATTATACAAAATGCATTGAATAACATTCAACAGATTACCATTATGTTATAAAAAACGAATTTTTGCTTTATTTTGTTTGTAATGTAGTTTCTCAAAACAAGTGCAAAATCGCCAAAACTGGTTGAACAACATGCTGGACACTGGCAACCAACAACCAATAAGGTTGCGAGCTTCGGCTTGGAACGACGAACTCCCTTGGAAAAAAAAATTATGCCTTTCGGTGAGATCATTGTATTTTTATTCTCCTTCTAAGGGAAAGATATTTCACTTAACTTCGGTGTTGGTTTTAACTGCGTCTATGAAGTTTTTAGTTTAGTTATTTATTGTATGTGATGTTGTGTGAGTATCTTTATTTTAAATTACTAGGGGGCTCGGCCCCCTACGAGCTACGCTCGCCAACCCCCGTTCAGACACCGCAGTTTCTAAAAGCACGCTAATTTTATCGGCTTTAAAAAGATTTTGAAAGATTGAATTATAATTTAAAAACCAGTGGCGAAACATAGCAAATATATTAAATTTATGCAAATAAAAGAATAAGGAACCAGTATATTTTCTCATTGTACCTTTGCAATAATATATTTATAGCAAATTGGAGCTAAAGAAGAATGAAATCTGCTGCTCAACAACTATTAAACTAATCGGATGTGGCAATCCCAAAATTATCTTCTATCTCATACATGTTAATACTTCAAAATTCGCTATCACAGTGCCAAAATTAAATGGCAATCTATGCCCCTCATGAGGATTCTAAAGATATGAAATTCCGTGCATTATTTCTTGAGATATGACTGTCTCTAAAGTCATGTAAATCCTGCAAAATGACGCATAACTGCGCCATCTATTGGGCGATTAACACCAAAACCTAATCAACAAAAGCTTGTGTCAACGTCTAACTGAATCCTAAGTTAGATGTTGACTTTGTGTATTAGTTCTTGAGATAGAGCTATAGATCAGTTTCAATGACGTCGCACCCTAGCAACTAGCTTGGCAACCTCGTGAATGTTTTTTGTTTGCCTCCCAAATTTCCCGGTTTTCTCCACTTTCATTGTTCAGCGCTAAAAGATCGGTGATTTTGATTGGTTGATGGAAAATTGGTGGGCATGTGGTCACGTGGTTGAAACTGATCTATTGCAGAAACCATGAAAAATGCAGATTGCAGCGCCACCTGTTGGGCGATTTACGCCCAAACATAATCAGCACCAATATTTATCAAAGTATAACTGAATCTGGAGTTTGATCAAAATTCATGCATTAATTTTTGAGACAGAGCTATTACAAGAATCGTGAAAATTTCAGAATCGCAGCGCCACCTGTTAGGCGATTTACACCAAAATGTAAAAAACATCAATTCATATGAAGGACTAACTGAATCTGAAGTTTGATGAAAATCCGTGCATTAATTCTTGAAATAAAGCTATTTCTGAAATCGCAAAAAATGCAGCATAGCAGCGCCACCTGTTGAGCGATTTAACCAAAACGTAAAAAAACATCAATTCGTATCAAGGAGTAACTGAATCTGAAGTTTGATGAACATCCGTGCATTAGTTCTGCAGACTGAGTTATTGCGAGAATCGTGAAAAATACTGCATAGCAGCCCCACCTGTTGATCGATTTACACCAAAATCTAATCAGCACCAATTTATATCAGGGACTAACTGAATGTAATTTTTTATTAAAGTCCGTTCATTAGTTCTTGAGATAGAGCGCCCATAAAATTTCTGTCGCATACAGAGAGTCGCGGACTCGCAGACAAACATTTTGTAAAAACATGTTTTTCGGTATCTCTGACCCCTAAAACGAGTAAATCCGTCAAAAACCGGAAGTCGAAAATTTTCACGAATCCAATACTTTCTTCTTGTAAAGATAGAAGGAAGTAAAAAGAATTTATAAGAGAAAAAAAGAACTAATTGGTATAAAAATATTAAACACAGAAAGAACTTCTTTGCTAGAGATTGAATAAATGTTTTTTTTAATTCTTATTTTCTACTAGTTAACTTGCCCGGGTACGTCAAAAAACAACACGAATTGTGAAAAAGCTCTGAAAATCACAAGAAGATATCGCGAAAAATTTTAAATCTCCTGCACAAATTTCGAAAAGTGAAAAAAAAATTATACAGGGTGATTCAGCTCGTCGGTGACAAACTTTAAGGATCGATAGAGCACACCTAGACGAACATTTTTGAATAGGGAATGTAGGGTCCCTGACGCGATGGTAAGGCGCTAGGCGCTTTCGAAAATTTGGGTGCCGAAATTCGAAACGTCATAAAAACTAGGGAAATGGTTAGATTTTCTTGCTTGTTGCGTCGAAATGATTCTGTTTGTTTAGACTTTCTTCAGTACCAATTTGATAAGCGTATCTCTTAAAACATGGATAGGGGGCGCTGCAGACTTTGGAGAGCTAGACAACAACTTTAAGCCCGTTATTTTGATAATTTAACACATGCTCGCCAAAGTTTATACTCTAACTTAAAGTTTGAACCCAAAAGTAGAGCCCTGCAAAAAGCGTAAAGGTGCGTTTTCACTGGTCGTTCTAACGACCTAAAAATCCTCAGCTACCCAAAACCTTAACATAAGAGCGTTTTCACTGGTTACAGATAAACCCTTACGCCAACCAATCAAAGGCAAGTTTTTACTGCGCAAGCGTCTACAGTCTACAGATCGATCAGCTGTCTCAGTTATAAACAACACGAGATAAAAAATAATTCCTCTTGTCATATTAGTAGCAAATATTTGATGTCAAGCACACAAGTTGTATGTGTTCAATAAAAAACAAAAGCAAACACTTTGTATAGAGCATAATCGCAAATTTTGACGGGTTTTCGCCGCTAAAGGGTCTTGAAAATAATGCCTCACAAATCAAGCTCTTGTTATGCATAATAAAAAATCAACGAAACTTATTATTACCTTGTGGATTCAAACAATAATTTTTTAAATAATGACGCTCGTGAATCTAAAGATTTAGAAATAATCCAGAAGGTCATTTTAATTAGATCGAACATTTTTGAATAGGGAATGTAGGGTCCCTGACGCGATGGTAAGGCGCTAGGCGCTTTCGAAAATTTGGGTGCCGAAATTCGAAACGTCATAAAAACTAGGGAAATTGTTAGATTTTCTTGCTTGTTGCGTCGAAATGATTCTGTTTGTTTAGACTTTCTTCAGTACCAATTTGATAAGCGTATCTCTTAAAACATGGATAGGGGGCGCTGCAGACTTTGGAGAGCTAGACAACAACTTTAAGCCCGTTATTTTGATAATTTAACACATGCTCGCCAAAGTTTATACTCTAACTTAAAGTTTGAACCCAAAAGTAGAGCCCTGCAAAAAGCGTAAAGGTGCGTTTTCACTGGTCGTTCTAACGACCTAAAAATCCTCAGCTACCCAAAACCTTAACATAAGAGCGTTTTCACTGGTTACAGATAAACCCTTACGCCAACCAATCAAAGGCAAGTTTTTACTGCGCAAGCGTCTACAGTCTACAGATCGATTCATGACGCTCGTGAATCTAAAGATTTAGAAATAATCCAGAAGGTCATTTTATCTGTCAGTAGTTTTGATACCATATAGCTCGCATCTAAAATTATTTTTTAGCTTTTCTCATGACAAATTAAAAGCCTAAATATGTGTTTCTGATGTTCATTTCAGTGCTGTGCTCATTATTTGTACATATGTATTTTGTGGCAGTGCAGTTATACACTGAAATAAATAAAATATTGTTTTTATTTAAAAATTACTGTTAATAAATCATAATGTTTTATTGATTAATTTTAAAACTCAGTGGTAATTTTTCACTTCAGAGATACAGTGATGAGTAAAATACTTTACCCAAAATTGTTATTGTACATGAGGCTGCTTCAAAGTACATTTTAATTAAATATGTGTTGGTTGATTCCTATATTATGTTATAAGTACATTATCATATTAGAAGAGTTAGCAAAATGTGTAGTGCCTGCCCAGGGTAAATATTTAATTTTATTATTTGAAGAGCTCGATTGATAAAGGTGTTAAGTGATACTTTCAGAAAATCAACTAATAAATTGGATAATTACAATGTTCTTACTGTCAAATGCCTCTTTTATCAATTAAAATCTCTGTGAGTATTGTTTTTTTTTTTTTTTTTTTTTCAAATAGTAATTTAACAGATGGTAGAGGATCATTGATTATCTTCAATCACATGATCAACTCTTTTACTTTTTTATTAAATGTCATATACTGTTTTTATCATCTAAGCTCTTCAGTTATTAGCACTCTATAAAAATAATCCGGCTGTATTAATATCCTGTGTTAGAGGCAAATAATTTGATTGGCGATGACACTGATATTGAGACACAATGGATATTTCTCGTATTATATCATTACTACAATTAAAATTATCCAATGTAGGTACACATCTACTTTTTGTATGTAAAAAAAGAACTTCACAGAAAAAGGGCAAAATAAATTATAGATAACCATAATAAATATTTAAAATTGTAAATTTTACTTTATAATTTTACATTAGGGGTCAATGGCAGTTTTTTTTTTTCTTTCTTGTGTTGGTACCCGTTTTTTTTATTATAGATTTGAGAAAAATAAACTTTTGTAACAAAAAATCTGGCATTTAAAATTCCTTTGCCCTCCCCCCTCTTTCTGAAGTTTACTTTTCTTGTGAGTTTGTTTTGTTTACAAATTACCCACATCTTAAATCCTTACAATTTTTTCCATATAGTTTGAAGTCACTTTTATGGAAAATAATTTTGTGAAGAGTTTGTTTTTATTTAGGAGAATTTTGTGAAGGAGTCCCAATGTTTGCCTTGAGCAATTTTCTGGTTCTGTCAGTAGGTCATAAAAAGGATACTTCAATGTTTGTTGGGTGTAAATCTTGCAATATTTTTTCCTTTCAGCAATAGAACCTTTTATTTTTCATTTGTGTGACTTAGAAACAACGCCTTGATGCTGAAATACATATTTTGGTTTGTTGTATTTAATTTATTCTTTTTTTTTTTTAATGAAATGAATGAAAATTTTATATTTCAAAAGAAATTAATAATTCCTGTAGGAACGATATTTAACGATTTATCTGATGTGCTTGGCTGACATAAAGTGTCCAAAAGTGTTGTGAATTTAAACAACAGGATTAAATGGCATAACAAGGATTACACTATTAAATATCTCTCCATCCATAACATGCAAATAAAACGCATTCTATTATCTCTCAGCTAGTTTAAAAATTAAAATATGAAAAAAGTTGTTGCATTGTTACTGGACAAGTATAAAAGTAAAAATAGGGTACTTGTGTGTATTTGGGCCAGGATATTTATTTATCCGGGCCAGGTAAAGAGATTTCCAAAAATGGTTGTCAATTGCCAGTTTTGTTTATCATTGTCAATTTTCCATGTTGCTCAAAATGGTAATTTAATACAAAATATCGTTAAAAAGAATAAATAATATAAAAGCAAACTGAAATAATACAAAACAGCAATTTAGTATATACATCTTTTAAATACATAACATCAAAATGATGGCTTTTAGCAATAAATGATATTAACGATGGTAGTTTTTTTTTTTTTTGAGCGATTAATTATGCTCACCAGAATGAATATAATATATTATGTCTATATATAGTATGCTATATCATATTATATAGTTATATGTATATAAATATTTCTGTCATCGCCTTTAATAGGGCAACTATATAATATGCACTTAAAATGAAAAAAAAGTATATAATAATAAGGGGTTACTGTAATATTTTTGGCACAGTGAGTATGACCTGGACCGAATAATACACAAGTATCAAAAATAGTTTTTTTTTTCTTTAACCACCACCCCTAAAGCATTCAATATTTATAAAAATCATGTCTAATTTCAAGACTGCAAATCATGTTGGTCCAAAAAACTTGTTACAATACATGAATTTGGCATGACTCTAATTATTGAAAATTCACCGGTTTGATTTACACTTGATAAGAAAGCATGAATTGCCGAATTTATTAAAAAAAATTACACTTGCTCTATAATTTTTTTTTTTCAGATATGACAACAGGAAAGGGGAAAAAAGCATTTTTAAAACTATGTATTCAGAATCTTTAAATTGTTTTCTTAACTTATAATTTACTTAATACAGTAGAAGATCTTTATAACGCACAACTTCTCAGATGTAAACAATGATTTCTGCAGTTAAAAAGCACCTGCATTTTCACTTTTTAAAATATTGTTACTCTCTAGAGGGCTAAATTTGATACATTAGCTCAACTTTATCTTCTAATTTAAGACCTTTTTACTAAAAAAAAAAATGCTTTTATTACAATAAACATTTTTGAAAATGTTTAATCTAAGGGATGTTTGTGTCAGTTATTTGGATCATGTTTATAAAGTAAATTTAACAATGCCTGACCTATATTATGCAAAAATTTATAATTTGGATAACTCTTGGTAATAAGGAATGCAGTATAAAGATATTCTAATGTATTTTTATGTTTCAGACATATTTGCCCATGTTTACAAGGGGAATTTAATGATGTGATCCATATAATGCAAAATTCTATATAACGCACAACCTTGCGTTTTTAGGTTTGCGTTATTAAGATCTTCTACTGTGTTAAGCTATTAATTGATAAAAGCAGATTTAAAAAAATACATATTACTCATTATTTTTTATTTACATTTTATTTTCTACAATTAAGAGTTTTAAAATATTTTGTTGTTACTATTTCACAGCCAGTTGGCATATTTTATTGGTGTGTTATTTGGAACATAATTAACTCTGTTGTTGTTGTAACTATAAAGAATGTTTGGTGATTTATCACCTGTGGCTAACTCAAAAATGCCGTAAAATTCATTTCTTATATTACAATAAAGTTCCTTAAAATATTATCGTCAGAAGCACACTTGTGTACATATTTTTTATAATTCTGGACTATCAAGAAGTGAGTAAAAAATCTATTATATAATTCTAGCTTGACATATTTACAAGTTAAATAAAATAGTGTAAAAAGATTAATAGTTAAATAAGTTAATTAATAATTAAAAGACAAATTCACCGTTTAATGATAATACAGCTCACACTTCTTAAAAAAATACAAATGAATTCTACTAAAGTAAACAGTGGATTTAACAAGAAAAAGATATTGAAATGGGTTCAGCAGTGACCCGGAGCTGAACAATTTTTGATGCTCCAGCTCTGCTCCTGGATAAAATACTGTGGCTCCGGCAACTGCTCCAACTCGGCTCTGCGCTTTTGAGTTACAGATTTTAATTTACACATTTAATTTTTTGCTCGCAAATTCTTTCTTCCTTCTTTACTTTCATTAAAGATCTGACAAAATGCATTTTTCTTCTCATCAAACTTGAAATGCTTGTTCAGAAAATATGACATCTTTTAGCTTTTACTTTTAAACTAGAAAGTTTGCTGGAATTTTAAACACAAAAATCTTAAAATTCTTCCACACTTTTCAAACAACCAAAATTGTACAACTACACATGTAAACAACAGGCAGCCATATTTGTTTTCAAATAGTTTTGTCACTTAGCTCAAGTAGAAAGAAGAAGTGAAGTAGTGTTACCATGTTTTTGTGAGAAGTTTTCCATCTCTAATAAAACAAAAAGCTCAAAAAATGATATAATTAAAATACTGAATAACGATGTAATTAAAATATTTTAAGACTGAAAAAAAAAGATTTAAAGGAATATTAAAAACTAAAGGAGCCTGGGACAGGGGAAAATTTAGAGCTCCAGCTCCAGGGAAAACACAGCTCCGGAGCACTTTGGGTTGTGTTTTCCCTGTGCTCCAGCTCCAGGTCCCTGGGGTTCGGTGATATATCTTGATGTATACATGATATATATCTGATATTTATTTTCAAAATATCATGAAGTTTGATATTTTCATATATCTGACTGACACTAATTTTCAAAATATTGCATATGATATTTTCAGTCATAACAAGTGTAAATGATTTTTTTGATATTTTCAGTCGAAAAAAGTGTAAATGAATTTTTTAACTGTTATTGATTGTGTCATTCTGTAGTTAAGAAATTTTGCTTTGGCAGGCTGTTTTTAGCTTCCCCACCTTCTGTAAAAAAGTCTTTTCCAAACTTTATATTTCAAGCTGAATTTTTAAATCTAAAATGTAGAACTGATAATTATGTGAGACAATATTTACTATAAAAGCTATTTAAAGATAAACTGTAAAATTTAGAGAAGTTATTTATAGCTTCATTAGAATCTTTTCTGCTTTTGGTTTTCTTTAGTTTAAGGCTGTTCTTAACTGCTCTGTTCAACAAGCGCAAAACGTTTTGACATAATTAAAAATTCATTTTTTAACGGAAACATATAAAATTGGAAAGCCTGGCCATGGAAATGATTTGGAATAGAACTGTTTTTCCATTTTTGGATCGATCCATTACCTATTGAGTTATAAGCGAATTCGATCATGTGACAAACCCGTTTTTCACCCGCTCTTGAGTGCTCTTTCTCCCTTCGCATGGAAATTTGGTTCAAAACGCCCACTTTGACACTCATTTCTGAAAGATCTATTGCGTTTGCAAAAAAAATGGAAAAAACAGCTCAATGACATAGTTTGTACATAACAACATGCTACAGTATATAAAATTCAAAATAATGCTAAAATCAATTAAGAGATGGCAGCACTGTACAACACTGGTATCATTCATACTTGGAAAAATATCTCACCTGCATCAGAAGAGAAAAATTTGCTAGAAGCAGGGCATAGCTTTTTTTTTTTTTTTTTTTTTTTTCATGAGGGAGGGGAGGGAGTGTGTTCTGAACATTTTATGAATCTAAGGAGAAGAAGAATTAAAACGTATTTCCTCATTCATTGGTTTTGTGAATAATGGAAAACATAATAATATAGTACTTTACTTTTGTATTTGCTTGTCCTCTAGATTATAAAAAGGAATTTTTTTTTAATGTAAAAATAATATACTTCCTCTTCGAAGAAGAGGATGTCTCCGATCTAAAGAAACATGTTATGATAATTTAGATATCTATATATGTATTATTCTTATTTATAAAATACTATAATATGAAAATATTTTAAATGGTATGAAAAGTAAATACTGTAATGAAAGAAATGTTTTAATTCTACATTCAAGGAAATTTTTCTAGAAGAGTATAGTCTTGTTTAAAAAAAAATCAGTTCTTATACTTAAAAATATGCAAAAAAGACTTTGCACTCCATCCATTTCTTTTTAAATTATTAAAAGTTGCAAAATTTAATTTCATTCTTCTTAGTTTTTTTAATTCATCAGTATGATCAATAGGTTAAGGTTTCCATCCTTTCATGCAAAGACACTCACAAGCTAATGTTAAACCTATGGGAAGATTCTTTAAAAAAATATTATTTACATTTCAATATATATATATATATTTTTTTTTTGTCATCAGATAGCTGTAAATTTCTACATTCGATTTTTATTTTTTTAATTTTGCTTGCAGTTTTTTTTTTTTATCAGGACATTTTTGCGTTTAGAACAGGTTCCTAAAGTGATAGAAAATTAATTAAAAAATCTGCAACCAAAAGTAAAAAATGGTGAATGCATGATATATTAATATATTGTACAGCCATTTATACATGTCTGCAAATTCTGAGCCAACATTTACATTCAGTGCAAAGTGGTATCCATCTAAAGAAAAAGAACAGAATATTTCTGTCAATGCCACATGCTTTTATAATTTGTTTTCACCTCCACATTATTTATAAATATTCTGTTCTATTTGAGTAGTCTAATAAAAAGATGCTTTATTATTATTTTTTTTTTTAATGCTTGCTTATATTAGCATGTTTCCTTAAACAATAATCGGTTAGCCAGGTGCCAGTGTTACATATGCATAATATATATATATATATGTGTGTATATATACAATATATGCATATATAACACTGGCGCTGCAACTAACCAAAAAATACCCAATAATCTAATTTTATATTAAAGTCTTTATTTTAATCTAAGCGATTGTTCTAATTTACGTAATTGATAATTACTAAATCCCTTAAAAATTAATGTCTTGAATCAGAAAACATTAAATTGAATTTACTCTTACATTGCAGTACATAATAGAACATAAAAAAAAAAAAATTTAAGCAAAAAGTGACTTACTTTTCATAAAGATAGGCAATAAAGCAAAATATAGGTAATCTTCAGCAAAATAAAAAAGAAGCGTAGCTTCCACATCTATGCAGAATATAAAATGTGTTTTAGCCTGCAAGTTTGTATCCAAAGGACTAAAGATTATTTCTAACCTAATAGTCCCCCAGGCGCATTCCAACGGGCCAACACAGAAGTAGGGAACCAACAAGCTGCAACTCTACTAGAAATTAGTTGACTTTGCTGCTTTCTGTACCGATCGTCAAAATGTTAGTGACAATAACTGATGCTGCTGATAAACAGATAATACTGCTTAACATCTATTCACACCATCCTTGTTGCATTTCTATCATCAACTGTCACAGCTAAAGCAACTAGCAAATTAAAAGAGAAAATAATGTAATACATGCATACATATAATATTTAAAAAATGAAAGACAAAATGTAATAAAACAAATATTTGATTCAAATGTTAAATGTTGATTTTTTATTAAAGCACTACTCAAAATCAGACATGGGAAACTGAAAACAGCTGACTATATATGTAGGGGAAGACGGGGTACAATGAAACAAAATTTACTAATTTTTTTTTTTCCTATCCAACATTTTGCATGCACAAAAATATAATTAATGCATATTTTTAATCTTGTATTTTCCCCATCTAAATAAATTTTTATTAGGTTCTAAACAATATCTTTATGCTTGAAAAATAACAAAAAATAAATGTCTTACAGTGTTTCATTGTACCCCGTATGCCTAGAAAAAAAATCTGGATCATCATTAGAGTCTGTAGCAGACAGAGTTTGTTTTCAAAACATCCCTTCTTAGCTTTTTTTTCTCTTTCTATTTTTTAATTGCTTAACAAGAGCATTTTTTACTGACCTGGTTAGAACAAAACTATATATTATATATTATATTTACTACTTTTATTACTATAATAAAACATGTTTCATTGTACCCCGTCTGCAAGTGTTTCATTGTACCCCGCACTGAGGTTACTAAGTAAAAATTTATTTTCAAACTTCTAATATTTATTTTTTTTTTAGTTTGGTTTTGGAGGTATGAAGACAACAACCCAAAGATAACAATGCACAGAAAAAATAATTATTACATATAAAAACAAGGAAAAAGAAACAAAATTACTTTTAGTAAAGAAAGTTACTTTCAATGGTGTAAAAGCAATAATCTTCTATTGCTACTGTTGTAGAAGTGTGAATGTATCCAAATCACATCAGTAATTGAAACATATAGTTGTATAACATATATATAACCTGCAACACTATGAAAAATTTGATTGATTTTACAAGTAATGTTTCATTGTACCCCGTCTTCCCCTATTTGTTAAAATAGTATAGTGTGTAACATTAACGAAAACCTCATAAAAGAATTTTATCCTAAGCAATGATTTAGTATAAAATTACACATGCTTTTACTTAGATTAGGCCTAAATTCCATCAACTGTCATGAGACTTTAAAATAAAACTACATTTAAATACAAAAACAGTTATATTAATCCTTTAAAAGTTGATTGTCTGGTACAGATGTCATATTCGCCCCATATTGGCGTGATTTTTTTCGGTTGCCAATTTGGCGGAAACATCGACAACATAATCCGGGTTACCACATCAAGCAAAATAACGACACTTTGGCATTGGCGTCAGAAAATAATTGTGCCAATATGGGGCGAATATGACATGTGTACCGATTGTCCTACCTGCACATACTTAAAATTGTTTTGGTGGACTCTAAAATCTTTCTGCAAAAGATTAAACTTATAAAACATACCTCTAATTATAAAAATGTTTGTCAACATAATTTTAATTTATGAAAGATTACCTTACCTCCATTAATTTTTTTTAACATTATTTGAAACATACCAGTTTATTTAGATATCTTATACAATGTCACAGTATTTTTATTTAGGTTTTTTTTTCTTTTGCAAATAACATGCTTTAAAAATCACTGCTTTCAATCTAATTTTTAAAATTTTCCTAAAGATAAACAAAGGCTTCACATTTAAATTTTTCTTTTTTTCTGCATTTATAATTATTAACAAAACAATAACACTACAAAGCAATAGAAGAATCAAAATTTAACAACCCTTGTTTATAATTTTAAGCTACTTTCTAATTGACCAATCAAAGTGTATAATTACAAATTCAATCATATAACTTTCAGATTCATTAGCACACTTGGAGAATATCAAACAATTTCAAAACAAAGTTAAGGGAGCATTAATTCTGATCAAAATTACAGGATTTATGGGTAAACTCTAGTGGAATAAAACTTAAATGCCTATCATACTATGCCTACATACAAAAACATTGCTCAATTAGCAACAAACCACACATGATAATGCATACAAATTCTTAGAAATACCCAGACAAAAAAAAGCTAAACATGATTTCAATGGATTTAAAATTTCATACAAAGTTATAATCCTTCACAGAATTTTCAGCATGAATCCAAGAACAAGAAGTAAGTGGGGGGAATGCATCTGTGGGGGAAATGCATTAAAAATAAAATAAAAAGTAGAACAGTCAGAGTTTTCTTTGTATGACAATGTTCACAAGTAAATCTCAGTAAATGGGTAAAGAGCAAACTCATTTGCAATTGAATCTTTCTTTCTTAAAAGAGAATAGGAGAATACAAAATACAGAGGCTTATTTATTTTAAAGTTTATAAGCTTTTCTACATCCTTGCATAAATATGCATAATCAAGTACTATTAACAAAACTGAATTGGAGCTTGCCTTTAACTAATTTTCCATTTAAAAACCGATATGAGCTACAGTAACAAATACTTCTTAACACAATTATTTTAAGTGAGCAAAGAGATATTTAATTCGAAATTGATTAGAAATAGTCTATCAAATAACCAATTATAATTAATGAAGCATGTAATTAAATTTAAGAAACAAATATTCATATAAAAAAAATACTTTTATTCTTTGTACTGTTAACTTTCAATAAAATTTTGAGAACAGCGTATTATATCTTCATTATTACCCGAAATAAAATCCATAAACGAACTATATAATTAGTATTTTAATTTTAATAAAATGCATCTGAATAATTACCAAAGACAGATAGATATGTATCCTTCTACAAAGGTGCAACATTTCAACAATCCTTACCGATTACTATTTGTTAAACGAAAACACATTAATAAAAGATGGTATATCCAACACAATTTAATAAAACTTACCATATTTCTCGAATCACAGAACATAGATTCTTGTTTGATGCAAAAACAAGAGTAATTCTAAATAAAAACACCGATGTGAAATATAAATATTCTTTTTAATACCATATTAAGCCACCGCCATATTTAGCGAAAATCTCTTTTCTAATTGGCTGAGCTTAGGATTGAACAGAGAGCATTCCTTCAAAATCACGTTCTAACGACCTAAAATCTTGTGCTTAGGTAAAAAGTTAGCTAAGTTAGACCTTGGGTAGACCAGTGAAAACGCACCTTACGAGCCGGAATAAAATGTCAAAGTACAGGGTGGTCGAAACTCGAAGGCTCCTAAGAGATAAACAAACAGATTTCTTGACTTATGGCATGCATTTTCATGATTCTGTTTGCTGGGGCTCTCTGAAACTCAGTTGAACGGTACAAAAAGAAACATCGATAGGGGGCGCTTTGGGCAAAAAACATAATTCGTTGACATTTCGGACGCTAACTGGAAACGGGGCGCTACGATCAGTTAGTAATAATGAAAACACATTTTCTACCTCTGCTCAACACTTCTGAATAAATTTAGACCAAAAACATCAATGATACTGGAAATTTATTTACAAAAAATAACACTACAGAAGATGCTCGAAATTTCGACCTTGGGCCATGATGCAGGCTTCGCACCTCCGTCGCATTGAGGAGTGTGTGTTTCCAACAATGCCAGGAGTATCTCTGATCTGCCCTGCAGCTGCCACAATGCGCGCCACAAGTTCTTCAGCACTGCTGACAGGTGTATGGTATACCTCGGCCTTCAGGTAACCCCAAAGGAAGAAATCCAAGCAGGTGAGGTCTGGTGATCGGGCGCGAATTTCGAAACTTCCCTCATTTGGACCCCTTTGGCGAAAAAATTTGGCGAGAGAAGCATTTCGAGATGAAATTCAAAATGTGGAACAGAACTTGCTTCGGCGCGTGCTTCTCGCGATTGTTGTTCATTGCACATGCACGCACATCCGCATATACAAAGAAGCACAAATATTTAGAAAATTTATTATGGAGCACAGTTACTATAAATTTAATTATTTTTTATTTGTCGTTTGGGGAAAGGGTGTTACTTTAATAGCAGTAGCAAATACTAATTTATTATTGATAATTTTTTTAAATGTAAGGTGTTTTATTTTATTTTATCGTATCTACTATTTGATGAAACGTGCATCATGTTAAATAAACTGCTAATCTTATGGACAATAATGTTGTGAAATAAATCAATTTTTCATTTATTTTTATTAACACTTCATCAAACGGCATGTAATACAATTTCAGTTTACAATCTTTAAAAAATGTGCTACTCTGATTATTGTTTTCTTAGGTATTACATTCGTTGTGTACGTGTATATCGGATGTATGCTTAATTTTTCTGAATGAAAAAAGCAACAAAAATGTTTTTTTTTTTTTTTTTAAGTACTAGCTGTTTGATAATTATTAGGAAAGTACCGAACAGATATTTAGATGAATGCTATGTAATTTTTATGTATGGGAAATAAAGTAAAATAAAAAATCTTATGTTATTGGTATGATTTTAAGAGCTTAATGTAATATTTGAAACACCTTGAAGACAGATAAAGTTAAAAAATGCTATAAAAAGTGATAGAAAATCTTTATTAAGATTGACGATCGTTTCGTTGCACAAACGGCAACATTTTCAAAATCATTCAACGATAGAAAATATTTTCACATAATTTAAAAACAATAAACATAGTAAACAATGTCCCGCGACATGATGATTAAACATGATTTTAAAAATGTTGCCGTTTGTGCAACGAAACGATCGTCAATCTTAATAAAGATTTTCTATCACTTTTTATAGCATTTTTTAACTTTATCTGTTTATAAGTGATTGTTATCAGGGGTGATTGTGGTCCGGGGGTAGCCCGGATTTCCGGGTTTTTCCATCGATCCTTCCGGGTTTATGAGATCATTACATTTGGTGGAAAAAACGAATTAAAACCCCTGAAAATATAACTGAAACTGTGATGTAAAAAAGTCATAAAAGATCGCAGGAAAACCGCAATTATCGTTAAAAGATCGCGTGGAAATAAGCGATTTTAGTCGAAGGATCGCGAGGAAAACGTTGTTTTCGTCAAAGGATCGCGGGAAAAACGCATAATTATCCCAGCAATGCGGAAAAAAGTCAAAGGATCGCGAAGTAAAAAAGCTATTTTCATCAAATGATCGCGAGTGAGACGTGATTTCCATCAAAGGGTCGCGCGAAAAACTCGTTTTTTGTCAAAGAATCGCAAGAATAAAAGCGATTTCTGTCAAATTATTGCGAGAGAGATGCGATTTCTGTCAAAAGATCACGGTAAAAACGGCAGTTTTCGCCAAAGATCGCAAAAAAGGCAATTTTTACCAAAAGATTATGAAAAAAAGACAATTTTTATAAAAAAGATCGCGAAAAAACGGCAATATTCGTCAAAAGATCGCGAAAAAACGGCAATATTCGTCAAAAGATCGCGAAAAAGCGGCAATATTCGTCAAAAGATCGCGAAAAAACGGCAATATTCGTCAAAAGCGAAAAAACAGCAATATTTGTCAAAAGTGAAAAAACAGCAATATTCGTCAAAAGTGAAAAAACAGCAATATTCGTCAAAAGGTCGTGAAAAACGGCAATATTCGTCAAAAGGTCGCGAAAAACGGCAATATTCGTCAAAAGGTCGCGAAAAAACGGCAATATTCGTCAAAAGGTCGCGAAAAACGGCGATATTCGCCAAAAGATCGCGAAAAAAACGGCGATTTTCGTCAAAAGATCGCGAAAAAACGGCGATTTTCGTCAAAAGATCGCTAAAAAACGGCGATTTTCGTCAAAAGATCGCTAAAAAACGGCGATTTTTGTCAAAAGATCACGAATTTTATTTGCCTTGCTGTTATAGCATCAGTTGATGTTAGTATATTTTGCAGCGATAATTTTCAGGGTTTTTCACTTTGTATTAATTAATTTTCAGGGTTTCTCACTCTAAGTCACAATCACCCCTGTGTTATACATGTGTTTATAACACCTTGAAGACTTTAAATAATAATAAATTTAATAAAATAAGACTTTTACAAATCTAAGTTACTAATAGCATAATTTTATCTGTACAGATTTTAGTTAAAATAAGAATTAATTATGAACAGTGTAGTACTTAAAATTTTTTTTATTATTTTAAGACATTTTTCAATATAAAAGTTTTATTTTATTTTTTCCTTTTAAACAGACATATCAAATTGATTTTCTGTTAAGTCAGGATGGCATGTTATTTCCACATGGAAAGAATATTCTTCATTTTTACTACATAGTCATACTTTTATCAGGGGTTATTGTGTTCAGGTAATGTACCTGAATTTTTATCCTTTATTACATTTAGTGTTAAATGGAAGCCCATAATGCCTATGGTTCCATGCTATGAGTGATATACCCCTTGAAATAACCTTTTGATAAATCTTTGTTGCAAGGAGTTAGTATATATATAAAAAAAAATGCACTTGAAATACGAAATCTATATTTTATGCATTTTATTAAAGTTACAGTGCTTTTTTAAATGCGTAATGCAAACATATAGCAAAAGAAACACATTTATGTATATAAACATGTTTATTTGCACTCACTTTGAACTTAAACAACCTAGCTATATGACTTAAATTTACACAATTTAAAATTGAATTAGTTGCGATTTTTAATTCTGCTATATTTTAAATTATATTTAAGATTGTACTTGAAAAAATTAATACTAATAATGCTGTTCAATGTAAATCTTCATGGCTCATTAACATGGAAATTTTTATTTGTGCATGAAATTTGCAGATATTAATGTTTAAGTAATTTATAATTTAATGGAATTTTTCATTTTGCTGTAAATGTATTACTTCTGTATAATCAGTTGTTTCCTAAAATACAGTAAATTTTGTGTAAACAGAACCTGTTTAGAATGAAATTATCTCTTAAACGAAAAAACTGCATGGTTCTTGCAAATTAAATATATTTGCTTAAAAACATGAACCTGTCTGAAACACAATATTTCTTTGATCCATAATAAATCTGTCTTAGCAAGTGCACCATGATTATATTAGCATAGCAGAAGAGAGAGGATTTAAGAGTAAACAAACACTTTAAAAAAATGATAAATACTCATGTTATGAATAAAAAAGTCATGTGTAAAACAAAACAAAAAAAAGCATGAAAAATTTTCAAAGCTTAAGGACTCAAATCCAAAAGGGCAACTTTCTGACATAAGTTTTAATTTATTTTTGTTCGAAAATGCAAGAAACTAGTTGGTGGTGTTGTTCAGAAACTATGTAATTGAGCTGTTTTTTCCTCTTTTTTTTTTTTTGCAAACGCAATAGATCTTTCAGAAAATAGTGTCAAGGTGGGCATTTTGAACCGAATTTCCGCATGAAGGAAGAAACAGCACTCAAGAGCAGGCGAAAAATGTGTTTGTCATGTGATCAAAATAGCTTATAACTCAATAGGTAATTGATTGATCAAAAAATGGAAAACACAGTTCGATTCCAAATCACTTCCATGGTCAGGCTTTCCGACTTTATATCTTTCCGTTAAAAAATGAATTTGTAAATGTTAAGTAATTTCTTCAAAATTATGTGCCAGTAAGTAAAATAAGTAAGTAAGTAAAAACGGGAATATATGATCTAAAGATTGCGGAAAAAATGGGAAATTCATCAAAAGGTCATGGAAGAAACTGGAATTTCGTCAAAAGATCGCGGTTGTGTGACTCCGTGAAAGTTCAGCCTTTTTTTTCAGGGGATTTTATCAAGTGTTACAAACAGCCATGTATTATATTTATTGTACCGAAGGACGGCTCCTTCACTTGTAAAAAAACCAAAATTTCTGCTGTTTTTTCTGAAGTTTAATTTTTGTTGTTTAATATAAGTCAAAAAAATTTTGTCAGTAATTAGAAGCTGGCTTTTTTGCAATTTATTAAAGTAGTTAATAGTATCGTGTAATAGTTCTGCTGTTCTTAAGCCCATTTGCTTCATCTGTAAGGGATATACAAATCAATACAACAATTTTTGTATTGGAAAACAGGGTCAAAATTTACTTAAAAAGTATATATATACTGTAAAATCATGATTGTAAGCCCTCCATCCACTTTTAAGCAGTTTTGATTTTTGTGCCATTCCCAAATATAAGCCTTCCTCCCTTTTCACACAATTTTTTTGTCGAAAAAATTCTTAAAGTCTAAGGGAGAGACAATTTTGAATCTTTTGACTTGGTGAATTTTCATGTCTTTCATTTGTCCTAATAAAATTACATGAAATATCAACTTCCCTTCTTTGTCCTCCCTCCTCAACACAAAAACTTTAAAATCTTGAAAATCTTAGTAATTCTTTTTTTTCTATTTGTTGTCCGATAGTAACAATTAGTAAATAATCTATCTAAATTACACTCCTTTGTCTAGAAGTTCCTCTTTCCCCACTGACCCCCCCCCCCCCCCTCTGCAAAGTTTAAAATCTTTAAAATTATTATTTTTTTTAATTTTGCAATATTTCTTATTTTATAGTTAGATGATTTACCTAAAATCTCATCTTACATAACGTCTTTTAATCTCACTCATCTCAACTCTTTATCCTCTTTGAAATTTTTGCTCCATCGATTCCCCTCAAATGGGAGGGGGAGGAGATTCTAAACATATGGGAGGGAAAGCAATAAATTTTCTGTTTGGTTGTTTTCACCCTTGAATCACATGTGTATTTTATGTTTACATAGAGCACAAAAATAAAATATTTTTTTATTGTGCGTTTAGAAGGCGGTAATTTTTACAGAGGAGGATGAGAAATAATTTAGGTGGTTATTTAAATATTTTCAAAACAAAATTACAATCGAGCAGAAAAAAACTTAACAATTTTACAGATTTTAACATTCATGAGATGCAGGGAGGGGGCGGGGCTAATGCTCATGATAAGAAGGTTGGGGAGAGAAGCAGAGATTTGAGAAGGAGGTGATAATTTAGTTGATGTATTATTTATTTATTAAATAGGTCAGAGAAGAAATTTAAAATTAAAATAGTCTTATACGTTAAATTATGCATGTTTGATACCAGACGGAGAGGGGCAAAGTGGAAAGCTTTTTTTGGGAGGGAGACTTAGATTATTGTTGCAATAAATAAAATAACATATAAACAAGTAAATTTGAAAAAAAAAAAAATAAAGTTTTAAAATTTTGCTTAGGGGTTTTTGTTGGGAAGATTTTAAGGGGGAAAGTTGTATATATATTTTTTCGTACAAATCAGAAATTTGTCGAAATACGGAAGATTCTTGTCTCCATATGTGCCTTATTTACTTCTAAATTAATGGTAAAAAAAGGGTCTTTATATATGTGTTTAATCTCGATTATGAGCTTCATGCCAAAGTTACCTTATTTTAATTTTGAAAAGAGGGGTGGGGTAGGCTTACAATCAGGATTATATGGTATATATTAATATATCACGGAGTAAAAGGGGTGGAAGGAAAACTAGTGTTGAAATTTTGCTATGGAGTTTTTCTCCCATTAGGTGGCGATACCGTAGAATGTAGGCTATCGATCAATGGTTCTACAATGCTTTTCAATGGGAAAAGCACTGATTTAAAAAGAAATTTTAATAGAAAATTTGAATTTTTAGAAAGTTGTACAAGTAGAAATCTGATAATTACAATTTTCTTGATAATATACATATTTTTTTAAAGGCACTTGGCTTTTTGATTGCTTCTTAAGACACTTAAAATCAGAGATCTTTCTGACAAAAAAGCGAAGGCAGGCCATTTAAAAATACTGAATATCGGGGATTATTCTGTCGCGAAGAAATAAATGGACTTATGACTTTTAAAAATTAAAAGTATTATTCAATATTTTTTGGAGTAAATTTTAATGTCGCGTATATTTTATAAGTTTTGAATAATTCATAACTTTTGATATCTATGCAATTAATAAATGTAGAATTAAAACAAATTTTTATCTTAATTATTTGGGAAAGAAAACGTGTAAATTATAGGTCAGGAACTAATTTTTACTAAAGTCATAAGGTTTGATTTTAATATAATCTTACTTATAAGGGGGAGGGGGGGGGGGTAGAGGACCGGGATTTCCGGGCCTGCCCTGCCCCGAAAGAGAAATAATTAGGCCTGGACCGGGCAGATGGAAAAACTTAAAGTTCGGCCCGGCCTGGCCCGTTTGTTTTTTCGCAGTTCACCCCCCGGTCCGCCCCATGCAAAAATCAGTGAAAACAGGCCTGTCCCTTGCAAAAAAAAAATTCAGACCCGACTCAATTTCTACAAAAAATTCCGATTTTTCTTAACATACAATTAAGATTATTTTCCAGAATACTTCATAAATATTTATGGAAAAATGTAACAGTATATTTTAGATTGCTATATGTTTTCAAGTCAGAGCATACAGAATATTAAATTTTAATAACCCTTTAGACTCACTCTTATGCAAAAATGCATGAATACAAAATTTATTACGATTATATACATTAAATTCAGTAATACGAAAATAATAGGACTCCATCTTAAATAGAACGTAATCATCATGGCAACCTAGAATCATTACCTATCATGGGATATCATGAATTAATTACGTGTGACAGGATTTAATAGAATAATCACCATGGCAGCCTAGAATCATTACCTAGCATGGGATATCAATGAATTAATTACGTGTGATGGGATTTAATAGCATAATCACCATGACAACCTAGAATCATTACCTATCATGGGATATCATTGAATTAATTACGTGTGACTGGATTTAATAGCATAATCACCATGGCAACCTAGAATCTTTACCTATCATGGGATATCATTGAATTAATTACATGTGACAGGATTTAATAGAATAATCACCATGGCAACCTAGAATCATTACCTATCATGGGATATCATTGAATTAATTACATATGATAGGATTTAATAGAATGAAGAAAACTTTTATTAATATCTTTTTAAGTTTTGATTCCATTTTCATAGAATTTGACATGACAAAATTCTGCAATGATTATATATATTAAATTTCAAACCATTCGGTGAATAAAATAATGATTCTGAAGACACTGGATCCAGATCCTTCACTTAACACGGATTTTATTAAACTAGAGAGCACTTTTTTAGCATTCTCTCTTTGATTAACATGAGCTTTAAGACAAAAAAAATAATTATTATTATTTTTATGCTATGTGATATCATTTTTTTTAAATGTTGAAGTTCTGAATAATAGCCTTTTCTCAAGTAACTGTTAGGTTTTTCATGATCATTTTCAATTTTTAGTGTTCATTAAGTATAACATTTAAAAAACATATACACTAAGATTGATTTAAGATAAAAATTTCTCAATTTAAACATAATTACAAGGAAATAGCTTTATATTAAAGCCTAAAAAAATCTGTCACCTGTAAAGCACGGAACAAGCTCAATTTTATTTTCCCTTCATTTTTTCTTTTTTTTATTTATCCTGTATAACCTGTTTTCAATCCAGGAACAAAGCACTTATACCCCATCTTAATTTATGCTTTGTAATATCAATAATAAAAAATAAATGAATAACATAAAATATTTTTTAATTCTAACGTACTCTTATGCATACAATCATATGATATTCTGCTAAAAGAATGGTCAACATGCGGGTTGCTGCGCCCTCACTATTTACCAAAATGCAACTTGTGTTTTCGGTGAGTAATGCCTATTAGTTTCCCCTTCACCTCTTTTACTCCGTGTAATATATATAATATATGGAGTACATAATTACCAGCCTTCTGTTTTTTGCTGCTGTTGTTTTCTCAAATTGAACATTTTTTAAAACAGAAATGTTATAAATAAAATAACTACCCTATAGAAACAAGGCATATTTAATTAAATAAATATTCTGGTTTTAAAATGCTTTATTGGTTTGGAAAATATCTGAAGGTTGTCAAATATGACACCTCACCATGTATATTGCTCTAAATCAAATCCAGATTTCTGTTTATGGCTGATACAGTAAAGAAAATAATGAAACAATATTTTCGATTTAATAATAAAACTTTTAATGAATTAACTTTTTTTTTTGTAATGTCATGACATCAAAGAAAGCACTGAAATTGTTCTGTAATTCGTTCGACTCTGTATGCACTGATCAAAATTCAAAGCACTCAGTATTGTTTACTCGGGCATCACAACTATTTCATAGTTGTCAATCTTTCATTTTTTTTTCACTTCAGACATGTTTTAAACTGGAATTAAAAAAAAAAAAAAAAAAAAAAAAATGAGTCTTCTAGTTCATAATATGTTTGACTAGAAAAAAGACAAAAAATTGACACCCATGTCCATTGTATTTTTTATTAAGAAATAATTCCGAGATGCTGGGTTTTTTTATATAAAAATTGTTTGTTTTGACATGCATTACTATTACATACAGTTCTGACCATCAAATATACCCTGTATATACATTATATGCATAGATAATGTAATCAATTATCTACCCTCTTTCATCATACAACCGTGAGGGCCCATGTTCAGAGAACCCTTTTCAGGCAAGTTCTGGCACCATGCCTAGTTTAGAAAGCAGAATATGATCATTATATTTTGAAAATATTTTTGTTTATTTTTGCTTGTATCTTTGAAATACAAATTTGGTAAAAAATGAACAAACAATTTTTTTATAAACAACATTTACTTTCTTTTTTTTTTTTTTTTTTCAGTATGAAATGAAACACATAATTGCTCAGGTGATCAAATTAAAAAAAAATTAGTATTAGCAAAGTTTGATATGTTAACCAAAATCTTCATCAGTGTTGAAGGAAACAAAAATTTTAATTGTTGAATTTTGTTTACTAGATAAATATTCTACAAATTTAAGAACAAAATTGCACAAATATTCCTATCATATTCATAGCCAACAAAAAGTGTTTTATTAAACGTTTCAATAATTTTGTCTCGGCTTTCAAGAAACTCTTTTTGCTTTAAATATAATTTTGTTAGCTGTCTCAGCAGCAAAACCTCAGTTTTTCGCAATAATTTTTCAGTATACATGATATTCAGGAAAAATAGTTTTGCCAACGTAAAGTACTATTTGTCATCATTATCCAAGTACACATGTTTATTTCTGAACTCTTTTTTTTTTTTTTTCTTCTTCTTTTAATTTAAACTCTGGATGATTTCTTAGATATTGACTATTGCAACAAAATAAGGTAAGCCTTTTTTGGGGTTGGAATTTATTTTCCATTATTTATAAGATTTTTATGTGGTTAAGAACCATGAATCATTAAACTTTATAATAATAGCATTTAATAAAATATATATGATTATTTTTCTTGAGGTATCTAAAATTTTAGATTTTTACCCATTTAATATAAATATAAACAGAAAACGTTTTATTTTATAGATTGTTTAATTTTTAAATGATAATATCAAGATAATGAAATATTTTTTTAAAGAGAAATTATTAAAATCTAAGCTAAGTATAAATTATTTTAAGTAAGTCCTATATATTGAACATATTAAAGTATATATTAGATTAAATAAAATTGTAACATATGCATCTTTTTTTACTATCTTATTTATAATAAATTTTCGTAAGTTAATCTAATTTTTATATTTATGAATTTAAATTTCTTTTACTCAAAAATTGTAAAAATTATTCAGGTAATATAACATCCATATTTTAAACCATCCTAACTGTTTCACTATTTCATTAATAGATGGCGCTCGTATCATGCTTGTTTTAAAGCAGCACCAGATGGCGCTGTTTAAAAACAATGTTTATGTTTACGTTTATAATTTTATTCTGTTGAAGTTGTCCCTTGTTAGTTTTATTTGTCAGGATTTTATTTTTAAAGAATTATTGAAGAAGTTCTATTTATTTAATAATAATAATTCTAAATTACTGTTTTATCTCACTTTTAATTTTTTTAATGACAGTTATTCAGCTTCAAAGGTAAATAATGGATTGTATTCACACGTTCTCTAGTCTCTACCTAATTTTAAGGGTTTTCTTTTTTTTTTTTAATTCAATATCTGTAATGTATATAAAGATTTGTATTATTTAGGGTATTCAAATTACCATGAACTGTGTTATATTTACTTGAGATTTTCATTAAAACTTTTGAAATAACTTTCATCATTTTCTATTTAATAAATAACTATAAAAGTAATTTCTTGGTAACACGTGGTTTATGTTATCTATATTGTTAATCCTTCTTGAAGTTTCCACTTTCTCCCATCCTTTTGTTAACCTAGTACACAAAATTTAAAATCTCTTATTCTTTAATCTTTCCTCTTATGATTTTGTAGTGACAGTAGTAGATTTTTGTGGTGATTTTTAGCGTAAACAAATCAGGTTTTTGAGCAATAATGAGTTTTTGCAGGTTTTAACAATGTTTATTGTCATGTCTAAAACATAAGATTTTACAGGTATATAAGGTTTGTTTCAAGAATTATAGATACAAAACATTTTGATTCAAAAGTTCCTGTATATTTGGGATGATAATGTTAACAGATAAAAACTCTATACACACACTGTATGCTGTGTTTTGTCTTTAATGATATTTTAAAAGTATTTTTCATTTATTCAATTCTGAAGCTGGGATAGTTCTACATCGAGTCATGCAGGCATATATAAAAATTTTAAACATTTAATTTTTTTTTTAAACAATACATTCAAAATTTTCAATTACATGTACTAAAAAGTGAAAATAAAAATTTTTGCTTCCAAGTTCTCCATGTACAAAGCTTTAATATTTTTCTTTCTTTTCCAGTATGGGAGATTTGGTGAGAAAAAGGAAATGGGATTGCAAGAGAGGGAAATTTTTCATTCATACTTTATGGCAACCTGTTCACTGTTTCGTATACACAACCATTTTTTCCATATTTATCCAATTTATTTAATACATACAAGCCACTTATCTATTTTTATATACAAATAAACAGAGGTAAATTGCATATAAAAAACACTAATAATCAGTGTTGAATTCAAGGAGTGGCCCAAGAGGGGAGAGGGTCATTCCTCCCCTAGAGCAATGAAATGTCCCTCCCGGAAGATTTGAGATTTTGTGTCTTCAATGGTCAAAAAGTGCAATTCCCCCCCCCCCCCCAGAACTCTATAATGTCACCCACGGAGCAACGAAAATTCTTCCGAGGGAAAAGTGTCTGGATTCGACACTGCTAATATATACATATGCATGCAGGGTTCGTAAATATCATGATATTTTGATATATATCCAATATTTTCAAAGTAGTCAATTTACTGCTGATAATAAATATTTTCAAGCAAAATATAAATTAGAAACTAAAACATATTGCACTTAACATGAAAACTTAAACAATAAATTAAAACACATTTTTCTTTTTTTTTTTTTTACTCAGACCAATATTGAAGAAAAACTAATTGAAAACAGAAACAATTTCCTTTATACACTTACATTAAAAAAGAAAAGCAAATGCTATAGGATTCAATAGCAACTACCAAGAAATTTATAAAACAAAATTTTAAATACAAAATATTGTTTTAATTGAAAATTTTAAACATAAATGTAAGCTTATTTTATTTTTTATTCCCTATTATGCTGTAACAGTTTAAGCTGAACTAAATCAATACCAGAACAAATTCATTTTTAATAAAGCTGTATATATAACTGAGTATCTAAATTAGACAGTTTATCTTTCAGTGTCTGTTTTGAATTATGTCCCTCATAACCTACAGTTAAAAGTAAAAAAATCAAACAGAGTTTGGAAAAGATATTTGTTTTCTTCTTCAGCTAAAAAAGTCACTATCAGAGACAAAAATTCTTTACATACAGAACAACGCAGTCAATAACAGTTGGAAATTTCATTTGCACCTGTTTTGACTGCAAATATCAAAAATATCTTGCACAGTGATATTTTGAAAATAAATATCAAATATGGAAAAATATTAAAAATATACATCTCGATATTTTGAAAATAAATAACAAGTAATATGAAAATATCAAAAATCTTCATAATTTGAAAATAAATATCGGATATATATCAAGATACATATCGATTGATATATATCAATGAACCCTGTATGCGTGTGTATATAAAATAGAATGTTTATATATAAATACATATATAAACTAGCAGAAAAGCTCATCAGGTTTGTTTTCATAGCTGTTTATATCATTTGAAAAAAATCTCACTTTCTGGAGCCCAAGTTGCACCACGCTTTTTAAAAATATGCCAAGACCCCTATACTGGAAAAGTACTGAATAAATATCTCTTAACTCATCTAGGGGCAAAGTACTTAGATTCGTAAAATGCTCAAATGACTGAATGACACAAGCAAATTTAGTTTAAAATAAGTAAAAGCGAATCTTTACATATTTAATAAACAGGTAATTTTCATTTAAAATTCTGATGCCAGTGTGGCATTTAGGTATTAGGTGGTCCAAAAATGAACCACCACCTCACTAAGGGTTAATGCATGGATTTTGTTTAGGGTAAAGTTTACCTATCAAAGTATCCTGTTAATAAAAATGAAAGTATTTATATTAAACATGTTAAATTTTGTTAATACCTTGAAGGGCAGTGGCATTTATTTATATATATGAGTATGGAACCATTTATTCAGAAATCAGAATGATATTACTAATAGACTTATTTCAGAATCTTTGCAGAAAAAAGTATCATATACTGCCAGCTTGACATGTATTGCTAGTAACATTGCAAAATGCATGGTATAACTTGATGCCCTGGGATTTGAAATGAAAACATATTTAATTACATATTAGGTGTTTTGATTTTTATGCAGAAGAATTTTTGTTTCTGATGGGTTCCTATAAATTACCTTCTTTCAATACCCTGATTAATCTTTGATTTTCAGCATTCTGGATAATTGGTTCTGTACCCCGTCTAATTTATTTGTAATCAGCATATGTACCAGAACTTCGGAACATTTTATTTCTATAGCTTTAGTGGAAAAAAAGCTATAAAATTGTGTTTCCTTATTTTCAAATCTTGGGAAACGGTAGTATCTCAAGTGATGAAAGATCAGCATTCTATGTAACAGATAACTTTATATCAAAGGGTCACAACAACAGTCAACACAAAAAGTCGTCATTTAACAGTTCAGTAAAAGTATAATTAACCAGTATGAAATTAAAAACTGGTTCTTCAACACATTCTGATACCTGAAATCTGTATCAAAAAACTATTACTGCTTGGTGTAATAATTCTTCATTAAATAATACAAAATGTTTCATATTTTCTAACTGTACCTTAATGTATTTTATTAAAGAAATTGTATTGTCTTTATAGTTTTATTTTTCATATGTACAACATATAGCAGTGTTATTTTAGCAGTGGTTACAGTGAAGCAGAACCATCCTTAGGCATGTGAAAAGGTGTAGCTGCACAGGAAGAAAAATATTTAATAAAAAATAGCTAAATATTTATTACTCATTTTGTTGCGAGTAATTTATTTCATAATACAATTTATATGCCTAAACATACTTATTTAAAAAGTGTAAAATGTTTTATCAATAAATGTTGAAGCAGGTTGTGGGTACTCGAGAAGAGAATGTGTTATTTATAGGTTATATTCAATCTACAAATATTATGATCTTGCTTAGATAACACCAAGTACACAACAAATCTGGACAGGTGCATGAACTGAATGGGAATTGTTAAGAGGTTGGTGCTGATAATTCTGACAAACTGTTCACTTTTACTTTAATGATTATTTGTAATGTAACAACACAGATTTGCTTTTCTTCTAGTGCAACCTGGTTTCTCTTTTTATTATACTAATATTGATGTTCCTGCTCACATACATACATGTGTCCTGTCATTGTAAAGATGGCAAGGTTACAAGATCCCAAAGATTTAAATATATAATTTTGTAGAAATGGCACACACCTCTATTTTTCACTACGTTAGTTTCTCACCTTATTAGAAAAATTGAATAACAATTTAAGCCATTAAGTATTCAATTGCTATTTCTTGAGGCATATGCCATTTCTACAAAATTATATATACATTTCACCGAAGCTTGGATAAATTATGACAAATTAATTCGCTCATGCTTGCTGCTACAGTAGTTGTGGCACATGAAAGAATTACATCTTGTGCTGCAGGTGCAACCTTGTCAACATATTAAAGAGCGAGGAGTGCCATGCTGGATGTCACCTGGGTAACTTGGTAAACAGTTTGGTACGCAATGTCTGTAGCGCAGATTAGAGTCCTAGCCTAGACACTTTTTCACTCTGTTGGTTTCTTGCTTTATTAACAATAGTAAATAATAACTCAAGTGATTAAGAATTAAACTACTAAAGATTTAAAGTCTACAAAAATTATGAAATGTTAATGGTTTTAAAGATTCTTAGAAAAAAGAAAATTTCAGGAAATATTGACTTCGACTCAGATTGTTTATCTTAATAAATTTAAAATTTTGACATGTTTAATATTTGCTAATTAAGTCAAAAACTTCACGCATATTGAAATGAAAGAATAGAGTTTATACGTCAAAATTTTCATCCTTATCACATTTATTACTAGAATAATATGAGAGGGCTGATCAAGTAATTTTATTGATTAATCCTTTTATTACAAATTTATTTTTTATTATAAAACATTGTAATTGGCAACTATTTTCTTAATTATTCATAACACTTTTTTAAATAATCATTGCCATTTGCTTCCAAGACCATTTCAAGAGAAATCTATCATAAAAAGATTCTTCGTTAACAGTAGTATAAATAACATGCAAAAATATTTGATAGTGGCAGCCCTGTTATCGGTCCATGGGGCTTATATGTTACCCATAGTCAAATGCATAAATATATTAAGTATGATCTTTGTTTATATTTCTGTTTAAATTATCAGAGAGAAGTTATCAATTTTCTACACTAAATCGTTTTAAAAATTGCTTGATTTCACATAATTTCAATTAGCTTTTGGCTGATCTCTGATCGCCTGCTAACGAATGTCACATAAATATACTAAAGGTCTGCATGGGCTAAAATCAGTGTTGAATTCAGGGGCAGCCCGGGGGTCAAATTCTAGACCCCATATCCTTTGCTTATGTAAGATTTTATGACATTCTAACATCAACAATGTTTGCCATAAAAAATTACAGTTAGCAATAAATTACATTATTAATCTAGCAAATTTACATAAATAGACATATAGGGGTTGTGGTATCGAAGGAAAATAAAACTGGTTTAATATATTGTTATTTATTGCATTAAACAATTCATAGAATACAAATTAGTTTTTAATATACTATTTATCGCATTGAAAAAATAAAAATCTAAGAAATAAAACAGGCCCTAACTTATTTAGGCACATAACTAAAATTTTTAACAAGAATCATAAGAATATGGCATTCACATTTCTAGTCTGGTGTCTAAAGTCTTTGAATCCATGTTTCTGCATTGTCTATTATTATGTTTTTAATGCAGTGGTGGGCTGGAATATTCCTCGTTTCTGGTCCTTGTTTACTCCATATCTTTTTTCTCAAGTCGTTCAACATCTGCAGAATACTCATACAAATGATGCTCTTTTGCTTTTTGTTGTTAAATTATAGTTGCTTCGTTGTCTAATGCTTATGTAAGAATCCTTGTGATCCCCCTCTCAGCAAAAATAAGCAGACATTGGACCCCCCCTCTCCTTGCCGGTTACATAATACTTGAACGACCCCTAATATGCAAGTGAGAAAATTAAAAAAAACACTCCCATAGGTTTAACACTAGTGATCCAGTTTCTTCGCGTGACTTGTGTAGACTCTTAATGCTCAAGCTAATGTTAATCCTATGGGAGCGTTGTTTACATATTTTTTGCTAGCATTTTATTTATTATTAAATGATTTTTTTTTTTAAGGATTTTCTTTCTTTTTTTGCATAGCGTACCTGCGGTTGATAACTTTTATTATGCATGAGGAGGGGTGCCAAGATCCATGTTTGCCCTGCGTGCAAAAAAAGCTAGTTTTGGCCCTGATTTAAGAAACAACATCTAAAAAGATTTAGAATTCAAAGAATGAAATATAAAAATTTGAATAATTACAAAAAGATAAACTACATACTAAAATACAAAACATGGTAATGTAAGGAACTAAGAAATTTTTTACACAATAGAACACTGGTGAACACAGGCATAAAAGTAGAAAATTGAAAAAAAAGGTGGATTTTTTTTTTTTTTTTATGTATTCAATGGCGCCAACTGGTACAATTTAGACACTTTTTAACAGTTATTTAAAACAGTAAAATAATATAACTGTACAAATGATTGTTAATTTTTTGTAACTTAGAAGGTAACAAAACAAATTTAGACTAACAATAAATGTATAGGTTTATTGAATCAAAAAAGGAAATTGACAGTTTGCTAAAGATGTAAATCCAAATATAGCTGATAAAATGATGTGAAATACAATGATTAATTTTTCAAAACAAACATTTTGGATGATTTTGACTGTTAAGAAAGACTTTTCACGTTCTTTCAAAAGAAAAAACAAATTCTTCATGCTAATTATGTGCACACCAAGTTGATGTTTTACCCAAAAGTGTTGTATAATTAAGACGAAATATTCTATTTCGAAAAGAAACTTATGGAAACTTCTTTTTCCCTTTTAAAGTCTAAATAAAAAAATTCACTTTTCAGATGCTTACAATAAAAGTTTACCTTTCATTTGATGGCTCTTTTGTACAGCAATTCAAAAAGAAACTCCAAAGGTTTGAGTAGACAAAATGTCTGATTATTGACCCCCCCCCCCCCCCCCCATATGGTTCTAATATTTTCTTTTTGCGTTTTTGCAATATATGAGAGAATATCCAAAATGGCTTTTAAAAAGGTGGAATTCTTCCTTTAGGAGGAACTCTTTCATGCCTGTGAACAAAAAAATATATATATAAAGTTTGAGAAGTTTAGTATTTATTTTTAATGATTAAACTTTTAGAATTTAATATTTTCTTGCCTCTATCCTCTCTATGCTTATTATAAAAATAATATATCTTCGCACACCCTGGAGTAACTTCAAAACAATAAAATCGTGTGTCAAGAATAGATTATGAAACATTTTCCAACACTTCCAGAATATGATGTCTAAGTAAACAATTTGGAAAATGCCTAACACATCTGAAAACCCAAATTCAGCAATTACCATCAATAGTCGCAGAATATTTTAATTCTTTTGTGCAGCCCTATATTATATATAATCTATAGATTTGTGTATATATACTACATAGAATGCTATAATAATGTAGTTCAGTTAGGAAATTCATTGCACAGTTGTAAATTTCCCTACAACAATTTCAGTCGAAATCTTTTGTGCTGCACTGTATATCATCTATTTAATTTAATTTATACAGACCAAGTAATAGTAGGCAAAAGATTTGTTTGATTTAAAATTGCGAACCACAATTTAAAATGCACTTCCAGCAATTATAGTTCTTAAATGATACTGTAACAAATAATTTTTTGTGTCATAAATGAATGGTGAAAGCGATGTACAACATATTCCACAGCAAGGGCCTTGTAGTGCATCTCAGTGATATATATCAATTTCAATATGTTTAAAACAGTGTAATATCATGAAAATACACCACAAATGAGTTTTCGCCATAGACCGTACAGAATTCTTTTGAGTATCCCTATCTGTAAATGAACTATAAATGCTCCATACTTCATTTTCAATAGTAAACCTCATTAACAAAAATCAATTGCTTGACAATCCGAGTTTACATGAGTTGGGCATAGATAGAGAGACAGACAACCCAAATTCATAAACACTTTTCAACTACTTTAAAAAGGCAGTTTGGCAGAAAGAAAAAAAACATTTGATTGCTGGATATCTGGCATTCACTTGTAAAATTCCTGTAAAATAAAAATTCAAAGAATGTTACAAAATTTGTGCTAAAAATGGCATATGCCATTAAATATACCATAAAATCCAGATTGTAAGCCACATCTTTTTCTAAAGCAAAAGAAGTTAAATTTGGGAGGCAGCTTATAACACAGAGTTTTTTTAAGTCATTAAAAAACTTTTTTTTAATGTTAATTTAGAAGTAAATAAAGCAAATACAAGGGTGACACACAATCTTCCGTATTTCAGCAGATTTGTAAAACAAGTATATAAATCCCCCTGACCAAACGCGAATCAAATCTGAACCTGACAAAAATATTCTGGACCATAACTGGATTAGAGCAAGACAAATTAATTTCCATGGACACACAAACCAACCCATACCTAAAAATTCAATTTGAAAAACCCGAACTAAGTCATAACCCGACAAAAATATTCCAAAGAACCATAACCGGATTTGGGTAAGACAAAATAATTTCTGTGAACACGCAACCCGACTCGAACCTAAAAATTCCATTAGAAAAAACATGAAATCTGACATGAATCAAATCTGAATCCGACAAAAATATTCCAAAGAACCATAACCCGATCCGAGAAAAACAAAATAATTTCTGTGGACATGCAACCCGGCCTGAACTAGAGGTCTGCACGGGCCGGAATTTCCCGGCCCGGCCCGAAGGAAAGCTATTTTGGCCCGGCCCGGTGTAAAAATTGAAAGTTCGGCCCGGCCCGTTTACATTTTTACCGTTCTCGGACCGGCCCGTACAAAAATCAGTGAAAACAGGCCCAGCCTGACTAAATGTCTACAAAAAATTTCGTTTTTTCTCGACATACAATTAAGATTCTTTTAATGAATACTACATGCATATTTATGGGAACATTTTACAGTATATTTTAAATTACTATGTGTTCGCAAAATAGAAAACACACAATAGTAAACGTTAACGATTACTTACAGTGTTTTAGTCAACGTCTCTACAGACGTTTCAAAATTTAAATAAGGGTTCATTAAAAGATTATTGTAGTTTAGAATAAAGGGTTAAAAAACATAACTTTTGAAGCTTATAATAAAAGGTAGATTTGTGAAAATATTTCTGTCATTTTTAAGGCTTTTCACAAATCCAAAGGAGCTACATTTTGATACATTTATGAATTCATTTCTTTTCGGAAACGCATGAGATTGGCAGATATTCTTATTCAGAAACCATGTAAATGCCATTTTTTTTTTAGATAAAAGTAAGATATCTTTCAGAAAATACTGCCAAAGTTAGCGTTTTGAATATAATTTCCGGAAGCGATAGCACAGGAAAGGAGAAAACCTACAGTCACGTGACAAGAGTCTCTTATCTCTGTACGTAATTTATGAAAAATGGAAACGCTATTTGATCCTAATTGCCTTCAATACTCAGCCTGTCAATTTTATGCCTTTATAGTTAAAAATGAGTCAGAAAATGTGTCTGAGAGTTTCGCATTGTTGAGCAGTAAATATGAGAACCACCTTAAGGTACATTTCCAAAGATACTGTTAACAGAAGTTCATTATCTCTATTAATACTTTTACAAAACATAATGCCTGTCCTACACATCATGAGAATGATTAAGACCAGCTCCGTCCCGGCACAAGTCTGCCGAAAAAAATTAAACCCGGGATCAGGCATCATGTAACTGTACGATGCCGATCTCTACGATGGACATGTTACATTTCTGTATTGATGTTGTTAAACTCGCATCGGCTCGTAACGCACATTTATACTTCTCGAAAAAGTCATATTCATTGGAAATGACCTCGTATTTTATCTGCTCCTCTCAAATTCTTATATCGGGCCGATAGGCCCGATTAATCTTTTTTATCGGCCGGGCCCGACCCTTCAGGACCGTTCAATTTTTTTGCCGGCCCGGCCCATTTATTTTGTCTGTCGGCCCGGCCCATTGAAAAAATTGTCCTAATTATGCCGGGCTGGCCCGGCCCGTTTGAAAATTCTCCTCCATTCCGCCGGGTACGGGCCTCGGGCCAAGCCCGGGCCCGTGCAGACCTCTAGCCTGAACATAAGAATTTTGTATGAAAACAACCCGAAATATGACCCAAATTAAATATGATAAACGACAAAAATATTCTAAAGAACTATAACCCGATCCGAGCAAGACAAAATAATTTCTATCGACATTCAACCGGATCCAAACCTCTAAAAGTTCCATTTGAAGTCAACCTGAAAACTTTCCATAAACCGGGTTCGGGTCAAGTCTCGAATTGAGTTCAACTAGAAGTTTCAGGTTCGGATCGTGTTGCCTGTCGACAGAAATTACTTTGTCTTGCTCAGATCGGTTATGGTTCTTTGGAATACTTTTGTCCGGTTAAAATTTGGTTCGGGTCGGGTTTCAAGTTGACTTCAAACGGAATTTTTAGCTTCCAGTCATGTTGCATTTCCACAAAAATTATTTTGTCTTTCTCGGATCAGGTTATGGTTCTTTAGAATATTTTTGTCAGTTATCATATTTCAGGTTGTTTTCAAATGAAATTTTAGGTTCAGGTTGGGGTGTGTGTCCATGGACATTATTTGTCTTGCTCGGATGGGGTTACCTGTAGACGGACATTATTTTGTCGTTCTCGGATCGGGTTACGGTTCTTTGGAATATTTTTGTCGAGTTCAGATTTGGTTCATGTTTTTTCTAATGGAATTTTTAGGTCCAGGTCAGGTTGCGTGTTCACAGAAATTATTTTGTTTTACCCGGATCCAGTTCTTTGGAATATTTTAGTCGGGTTTTTCAAATGGAATTTTTAGGTTCGGGTTGGTTTGTGTGTCCACGGAAATTAATTTGCCTTGCTCCGATCTGGTTATGGTTCTTTAGAATATTTTTGTCAGGTTCAGATTTGGTTCGGATTTTTCAAATGAAATTTTATTTTTGGGTTGGTGTGCATGTGCACGAACATTATTTTGTCTTGCACGGATGGGGTTGCCTGTCGAAGGAAATTATTTCGTCTTACTCGGATGGGGTTATGGTTCTTTGGAATACTTTTGTTGGGTTATGATTTGGTTCGGGTCTGGTTTCAGGTTGACTTTAAATGGCATTTTTAAATCCTGGTCGTGTTGCATGTCAATGGAAATTAATTTATCTTGCTCTTATCTGGTTATGGTTTTTTGGAATATTTTTGTCAGTTTCGGATTTTGGTTCCATTTTTTTTTTCAAACAAAATTTTTAGGTTCGAGTCAGGTTGCGTGTCTACGGAAATTATTTTGCCTTGCTCGGATCCAGTTATGGTTCTTTGGAATAATTTTGTTGGGTTCAGATTTGGTTCACATCAGATTTGGGGGGGGGGTTCTAATGGAATTCTTAGGTTCGGGTCGGGTTGCGTGTTCACAGGAATTACTTTGTCTTGCTCCGATTGGGTTTTGGAGGATAGTTTTATCTAATTCAGATTTGGTTCAGGTTTTTTTCTAATAGAATTTTTATGTTTGGGGTCGTGTTGCGTGTCCACAGAAATTATTTTTTCTTCCTCGGATCTGGTTATGGTTTTTGGGGATATTTTTGTCGGATTTAGATTTGGTTCGGGTCAGATTTCAAGTTTTTAAAAAATGGAATTTTTAGATTCGGGTCAGGTTGCATATCAACAGAAATTACTTTGTCTTGCTCGGATCGGGTTATGGTTTTTTAGAATATTTTTGTCAGTTATCATATTTGGTTCGGGTTTTTTCAAACCAAATTTTAATGTTTGGATCAGGTTGTGCATCCATGGAAATTATTTTGTCTTGCTCGGATCGGGTTATGGTTTTGAAGGCATTTTTGTCAGATTCAGATTTGGTTCGGATGAGATTTCAGGTTTTTTTTTCAAATGAAATTTTTGGGTTCAGATCGGGTTGTGTGTCTATCAACTCAACCTGAACATAAAAATTTTGTTTGAAAACAACCTGAAATATGATAACAGACAAAAATTTTCTAAAGACCCACATAACCTGATCTGAGCAAGACAAAATAATTTCTCTCGACATTCAACTGGATCCAAACCTAAAAGTTCCATTTGAAGTCAACCTGAAAACCTCCCATATACCGGGTTTGGGTCGAGTTTCGAATTGAGTTCAACTAGAACTTTCAGGTTCGGATCGGGTTGCCTCGGAAATTACTTTGTGTTGCTCAGATCGGTTATGGTTCTTTGGAATACTTTTGTCCGGTTAAAATTTTGTTTGGATCGGGTTTCACATTGACTTCAAATGGAATTTTTAGGTTCTAGTTGTGTTGCATGTCCACAAAAATTATATTGTCTTGCTTGGATCGGATTATGGTTCTTTAGAATAATTTTGTCAGTTATCATATTTTGGATTGTTTTCAAATGAAATTTTAGGTTTGGGTTGGGGTGTGTGTTCACGGACATTATTTGTCTTGCAGTTAGCTGTAGACGGAAATTATTTTGTCTTTCTCGGATCGGGTTATGGTTCTTTGGAATATTTTTGTCAGGTTCAGATTTGGTTCGTGATTTTTCTAATGGAATTTTTAGGTCCGGGTCGGCTTGTATGTTCACAGGAATTATTTTGTTTTACCCAGATACGGTTGTTTGGAATATTTTTGTCGGGAGTTTCAAATGGAATTTTTAGGTTCGGGTTGGTTTGTGTGTCCACAGAAATTGATTTGTCTTGCTCCGATCTGGTTATGGTTCTTTAGACAATTTTTGTCGGTTCAGATTTGGTTCGGGTCGGGGTGCGTGTGCACGGACATTATTATGTCTTGCTCATATGTGGTTGCCTGTCAACGGAAATTATTTCGTTTTGCTCGGATCAGGTTATGGTTCATTGGAATATTTTTGTCAGGTTATGATTTCCTTCGGGTTGGGTTTCAGGCTGACTTTAAATGGCAATTTTAAATCCTGGTCGTGTTGCGTGTTCTTGGAAATTAATTTATCTTGCTGGGATCCAGTTATGGATCTTTGGAATATTTTTGGCAGTTTCGGATTTTGGTTCCCTGTTTTTTTCAAACAAAATTTTTAGGTTCGAGTCAGACTGCATGTCCATGGAAATTATTTTGCCTTGCTCGGAACCAGTTATGGTTCTTTGGAATCATTTTGTTGGGTTCAGATTTGGTTAGCGTCAGATTTCGGGGTTTTTTTTTTTTGTAATGGAATTTTTAGGTTCGGGTCGGGTTGCGTGTTCACAGAAATTATTTTGTCTTGCTCGGATTGGGTTTTGGTTTTGAAGGATAGTTTTATCTAATTCAGATTTGGTTCTGGTGAAATTTCGGGTTTTTTTCTAATAGAATTTTTATGTTTGGGGTTGTGTTGCGTGTCCACAGAAATTATTATTTCTTCCTCGGATCTTGTTATGGTTTTTGGGGATATTTTTGTCGGATTCAGATTCGGTTCGGGTCAGATTTCAAGTTTTTTAAAAATGGAATTTTTAGATTTGGGTCAGGTTGCGTATCAACAGAAATTACTTTGTCTTGCTCGGATCGGGTTATGGTTTTTTAGAATATTTTTTTCGGTTATCATATTTGGTTCGGGTCATATTCCAGGTTTTCTTCAAACCAAATTTTAGGTTTGGATCAGATTACGTATCCATGGAAATTATTCTTGCTCGGATCGAGTTATGGTTTTTTAGAATATTTTTGTCATTTATCATATTTGGTTCGGATCGAATTTTGGGTTTTTTCAAACCAAATTTTAGGTTTGGATCAGGTTGCGCATCCATGGAAATTGTTTTGTCTTGCTCAGATCGGGTTATGGTTTTTTAGAATATTTTTTTCAGTTATATTTGATTCGGGTCGAATTTCGGGTTTTTTTCAAACCAAATTTTAGGTTTGGATTAGGTTGTGCATCCATGGAAATTATTTTGTCTTGCTCAGATCGGGTTATGGTTTTGGGGATATTTTTCTCAGATTCAGATTTGGTTCCGATGAGATTTCAGGTTTTTTTTAAAATGAAATTTTTGGGTTCAGATCGGGTTGCGTGTCTATCAACCCGACCCGAACATAAAAATTTTCATTGAAAACAACCTGAAATATGACCCAAACCAAATATGATAACCGACAAAAATATTCTGAAGACCCATAACCCGATCCGAGCTAGACAAAATAATTTCTGTCGACATTCAACTGGATCCAAACCTAAAAGTTCTATTTGAAGTCGACCCGAAAACCTTCCATATACCGGGTTCAGGTCGAGTTTCGAATTGAGTTCAACTAGAACTTTCAGGTTCGGATCGGGTTGCCTCGGAAATTACTTTCTCTTGCTCAGATCGGTTATGGTTTTTGGAACACTTTTGTCTGGTTAAAATTTGGTTCGGTTTGGTTTCACGTTGACTTCAAATGGAATTTTTAAGTTCTAGTTGTGTAGCATGTCCATAAAAATTATATTGTCTTGCTCCGATCGGATTATGGTATTTTAGGATATTTTTGTCAGTTATCATATTTCGGGTTGTTTTCAAATGAAATTTTAAGTTTGGGTTGGGGTGTGTGTCCACGGACATTATTTGTCTTGCTCGGATGCGGTTACCTGTAGATGGAAATTATTTTGTCTTTCTCGGATCGGTTATGGTTCTTTGGAATAATTTTGTTGGGTTCAGATTTGGTTTGCATCAGATTTTGGGTTTTTTTTCTAATAGAATTTTTATGTTTGGTGTCGTGTTGAGTGTCCACAGAAATTATTTTTTCTTGCTCGGATCTGGTTACGGTTTTTGGGGATATTTTTGTCGGATTCAGATTTGGTTCAGTCCAGATTTCAAGTTTTTAAAAAATGAAATTTTTAGATTCGGGTCAGGTTGTGTATCAACGGAAATTACTTTGTCTTGCTCGGATCAGGTTATGATTTTTTAGAATATTTTTTTCGGTTATCATATTTGGTTCGGGTCATATTCCGGGTTTTCTTCAAACCAAATTTTAGGTTGGGATCAGGTTATGTATCCATGGAAATTATTCTTGCTCGGATCGGGTTATTGTTCTTTGGAATATTTTTGTCGGGTTATGATTTGATTTGGTTCGGGTCGGGTTTGAGGTTGACTTTAAATGGCATTTTTAGATACTGGTCGTGTTGCGCGTCTGCGGAAATTAATTTATCTTGCTCGGATCCGGTTACGGTTCTTGGTATATTTTTGGCAGGTTCAGATTTGATTCAAATTTTCTTTTCAAACGAAATTTTTAGGTTTGAGTCAGGTTGAGTGTCCACAGAAATCATTTTGCCCTGCTCGGATCCGGTTATGGTTCTTTGGAATAATTTTGTTGGGTTCAGGTTTGGTTCGTGTCAGATTTCGGGTTTTTTTTTTTTTTAAATTTAATTTTTAGGTTGTGATTGGGTTGCATGTCCTCAAAAATTATTTTGTCTTGATTGGATCTGTTGTAATTTATTTTTCTGGTTCGGGTCAGGTTATGGATTAATAAGCCTAAAAAATCATCCTGATTGGGAAATAAGTGGCCATTTTTCAATTAGCCTAACTGTGTCTAGGCTCTTTGCAATATGCCTGAAAAATATCAAGCTAATTAGGAAAAGAGAGATGATTCTCCAATTAACCCGACTCTTTGCAAAGAGCCTGATTTCTCAATTAGCCTACAACATATATAATACATCTAAAATGCCATATAACTTCAACAACAAACAAATCTTGATCACTGTTATCTCCAACAAAAAAACATTAACCCCTTTGGGACAAGTGTCACGTATACATGACGCACAAGCTGCTCGAAATCCTTGATTATGTCTACCAATTATTTTTGTAAATTCTACCTTTTTTAATCAGGGCATTTCTGCGATTCAATTACACAAACATTTCTGCTTTGAAAAACTGGTGGTAAACAATTAAAAATTTCGTAAAGGACGCTCGTCCCGAAGGAGTTAAAAATTATTAAATTTTTATAAATTTTTTTAATACTTTTAAAATACTGCAGTCAGAAGTCATGCAAAAAGACAGACAGCCAAGATGACGATTATCTTGTGTAAAACTTAGCTATTCCCCAAACATTTTTTTTAGAAAGTCAAGTGATAGTAAAATCCCAGTTTAATCCGTCAGTGGGTAAAATATAATTTTTTTTTTTTTTTTCGGGAGGCGGGGGGAGAGGGGTTGCAATTAGGTGCATCTCGTACTTTTTATGCACAATGGTTTACATTTTTTAAAGCATAAAAACGATAAGTTTGGAGAAAATTATAACAGTAATAAAAATGAACTTTAACCTCCATGTGAAAATATAGACTAAGAAATAATTGTCATAAAATTTAAAACTGTGCACTTATTGAAAGATTTATTCAAACAATGTATTTATGGTTACATTGATGTGTACGAAAGGACTAAATGTAACATGTATGTGATAGCAACTCTATACTTACATTCTATTTGGGCTTCATTTAGGAAAGGGCAACGAAAGTTGACCCAATGAGTTACGCTACATTTTTTTTTATTATTATTATTATTAATACAGGCGTATAAGTGACTTTCTTTGAAAATATTATAGAAAATATAGGAATTGTTTTGAAGAAAAAATAGGAATATTTATTTATATGTAAATACACCTATACATGTTTTAATACACTTACATATGTAACATCAGAGATGTAAGCATTGGACTATCAAGATAAAACTATTTAAACTTCACTCCGGACTATTTTAAGAATTTTTTACTCTCTTCAGGATTAATATATTAGCGTTTCAGTAGTTGCATGCAATTTTTCTTTATTAAACTATATTTTTAAATATTTTTTATAATTATTTTCTGAATCATACCCTTTGTATCATTTGCGTATATCAATACAAACATAATTGAAATAAAGGTTACTTATTTACTTTTTTTTTGAAGTATAAATGATTTTTTTGTAATAAATTTATATAAAATGAATTACATTTGTTTTATCCCTAGAGAGCAAAAGTTCGATCAATAAAATTGTGTGAAATTATGTGACCGATGGACTAATTATGTGATTTTTTTTTTCTTGCAACGGATTGGCAAAAGATTTTTATCAATGACCAATCGAGAAATTTCATAATTTTTTGCCGCAACTGAGTAAAGAAATTTAGAATTTTTGGCCGCAAATTGACAAACTTCTTGATTTTTTTTTTTTTTTTTTTTGTCAACAACCAACAGATGAAATCTAAGTTTTTTATTTTAATGACCAATTGATGTTCTTCTGAGATACATTGAGGAAATTAGCGATTTTTTTCCTGCACCTTTTTTGCAACCAACTGATGTCGAATTTTTTAAAGCGACAAACTGACAAATTAGAGATTTTTTCCATGACTGATTGTTGAAATCCAGGATTTCTTTTTTTACTGGCAGTGACTGCCGAAAATTATGATATCAAAGAACGACTGACTCATGAAATCACCAATGTTTGGCCGCGACTGATTGAAGAAATTCAGGATTCTGTTTGCCACAACTGATTGATGAAATCTCAGATTTTTTTTTTTTTTACAGCGTGTGAAAGCCAAAATTTATGATTTTTTATCAAAAATGACCAACAAATTTTGTTATGCATTTCAATGGCCAATTGACGAAATCAGCTATTTTTTTTTATACGACTGACGGGTGACATCTATGATTGTTTTACCACGAGTGACTACCGAAAATTAAGATTTTTATCAACAAATGATCCACACATTTTATAATATATTTCAACGACCAACAGACAAAATCAGTGAATTTTTGCTGCAACTGATTGAAGAAATCTGAATTTTTACCGCAATTGAATATTACAAAATTTCTTGTTGCGAGTGAATTCCGAAATTTATGATTTTTATAACTGACCAATCGACAAATTTTGCGATACATTGCAGCAACAAATTGACTAAGTCAGAGAACTTTTAACGTGACTTATGGAAGAAATTTACTATTTTTTATTCCACACTTGATAGAAATAAGTTTGATTTATATCAGCAACATATTAAAAAAACATTACAATTTTTTCAATGATCGATTGACAAAATCCACATTTTTTTTTTAACAACAGTTTGGCAAAATTTAAAATTAGATTTCTTCTGAGATCCATTGATGAAGAGCACGATTTTTTTTTCTTCAACCGATTGACGAAATTATTTTTACAATTGAACGATGAAATTTTAGTACTGGAACAAAACCTAAGAAATGATTTTTTTTTTTTGTATAGAATTGTTGAAATTCGTGATTAAAAAAAAAATTGCAGAATTCGGCAAAATTTTAAAAATATTTTCACGGAAAAAATCACACCTGGATTGCTGAACTCGACTTTAAAAAATAATTGTGAGGGTGGAGGGCTGAAAAATATAGGAAAAATAGGAGCGCTGCTAGGCCTGCTAATATAAAAAAAAATCTAAAGCATTATTAATAAAAATTATACTTACCATAACAAATACATACTTTTGTCAAAACTTTCACCCTGCTGTTGCTGGCAAACAGAATTTTGCTTTTTATTTATTAGTGTACATTTCTTCAATAGTCGAAAAACTATTGCTTGCGTGTACGATTCAAATGGACCAATACACAGCAGGCAATATTTATTCAACTGTGCTAATGGAAACAATTCTGTGCAGCATGAGATAAGACTTTCTGAGAATGGCACCTGAAGTAGCACCAGTGCTGTAGGTTGGCATGCAAAGCCTCTCACTTTTAGATGAACAGACGGAAGACTTGCCTTCTGTCTATGTTGTATCTCATCAAATGGAAATGGCACACCTTTCACTCGGTACCTTCAGGTACTGGTTAGACATCAATCATCCAGGTGGCATCTCAACAAAATCGGCTGTAGAAAAAGAAAAGATTTCAGATTTTAAAAGTTGGTTGAAGTCAAAATTTAATTAAGAAATATTTATAAAATTTTTGGTTTTATAACAATATTCAAATACACTTAATATGAAATAGATGATAATTTCAGGATATCTCTAAAGTATTATTCACAAAATTTAAATTTCATAAAAATATTTTTACATTTTGCATTATTTCAAAATGTCTCAACTCAAAACTTTTTTTTTTTTTTAATACCAAAGAGTAAATTACAATTTTTTTCAAAATCTGTTATTAAAATTATACTTTAATGCAGAGGTTCCCAAAGTGTGGAGCCCTTGGGGCTCCGTGTGAACTTTCCAGGGGCTCCTCCGCGTTTTAGGAAAAATAAGGAAAATTTGAACGAAAAAATACATTTAAAGGAAGTTTTATTTCTTTTCTTTTTTGTTCCAAAAATGTAAACAGATTGGTTTTTTTTTACAAAAATATTTATACATTGATCTTAAGCTATCTGAACTTTTTTAATAAACTAAATTCTCTTTTCTTTTTAAAATTTCTGGTGCAAATATTAATATCTACTAGCACCCTACTCTGTGTTTACGTTTTCCGATCAAAAAATGTGATAAAAGGAAAACAAATTGTAGATTGAATATAAGAAAGCAAGAAATTGTATTCTGAATGAAGATTTGGATATTTTAATTTCTCAACTCCTCCTCTCAGTGTGACTTGACATGTAGTGTTATCCAATAACTCCACATTTCATGCTCAGCTGCGTCATCATTTCAAAATAAACCATTCTGATTTGAAAGATAAACCGCCTCAGTTTTTTTTATATGAAGGGCAAAGTATTGTATATATGCTTCGAAAGAAACACACCACTTGTTAAAACAAATATGAAATGTCCTGCAAAATAGGCAATAAGTTATATTTCTATCACTAATTTAAATTTTCCCTTTTGTCCTGTTTAATCACTGTGATTAATTACGAGAAAAATAATGTTTGAAAATTAGTGATGGAAGTTTGCCTGCTTTGACTCCGTCGCTCCCGTTAAGTGGGCGCTCATGATGGCACATACCTGAGATCCAATGCGCCTACCTAATAGTTTTCGCTTGAGTTCGTGAAGATTATATAATTGCAAAGACACTTAATAAACCTTGTAAAATTGATATTGTAAAGAATTTGCTTTATGAAAAAGTTCTCAATTTAGTGTTCAGTATTCCCTTGTCAAATAACATCATTTCTTTTTTTAATTAACCTTTACTTTTCGGCACTATTCAAAATACATTTTAGCCCACAATACGGCAGTTTTTCCAATTTTTTCTCCCCCTCTCTCAAAGAGAGTTATTTCGCGGGAATCTTAGATTCGTATTGAAAGGCGCAGTCGTTCTTGAGATTCTGGGAATAGGGTTGCCGTAAAAACCAGTTTCGGAGCTTCATCTGTTTTTGGCTTGATTGAAAAACCAAAATAACAATTCATTTACTTTTTATTTTATATATCTTATAAATTGCCATTAATTAAGACAAAAATTTATTTCTTAATAAATGTTTCCTCTTTTTATAAAATTTCATCGCTGGCTTTGCAATTCTTATTTTCTTCTCAGTTAGTAGGTATACTATTTTCCAGGTATTTTGTTTTGTATAATTTTCCAGAAACTCCAACGTATAAAATGCTTTAAAAGTAAGATTCGAAAATTTAAAATAAAATAGCTTGCTATATTTTAAGAGATGTATGTATATGGATAATTAGGAAAATGTGAAATTTCATTATATGAGAAACTTTTCTGATGCATACTATGCGTCAAACTGTATATGTAAAATAAATAAATAAATAAAAGTGTTTATATTGATATTTAGAAAAAAAAAATGAAAATTTGAATAAAAAGAAAATTAAAATGATTCATAAAAGTAAAATAAGCTTAAAAAGGTTTTTCTTTCTTTTTATATGCGATATAAAATATAATTATAATGAATGAAGTTTGTTACTATTTAGCAATCCTTGAAATAATAATATAACATATTTAAGCCCTAGCACTTGATTTGGAAATGGGTCTTATAACTTTTAGAGATGGAAAAATTGCAGATGAATCTCGTCAGTCTAATACAAAATCCATTCAATGTAATTTCTGCTCATTCATAAAGACATTTTCATTTGCAAATATGTTCAATTAGCAAGTATTCTTCTTCAGATATAAAGAAATCAAATAACATTTTCCATTTTTCGAAAAAGTCAGAGTATCTTTCAAACAATTTTGTCAAATACGACGCTTTAAGCTGATTTCCGAAAATCGTCATAAGATAGAATAGTCAACATTTCGAGAAAAACTTCTGTGGGGAGGGTACTCATCTATTTTTTCTAAAATGCTGTCTCGTTAATTTTTAAATATTTACATAGCGAATTTCGTAGTGAGTGATGCAGGCGCAAGAAAATTAAAGATATTATTCTATTGATGAAGGGGAATGGGGAGCAGGGAGGTTGCTCCTCTCTTTATTTTGTCAAAAGTTTTACACATTTACGAAGCGTGTTTCTTTCGTAATTGCGATCAATTTGTAGGAGTTTTTATTCTGGTACCAAGAAATCTGATAGCGTTTCCTTTTTTTCCAATAAAATCAAAGTACCCTTCAAACAATATTGTCGAATATGGAGTTTGAAGCCAAATTATGATGTTCAATGGCGAGAAGTCGTAATATATGGGAAGAAAAATAAAAAACGCTATACGTTTGATGAAGGGGGGGGGGGAGGTTGCTCATATATTTATCTTTATGAAATTCTGCCTCGTTAATTTTTTACATATTTACGAAGTGCGTTCCTTTTGTAACAGTGTTCAATTTGCAGAAATTTACATTCTGATACTAATGCATCGAATACCGTTTCCTTTCTTCTAATAAAGGCAAAGTATCTTTCAAACAACAGAGCCGATTTATGATGTTCGCCGTCGCGTAGAGGTCGTCATATAGGAGCAGGAAAATGAAAAACGCTAGACGATTGATGAAGGGGAATTGTGGGGGGGGGGGAGAGCTTGCTCATCTCTTTATTTTTTCTGAAACTCTATCTTAAGTTTTTACACATTTATGAAGTGAGTTTCTTTCGTATCTGCGTTCAATTTGCAGAAATTTTTATTCTAATACTAAGGAATCGAATATGTTTTCCTTTCTTCCAATAAAGGCAAATTGTCTTTCAAACAATATTGTCGAATATTGCGTTTGAAGCCGATTTATAATGCTCGCCGCCGGGTACGGGACGCCATATAGGAGCAGGAAAATGAAAAACGCTAGACGATTGATGAAGGGGAAGGGGGGGGGGGGGAGCTTCCTCATCTCTTTATTTTTTTTTAATTTCTATCTTAAGTTTTTACACATTTATGAAGTGAGTTTCTTTCGTATCTGCGTTCAATTTCCACAAATTTTTATTCTGATACTAAGGAATCGAATACCTTTTCCTTTCTTCCAATAAAGGCAAAGTGTCTTTCAAACAATATTGCGTTTGAAGCGGATTTATAATGCTCGCCGCCAGGTAGGGGACGCCATATAGGAGCAGGGAAATGAAAAACGCTAGACGATTGATGAAGAGCTTGCTCATCTCTTTATTTTTTCTGAAATTCTATCTATCCGATTTTCATAGCATCATTATTCATAGCGAGCATGATAAATCGAGCTATCCGATTTATGATGCTCGGTGGCAGGAAGAGGTCGCCAAGTAGGAGCAGGAAAATGAATAACGCTATACGTTTGATAAAGGAAGGGGGGGGGGGGGGGGGAGGTTGGTCATCTCTTTATTTTTTCATAAATTCTAACTCAACTTTTTCTACATTTAAGAAGTGAATTTCTTTCGTGACTGCATTCAATTTGCATAAATTTTTATTCTCATGCTAAGGAATCGAATAGCGTTTCCTTTTTTCTAATAAAGGCAAAGTATTTTTCAAACAACATTGTTTAATATGGGGTTTGAAACTGATTATTCTTTCCCGCTGTCGTGCCTTTATAATCTTAAAGGAGCAAAAAAATGCCATACGCTAAATGATTAAAGAAGATGGATGGAGAAAATCTCTGATTTTTATGAATTTCTATCCTGTTACTTTTTCCATGGAAAATATTTTCAGAATTTATATTTATATGTTAGTGAAACATATGGAGTTTCATTTTATGGCCACATGTTTAAATGTGTGAGTTCTTTTGTGCGTGTCATGATTGTTTTTATGTGGTTTCTTTTTTTATAAAAATTAAAGCTCCCGAGGGAGCTTTTGAGCTCTGAAAAGAGCTGTTGTTTTTCATGAATGATTTGTGAAATGTTTGATGAGAGCAGCAATGTTATTACATTTCTTAAACGACTTTTGCTTTTTTATAAACTGGTGATGTATGATACTCTGAAAAGCAATTTTTATCAATGCATAGAGCAACATCACATGTTTTACAAACGACTGTTGATCGCCTTTGTAAGCCATTTTTGTAGCAAACGACGCATCTCCTCCTCTTTTTTTCTTTTAGTGGCCAGTGTTCATCAGTTGATGTTGATGGAATAGCCTTTGGATTTTCAACTTCGGTTTTTTTAATGAGGCTTCCGATTAAAGTTAATCGAAATTCCCTCTGGCTTTCAGTGCGTTTCGATAGTATGTATGCGTTTAGCACTGACATGTCAAATAAATGAAAAAATAGTTTTTTCGTCCACTTGACAGTCTTTCTTTGGAAAGAGTAACTCGTTGTCATCCGGTCACTTAGGTCTACATATCCCATGTTCTCGTTGTAATCAGCTACGATTGGAGGTTTTTTCATGTCATTAGAATCGCTGCAATTTTCTTGTTTTGTAGGATGATGCATACTACTTAACATATATACATCTCTCTTATCCTTCCAGCGCAGCGCAGTCAGGCCTTGTCCATATCGTGTGCAAATCTCTCCTCGCTTTATCTTGACCTGACAGATATCTTTGGGAAAATTTTTTCTATTGCACCGAACATTTCCACATGAATTAATCTGTTTTTTATTTAAAAGATCAAAAAACAAATCAGAGGAAGAAAAAAAATTGTCCATATACAATTTATGGCCCTTGCCCTTTACGCATTCTGTCATCGTATTTACTACATTGTACGATGCTGAACAATTTTCTTTTTTGTCTTTTCCCAAATATACCCGCATGTCATATGTATATCCAGTTTTGTCAGTAATTTTGTAAAGTTTTATTCCCCATTGCTTTCTTTTTTTAGGTATATATTGCCTAAAAGCAACGCGACCCTTAAATTTTATAATAACCTCATCCAGGGAAAGGTGCTCTACTGGGTCATATACTCTCTTATATGTCTCATTTAATATTTCAAACAACTTCCTTATCTTCCAAAGTCTGTCGTATTCCGCGGAATCTTTAGAAGGTTTTTCATGATTGTTTGAAAAATGCAAAAACTTCAAAATTGCAAAAAATCTGTCTCGAGGCATTATTTTTCGAAAGACTGGCGTTTCGATCAGTTCATTTGTGGACCAATAATCCTGGAGTCTATCTTTATCTATATGTCCCATCAACAAAATCGTCCCTAGAAACTTCTCAATCTCATTAGGAGTTGTTTTTATCCACTCAGGTGAGTGCTTCCTTTTTCCGGAATCGTCGGGTCGCAGTTCTAATACATTTTCTGCATATCTGTTCGTTTCTTCGCAGATTAATTCCAAGATTTCATTGGAAAATAAAAGTTTAAAATAGTCATACGGACTTTGTCCGTCCATATCTATTTTTATTCCGTGCTTTGCTGTGAAATCTAGAATTCTTATCGAATCTTGCTCTTCGGGAACTTTCCATTCAAATATTCTGGGAGAGGCATCCTCGATTGTAACTGCATTACTGCTCTCATCAATAGAATAATTCAATGATATATTATTTCGCAGTCTGAATCGCTATCAGCATAATTTTCAGAATCGAAATCATTCATGAGTTTTTCAATCTCACTCTGAGAAAGACCCTTAAATTTGGGAGCCATAGTAAAAAGAATTGCTGTCGAACGCTACTCAAAACAAAAAGGAAATGAGAAAGAGAAAGAAAATCGAACACTGACACTTAAAAGAAATACTCAATAAATCGCCAACAAGTAAACATTTACCTCTTCCTATCGCCAAAGGAGAAAAGTTCGCATCTTCCCCTAAGTGGGTGGGTGTTTCAGTGACCTACGCTCCGTAAATGTCAAGTGATTGATAACACTGGTTTTCAGGAAGGGGAAAAAGAGCTAGGGTACATGAGTTGCACCCTAGCCGTGCTTTGGTCAAAAAATATATTGGGTACAAATGGTGATCCAGCCGGAATGAACAGGTTAACTATATGACTGTTGACATAAAAGAACACTTAACAGCCTCTTCAGATCTACTAAATTTTCACTACAAATGCATGAATCTACTGACGTCACTGGATTAGCAGCTTTATTAGTATATTTTAGTTACATATACTAATATCCTGTTCACACCAGGGTAGTTAAGAGCTTTAAATTACTTTTTTGAAACGGGCATCCACAACAAGACTAGATTTCTCTATCACTAGTGTTTGAGAACATTAACTTAATTAAAATTAAGTGCCCTACTATCGCTAGTCTGAAAGAGGTTTCAAAAAGCTATCAGAATCACATTTTTTGTAGATCACTACAAACCAAAACACTAATGGATGAAATATTTTGGATGAATACATATTAAAACACGTATGAACATGAATGCACTAATGAGGCGAAAGCAATGATGGGTCACAATGCTAGAGTCATTGCAAAAGTTGGACAAATGGCAAAGCACTATAGCACCATCTATTGCTCTCTTCATGCTAGATACACGCTATCCCGGAGAAAATGTCTTCTGAACTTATGAAAAGGTTGAAAAACACCCTTAAAATAATAAACTATATAAAATCATGAACTCTTAAAAGCAAACTTTTTATGCTTATGCGTGAAGCTATTGTAAGCCAGCATCCATCCCTCCTACTGCATACCGAAGTAAGATGGTATTGTCGAGGAATAGCATTTCCATGCTTGTTGAAACTGCTGAGGTGATATTAGAAGAACTGTAACTCTAAACTGCCAAAACTTTTAATCAATGAAGATTGTGAATGCGAATTGCATATTTGTCTGATATGTTTAGCAAAATGAAATAAATGTATCTATCATTGCAATGATAATCTGTCACGATTATCAATGCATTTATCAAACGTGTCGTCTTTTTAGATGAAACCTATATTGACCTGATTCTGAGCGAAACGATGATATCTATTATATCCCTCTTGTTAAGAAGGAATGCAAACAACACCAGCTAAAAAAATACAAATAAATATTCAGAGACATCCTACATTTTTGAAAAATTTATTTAAGCAACATTTTTCAACAGCTGAATAGAAAAGGCTTTGGACGACTCTAAATGTGTACTGAATATGTTCAGTGATGTAAAAAAGACACCCAGCTTAAACAGGGAGGGGGCGCGCCGGGCCTGATAGACCCGGACTGCATATGGTTTTTACAATTGTCACCACTATTTTTTAAAGTAATCTTCAAGCGAATTTATCACAGAACTTGTAGCAATTGTCTCCAACTAAATAAGGTGACGATTATTTGTATTTATTGGTGGTAAATTAAAAACCATTACCCTGGTTATTCGCGCATTTTACCGGTTAAGTTCAGTGAAACACGAAGTCCTCATTAATTTGATATCTTATAGGAAGTTAAGACCGAATATACAACAACCAGTTATTCAGTGATACCAAATGAAAATATTTCGATTCAAAACAGATGTGTTTTATAAAGCAACTAATATATAAATCAAAGAGAAATAAGTTACGTAGAAAAGTAAAAAAAATTAAATAAAAGTTCTGGTCTAAAGATTACTATTCATTCGCATTTCCTGTGCTCGGTAGCAATGCACTTACAAAACCTTTCCTTGTAACATAGGACACGGTAGGCTTCAGGTGCTCCGCCATAGAAATTCATTCTAAAAAGTGCTCTGCGAGTCAAAAAGTATGGGAACCACTGCTTTAATGGATACATTACAGTGGGTTTGTTTTTTCATACAGATAGTGATGATTCTACTATCTGCGACATTTTTATACTAATCAACATCAATTTTAACCTAGCTGTCAGACATTATCCAGGGGTTGTAAAAAATCCAGCCCGGGCGAGCAGCTGGGTGGGTACCCAGGCAGCTACCCACTACAACCCTTATGGTTGTAAAAAAAAAAACCCAGCTCGAGTGGGTAGCTGGGCGGGTACCCACTACAACCCTGCATTATCCCGTGAACATAAGTTTGCAAAATTATCAGCAGAATTTATACACCAATTTTGTTAGAATTGTTACTTTTTCCATTTATCTGGATATAACAATCTTATAACTATATTTATATAATACAGAAAGAATTTTTTTACCTAAATGAGATGCAGAAACAATGTCTAAGGCGAAATCTACCAGAACAGAGAAATAAAATTTGATTTTGAATTTTCCACATTTGTTCCAATCCTTTCTTTTTTTTTTACTTTGAATAACAGATCCACCGGGTTGCTTTTATGGATTTTGAAAACTTCCGTTGAACTGTTTCCACTTTGAATTTAATTTTTAAGATGTAGCATATAGTTTGTTTTCCTGCTGACTTATATTTTAGAAAATTTTAATCCTGATGATGGTTTTGAAGATTAAACCAAAACGTTGAAATTTATTTTATTCATGTGTTTATTTTATATCAACTTTTAATTTATGAATAAAATGTACATTGGATAGCAACTCCTATTTCGTTTAGTATAGAAAGAGGTTTTGTAGACTAATCCTTCTGTGGGACTTTTAAATCAATCATTCCTCATTAGATAAAATCTGCTGTCTACATAAAAGACACCCCCCCCCCCCACCATCACCAAAAAATAAATAAATAAAAATATTCCACTTGATAAGTGAAAATATGTGCACAAATTTTGATAGAAATTTAGATTTCAGTAAACATATTATATTACACTATAAAATAGATCGAAAAGATTTCAGGAATGAGTTTCAAAACCCGCCTTATCCAGAAAATCGAATTTTGGGAAATCGCGAAAAACCTCTGACTGCATCCATTGGTTTTTATTATAAGCCAAGCTTTTACAATGCAGAGATGCACGATAAAACTAGATTTTTTGCAGATTGTGTGTTTTTTTTGACACAGGTTCACCAATAGAATAGATTTATGCAGAAAACTGATTTTTTTAATTTTGAATAAGGCGACTTTTGAAACTCATGTCCTCATTTTGGACAATGCATTCTTTGTTTCCAGACCTTTCAATCTTATATCAATCATAAGCAGTTTTATTTTAAAATGAACTCTAACCATATAGATTGTTAAATTAGACAGAACATTAGAAATTTCTAAGAATAAAGAATGCAACATATACAAATAGAAATATTCAGGGTTGGTAAAAAACCAGGTTTTTTTGGTTTAAACCGGGTTTTTTTTTTAAATAAGTTTTCCTATTACATATACATTCATATTTATTGATAAAAATAAACATAGTTGGATATACAGTACACTCCCTCTAATCCGCACAGGTTGGGACCAAGGGTTTTGTGAATTATAGAATTTTGCGGATTATAGATCATTTTTTTGTTTACATTCTAATATTTGGAATTTATCAACAATTATAGTAACCACATTGTAAATAAATAACACAGAAATAAATGAAACTGCTTTTATATAGGGTAGATGTGCCAGTAATGGACACCCTTAAGGAATTTCTTTAAAAATTATTTTTTTATTAATAGTTATAATTACTATATTCCAGTTTTTTCAATATTATATTAATCTATCAACAATATTTAACCATTCTTATAGCCTCATTTCCCCATATGAATAGAAATTTAATTTTAATTAACAGAAATATATCAAAACACCCAAAAGCCCAGTAATGGACACCCTTTGGACCAGTAGTGGACACCCTCTGTTCCAGTAATGGACACCCCATAAAAAGTAATAAATATAATTGTTTTTATGACTGTATTTAGAACCAGAATTTAATGAATACATACTAATGAAACAAAATAGTTATTTTAAATAAATTTAACAATTAGGATACCAGTAATTAATAAAATATTTGTGATAATCATTTACTGTTTGCATCATTCAATTATTGTAATTATCAGAAGATCGATGTTTTAATTATTTTAGATGGACAATTTAAAATACTAAATATCAGACAATTACAGCTATCAAATTATTGAAACAGTGGTGGATTTAAAAGGTAATAATAATAATAAAGTTTTGGAATATTAATGTTTAGTTTTGTGCCACTATTTTTAACAATTTTCCAGAGATTACTTGATATATCATTTATAATAATTAATATTACAAATATGAAAGAAATGATATTTTGAGTTGAATATCTTAAATACTAAATAAAATAATTCCAAAATAAAACTGTAAAACTGATGTTTGAGGCCACTGATCTGCAGATTTACTAGTTTCATGAATATTACCTATAACTTTCATTAATAGTATTGCATTTTTTTTTTTTTTTTTTTTTTTTTTTTTTTTTTTTAACAAGGAAACATTTAAGACAGAAAATGGATTTTTAATAGCTTCTGTAACTTAATTGTTTTTATTTAATATGAGAGGGATTGAGCCCTATGAGCCCCTCTCTGACTGTGCTCTTAAACTGTATTTTTCTGCTTCCTGGCTGGTTTGATTGTCAGATTATAAAATATGTGAGGTATATATATGTGTACTACATAAAAAAAAAATATATATATATATTGAAATTTTATTAATCACATAAAATAACTTAAAAGCAGCTATTTATGAAAGTTTTGGTGTTATTACATTTTGGTAAGTATAATTTAAAAATTAAATTTGATTATTTAGGTTTGTAGTTAAGTCAAAATATTTTATGCACTATAAACATTACTGAAATTGCATTTTTAGCAATGTCTACATGGGGTGTCCATTACTGGAAAATGACTAATTAACCATCCCAGTAATGGACACCCCCCTCTTAAAACCTTAAAAATAAATGAAATTTATTAAATGGCCGTTAGTATATAATATTCTAAGTTTCCTATTGCTACTCAAACAAAAACATTCAAATTTTGCAAGAAAATAAATAATATATAAATTAATTAAACAAAGCCAACTCTTAGCCTCTTCATTAAGATTTTCACAGAAAAACAGTGAAACTTTGAAACATTATTTTCTGCTTCTTGATTGGTTTGATTAAAAGTGTAAACAATAACCCAGTTTTATAAAACATGCAAGGGGGTATTATAAAAAAAATAATTAAAGCTAAATATTTATTAGTTATTTTTTTATGAACCAAAAACATCAAGGGGTGTCCATTACTGGAAGGGTGTCCATTACTGGCACATCTACCCTATATATATATATTATATATATATGAACTATACCCAATATTAGAAATACATTTAAATAATATATATTAATGCACAATTAATAGAAACATTTCTACTTATTTTTAGATCTCAAACATTGCAGTGATAATGGCTTGCTTTATAGCTTTTAATTTATACTCTACAATTTAATCTTGACAATTTAATCTTGAAGCCTTTTACAAGAGTCAGGATTTCTTGATAAATAACAAAAGTTTGTTTTTCTAAAAGATTAAGACATTTATCCAAAAGAGCTAACCCATCTTTGAAAGTAATTTTACCTTTTATATAGTCAACAAATGCATTCAGAATATAGCAGTCTAATGTCTAATAGTTATTTATAAGATGCACAGAATATTTCTTTCTAACTAATGCAGAAATGCATTAAAAAATTTTAGTGCATATAAAATTAATTAAAATTCTTAATAAATTCATCAGATTAGTCAATATTTATTACAGTCAAAATGTGAGTTATCTTGCTTAAAAAAAGATTTTAACTCTTTGTTTACATGTTTGTTTACATCTGAAATATAGTGCGAATTATAGGCGTTTGCGGATTATAGAGTTGCGGATTAGAAGGAGTGGACTGTATAAGTAATATAACTTCATTTAAAAATAATTTAAATTAAATAATTACAATCAATTATGTAGAAAATTGAAATTATTTAATATTTAAACATTTTTAGTAAAAGCTGTCATTATGTTCCATGAATAAAATGCTCTACATAGAGAAACATTGATAACTTGAAAATCTTAATAAACAATTTTTTGATTACTAGTACTATAAATAAATATATATGATGTAGTTTCATAAATATAATATACTTTCCCATGGCTATTCAAAATAATTTCTTTGAAATATTTGCAATCTGAAATATCTGATTTTTCTGTTCGAACACTACATGGACAATTATTATCTTTTATTGAAAGTAAAGCTTTTTATAAAGAATTCCTGGAATGATTTGAATTTAGCAGTAGGGTCCTTACACGTTTCAAGAAGTTATTGTGTATTGTCATTTGACACTTCTCTTAAACTGTCAGGTAAAAAAGGCGACAGTAAAATAAACAGAAATACCTATTTACCAGCTTTTTAGACTACTGAAAACATTGATTTTAAAATGGAAAGTAGATTTATAAAAGTTTTCATCCATTAAAACTGATCTTAAAATGGAAAGTAGATTTATAAAAGTTTTCATCCACTAAAACATTTAAACAGCCATCAGACTTAATACACAGGCTTTTATTCTAAGCTATGTTATAATATGTATTACTTTTAAATGTCTAAACTAAAAATTAATATATCTTTTTAGGCATTTTTATGAGACACTTCTATTATGTCTCAAGCGAACCTTAAGCTCGATTTCCCCCCATTTTTTTTTTGTCGGATGTAAATAGTGGATTTGATTATGCAATAGACGATTTAAATATATCTTATTGCACGTTTTAGTTAAAAGTAAACAGGTGCTTCGCTAGCACCCAATTTTGTCACAACAATGTCCTCTTATTTGACTTCATATCTTGAGTTTCTTTTTTATTTTTAAGGCTGTTCTTAAATCCGAAAGGGCAACTTTATGACATAAGTTTTAATTTATTTTTGTTCGGAAATGCATGAAACTAGCAGATGCTGTTGTTCAGAAACTATGTAATCGAACGATGTTTTCCTTTTTTTTTTTTTTTTTTTGCAAACGCAATAGATCTTTCAGAAAATGTTGTCAAAGTGGGCGTTTTGAACCGAATTTCCGCACGAAAAAAGAATAACCACTCAAGGAAGATTAAAAACATCTTTGTCACATGATCAAAATTGGTTATAAATCAATAGGTAATTTATCAAAAATGGAAAACACAGTTCGATTCCAAATAGCTCCCAAGGCCTTCCAATTTTATATCTTTCTGTAAAAAAAGGAATTTGTACATCTGTCGCACAAGCGTTTTGTGCTTGTTGAGTAGAACAGTTGAGAGCAGCCCTAAAAGATAATCTCCCCAATCAAGAAAATTTTCTTTTACAGCTTGACTGAAATCTTAAAGGTCATTTTATGTTATTTATAAATAATCTGCGTTTTCTCAAAGGAAAATATTTTATTCAAAATATTGAATATTTTTAATCTATTTTATCTTTGCTAAATTCACTTGTTTTATATTTTCTCTTTAGAGCTTCAAATATGTTCATCAACACATGCAATTTGCATTCTACATGCATACAAAATTACAAATATAACCCAGACTCACTATGTCTCACGGTGACAGCTGGGATAAGACTTAAAAGTAGAAATTATTTATATCCAATAATTTCAAAAACTTAAATTACAAAAATGAGAAAATATTATATTAGATTTTTTCTAAAAAAACATTTGGTTAACTAATTGATTTAAACCGTGCCAACCCTAATGGTAACAGATTAAAATCATAATGCAAAACCCCAATCCCAATGTAGAAAGGCTTACTAAACCCAATAGCCATACCCCATACAGCAAAGAAAACTCACAGCCAATCATTCATTAGCATAGAAAACAAAGAGTAACCAATGGAGAGAAATACTTATCATTATGTCATCATTGAGGCATAGTGCAATCCTTAGTAAATCTTAACTAATCAAGCAATCTAAGTAGTAAAAATATATTTTTAGCTCAAATCTGCCATTTTGGCTATTTTTAAAAAAAAAGAAGAAAGAAAACTAACTGCATGTTTTTTTCTTCCCAGCTAATTTTAGAAAAATTAGTTAGTCTGCCATCTAGATTTAAAGCTTATAAGAAAAGTTTGATTGATTAAAAATGTTTGTTACTTTACAAATTTATTAATTCATCATTTTTCTAAAGCTTCACTTGTAGCTTCTGCATAACTTGGATTTTGCATTTTTCAATAATGTGTAAAGTAAATGAAAACATTAGGGGAAAAGAGAAAAAAAACAGCATGGTTTAAAAAAAAAAAACATTTGGTTTAAACCAAACAACCTTGGTCACACGGTATGTTATTATAATACCTAATCTGTATAAGTGGAGATCATGTTTTGATATTTGATGCAGAGGTTATTTTTTTTTAAATTATTAATTGGAATGAGTGAAAGGAAGTATATTAATAAAATAAAAATTATGAAGGCACTAAAAATTATTGCAGTATAATGTTATCACTCAATTTAATTTAGCATGAACACAAACAGAGCAACAAAGACAAAATACACACCATCTAATTACAGGAGAAAAAAATAGACTACTTATCAATAATACAGTAACGTGACAGCCATGCTACATTTACAAATAGCAGATCTTGCTTCACGTATTATTATTGCGTATTTGAATAGTTCAATTTCATACTCAATATCAGTGGTCTAGTCGTAAAAAAAACAGACGGTATACGTTCTAAGCAGAGGGTATACGCTCAAGGCAGAGGGCATACCCTAGTGTATATATACTATAGCTTTCTTGAGAAACAGAGGGTACACGGTGTTCCTTAAAAAAATCCAGAAGGTATACGGCGTATACCCCCGTATACCCTCCACTACTCCCTGCTCAATATTTTCCTTCCAATCTTCCCAAAACTGTATGCTCTTTCATGGCATTTGTTTGGAGGCAAAGAGCTGAAATATCGAGTTGTTTCTCTAATTTTGTTCTCAAGCTGTTTCTCAAATGAAATTTGACATAATGTTAGTATAAGAGATTACAGAGAAAAAATTCATATCACATCCAGAAGAACACATAGAAATAATTTTATTTAAAGCAGTAAAAAAAAAGGGGGGGGGGAGGGTAAAGCCCATAAACCAAATAATGCAACAGGTATGTTAAAATTTAATTGACTTTGTTATTTGCAACTCTGTCTATAAATCACTGACAGCTCCTAGTATGTGTCATTCAAATATGTTTTCATTATTAAGAAATTGTTATTTATGAAATTATAACAAAATGACTTTAAATTTGTTAGATAAAAATTTTTATAATGTGCAGTTTATAATTAAAATGCTTCAATGTATAAAAGCCAATTTTGCTCCCTCACCATAAACCCCCCTTAAAACCAATAAAAGCTATTGGGGTGTGTTTTTCAAATTTTAGCCATATTCTGATCTGAGATGAATGACTGTTACAATCCCCCCCCCCCCCCTTTGCCCCCAACTACCACTACACACACACAACACAAGTTTTCCAGATGCACCCTTATGTGCTAACAACATAAACATACTTTTAGTTACACTATGTTTAAAATTTATTGAAGCAAAACAGAAGCAGTTTAGAATCAAAGAATGCAGCGATGGATTTTGTCGTTTATTTACCATGATGAGATAAGGAAAGAAAAAGTATATAAAAAATATTTTCAGTATTTCCTTTTAGGTTTTAGATTATAATCAAATTATGAATGGTGAAGGATTGAATAGTGTATGAGTGACGATGTCATCTTTGACAATTGCTGAAATTCTTGATTTTTTTAAAAATCCGTTGCAATCTAGAAAAATTAATACAAAAACTTGTAATTTTTATTAATCTGAAAACAGCAAAAGAGCAGAAAAACACAAATTTTATGCATGTTGTACATAATTATAATTGTACAGAAAAGAGAACTTTCAGTTTATAACTTATGAAGAAATATATTAAGTGTACAACTTAGAATATTATCCAAATGAAATATATATTTAAAAAAAAACTGTTTACAATTAAATTTGTTTAATAAAGAGAATAAAACCTTCACTTGAGGAAATTTCTTTATACAGAAAAATCCTTATAACTGTAGAATTGTTTTTAAAAAGTGGATAGTTTTAGGGCTGATAAACCATTTATAGGATTTTCACAAGGTATAACATGGTTTTAAGAATACTCGTAAACATTCAATGTAAATCGGAGAAAAGAAAATTAAGCACTTTCTGTCAGTATCATAAATTCTGTACAAAATAAAATATATTTTCAATTTATTGCAAAATGCCAGGTATCATTAGATTCTGAATTGTCTTCAGAAGTTGAATTCCATTTTAAAAATAGGGGTCATCTATACATTAAAACTATATTATTGTCAAATTTGATATACAGAAATAGGCCACTGGTATGACTTTCAATTGGAGATTAAACTGTCACATGGTCAAAAACTAGCCAACTCTGGAGAAAAGGTTACAACAAAAAAATTACCTTAGATTGCATTGTAATATAGGCATTTAGAAATTTGACTTTTGACATACAATGACAATTAAAACTAGAGAAAAGTGGGGGGTGGGGGGATTACACTACATTGCATTCATTCAAAGATTAATAGCTTTTTGACATAATGCAAATATGCTTTTGACATTGAGAATAAACTTTAAACCGGGGAGTAAAGAGAAACTGTCACACGGCAAAAAATCTGTGAATTTTAATGAAAGGTCCAAATAATTACACTAGATTGCGTTCAAGGATAGAATCCATGGATAAGCAATGAAAATGCGAAAGTATTATACATGTAACAGTATTATGAAATTATACTAGTAATTGAAGTAACAAACAAAATTAAGCTGCACAGCAAATAAGTAATGGACATGTTTTACAAAAGAAAGAAAATAAATTACCTCGATACGATTTGAACTTCTAATCGAAATTAATTCAACGTGCCCGATAATTCTTCATCAAGAATACAATCTAAATTCAAATCTCGCAGTACAGACGAGACGAAGTTCACCGGCGAAAACACACACTTCTAAATTTCCTTCGTTTCGACCAGCGATTGAAAGTAACCCTACCGTTTCTAGCCAAAGCCGGCGCAAGACTTTTTCGCCAAAGGGGTCCAAACGAGGGAAGTTTCGAAATTCGCTGATCGGGCAGGCCAGTGAACTGGACCCCCACGCCCGATCCACCGCTGGCCATACCTTGCGTTTAGATGGAGACGCACGTCGTTCGTGTAATGGGCCGGAGCTCCATCGTGCTGGAACCACATCTGGCGACGCGAACCTTCGGGTACGTGCGCCTCATCCAGAAGCTGCGGCAGCACTTGATCCAGGAAAATCAGGTAATTTCCACCTGTCAGCCGTTCAGGTAACAAATAAGGGCCAATGAGGCAATCCCCCAGAATGCCGGCCCACACATTTACTGAGAAACGCTCCTGGGCTGCTCGGCTTCTGGTTTCATGTGGATTTTCATCACACCACACATGACTGTTGTGGGCGTTCCACATTCCCTCCCGGCTGAAGGTGGACTCGTCCGTAAACAAAATGCTGTTTACAAAACGGGGATCCCTGGATCTCATCGCCAAGTACCATCTTGAGAATTCCACTCGAGGGCCAAAATCCTGCTCTCTGAGCAACTGCACCCGCTGGATGTGGTAGGGGTGCAGATTCCGGGAACGTAAGATGCGCCACGCAGTTGCTTGCGAAATGCCAACATGTCTGGCGATATCTCTCGTGCTAAGACCTGGGTTGTCCTCAACCAGGTTAAGCACAGCCTCTTCGTTGTCGGGGGTGCTCACTGATCGCTCCCGTTCAGGCCTGCCTCCGTCGAAAGATCCCGTTGTGGACAACCTCTGGTGTACTCGAGCGAAGAAGGCATGGCAGGGGATTTGCCTGTTGGGGTAACGCTCGGCGTACAACCGCTGAGCGGCTCGTCCATTACAACCAGCAGCGCCATACGCCAAATGCATGTCAGCCAATTCAGAGTTTGTGTACCGTTCCATCCTACTACCGATCTGCAGACAAGTAACCCGAAGCTTAAGTAGGTACCGCACGTTCAAAAGACGTGTCTGCGCATACAACTACGTCATCTCGCGTTGTCGTCTACGCATTACGTATCTTTTGCATATCGATATGGTACGATATCTTTTGCATAAATCAGCAAAAAGCACCTTATGTAAATTTTATTGCGCGCATTGTGCATGATTGAAACCAGCTATGTTTGTTAAAAAAAACAAACAAACTGCAGTTTTAATAGCTTCTTATGATAAGTAAATTACTCTCTTGTTTTGTTTCTAACTGATCGTAGCGCCCCGTTTCCAGTTAGCGTCCGAAATGTCAACGAATTATGTTTTTTGCCCAAAGCGCCCCCTATCGATGTTTCTTTTTGTACCGTTCAACTGAGTTTCAGAGAGCCCCAGCAAACAGAATCATGAAAATGCATGCCATAAGTCAAGAAATCTGTTTGTTTATCTCCTAGGAGCCTTCGAGTTTCGACCACCCTGTACTTTGACATTTTATTCCGGCTCTTACGCTTTTTGCAGGGCTCTACTTTTGGGTTCAAACTTTAAGTTAGAGTATAAACTTTGGCGAGCATGTGTTAAATTATCAAAATAACGGGCTTAAAGTTGTTGTCTAGCTCTCCAAAGTCTGCAGCGCCCCCTATCCATGTTTTAAGAGATACGCTTATCAAATTGGTACTGAAGAAAGTCTAAACAAACAGAATCATTTCGACGCAACAAGCAAGAAAATCTAACCATTTCCCTAGTTTTTATGACGTTTCGAATTTCGGCACCCAAATTTTCGAAAGCGCCTATCGCCTTACCATCGCGTCAGGGACCCTACATTCCCTATTCAAAAATGTTCGTCTAGGTGTGCTCTATCGATCCTTAAAGTTTGTCACCGACGAGCTGAATCACCCTGTATATATAGAAGGGTGTCTTATTTCAATGTATAAAAAAATGAAATTTCATTATATTCTGTTATTTTTGGGAATTATTTCAAAATATGTGCTGAATGGATGATTAAAACGAACACACTACCCGTTATGAACAGGAATTGCAGATAGTGAAGTTTTACTGCGTCATGTGTTGTTTTTAAGTGTTTATTTTGATATCTTAATTCAGTGTATAAAAAAATTAAATTTCTATATTCTGTTAGTTATAGAAAGTGTTTCAAAATGTATGCTGAATGCATGATTAAAACGAACACAAACCAGTTATGAACAGAAATTGCAGATAATGACCTTTTATTGCGTCATGTGAAGTTTTTAAGCGTTTATTGAGATGTCTTAATTCAATGTATAAAAATTGAAATTTCTTATCAATATTTTGTAAGTGTTGGAAAGTGTTTCAAAATATATGCTGAGTGCGTGATTAAAACAAACACACTACTGGATATGAACAGAAATTGCAGAAAAAAAAATGTTTACTGAGTTATGTGTTGTTTTTAAGTGTTTATTAAGATGTCTTAATTCACTGCATAAAAAATTAAATTTCTTATCAATATTTTGTTATTGTTGGAAAGTGTTTCAAAATATATGCTTAATGCATGATTAAAATGAACAGACTACCGAGTATGAACAGAAATTTCAGAAAAATAATTTTTGCTGCGTTATGTGTTATTTTTTAATGTTTATTGAGATGTCTTAATTCAATGTAAAAATAAAATAATTTCTTATCAATATTTTGTTACTGTTGGAAAGTATTTCAAAATATATGTTGAATGTATCATTAAAACGAACACACTACCCGATATGAACAGAAATTGTAGAAAATAATTTTTTACTGCTTTATGTGCTGTTTTTGTTTATTGAAATATCTCAATTGGTTGTATAAAAAATTTTAATTTCTTAACAATATTCTGTTAGTGTTGGTAAGTGTTTCAAAATCTATGCAGAATGCATGATTTTACAGTTTTGTATTTAAAATAAATGGAAACTTTTAGTATACATTCGTTATGTTTAATCATTAGAGTGTGATTAAACTTCAGTAATATTAGTGCACAATAGAATGTATTATTTTATATACGTACAATGAACTTAAATGACTCATGAGTTTTATAAAAGCCTTTTGATAATACCTAATTTAAAAACCTAATTTTAAACTAATTAAGCCACCTGAAGCGACTCAAGAGTGAAAGGTTCCATTCTCTCATTGGTTGATCAGAAACCGGTCTTGGCTTGCTTCTCATGTATGATTTGGCGATGAAATGCAACCACTTTGAGAAATATCGTACCTAGTTAATTCATGCTATTTTGGTGAGAGATTTCTGTGGACGAACTTGTCTAGTGGTTAACGCGCTTGCCTAGCAAGCTCAAGTACGCGGGTTCTATCCACCCTGTTACTTTTATATTTTTTATTTGTGTTTTGTTTCGATTTTTATTAAGTTGGTTAATAAAGATTTATCGACTTTTATTATCCGTTCATTTCCAACAATTTTTTTAATTGTCAATTAAATAATTAAATAAAATTTTGATTAAATTAAGTTTTAATTGTTATTAAATAAAGTAAAATTTAGTTTTAAATAAAACTGAAATTTAATTTTTATAAAATAAAATTTAGTTTTAAATAAATTTCAAAATTCATATTAGCTATTTTTTTATGAATTAAAGTGAACATTTATTGTAATTAAATAATAATATCTCCTAAGCTTACATACATTATTTTTTTCCCTTATAACTTTAGTATCAGATAAATATTAATTTGGCAAAATTAATTTTTCAAAGTTTTCTTTTAAAATTAATTAGTATTTTTCACACAGAAAAACTGTGTTCATTTATTATCAAATGCTTTGTAATTTTTTATTACGTATAAAATAATGTTAATGAAATTAATTTTTAAACTCATATTACTTATAAGCTATTTATTTCAATTTCTTAAAATGAATATTTTTGAAAATATAATGCTATTTCTTACACTTATATAAATATTTTTATTTCAGTTTATTTTATTTGAAAGTAAAATTTTATTAATTTATGAATTCATATTAATAATATTATTAACTTAGCAAGTAATTAATTATTTAAACCAATTTGTAATTGTTAATTGTTAAATACTTTTTATTAAAATTTCCTAAAAAAATTTTAATTATTATTATTAAAAAATTCTAATAAACTACTTTTCAAAACAATATATATATTATATATATATTATTTGAAAACTCAGTCAAAAATATAAATTATTTTTATTAAAAAAATATTATAAATTTCCCCTTCACTATTACCACCCTAAATATTTGAAAACTAAATTAAAGCTATAAGTCCAAGTAATCATTAACTATAAATATTTAATGCGACAAAATACATTACAAAAACTTCTTATAGTTTTTGGTAGTTATTGCTCAGATATTATTGTTTTGGGTTCCAACTTATTTTTCTTCTTTTGGGTGTGTGAAGAAAAAAAAAAAAAAAATCTGTCATTATTATTTAATTTATTTTTTCATTATATTTCACTACAAGTGTGAGCTATGATTTATTTTAGCTTGACCTTTTCATTCACTATCTATGAAACACTTTATTTTTAGATTTTTCTTTTTTTTGCCCTATTTGTTATTTTGCAGCAATAATAAATAGATATTAATATTGCAAATTACTATAAGGGCAAAGTAGAATTTAGATGATCTAAATCCCTTTCTGACAATTTTGATTATTTGAATACTAGTTTGGCCATTTAATTATTTATATTTACGCATACAAACTGCCATGAAAGAAAAAAAATGCATACAATTTGACTGAGTATTTTTATTAATTGTTTTTTATATATTTATTATTTTTTTAAAACACATCAGCTATCAAGGAAGGGGAGGGGGAGTGCTTGAGTTTACTGTTCTTTGCACAGATAACTACAGTCAAAACACATAGGTAATTAAATGAAGTTGCGTGTAGCCAGGATATTATTTCGGGGGGGTGGGGGGGGGGGTGGGGAGGGCGTCTAATCTTCTAAGCTTCTCTCCTCCTGATGCAAAGCTATAAATTAAAAACTATTAATTTTACTTTTCGCATAAATATCAATTTTATACTTTTAAAATATGGGATATGTTTTTTAAGTCTAATTTACATACACCTGTATATACAAAAGGAATAACGTGTAATGTGTAATTTAAAAATAATAAGTCTAAAATATTTAAATTGATTACTTTCTTAAAAGAAAGTCAGTTCTATCAATTTTTTGCAGGGAAAAAAAGATATTTTAAAAAATACCATATCATTGTTTTCCGTGAATCACTTTATATGAAAAATAAATTTAAATTCCTTACATGTCGCAAACAAAATTTAATATGATTGCAACATAATACTTGAAATAATCTCAAGTGACACTTGGCGATTTGTTTTGGTGGTGAAATGAGATGTGCCCTCTGATTTGTTAGGAAGAAATGTCTACCACTGCTCAATAATCAGGTATTGTAACCTTGAGAAGTAAATCACGGGATTCTTGTTTCTTCTCAACCAATGGGAGAATGGAACCTTTCACCCTTGAGTCTCTTCCCATCTATGGGTGTGTTCAAGATGCATGCGCGCGCGAGCTCAGAAGACAGGAACATAGAGTGGGTCGATATCATGGATGGAATAACGCGTAGTGTGTTCAGGAACAGATCATGGATTTGTTTAATTATGGTGCTAATTATAAAGATATTTTGTTGCAAAAGGAACGTGTGCTAGAGGGCTGAATGGATAAGGCAGTGGACTAGGGATTCTGGGTTCGAATCTTTCCAGTCCCACATTGTGTCATAATTTTTTTTTGTTTTGTTTATTGGTTGTTTTATATTTTTCATAATGAATAAGATATTTTTGATGAAGATATATTTTTTATTTTTATTATACAGAGGCACGTGTATTTTTATTATAATAATAAAATACTTATTTAAATGTGAGAAAATAAGCTAATTCGAGATGAAAATTTTACATCTGAACGCCTTTTAAATATTAAAAGTTTCGTTTCTAAGCGTAGTATGTATATGCATAATGATATAAACATTAAGCAAATCCAAATGAAAAAATAATATATATTGTGCGAAAATATCCTTTTGCGCGTAGGATAATTCCTTGATTTTCTTTTTCTTTGGTTTTTTTTTTTTAGTACTTTAGGAGTGAATTTTTATCGAGACTAGGCTGGAAATCATATTTTACTTTGAACATTATAAAAATAAAATGTAATAGTTGTAAATTATTTTAACTAAAAATATCTGTACATATATTTTTTAAAGAGATAAAATATATAGGTTTGCTGTCTAGTTTTGTAGTGAATAAAGTATGATTAGAATGTTTATAAATTTTCTACTGAAAGTATAAGTAAATATTTTGCTTATACTAACAGAATTTTGAATGCCATTTATTTCTCATGTTTTATGATGTATTTTGGTCTGTTATGCTGCGTTTACACTATGTGGCCTGTCAGGTCTGTTGGGTCTTTCAGGTCCAAGAATCGAAAAAATTGCGTCCACACTACGGCATAAGAACTTGGCTTGCGCATGCGTATATTTGCAGGTTGGGGGAAGGGAGGGACAGTCGTGTTTGTTTACGTTCGTATTCGTATCGAAATGAACGTGTCAGAATTGTTTGCGCCGTAATTTCTTTTGCACAGACATTAATTACGTGTAAATTAATAAAAATTACGCGTTTTTCTAAGCTCATTGCCCACAAGGAAAGCAAGAAAATGCAATTGCCCCCTAATTTTCTTTTTCTCTGACTCTGAAAAAAATAAAATTTATTCTTTTCAAACAGTTTAAAATAATGAAACACAGAGAGAAAATGAATCTTTTTTTTTTTGTTAATGTCTGGGAAAGGAGTACGATCCCTCCTTTCCACAAAATAAAAATTACATTTATTTTTCCCTTTGATTTAAGGGGGCAGTTTACCTTAAAATTGGTCAAAAAATTGATTTTTCTTTTTTTAATATTAAATGAAAGCCTGTTTAATTGTGAATATTTTGATACCTCATTTTTATCCATATCGTAAATATATCGCGAGGTATTGTAAATTTTGTTAAAACACTCAGCGCAATTACCACACAAATTAAAACTTTAAATGCTTTTTCTCCATTTTCATATTTTCTTCACTTTCATGTTTTAAGGCTTTTTCTGTATTTGAGATAGAGATTTTTAAGCTTTTTTTTTTGGTGCATGTTCTTTATTACATATGTGATAAATCTGCGCATGGAATTAGCATTTAGGTTTTTTGTTATTAAAAAAAAAAAAAAAAGTATATGAAGATATGTTAGATTTCATCGTTTTGCACTATATATATATCAGTAAAAAAAATCATAATAAATGTAATATTAGATATGTCTAAAAATCCATGTGCAAGTTTGTGTAGTACACATTTGAAAATCTAAAAAAAAAAAAGGGCAAAAATATCAATTTTTTTAAAAAGTAGTAGAGATTTAAAAAAATTCAAATTTTTATAAAATTTTTTCAAAATGTACTTTTAGTTGAACATTGAAATTCAGTGAGTTCACCATTTGAATCATATTTAAAATAAAGAAAATTGTTGAAAAGGGAAACTGTCCCTTAAGTGTTCAGAAATTACCTTAAACAGGGGTCCAGGAGGGCAGGGACGACCCCCTGACAAAAGAGATAACTGCTTCAATTCTTCATTTAAAAAATGACAGTAGGAGCTTACTTTTGTTTTCTTAATTGTTATATGTATGGTTTGGCTTTAATGTTGACATTATGTTGCTACAATGTAAAATGAATACCAACACTGATGGAAAACCTAATCGAAGACATCACCAGTAATCAGGTTACCACTCATTTCACATTGCAGCAGAGCGTATGATGTTGCTACGGCAACACCACTCTCTGGTGCAACAGTTAACTGCCTGTCTCATGATTTATATTATTATCATCTGTGACACTACCTTCTGAGCAATAAATCTTTAAAACGACAATGAGGAAAAAATTAATTACTTTGACACAATAATAATAAATTACCGCTGTTTTATAAGGGAGAATACAGAATTTCTTTGGCACATGTAACTGGAAAAAAAAGGAACTAAATGTAACATTTCATGAAATTTTACTTTTGGACAGTTTGAAAATAAAGCTTTTACTTTATAGATAATGGACATTAATTTCAGAAGAGAAATTATTGTCCTCACCTGATGATAAAAAAATATTTTTAAATGGAAACTTACATTATCGCTTGTGAAAATTAAATCTACAATGATTACATGAAAATGACGCCATTTTCTATATACTTTTAGTCGTGATGTTACATTTAAAAAAAGGTACTATGGTAACACTTATAGTAAAGGCTTAAAAATTTATATATGAAAAATATGCATTATCTGTTCAAAATGATGCCATTTTTGCATGTGAAAATACAGTGAGTCTGATTTTTAATTGATTTATAAAAATAATACTCATACCCATTTTTTTTTTTTTTTTTTTGTGGCAATATAAAAGAAAAAGTTGCATTAGAAAATTAAATAACATTTTTTTAAAATTATAAACTATAGCAGATGGTTGAAAATAGGGCTGAGAAATCTGATAATTGTTTTAAATTTGCAATAATTTTACTCCCGTTCTAAAACTATTGTATGGTGTTGTACATATATAATGTTATCAACATTTAGGTAATTTTAGTCCCCACCCCATCACTTACAATATCATACGTTATCATTCCTCGACACCCTCCCCCCCCCCCCATTACACACACACACACCTTAATGAAATCATCATCAATGTTTAAAAATCCTTTTTATTTTTATATGTTTGCGTTTGCATAAAGATATGATTTTACATTTAAACAACTGTATATCAATTAACATCTAACTACACTTACTATTTAAAAAGGTATAAGACTATTTTGATGTAAAGAAAAAATTAAAGCACTAAAACAAAAAATATCGTTTGGATTAAAAAAAAAAAAAAACTTTCCCCAAAAATATCTTATGACAATCAAATGTCAGGTCCCCCCCCCCCCTCCCCCACACATTAAAATGATAATTTTATATATGCACAGCCCTTAATTTGTATAAACACTGCAGCAGCAAAAGAAGGTGACATTTCAAAATTCCTCCCACAGTATTTAAAAAACTAATAAGTTGTATTGAAAATACCTTATATTATAAAGAAGCTTTTCTATGAAACCTTTAAACACATAAATGCTAAACGTATTATGTTTGCTTTTCATTACATTGGTTTTTATTTGTCACATATTGTATCCCACAAGGAGTAATAATTCTCCAAAACCCCTTACAAATAAGGATACTGGCTGCACCACTGGTATAAGGAATATACACAAATTATGAAAAATTAGGCATAGATTATGAAATACTCTCCAACAGTAGCTATTAAGAAATTTAATATTTTCATACAATGAAATGAAATATCTAAATGTGCCATTTAAAAACACGTAAATAACACTTTTTGATGCATTATATTTATTGAATTTCACATTTAAATAGCACCCTCTATAGCGAACATCAGTAGCATTTAATAATTACAATGCAATCACAGTATATTTACAAGTGTGACAAGCTGAATTCATAAATACTTTTCAACCATGTTGAAAGTGTTTTTCTCATTTTATATCTTAGCCATTTTTTTTTTATAAAAAATAAATAGATAATTAAAAACAATTCTTAAATCAAGGTTTACATGATAGACAAAACAAGCAAATACCTGAAATACCATTTATAATAAAAATATATAGTCAAATAAAAGACAACAAATCTTTAATAAATTTCTTTTATTTGAAAGTACAAGTTACAGAAACAAAATAAAATTTCTTTATATTATAAATATTATTGAATATAATGATTACTACGTATAATAAATGAAACAATATTAATATGTATCATAATGGTCTATGATAATGACAATGTTTTGCAGAAAACTTTATTGATCTGAAGAAAAAGGTATTTATATTTCAATCTGAAAGGAAGATAATGCATTAGTAAAAATAAACTGTGTAACTAGCTAAATTGTGAACTATTAAGACAGTTTTTTGGAAAGCAGCGAGATAATCATTTAATAACTTTCAGTTGGTATAATAATTAAGAAGTAATAAATAGTGCATCAAAACCAAAAAGCATGTTCTTGACATACCTAAAAAAAAGAAGGTAATATGGAAATAATAGGATTCCATCTTAAATATGACGTAATCAACATGGCAACCTAGAATCATTACATGTCATGGGATATCACTGAATTAATTATGTACGATAGGATTTAATAGAATGAAGAAAACTTTTATTAATATCTTTTTAAGTTTTGATTTGATTTTCTTAAAATTTGAAATGACTTGACAAAATTCTGCAACGATTATATATATATATTAAATTTCAAACCAAGGTATTGGGTATTTTTTGCGCTGTTATATGCAGACAGATGGACAAACCTGATGAAGACTATAGGTGCTTCGTATTTATATAGTTACAAACACATCTAAAAAGAGCTTAAAAAACACTATTTCTGTTTCCCTTTCATTCTGATAAAAATAACATTAAAATGACTTGAAATGGAATAAGTAATTTTTAAGGGAAAAAAGTTGTTTTATTTTTTTCTGTATGAGAATAAATAAAATTGTTAATTTCAGAATGAATGAGTTCGGGCCCACCCGAGCTCGAAGAATGGTACAAAAATCGAGCCCAAGGCCATATCTCTCATCTCTAGTAGTAACACAAGAACACTGAAACTAAATGTTAAACCAACGGCAATGTTCTTTTCAAAATTCTTATTTGCATTTCAATACTTTTTTTTTTTTTTTTGGCCTGGGCAACCTGAACCTGATGTCTAACCAAATGTGTTTACTTTTTATTTCTTTAGTTGCAGTTTTTTTTTCTTCTGAGGGCACTTTTAATTTTGAAACAAGTTCTGAAACTGAAATTTCCCTCTGAAAAACTGCACCTGAAATCAAGGGCAAAAAGATACCCAATTAGACATGTCCCACGCAAAACAGAAAAAATTATTTAAAAATATTCAAAAGCAAATGATAAATTTGTAAAGTTACCATTGGTTTAATATTAGTTTGCAAGCATCTTTCCATGAGAGTTAACATAGTATAATTAATAAATAAACTTAAAATTTCGAACCCAGAATCAAAATAACATTAATTATTAATAACATTAAAACTCTTCATTTCACGATTTGCATAGTAATATAAAAAATAATTTAAAAATATGGTACTTTTCTGTTAGTCGGCACAGGCGATAAATCAACAAATATTTTTCCTTTGTCATCATTTGCATTGCATTCACTTAATTTTAAATATAAACCATTCACTCATTTCATTCTAATACATATGTCGCATTTAAATACATGCCTTTCACTCATTTTGATTCAATTGCAGAAAAAAAATATATCAAAATATTGTTTCTAATTTTCATGTGTGTAAAAAAAAAAAAAAGTGTTATTGGAAAGATTTGTACACGAGTGACATAAAAGTACCAAAAATACTCAGAAGTTAAATATAAGTATTAAGTAGCTTAACCAGCATGAGTAATAGTCAGTGTAGAATAAGAATAATTTAAATAGAAAAAATAAGAGAATATGCTTTCCACACGTAGAAGAATTCAATAAAACACATTTATATTACGCACTATACATAAAGGTTATTTTTCCAAAAAAAGCAGGGGGGGACAACCAAACGCAACTAATGCGCAATATGTTTTACTAATAAACATCATTACTTTCCATATGTTATATTTATAAACTGCATTAATTACAACTAAATAAAATAACCAAACCATACAAGTGATAAATTTTATACCTATGGTCATTTAAATTTCTCAAAACGCTTTTGAACTAAATTCTGATTCAGCAGCTATGAATATTATCATTAACATCTCAAAACTAATCTTTTGAGCTAAAAAAAAAAAAAACATTTAAAAAACTTTTACTTGCTATGCTCACAATTTCTTAGTTAATTCATATTTAAAATAAAGTATGAAGCTGCAGCTTACTTACAAAATATATTATAGGAAAAATGTAAATTTTGTGAGCGAAATCTAAAAGCGTAAAAATCATAAAAGCATGGCTTTTTTTTTTTTTTTTTTTTTTTTTTTTTTAATGAATTTTGACCCAAAAATTTAGAAGACTTATTTCAAATTATAGCATTTTATGACACCGGATACGTATTAATTCCAATTTTGATTGTCGTTGAATACTAAGGCCATTCCATGGTAACTTACGTTATAATTTAAAACAATTTATAGCAGTAATTTCAGTAATATAACACCAAAAAATTTTCAAATGTTAAGTTGACATGATTTGTTAATTAAACCTATCCAAAGGCCAATTTGGATAAAAAATACCTAGAAAATGAAAATTACATTTTTTATGGCAACTTACGTTACTTTTTCAGTAATGTCAGTTACCATAATAAATATAACTGGCAGAGTTCAAGAAAAAACACTAAAATTAGGCCATTATCATCTAAATTTATCTTTGAATAGGTTTAATTAACAAATCATGTCAACTTTGCATTGTTAATATTTTTTTTTTCTTTTGTCTTTTATTACTAAAATTACTGAAGTAAACTGTTCTAAATGTAACGTAAGTTACCACCGAATGACCCAGTGAATTATAAACATTGAGCAAAACAAACAATATCACTTATTTTATTTTGAAGCTCAGAGCTTTATAAAAATTAATTACAATGTTGACACATTTTAATTAAATTCTAAAATACACCATATGCTCCTGATAATTTCAATAACTTTTACTAATGAAATAAATAATTCATATCACTTCAAAGAATTGTAAATAAACAACCCAAATCACAACAACAACAAAAAAAAAAAACAAAACAAACAACAACATTAATAATAATACATTTTAGATTAGTTCAACATTAACAAATATTAAATCAAATACATTAAATTATTACATATGCAGCTTAATAATTATTAAACAAATAAAAACCATGATACTATCACAGATAATACATTTTATATTATTTCAATATTAAATAAAATATATTAATAATTATTAAGCTGATATTAAATTAAAATTATCCAGGTGTACCAAATGGAAGAAAAAGGAATTAGAAATGGAAGAGATCATTTGATCATAGTTCACAGCTACGAAGCAATATACATAACCATATTCTCAAATATATACATTATTACTAATTAATTACTGTGCTTAAATTGCTTATTTAACACTGTGATCTTATTTTAGACAAATCTGATAAGTTATTCTAGCTTTCGTGTAATTTCAGAATTTTTTTAAGTCTGAGCGACACATTTTTTGCAATATCAAATCCTTGAAAAGTGTGTATAGGGAGGGAGGTAGAGGTTAACTGCTTCCCACTAACAGAATACTCATATACTTGATGTTTATATAAAACATAGTTTACATATTTACATAAACTACATTTTTTTAATTGATCATTTAACGCCATTTTATAAATTAAAAAAACTAATGCGAAGAAAACATTGATTAAAGAATAAAAGGAATTAAATAATAAATATTGTATTGAGAATAAAGTTTTCTTAGATACAGATTGATTTTGTGAGAAAAATGACGTTATATATAAAAGATAAAACAATGATAAATAAAATACAGAACATGTACTTTTGAGAAAAATGACTTACTTACAATCATCATACACGAATATTATTGAAGATTCATATCTTCAAAAAAAGCATGCAAATCTCATGTAAAAGTCGGGTCAACAGGCAATCGACAAACATTCACATAACTGTTGAAAATGTCCCATTGAAAACATCCTGCAATGTAAATGAATAGAAAAAAAAGAGTATAATAAACTAATAAAAACAACAAAAACAATGTAGAATGCATTTCAAAATCTCTCATTCTAAGCAACAGAAAATAAATATATAAAAAAACTACATACTTACAGTCAGTCATACAAGTTAGTAATACTTTATTTATACGAGAGTTCCTGATTGATGAATTTTAAGTAGAAAACAACAAAACAGCACATAGTCCAAGAGCATCAGACAATCCACTTTCTTGCAGAATATCACAAATGGTAGTCACTTATTTTAGAAGACTACACACCTGCGATATCCTGAGAGCAAACTTGGTAAAATATGTATTTATCTTGGCACCAGCAGATTCTAATCTCTACTTCAAGTATAACTTTTATAGGTTTGAAAGTTTTTCAAACTCTTTCTGAAAAAAAAAAATAATAATTTACGAACTTTTCAATCGTAAATCATCTCTTGTGGGGAAGTGGAGAGAAAAAATTCATGTTCTAGATTTTACAGTTTTAATATACTACTACTGATTAATTATTAAAGAAAACTACAGAAAGATAAACATATAAGATAAAATTTTAAAAAGAATAAGGGATGGTTTATAAATTATTAATAATAATTACAAGTAAAAACTTTATTTAAAAACAAGTTTGTTCAATTTAAAAAAAGTTAAATTTTATATGTCATTAGAATTTTTTTAGGGGGAGGATAAGAAGCTAAATACAATTCAAAGTCTTCATATTACTTTTTAGATAGTACCGTATCATTGTAAAAATTAACACATTTAAAACTGATTAATAATAATGTAAATCATGTATGCAGAGTTTGCTATGATCAGTCAATTATATAAAAATAATAGAGAAAACTTTGGAGTTAATTCAAAATTAATTCTATGGTTAAAAATTTGTTGCTAGTTTTAGGATAAATTAAAAAATTGTCAGTACTAAAAATGCATTGAAATAGAATATCAAATAGATTCCTGAAGGAAATGAAACTATTTATTCACAAAAAAGGGGGTTACCGTACATTATAATAGAATGACAACCGTATTATATTAATTTGTATTCATATACTATCAAATTTGTTTTAAATTCATGCATATGAAACCAGGTTAATTTTAAAGAATTTGGAAATGAGGAACATAATTATCTATTAACAAATGCATAGGCAGTGTTGTATGTAAATGTAGGAAGATGCAAATTAAAGAATTTACGAATACATAGTTTTATAGAGTTTGGTAATATTAAAAAGTAACATAGTTAACAAATTAATTTTAGTAGCGTAGTATGTAAATACATGAAAATAGTAACTTACGATTGTATAGCTTTATAAAAGAAACTTCTACAGTTATGAAACAATGTAAAGAAATGTTAAAAAACATCTGAAAAACCATTACGTACCTTTAATTTGTAAATCCCTTATTAATTTCAAATAATCTTTAAAATCATAAGCTGTCGTCTGCTTCTTCAATCTTTTAAAATGGCGGAATACAGAAAAATGAAGCACGCTGATTGGTTGGGTCTAGTATTTTAAAGCCAAGGCCTAGACCACAGAGACCAAGCCTCGCAGACCACGCAGACCCTCCTAAACCAGGCTAAACCCACGCCTGGCAGACCTCGCAGACCTTGTAGACCTGATAAGCCATAGTGTAAACGCAGCATTATCCTCACGGTATTAAAATATGCAATCATAAAATAAGAAATATATATATATTAAAACCTTCTCTGAAAAACTGTCTAACTAACAGTACAAATGCCATTGAAATCCATCCAGTATAGTAGATTACAAATAAATCTCATATGTTGAAATCACAATCTTGGTTTACTAACAGCATTCTATTTATCACGGAAGATATAAATCAACTGATAAATCATTTTTAAATAAATAAAAAGAAAATTGTTAAAATTTTTAGATCACCAGTTGAATTCTTAAATTATCAATCAACCTACCAAACAAAGCACAACCAATAAAACATAAGCAAAAAATGCACAATCACGTAATCAAATCGCCCACACAATTTTTTTTGAGCAGCTCGCGCGGAGTTTGTGTGCGGTTGGTTAACTAATTTTAAATTCTAAATGGGCTAAAGTAGATAAAGAAGGTCACGTGATGTTTTCCCCGACTATTTTAGATTTTATCTGAGTGAACATAAGCATGTATTTCTGTTACGAAAACCATGTTTTGGAAGGATAAAGAAATATAGTCGTTGGTTTTACCTTTTTTGAACCATAAAAATAATGAAATAATTGAATTATTTTAAAATTCCTTTCTTCGATAAGACCTACTCCATGGCACAAACTTCTGAGCGCGCGCGCGGCGCGAACTGCACTTCTGAACACACTCTATCTCTTTCCGCCATGGGTTGGCGCATTAGCTTTTGAAAATTATCCGGTCATTCGGCGCAACAACAATGTTTTGAAAGTTCACTTATATAAGTAAAAACAAACATGGGTATGGTAAGTTTAATTTTTCAATCATGTAGACTCTATGTAAATTATTTTAATGTAGAGGTATGGTGAGGCTCTTAAACGTATCTGGTTTTCAACAAAGCTGGATATATAATCCGCGGATGTAATTATATGTCCGATTTGTTTTTTAATACATTTTAGTGTCAACTGTAATATATTAACCTTCTGGGAAATAGTAGTTCTTTCAAAAAGAGATGCAATGTTAGAATTCATTCTTTTTTACATATGGAAAATTTTGCCCACCTAAGGAAAATTTTTCATCAGGGGAACTCTAAGGAGAATTTCGAAACTTCTAAGACATTATATGACAAAAAAGAATAATATGCTCTAAAGATTCAGATTACTTTATTATAGCTATGTATTTCAGTGAAAATTCACCCTTTTGTATTCTAGAAAGCAGCAAACTCATTACATTCTTAATATATTCTAATAATTTACAATTTAAGGTCACCCAGGGTAATTCCTGGTCAAAAATCAACAACATCCAATTATTATAAAACTATAATTTTGGTATGGAATAAGCACCCTCTGATGGCTATATAATAAAATGCTTACTTAAATTTATAAGCACTTATAATTGAAATAATTATAACTTTTAAGTAACTAGGAATTACCTCGAAGTCGGGGTAATTATTGATCAGCATCCTTTTTGATGTAAATAAAGTAGTAAAGTTTATTTTTTTTAAGACTGAGTATTAAAATATGTAGAATGAATCTTGAATGAGTTTTGTTCGTCTTATAATTGTGGAAAAATAACACTTAGACTTTGTTTTGGGTAGTATAAATATAAATTTATTTGATGTCAAAAGACTCTTATGCAGTTTACAAAACATTAATTAGCCAAAGAACTTTTGTAATATTTATAAGCATAAGCAGTATTTATTACTTCATCTACTGCGAATGGATTGATTAATACCAGGGCTGCGGAGTCAGTGGAAAAAATGGACGACTCTGACTCCGGGAATTTTAACAGCTCCAATTCCGACTCTTGGTAGACGGGAAGTGCTGGGTTCGAACTAGGGATGCACCGGATATTGATTTTGCCGGATGTCGGATACCGGATATCCGAAGCTCCTTTGCCTGCCGGATTCGGATATCCGGCCGGATATCCGATCAGATATCCGGCACTAGATATGTTTTTAATTATATGGTGAATTATTTCTTAATATAATGCCATCTCAGAACAATAAATTACAAACATGTTTCGCACATTATTAATACATTTTAAATGTATTAATACATTTTAAATAATATTTAAATTAATTAATACATTTTAAATGTATTGAAATGTAATTTACAAAAACTATATCTCTTTGAATATCAGGGCTTGAAATTCAAGTTTTCCCAGGAGGAGAGTTTCCTACCCAACATTTATAAATGCAGGGTAGTTGAACTGTTGGAAAGGAAAAAAAAAAATCTTTAAATCCCGTTATTTTTTATGTGCCACTTAAAGAATTACATTTATACAGACATGACAAAATACCATTGAAATAATTTAAATTAACAACTCAAGATAATTATCCAAAATTTTTATTTTTATTAAAACAAAGGGACAGAATCAAGCTTTATATATACCATGTCTATTTTTCAAGTTTCACCTAAGGTTATGGGCAATTAACAATTGGGTTGCTAAATGAATTTCTTAATTTAGATTTTATTCCATTTTGCATCCTTTAGCCTCTCTCACAAATTACTGTTTTGACAAACGGCACAGAGCAACATTTATAACTTTAGAAATTATCGGAAACGCATGGTTATGCTGTCTTAAACAATTTTAGAAAACTTTGCAAAATCTGATGTGCATTAATTTTTAGCTTATTTGCATGAATAATGCATGTCGGTGATTGTATTGTCAATATTCTACAGTGATTGTATGTCACTTCTGAACAAACTTGTTTTATTATATCCTTAATGGAATTATTGTCAAGACTGTAATCTCTGGTAGTTTTGTTAATTAAACTATGCTCTATGCATTTGAATTTTAAATCAATATTCAAAGTTTGTAAAGGGAATAGTCAATTGATTTCTTCTATTACACAAGAAAAGGTTGATTTCAAAAAGTCATGTCCTAATTTCTGTTAACTGCAAGTAACAACTAGTTTGTTGTTTCTAAATAGTTTCCTTGAATTTTTTTTCTTCTTCGTGTGCACCACAAGATCTAATCTTATTTTGTTTAATAGTGAATCCAGGCCAATTTGGTAGGGCTCAGTCTCTGGTGGCCGTTACTGTCCATTTAGTAATTTTCTTTTTTGGGCAAAGGAAATAAAAATCGCAAAATATCTAAAAAATATCAGAGATTTCGTCAATCATGGCAGAAAAAAAAAATATTCTGTGAATTGCGAGAATCAACTAGTTTTTTGTTTCTAAATATGTTTTTTTGAAGTTCACCAATTTATTTTTCTTCATGTGCACCAGAAGTGTAATCTCATTTTGTATAGTGACCAATTTGGTAGAGCTCAGTCTCTGGTGGCTAGGACTGGACGATGTCTCAATTTCTACATTGTGATGTATCGCCAGAGTAAAATGACGATATCACAATGCATCGTGGTGTTAGACATTTGTTACAAGTGTCTTGTGGTTTATTCACAACTCAGATGCCAGCAAAATTATTACATTTACTAACTTTTTTAATTTATACATTTATTTATTGTTATATTTTATTTTATTTTTTTAAACAGGGGGAGGGGGGTTATCCTATCAAAATAAACTAATGAACCAATGCTCTTTTCCTGTCAATACAAGATGAACTAGTTGGATGTGCCAATCCCAGAACTTTCTTCTATCTTATACATCTTAATATTTCAAAACCTAGTTACACATGTTAATACTTCAATATTATTAGTTCAATACTATACCAACTTTGATTTTCATCTTAAATTTCTGCTCAAGTCAATTAAACAGACTAAAAACGAGTTAATCTATATCATGATATTTGTTAAAATTATTAATTTTTCCTTATTCTGTCGTTATCAGCTGTTTGCGAATAGCCGGCATAGCAGGAAGCGAGTTCCCGCTGCTGCATGAGCCGCCGATGCACAATAGAACTACGAAAAATCAAGAAAAGTATACAAAAATCGCTAGCACGGAGCCCCTTTACCGCGCAATATTTCCAAATTCAAGGAGAACCTGTTGGCCAAAACCAAAAACAAGCACAAACATTTTGGTTCAATTGTATGCATAATTTTATACGCTGTTCGACGGTACAATAATGAAAATGGCACAGAGATCGGAATTATAGCGCCCCCTTCTTTCAGAATTTTTTCAAGTTCAGGGAGGACTTGTTTGCCATAGACAGAAACATGCACAAAAAATTTGGTTGAATTATATGGATAACTTCATACACTTTTCGATGGTACAATAATGAAAATGGTAGAGACATCGCAATTATAGTGCCCCCTTCCGGCAGAATTTTTCCAAATTCAGGGAGGACCTTCGTGACATGACCAAAAATAAACACATAAAATTTGGTTCAATTCTATGCATAACTTCATACACTTTTCGGCGGTACAATATTCAAAATGGCACAAAAATTGTACAAAAATCGCTATTACAGCGCCCTCTACGAGCGATTTTTTTACAAATTAAGGGAGGACCTCCTTGCCATAGCCAAGAACTTAAAATTTTTTTTTGGTTCAATTCTATACATAACTTCATACACTTTTCGATGGTGCAATATTCAAAATCGCTATTACAGCGCCCCCTAATGGCGAATTTTTTGCAAATTCATGGAGGACCTGCTTGCCATATCCAAAAACTTAAAATAAAAATTTGGTTTTATTCTATGCATAACTTCATACACTTTTCGATGGTACAATATTCAAAATCGCACAAAAAACACATTTACAGCGCCCCCCTACCGGCGAATTTTTTCCAAATTCAGGGAGGACCTGCTTGTCATATCCAAAAACTTAAACTAAAAATTTGGTTCAATTCTATGCATAACTCCATACACTTTTGGATGGTACAATATTCAAAATCGCACAAAAATTGTTATATCAGTGCCCCATACCGGCGAATTTTTTCCAAATTCCGGGAGGACCTGCTTGCCATAGCCAAAAACTTATAATAAAATTTTGGTTTAATTCTATACATAACTTCATACACTTTTTGATGGTACAATGGCGACGGACAGACGGACACACAGACATTTTCTATAAACATGTTTTTTGGAATCTCTGACCCCTAAAACATGCAAATCCGTCGAAAACCGGAAGTTGAAAAAAATTTCGATTACAATACTTTCTTCTATTGAAAATAGAAGAAAGTAAAAATCAAATAGCTCTGTATATTATTGCACACGTTTAGAGTCAGAGTGATGTGGCCTAGGGAAAATGTATATTTTGCATCACCGTATTTTCTCAAATGAACATCGTGGTGCCTTCATACATCTAGAAAAACAGACTTGAAACTGTGAAGCATGTAGGGATTTTGGATTGAGTTGTTTATCTGCTTCGACGATTGAAAGAGAAACCGGTCTCCCCTTACTCTACCATCGGTCTGGTACATCATAGATGTCTAGCTATGCACATGGTTATTCACATTGGCGGCAAAACCAGTCTTCCCTGTACTCTCCCATTCATTTGCGATCCCGGTGTGATGCATCGCTAATTCAAAGATCAGGAAATCAGTTTGACAATTTATGATTTAAATCGCTATCTCGCGATGTATCGATGCATCGCTCAGCACTACTAGTGGCCATTACTGCCCTTTTAGTTATTTCCTAATTTGAGCACACAGGAAAAACATCACAGAATACGTAAATTGGTCGTAGAAGAAAATATCGCTAATTTCGTCAATCATGGTGAAAATAAATAAAAACACGACACTTTGATCTTTGGTCGACAATAAATTTGTCGACCGGTCTCCAGTAAAAAAAAAACTGAAGTTTGTGGAAATTGGTAGAGGGAAAATATCACAAAATTCATCAATCGATCACAGAAAAATATCGTAAAATTTGCCAGTCCGTCATGAGCAGATATTGTGAAATTCCTCAGATGGTCACAGAGAAAAAATGCGAAATTTTTCAATTGGATGCAGAAAAACAATCGTTACTTTCATCAGTATGTCGCAAGAACAAAAAGAGAAATTTGCCAATCGGTCACATAATAAAATTGCTAAATTTGTCAATTGATCGCAAGAAAAAAAATTATGAAATTCACCAATAGGTCTCCAGAAAAAATCATGAAATTTGTCAGTCAGTCGTGGAGAAAAATCGCAGAATTTTTCGGTCAGAAGCAGACATGAATTTTGTCAATTTGTTGTAAGAAGAAACTGTGAAATCTGCCGATTGATGGCAGAAAATATCATGAAATTGTCAGTCGGTCCGGAGACTTGATCGTCGTTTTACGAAGAATCATTTTCGGAAAATGATTTTTTGGAAACAGGAGCCTCCACCCGCAATATTCTTTAGGGCACGAATCCTGCCATCCCATCTCGAAATTCAAGCCCTGTGAGATATATATTAATAATGTTGCATAACAAATGTAATTTAAACATTAAAATATTCTGTTTATTTGTACAATGAAATGCTGATAATTGCTATAGGATTTGGATAGGGGATTGACTATATTGATAATTGCTAATAATTAATTAATTTGTACAATGAAATGCTGGTAATTTGTACATCAAATTTTAACCAATTAATATGCCTATAATTGTACAGAATTTTCTCAAAGAAATACATACTTTCTTTTTATAATTTAAACATAAAATATCTACTAATATACCCATGATTAAAGAATTATTTTCTCCAAACATAGGTTTAGTTGATGTCTTTTTTTCTGTTTTAATTATTTAATACCGTTTTGCTTTAAATCACGTTTAATTTTATTTTAAGTTAAATTACTTTGATATTTATAAGTAAAAAGAAAATTACTTTTAATTTTAAATATTTATAACGAAGTTACAAAAATAACTAGTTGGATATGCCAATCCCAAAACTTTCTTCAATCTCGTACACCTTAATATTTCAAAAAGTAGTTCAATATTATACCAACTCTGATTTTGATCTAAAATTTCTGCTCCAGTCAATTAATCAGAATAAGTTAATCTTGATCATGATATCTATTAAAATCAATAATTTTTTTGTTATTCTGTTGTACATCAGCTGTTTGCGAATAGCCAGCTTAACAGGATGCGAAGTTCTCGTCGCTTCACGAGCCGCCAAAATACAGTACAAAAAAAACTGCGAAAAATCAAGAAAAATTTACAAAAATCACTGTTACAGTGGTATTTTCTGGCAGAATATTTCCAAGTTTAAAGAGAAACTGCTGGCCATAGACAAAAATGTATACAAAAAATTGGTTCAATTCTTCATACACTTTTCAATGATAAAATGAAAATAACACAAAAATCACTATTATAGCCAGAGGAATATTTTCAAATTGAAGGAGGACCTGTTGGCCATAGCCACAAACATACCTCCAAAAATTAGTTCAATTCCATGCATAACTTCATACACTTTTCGATGGTACAAGAATGAAAGTGGCACAAAAATCGCTATTACAGTGCCCCCTTCAGGCGGAATATTTCCAATTTAAAGGAGAACCTGCTGGACATAGCCAAAAACATACAGAAAATTTTTTGTTCAATTATTTGGTTATTTCATTCAACTTTATGCATTTTCGATGGTAAAGAAAATGGTACAAAAATCACAATTACAGCACCCCCTTCTGGCAGAATACTTCCATGTTGAAGAAGGACCTGCTGGGCCACAGCCAAAAACACACACAAAAAATTTGGTTCAATTTTATGCATAACTTCATACACTTTTTGGTGGTACAATGGCAACACACAGACAGATAGACATTTTGTATAAACATGTTTTGGGATATCTGACCCCTAAAACATCTAAATCCGTCGAAAACCAGAAATCGAAAAAATTTAAATTACAATACTTTCTTCTATTGAAGATAGAAGAAAGTAAAATTAGGCCTGTTTAATTGTTAAACTTAAAAGAAAGAAAGAAAATTAATAAAGTCATACTTTAATAAAGAAGCCCAGTGGTGTGGTGGTCAGCACACCTGTCTGCCGCACCGCAGGTCGAGAGTTCGACTCCCGACTGGGCAAGGAGCCTTTCATCCCTTTGGGGTCGATAAAATGAGTACCAAGCTTGCTTGGGAACTAAACACCGAGGGTCTCGCGTTAGGTTGACCACCTGGCCGGGACGCATGCTGCATAGCCCCTCGGGGCCCAGGGTCAAGAAAACAGAGGTGGGTACTGTCCAAGGTTATTAGACATATAAGGTTGGCTCGTAACTTTTCACCCAATCGGAGAGATCTCGCTCTGCTACGTCAGGCTACGTCACAAGAATCCACAATCAGAATTCATCCCGTGCTAATAGCGTTATGTACAGTTGAATTGTTATGTAATTTTAAGTGGAAAAAATTATTAATACTTTTTTTACACGTGTAAAGAAATAATAGACCTTAGTTTTAAAGAAAATTAATAAGTTTTAAAATCTGTACAGTGACACGGAAAAAAAAGAGAAAATACAGTTATAGCTGAACTATACTTGTTATTCTCTCTCTCACTCTCTCTGTTATTTTGTTATTAATGTATATATTTTTTACTTATCAGTTGTCTATTTCTTATTTTTTTATATATATATTTATTAAATTAGTAAAATAGTGGGTTGCAACTTGAATTCATTTTATTAAAATGTACGTTTTAATATGGAATTTCTACAAATTAGAAAAACAAAATAATAGTTTCTCAGAATTACGTTTATAAAAACTAATAAGTTTAAAAATCCTTTTTAGTTGTAAAAAACATTAAAAATACTTACAACATATGCAATTATTATTCTTTTAAAGCAGATTCGTAAAGTACAAAGTCAAAAATTCGGAATCCACCGGAACTTGTCGATTGGACTTTTCCGAATTTTGAATCATTTGCATAATTTAAAAAAAAAAATGAAAATTTTATCCATTTTTACTGGCGAATTATTTACGTATTACAAAGCATTTGAATACTAAAAAGAAAACAATTAATTAATAATTAAAAGAAAATAAATTAAAATAATGCTAAAGCAGATATTTTAATTGGGGAATATATCTTTTTTAAAAGGTAAAAAAACTTCATCACAATTATAGATTTTTTTTTATGTAGTTTTTAATGTTTTTATAAATTTTGCCAAACATTTTTTACATTACTAATAGGAATCTGATTACAATATTCTAATTCAGTATAATAAATGTTGACCTCTTTTCAGTGAAGTTTATTTTGAAATCATACATCGACTTTTCAATGTTTCGCATTTTTTTAAGCGATTTTAAGAGGTTTTTTTTTTTTTTTTTTTTTTTTTTTTACGTTTCACGGCGACTTTTTGACTTTCGTAAAGCTAATTCGATTTCAAAGTTTTAGCCTAATTAATATATGGTAAACTTCTTACCCCATGATTAGTGATTTTTTAGGGATTTTCAATGCGATATTTTGCGATTCGGGAAAGCATTCTGGTTGCAATGTTTTAGACAATACATTTAGCTACAATAAATTTTGTTATTTGCGATTTTTAAATTTTTAGCCTTTTTCTTCCCCCTCGTGCGGCACTTTTCCCACATCATTAAAAGGAATCCCGTTTTAGACTTTCAGCTTAATATGGTAAATGTTGTTCTCTTTTTCATAATGTTTATTCGGAATTCGTACAGCGTTTCTTGAAAGTTTCGCGATTTTTTTATGCAGATTTTAGATTTTTGCGGCAATTTTTTGACATTCGTAAAATGAATTCATTTTCAATCTTTTAGCCCAATATAATACATTTTGTTTTACACATTTTTTGAAATTTGGGAGATTTGCAATGCGATTTTTGGCGTTTCGAGGCAATTTTTGAGGCATTCGTGAAAGAATTCCAGTTACAATATTGTCCACTATAGTAAATTATGTTCTCTTCAAACTTTAGACGCTTAAAGTTTTTTCCTTCTTTCTTTCTTCACGTTTCGCGGCGATTTTTTCGCATTAGTAAAAGGAATTCGGTTTTAATCGTTTAGTTCCGTATTATAAATGGCCTCTTTTTAATAAAGTTTATTCAGAATTCATATAGTGATTTTTAATTTTTTAAGATTCTTTTTTTCGTGTTAGAGATTTTTTTGACATTCGTAAAAGAAATTCGGTTTCAAACTTTTAGCTTAATATAATAAATTTTAACCTCTGCGATTTTCGCAGTTTTAGCAGTTGTTTTATGCGATTATTTAGCGGTTTATTTTACGTTTCGCTAAAATAAAAACGCCAGTTACGGAAACGTCCAAATTTTGGAGAATTCGGGATTTCAGAAGTCCGAATTTGAGACTTTGTACTGTATATAAAACACATAGTACCTTCCTACAGGTTCCCCCCCCCCCCCCCAAATATTGGCTGTTTCCAGAGGCTGATACAAAGGAGGAGGGGGGGGGGGGTATGATAGAGGAGAAATTAGCCTCACAATAATTATTAACGCAATCGATTTCTTGTTAAACATTTAATATATCAATAATTAAAAAATAATAATATTTACAACATTTCAACTGTTCACATATTATTTACAATTATTTAAAGCATTCGATTTTATATAATAAAGAAAATACTACTGAAAAAGGAAACAACTAGTTATTAAAAAGGAAAATAGTTTTTGACTCTTTTTTTTTTTTGGCTACACAATCCTTATTGCTAAATTTTAATTTTCTTTTTATTGATTTCATCTCTTTTGACTTAGCATTTAAATATTTTACGCGGATAAAAATTCGTAATTTAGAAAAAGAAGATATTGTCGATATTTAGATTGCATGTTTTTGATATATATTCAACAGGATTTTTTTTTAAATATCTTTCTTTTCATTGAATGTATCTTCATGAAATGAAATAAAATAATTTTACATAATAAAAATGTTTAGCTGATATTATTGAAGACCACATCATTCACGTTAAAAGAGAGCTTTAAATTCAAGTCTTTGTGTATTTGTCTTCAAATCTAAAAAAAATGTTTCGTACGAACAAGCAAAAACAAAGCAAACATGGGTTACGGCAGGGGTTCCTGGATTCTTGTGACGTATGATCCTACATAGCAACGGCAGTGGGCGGGACGGCGTCCTTAGTGATGAGCCAACCTTATATGTCTAATAACCTTGGGTACTGTCAGCCCAGATCCTTCTTGGATTGTATAGCCACAGAGTTTAGTTTATACTCTAATAAAAATCTTCAAATTTTATTTTACATTCTGAAATTAAAGGTACAATTTTCTAAAAGATGTAAATGTAAATTCTTAAATTTATTATAAAGAGTTCAAATATCCATGTTGGGAAAGCTGCAATTCTTTAAACTTTTGGAGAAATACCTTTTACTCATGAATAGTGAACTTACTTTCATATTTTGCATTATAAACAAAAGTTGTTCGGCATTGTTTGGGTCAAATGATTTCTCTTATCCTTTTATATTCGCTCTGCCGGATATCCGGCAGAGAAGTCGGATATCCGGTGATTGTGATTCGGATATCCGATGATATTTCGGATATTGAAAAATCAGCCGGATATGCCGGATATCGGATATTTGCCGGATATCCGTTGCATCCCTAGTTCGAACCCAATCGCACCCGTCGGCCTAATCGTTCGGAGTTTTCGTGGTTTTCTTTGAACCTTGGATTTCCAAGCGTTAATACGGGTTAGGTTCCCTTAGAAAGACCCCCACGAAGGGCACCCCACCCCCTAGGGCCTATATCCCTCGTGTTGATAATTGGCCGTCATAAACACAACCAACCAACCAATTCCGACTCTTTCACTCAAAAATGGGCCGACTCGGACAACACAGACCTGCTTGTAAAATGGACGACTCTGACTTTTCCGTGACAGATTGACAAAATTCATGATTTCTTCTCGCGATAAATTGACAAAGTCGCAATTTTTCCCCAACCGATCAACGAAATTTGCAATTTTTTGTACCTCATCGACAAAATTTGCGCTTTTTCTGTGCTCGATTAACGAAATTCATGATTGTTAACTGACTCTGACGAAATTTGTAATTTTTCCTGCTGCGAATTGACGAAATTTGCAATTTTTTCTCGCAATAAGCTGGCGAAATTCACGATTTTACCGCAGCCGATCAAGAAAGTTTGCAGTTTTTCCGCAGCTCATCGACAAAATTCGCGATTTTTCCTCGTCTGATCAATGAAATTCGTAATTCTTAACTGACTCGTAAATTTGTAATTTTTACGCAACACATTGATGAAATTCAAATTTTTTTCTCGCGATAAACTGACAAAACTCACGATTTTTCCGCAGCCGACCAACAAAATTTGCAATTTTTCCGTACCTCATCGACAAAATTCGCGGTTTTTCTGTTCCCGATTAACGAAATTCGCGATTTTTCCTTGCCGAGTCGCCAAAATTCGCGATTTTTCCTCTCGCGATCAACAAAATTCAAAATTTTTCCGCGAACGATAAATGAAATTTACGATTCTTAACTGACTCTGACAAAATTTGTAATTTTTCTCGCGGCAAATTCACAAAATTCCGATTTTTTCTTGCGATAAACTGACAGTACTCGCGATATTTCAGTAACCGATCAAGGATCACATAATTGAATAAAATTCGCGATTTTTACCGCATCTGATCAACGAAATTTACTATTTTTAACTGACTCTGACAAAATTTGCAATTTTTTCAGCGACAAATTGTCGAAATTCGCGATTTTTTCTCACAATAACTGACAAAACTCGCGATAACATTCGCAATTTTGCCGCACTCGATCAACAAAATTTGCGATTCTTAATTGGCTTGATTTTTTCCTGCGACATATAGACAAAAAATTGCAATTTTTCCAGTTATAAACTGACGAAATCTTGTAAAAAAAAAAAAAAAAAAAAAAGAAAAGAAAAGAAAGAAAAAATTGTATAAATTGCGATCGCGGGCCACAAGTGATCCCAGGGCGGGCCACTTTTGGCCCGCGGCCACAGGTTGTGCATCCCTAGTGTAAAGATTCTACTGCTAGATTCAAATCATTCCAGAAACTCTTTATAAAAAGCTTTAAAAAATAATAATAAATAGATAATAAAAGATAATAATTGCTCATGTAGTGTTCAAAGGAAAAATCAGATATCTCAGATTGCAAATATTTCAAAGAAATGATTTTGAATAGCCATGGGAAAGTATATTGTATTTATGAAACTACACCATATATTTATTTATAGTACTATAGTAATCAAAAGATTGTTTATTAAGATTTTCAAGGTATCAAATGTTTCACTATGTAAAGCATTTTATTCATGGAACATAAGCTTTTACTAAAAATGTTTAAATTATTTCAATTTTCTACATAATTACTGTAATTATTTAATTTAAATTATTTTTAAATGAAGTTATATTACTTATATATTCAACAATGTTTATTTTTATCAATAAATATGCATGTATATGTAATAGGAAAATATATGTAAAAAAATCTGGTTTAAACCAAAAAAAAAAACGGGTTTTTTACCAACCCTGAGGTAAGTTAATGAATTTAAAATTAAAAAAATCACTAAAGAATAGGGTTACTTTAATGATGACGTTCCAGGGTTCGATACAGGCAAACTTTGGCCCTTCACAAAAATCCATTTAATAAAACAGGCCCCTTCATAAAATTACTTTTGATAAAACTTCACTTTCTGAAGCTTAAATCTCACCCAGAGATGACTTTATATACATCTCTATTTTTAACTACCATACGTTTTATAACATTATTTGTTAATTTGCCCAGTTTTAAATTTATTAAATAAATAATAGCTTTCATTTTACTGTGTGTACAGACATTTTAGTGTTTTGACTTTATAATTTTCAAGAACTTTTATGATTATTAAAAACTTATTTTTAATTATAATTAAGGATCGACTAAAGCAGGTCCGAATTTTGGTAATCTTCCTATTTTCGGCCAAAAATGGAAAAGAAAATATACAAAACTTTTTTAAAGTAATTAATACACACATAAATGTACATAATTATTAATTATGCATGTAATTATACGTGTAGCCCAAGTTGGCTCTCTGTGTCTCTGACCGAAACTTTTTATTTTCATATAAAATAAAATGCAATTAATTCATCAATGATACAAAAGGATTTTCTAATTATATGAATATCATCTAATTAAAAAAAGAGGTATACATTCTTCAATTTATCTTTTATAATGATTTTTGTAAATGATCATCTGTTAGACTAAAACTTTCTCAAAGAGCATTCAAATCACTTCTGCAGTTTCAAACTAAAAATTTTCTGTCAAGTCTGCAGCTTTTAAAGAGCACGTGAAAAGTGTCTTCAAAGTTTAGTCATATATGCAGTTTTGCTTTATAATTTGCACATGCATCTTTAGTGAGTCATGACTGATAATTGTAAACAATGGAGTTTGATAGCAATAAATAAAGAGCATGTCATTGAAGCCGATATAGCTCAAATAAATGAGTCATGTTCAAAATTTCCAAAGAAAGAAACGAGATTTTTGGAATACAGATAGTTTCGGTACGGCTGAATTTTTGGCAACATTTTTGTTGAAACTCACATTTTGGGCCGAAAGGAAAACCAAATTTTCAGTCGATCCCTAGTTATAATGCAAATTTTACCTATAAAATGTGTAATAACTTATTTTTTTAATCCAAGCTTTTATTAAAATTTTGTTATTTAACATGTAATGCTAGTTTTTCTTTTTTGTAGATTTATATGCAGTCCTCATCTGCCTGCAATTACATTCATATCCTGTATTGTCTTAATAGATATGCACAATAAACTTTTTTTCTGATTAAAAAATTTGAAAAATACGCAGCAATGTCACTACGCACTCCAATCATGTGCTTGAAAAATCTTCATGTAAAAAAAAGTCAGTTTTTTTATGTGAACTCATTATTTTTATCAAAATGTCAGTATTTAAGTTCTTTTAACAAAAATCAGACTTCCACTTCTGAAAATATTGAAAACCTACAGTTTTCTAAGCATGTACAACCTCTAGTAAATCAGTCTGTTGAAGAGATTTTATCCTGTTTAAACTCTAAATCTATAGCTGCTAATGAATCTGTTTCAGTTTTAAAAGCTTTACGTATGTTTACATTGTTTAAAAATGTACAGTCAGATAATTTTATAAGTGATTCAAGGTTTAAAACTTTATGTGACGTATTTGAAAAAGACTGTCATATAATGTATCCAAGTTTACTAGTATCAGGTCTTCGTAGTTTGCTTGAGGTTGGAGTATCGCCTAATTCTAGTTGTGTGATAGCTGCTGAGCAGAGTGTTATGAGGAATATTAATTTATTTTCAACTTTTAATCTCATTGGGTGTCTATATTTTCATCATAAATTTATAGAAACTGATCTTCAAAAGAAGGTTGTGGAAACATTAAAGTTTGAATTGTGTAAAAAAATTCCAGAAATGTCATCTAATGCTGAAATATTGATGCTGTTTCACTTTCTGCATATTTTTAAGGATGATGACTTAAAGAAATTACAGCAAAAAATTATAGAACTTATAGACACATTAAATTGTCATGAAATATGTAAAGCATTTTGTACTTTAGCAGAAAATTCAAATCGAAATATTTTAATACTAAATGCACTAGCTTTTCATCTTCGGCAGAATGTAGCCTCCCTTCAAGTTAAAGAGATTTTAGATATTTTGTATTCTTTCAAAAAACTGAATTTTTTAGACATGCTTCTTGTATCAGCCTTACTGGGTAAAGCTGCCGCTGAAATTCCTACTATTAAACAACCTTCTGTTATTTCTGGACTTTTAACTACCTGTGGACATTTACGATTAAGGCATATAGGTAATATATTTTTTATGTGTTTATGATTTTTTTAAATACTTCTTTGTTATAGTGACCCTACACTACAATTACGCCAAGCTTATTGTCTAACTCATGAAATTCTTGTGTATCATACATATATACAGATAAATACTGTGACATTAAATAATATTATAATATTTTATATTAATAAGAATATATTACAATGTTTCATATAATCAATTAATACCATATTTCATAACAAATCTTATACTATAATGCAAGCAAAAATTTGTGTGTGTGTGTGTAAATTTTATCTTAATGCCTCTAATGATTTTGACTAAATTTTGTATTTTACCATTTTTGGGTACGAGAAGAACATTGGGCTAGGTCATGTGTTCGAGAAAATTCGATTAGTGGGTCATTTTGGATCATAATGGGTCGGGGTCAAGCAAATTATATCTAAAAAACGGCTCAATCGATTTTGACGAAATTTTATATCCAACCTTTTTTGGACACGAGGAAACAATTGAGCTAGGTCACATGTTCGAGAAATTTCGATTAATGGGTCACTTCAGGTGAAGCTAATTTTATCTAAAAAATGGCTCTAACGATTTTGACTAAATTTTGTAATCTACCATTTTGGATTATGTTATGTAGAAAAAAAAAAAAAAAAAAAAAAAAGGAATTTAAATTTATTAAAAATAGGAGTTATAAATATATTGTGTGATTTTTAATATGAATTAGAGAGGAGAATGTTTACTATTAAATATGGCCAAATGATCGTTAGTGGTTAGGATAAACATTGCATGTGAGAGATGTAAATAAATATAATTTGGTAACTTCATGGTAAAATATAAATAATAAACTTTAGACTCACCTGAACTAAGAAAATACTTCTTGCTTGAAAATTGTATATGTTGAACATATTTAAATTGTGCCAAGTGTTAAATATTTACTTTAGAACGTTTATAATTAATAATTCTTTAATATATAATTGTAATAAATTAATTTGGCACTTTATGATAATATTAAGAGACACGTAAATCAAAACACAGAAAAATACACAAATATATTTAAATAAACAATTTTCTTTATTAAAGTATTATTTTAATTAAATGGGGGGAATGGGGAGAGAAAACGAGATGCATCTGTTCTTTACATATATAATATCAAAATGTTTCATTATTATATTCGAATATATTTAAATTTTTACTCTATAGAATATCGAAAGTACATAGAATTTTACTTCAACAACATTAAGGATAGATTAATGCTGATCATTTCAATATCATCATTCGTTATGATCTTCTAATGAAAATAATTAAATTAATAGATTACTGCTGTGAGAGTTCCACCACATAGTTCGCTTTTTAGTTCATAGAAACAATAATATTTTACATTTCTTTTTGAAATACACAGTAAGACTAATGGAAGATTTAAACATCGAAAAGGTAAAACGATCTCGGTAATCTTGTTGGACCACGCCGAGATAAACTGTAAAAATTCATACCTGTTTATAGCATCATTCAAATATTACACAATGGTAGATCCAAACATATTTTCACAATTGCATATTCACAAGAAAATGGATGGATGGTGTAGAACAGCACATATTTGAATTTTTTATGAAGACCGTTGATCCACGTCTTGAAGTTTTCCTTCTTCGTCATATCATTTTGACAATACTTTTTCATAGCGTCGGTGACTACAGATTAACATAAGACGATATTGTGAAAAGTAAATTATCCAATGCCCTTACAAAATTTTCTTAAATGAAAGATTTAACTTTAAGGTTATTTTTAAGTAAGATATTAAAATGGCAATATCAAGTGAAGGATCCGTTTAGCCCGACGCTGATATGACAGGAAAAAGAAAAAAGGCAGAGCCGCCGAGAGAGGAATACGTCCGCTCACGGTAGAATCCAGGCAGGAAGAGAGCGATGCTATTTCCAAACAGACGCTATCAAAAACCTGCCGTTAGGAACGGACGTCGTTGATTGGCTGATTTAAAATCGATGATGCCACACAGAGTGATAGAAGTGTTTGAATAAAATGACTTTAAATGATGAATTTTAGATTTGAAAATTATTATAAAAATATTCTATTACGGTAGAAAGTATTAATTTTAAGATTTATTATTTTATTCTTGATAATTTTTTACAATCTTTTATGGCAATTAAATTAAAATTGTTTTAAAGTGAAATTTAACTGAAAAACGAACTTAATGAAAATTAATGAATATTTAAATGTAGAATTTAAATTTTAAAAGTAAAGAAGTTTTTTGATTTAATTTAAATATTTTAAAATAGCTTTTTAAATTAATTTTAATTGGAAAGGATGTTATTACATAACAGATTACAAAAAGATCAATGGGCCAAGTCACATGTTAGAGAAAATTCCATTAGTGGGTCCTTTTTGGGTCATTGTGGGTTAAGCTAAGTTTATCTAGAAAACGGCTCTAACGATTTTGACGAAATTTTGTTTTCTATCATTTTCTGGCATGAGAATACCATTGGGCTAGGTCGCATGTTCAAGAAAATTCGATTAGTGGGTCAATTTGGGTCACAATGGGTCAGTAGGTTAAGCTAATGAATCTAAAAAAAAAGATCAAAACATTTTGACAAATTTTGTAATGTACCGTTTCTGGGCATGAGATGACTGCTGGGCTTAGTCACATGGTCGAGAAAAATCGATTAGTGGGTCATTTTGGGTCACTGGGTCAAGCTAATTGTATCTAAAAATGAATCAAAATGATTTTAACAAAATTTTGTATTGTACCGTTTCTGGCATGAGAAGACCATTGGGCTAAGTCACATGTTCGAGAAAATTCGATTTATGGGCCACTGTGGGTCAAGATAATTGTATCTAAAAAACGATTCAAACGATTTTGACAAAATTTTGTATTATACCAATTCTGAGCATAAAAAGACCATTGAGCTGAGTCGCATGTTTGAGAAAATTCGATTAGTGGGTCACTGTGGCTCAAGCTAATTGTATCTAAAAATGGTTCAAACAACTTTGACAAAACTTTTTATTACATCCTTTCCCAGCGCGAGAAGACCATTGGGATAGGTCACATGTTCTATAAATTTAGATTAGTGGGTCCCTTTTGGGTTACCGTGGGTCAAGCTAATTTTATCTATAAAACAACTTTAACGATTTTTACAAAGTTTTGTATTTTATTGTTTTCGGGTTCGAGAAGAGCATTAATTAGGTCGCATATTCGAAAAAATTCAGTTTATGGGATCATTTTGGATCACTATGACTGAGGATTATGCCAATTGTATCTAAACAGCAAGAATGATATAGTGAGAATAAATGATATTGAATTGAACACAAGGCTAATTTTGACCGAGCTTAGCTCGGTCATCCCTGCTAGTTCTTATAATGCCTCACAAGAATAACAACTATTTTGCAGCAGTCTGTGTATATATTGTTGATACATTTTCTACAGGTTCACAATTTTTTCCCATGAGTGAATCAGCATCTCTATTTGATATTGGAACAAGAAAGCTTTCATCGTTATTCCAGCATATACCTTCAAAAATCTGCTGTTGTGGGAGTACTCTGCTGCTGTTGTTTTTTTGCCATATGAACAAACTTCCTTCTGTCTCAATAGTTTTATTGGCACCATCAATTCGGTTATTAAATCTTTTTATTAGAATTAATCTTAAATGTACATTTAGCAAATTATAAAAGAGAGAAAGAGAAAGAACACCCCATACATTTTAATCATCAAATTGTCCCAGAAACAAATGGAAATAACCATTTGGCAAGAAAATATCTTTTTTAAATTTGTTTAAAAAATAAGCTTAAGGGTTGACTTTATAGTGAAATTGTACCCAACTCTAAAATTTTCATTCAGACACCAAATTTTGGTAGCATATTTATTTTTTTTAGTAAAATTTACCTTAGGGTACAAAAGGGAAGTGATTTGGTCAAGTAGTTATATAGATATATTTTTCTTTTTTCAATGAGACCATGTCTAACGAACATTTGAGTAATGAATTTTTGTTTCACTGCTTTTTTTGATTGGAATAAAAAACATTTTATAGGATGTACGGATGAGTATTAGGGGGCTAAAAATGTGAAACTTTGCAAGGTATACTTACTTTTAAGACATACATGCTCACTCACAAAAGTTTCTAAAATTCCAAAATTTAAAAGGATGAAATGAATGGAAAACATTCTAAAAAAAATTCTTTGGAACTACTGAACCAGTTTCAAATCTTCTCTCAGGGTAATAATGATGACAATCTGCTTTAAAAATAGTCTACATTTTATCTCCGTACAAACTACCGTCAAGGGGGTGCTAAAATGAAAACCATTCTAAAATTAGGATTAATTCCTTCTGTTGGTGCTAAAAACCTTAAATTTGATATGGTTCTTACTTTTATTGGCCTAGAGCAGCGACGGCGAACCTTTTCACATCCACGTTCCACATTTATCCAAAAATATATTTTACGTGATCATGAAGTGCCAAATATCTTTATAATATTATAAATGTGAATGTGTGTCCGAAAGTTTGAATGAACTCAGCGTCTAAAGGGGTGAATTAAGGCTTTTGTATCTTTGGATATAGATGGATTACAACCCAGAAATGAACATAAGCTATGTTTAATTTATTTTGTTCAAATATTTTGCTTAATAATCCAAAATTTCAGTATTTTTCATACACAATGGATTGACAATTTTCCTTTAACATTTAACCATATCTCTTTAACGTTGCCAAAAAAATAAAAACCTGGAATAATACTTTCTCCTCGATAATTAATTTCTGAACAATTTCCATGAGAAAAATTTAAATACAAAGTATTGAAAAAAAAAAAATAAATATCACGTCAAAATTGAAGCAAAAAAGAAGGAATATTTTTTATTATACTTGATGCATGAATATCTGTTACGTTAGTAAGAGGTTTTCTTTCAAAAATGGCGTAATAATTAGAAGAAATAATAATAAAAAAAAGATTTATATTATTTAGAAAATATTTTGCTTGGAAAAATATGACGTCATATTTGAAATAATACAGGCATTTTCAAGTATTTGTTAAAAATACAAGCGGCATGAATATCAGTAACTAATGAAAATGGATAAATAATGACGTCATATTTAAAATGAACAGCAGAAATACTTTTTACTAATACTGATTAAAAAGTGTGAATATAATAATTTACACACAAATGAGAGTTTTCATTCAAAATTTACTTTATGATTATCATGAGAAGACATTTTTTCTGGAAAAAAGGGTTAAATAAAACGGATTAATATGTTTTTTGAGGCTATTTTCTCTTTAAAATTGAAAAGAAAGTAATTTTTCCAAAAACTAAAAACATATTTTCACACAAATGAAGCTTCATGAATGAATTTATTCCACAAAAGTGAAAATCGTCTGTCAACATATTGACATTTACAACGAAGGATGTAAATATAACTTCCGTGCATAGAAGTGGATAGTTATTGTCCCCTATTCATACGAATTTTTAAAAAAGCATATACTATTTTAATTAATTATTTTTAAATGTTGGCAAAACCTCATTTGTAATTTTCTTTTTTAGGGTTTCGTTCATCTGACGAAACCCTATTCATCTCACTCCTCTGCCTGTTTGTCTGTCACAGAGCCCGTTCCCAGAAACTATATATGTTGGAGACGTTAAATTTTGCATACTTATAGCTGAACAACTCACATCAAATGACAAATCATAAAATCTTGAATAAGTCTTAATTAAGGACGTTATTAATTAAAAAAACACCAATTACATGATCAGAAAGACATTCATAATTCAACAAAAGCATGGATTTTTTTATCAAATTACAAAAACGATCTCTTCCACGGGTTAAAAACAGGTGTCATTTTAACAGCAGATAAGGACTGTCGATTTCTTTAAAGCACAATTACTTTTTTTCTATGCATCCCAGAAATTCAAAAGTAGTGCCAAACGTTTCACAAAGGCGTTTTTAGCAAAAAGTTTTATCGGGTAAAAATGATGTAATATTTTTTCATGTAAAGCGTTAATTTTAATCAGAAAATATTACTATATATTTATTTTAATTTCGTCAAAGTGATGTCATTTTCATTTCACCAGCTTCGAAATCTTAAAATAACCATATACTTTTCAGAAATAACGCTTTGCATCAAAAGGTGCATAATTTCGAAATGCAATTTTCGCTTATATTTTAAATACAATTTTTTACTTGAAATTGTAATTTTCATTTCGTAATACCAAAGATCTAAGCCTCAATTGATAACTTCATACTTTATTATCTGAATATCAGGTTACTGATTACATATAGTAATAAAAGTTAGTGTTTCAATAATTTGAATATTTAAAGTTAAACTTTAGTTATAAATAGCATTTTTTTTATCCAGAGGATGGCTAGCTAACTCATAATATTGATTATTTATTGTAGTAAATATTTTCGTAGATTTTTTTATAACTTCAATCTAACAGTTCTTTTAAACATCTTTAATTTTCGAATTCGACGGGTTCCGACTCGTAAAATATAATAAATATAAATGATAAAACAGAATAACAGAGGTGTAAATTTACTTCTCATTTAATCTTAGAAAATGAGTATGAAATTTCAAGCTCATGAAAGAAATCTAAATGATCCTATACAGATAAACAAAAATATGCAAATTGGGACCATTAGAAGTTTTCTACTATAAAATGTGATAAATGGTTAATTGTATATGCTTATAATTATCGAAATCATTTACTTAATTGATGCATTTATTCTTCTTTAATTGTTACGTGATCAAAGTCACTGGTAACAGCTATTATATATATATATATATATATTTCTACTCTGTATTTATCTGATACCTCTATAAGGAAATTCCATTAATTTTTTCATTCTTATCATCGCAAAGATTCATTTAATAATTTTTACCAATCTAGTTATGTATGTTATATGTAAACTGTATTATTGTCAATTCATTCATACTATCACAATTTTTGTGGTTGGTCGGTAATGTTTAATTAATGGTTATATATATATAATGGATCAAAATTACTTAAAATTTTGCCTTTAACATTAAAAAAATATGGGTAATATTTGATGTTATACTTTAGAAATGCTATTTAAAAAATATTATTTCTGTTGTCTCATCTTAGATGCCAAATAATTTATATCAGCTTCGTTCTTAGTTATTTTTAAGAGAATGCAAATTGAATTGAACTCATTTAACAAGATGATTTTACCCGAATTGCTGCATTGTACCTGTTTTTTGGAAAGGGGGTGGCTGCAGATTGGTTGGAGTGAAGATTTTCATATTAATTCAAGTCTCATGTTCACTCAATGCAGTACAAGAATGAGGTTTTCACAAAATGTGACCTTGAGCTAGTAATACACACATAGAAAAATAATTTTCTCCTATGTTGAATAGGCATACTAATATCACATATATTTCAACAACTATACATGCAAAGGGTTTTGCTAGTGTAGTTTGAACTGTATAAGTTCATAGGTAGTCGTTTCATTCAGAACTCAGCTATAATAAGCAATGTATTACAGAAAATATTATGAAATACTTTAACGTAACAAATTTGTCAATGTATTTATATTCAATACAATATACTTTACAAAATTCATACATGTGTGTTGTGTGAAAAATGTTGTAAATTTTACATAATTTGTAATTTTCTTTTTTAGGGTTTCGTTCATCTGACGAAACCCTATTCATCTCACTCCTCTACCTGTTTGTCTGTCACAGAGCCCTTTCTCAGAAACTATATATGTTGGAGACTTTAAATTTTGCATACTTATAGCTGAACAACTCACATCAAATGACAAGTCATAAAATCTTGAAAAAGTCTTAATTAAAGATGTTATTAATTAAAAAAACACCAATTACATGATCAGAAAGGCATTCATAATTCAACAAAAGCATGGATTTTTTTATCAAATTACAAAAACGATCTCTTCCATGGGTTAAAAAACAGGTGTCATTTTAACAGCAGATAAGGACTGTCAATTTCTTTAAGGCACAATTACTTTTTTTCTATGCATCCCAGAAATTCAAAAGTAGTGCCGTGCCACAAGACGGGGGAAAAAATCAGCTTTCAGAAATTCTAAATATTATCTTGGCCATACGTACCATTAAAAACTCGAAAATTCATTACAAATTTTTCCTTCATTTGTGAAGGCGACAGATGTCTGATGACATTGAATTTTCAGTGATAACAAAACAGGTGCATCTTGCAGTCAAAAACAGACTCAGAATTTTTATACAGGACCAAAATTTTTTTTAATATCGATTTTTGAGCTATGATTTTTATGCTATCCGACGTAAAATTTCATTCCCTTTCAGAATGTCTTTATTTTTTAGTTTTCAACAATCGGAAGCGAAGATAATTAATTTTTTGGTAATTTCCAGAATTGCATTTTTTGCACAGCAGGCCACGTGACACAGAAAGAAAGAGATAATTTTTTATACTAGAGTTTGATAATCACAGTACAAAATTTTTTAACAATTGATATTAGAAATTTGGTTCTTTCGCATCCGGATGTTTAGTACGCTGATTCATAAAATCTAAATAAAAAAAAATCAGACCGCAACTTTCTGATTTATGAAAAAATCAATTTTTAAACTTATAAAAGAGATGCTTTTTCATTTGGACAATTGATGGGAATCTCTTAAAATTACGAAAACTAAAGAACCAATTGCTTTTAAACTTTGACATAGTTTATAACACATAAGAATTTTATAAATTTAAGGTGAGTTGAATTTTTGTTGGGGGGGAGGGGCAAACCAGGTCTCCATCAAAAACTGTCACCCCCTCGAGTAATGTATCTACTGATAAGTTGTTTAAGGCTGTTCTCAAATCCAAGAGGGCAACTTTATGGCATAAGTTTTAATTTATTTTTGTTTGGAAATGCATGAAACTAGCAGGTGTTGTTTTCAGAAACTATGTAATCGAACTGTTTTTCTGTTTTTTCGCAAATGTAATAGATCTTTCAGAAAATAGTCAGTGTTAAAGTGGGCATTTTGAACAGAATTTCCATGCAAAAGAAAAATAACCACTCAAGAAAGGGTGAAAAACGTGTTTGTCATGTGATAAAAATTGCTTATAACTCAATAGGTAATTTATCAATGACAAAATGGAAACCACAGTTCCATTCCGAATCACTTCAATAGGGTGAAAAATTTAAAATAGCTTTCCAATTTTATATCTTTCCGTTAAAAAATGAATTTGTAAATGTGTCAAAATGTTTTGCACTTGTTGAGCAGAGCAGTTGAGAACAGCCTTAACAGAGTTTCGTTCAGATACAGTTTTGTTAAGAATAGAGTGTGTGCTCCCTGGTGGTGGAATTGAAATGTCGAACTAACAGAACACGATTTTGTTAAAAGTAGAAAATCTAACACGGCTATCTATTTTAAACTTTAAAATAGTTTATAACACATGATAAAAATTATAAGAAAAAATGGTGTGTCACTTTTTTTTTTTTTTTTTTTTTTGTGTGTGTGTGTGGGGAGGGGGGGCAAGACCAAAATTTTAGAAATATAATATAACAAGGCGAATCTGTTTGAAACTTTACGATAGTTTAGGGATGGTTCACCATAATTTAAAAGGGGTTCCATGGCGATAAATGTACTGGATGTTTTAAAAGCAATATTAAATGAAAACCCTCTGTGCGATCAGTGATCACACTTACCCACTTTTTTGTTACTTTCTGAGTGGCGTACCTACATAAAAGATTCAGTAGTATTTACTAGAGGGTTTAGAAATGCTTCTGTTTACTTCGCGTATTGAATATTTAGCTAATTCATTTTTCATTATTTTCTTCAGTAGGTATTGTTTCAGGTAAAGAAAACACATTTTAAAAATGTTAAAATATTAAACAAAAGTCAATTTTTGTTTCTGTAATTATTTAAATTTGTACTTGTTTGTCATGTGAAGAAATAGATAACATATTATGGAAATATTAAAATTTGCAATTACTTATCTCTGACTGTTGAATTTTTGCTCAGCAACAAGAAGTATAGAATTTTGATGAAAATTACTTTTTTCTTCAGTGTTGCATTCTTAGGATTAGGGGGGGGGGGGAGGGGGATTTCAATGTAAGACAATTGCCTCTTACTGGATTCTCAAATTTAATTAACTCCCCCCCCCCCTTATAGGAAATAATTTTCAGTTCTGTCCCCCTCCCCTTCATGAAAAACTTGATGAACTGAAGCTTTTTTTCAAATCTTCATTTTGAAAAAGCTGCTAGAAGCTTACTTTTGAATTTTTAATGTTACATTTCTGTATTGCTTTTATGTTATGCTTAAAACTGTCTCACAAATGTCTTTTAGTTTAGTTTATTTCATTTTTATATTCTATTTTTTGAAAAAACTTGACAGCAGACAAATCGAAAATTTTACTTCTACCTGGATTTTGTTTTGAAGGGACCCATGATTGCATATCTATTCATAAACTGATATGACTCAAAATATACAGGGGTTTTTCCAGGTAAAGAGAGGAGTATTTCATAACTGCTTTTTATGTAAATTGAACCAGAATTAATTCAGAAGTTTTATATTCAGGAAGAGATGGGAAGTTATTTATTTCTATACAAGCTGAGTTAAAATAAGAATGTTTGGAGCATTGCCAGGTACAAAAAAGTGCTAAAATTGTTTTGATTCAGCCATTTTAAAAGACATTTTAATGTGTTTTTAAAGACAAGGTCAGAAATATTTGTGTAATTCATTCATATTAGTATCTTAAACATCACAATTTTTTAGTTGTCACTTTTTCAAATAAGTGTAGTGTACACTTTTTAATTCTGCGAAAATTTTTTCATTAAGGAGTTCCAGAATACATTTTAAAATAATTTTTATTTATTGAGTTAAAATTTTGAAATTTTTTGTAATGCTGAACCGTATCATTTGTAAACAAAATCACATGATAAAACTTTTCATAATAATAATAAAAAAAAATTTTTTATTTATTAAAGTGGGATAGTTTAAAATCGTTATAACTCAAAATATAATTTGTAAAATTTCAATTTTTTTTTTCATTTAAATAAACAGAAATATATAAGTTTTAATTTTGATTCAGTATTTTTTAAAATATTAATTTAAATAAAAAATAAAAAATATTTAAAATAAAAAATTAAAAATAATGATGTAATTTTTTTAAATTATATTTTCAAAAGAAATATTTTTTTTTCAAATTTACTGAATCAAAGTAAAACAATTATAAAAGACATGTTCCAAGTTTGAAACATTTATCTTTAACAGTTCTTGACTTATAACAATTTAAATACGAAATGTAGTGAAAAAACACATCATGAAGAAAAACACATTTTCACAAGAAGTAGTTTCTGTGACAACCATTGCTTGAAAGCTAGATTTTGAAAAGAAACCAAAATGATAAAAATAATATTTCCTTTTCCAATTAAGATAGAAACATGGTTTAAACGTTATTTTAAGCAGGAAAATTTTAATTTAATAAAATTTTTTTAGAAGATTTGAAGATTTTTGTGTCCTGGACCCTTTTAATGAGATTGTACATCTTGTATCTGTCAAAGCCAATGTCCATTTGATTTTATATGAAATAATCTGAGTGTAATGTTTTTCATTATAAGTTTGCAATTTTTTTTTTTTAATATTGTTTAAAGAATAAGTTTACTTCTATAATGTTGTTTTAAACTACTTAATTTGTTTCCATACATACATAAGATACAGTTTCTTGTAGTCGGTTTCAAGAGGGTGCTGCACCCTGTCTGCCCTTTTGTTTAAAAATAGAAACTGTTTTGTTTCTCTTCCAAAAACTAGCACCCATCTTGCCCTCCACCCCAAAAATAGCATTTTTAATGCCATTTGAATTAAAATTGCTTGCACAGTAAAAATTCACTTATTATCATGACAGGCTACTTCACTCACATGAAAACAGCTGCTCACTACTGTTAATCCTATTGGAATTTTTTTTTTAAATATCTCATTTGCATTTTAATATTTTTAAATGATATTTTTGCATTGGACAGCTAATGTCGATCTCTACAAAGGCCCTTTTTTTACTTTTTCGATTTTGTTTACATGTTTTTTTATTAGGATACTTTCAGAACCGGTTTCTGAAGAAGAGTAAGTATCCTCGAGAGAGAAAGTATCCTCATAAAAAAATCTGCAAACAAATTGGAAAAAGTAAAAATCGGTATTTGTGGAGATCGACCACAGCTATCCAATGCACACACACACACACACACATACAAAATAAAATTGAAAAAATATGGAAATACAAGTGAGATATTAAAAAAAAATCTCAAATAGGATTAACCTTAGCAAGCAGGTATTTTTAGATGAGTGAAATAGCCCTTTAAAGGGCACAACTGGGAAATTTCGTTAATGGTCAATGACCAATGTAGAAGTTTTTTAAGTGGCCACTTTTTTTTTAAAACAATAAACTTTTGTTAAATTTTGTATTATTATTAATCTAAAATTAAACAGCTCAAATACATATATTAACATATTGCAACCAGCAAAAGTAGAATTGTTGATGTGATGCAAGAAAATTTTACTCTATCCTTACAGGAAAGGTATCCAAAAAGGGGCCGATGGTGGACAATTTTTTAATAGTCACTTTTTTCATTTGGCCAGTGGGCAGTACTAATTTTGCTCTTTATTATATGACTGATATTGTCATATCAAGAGTGACTCAACTTTTAAATGTTAAAAATGACTTTAGAAATCAAAGAGTGCCTTTACGAATCTAAAAAGTCCTTTTCTCACTAGCAATGCCCTGCCCTGTTTTAAACCAGGGAGGAACTCTGAAAATAAATAAAATAAACTGTTATTTGTGATTGTGACTATTTTTTTGTTAATTATATTAAAGTTGTTATTTTACTTTTCAGGTGTTTTAAATTTATGTGCTGATTGGATTGTTAGCCATATTGAAATTGCCCGAATAAAAGAATTTGTTGCCTTCATTTTAACTATAGCAACTTTAAATTTCTACACATTAGAAGTTCAGAGGACTCTGCAAGCAATACTACCTTTAATTACTTTAGAAAAAATTAAATCTGCTGATGTGTGGCTAGATATTGTTTGGTCTCTAGCAATTCTTAATATCACTGATAGAGACATGCTATTAAAAGTTCTCTCCCCAACATTTTATGAATCATTAATAAGTGAGTAATTTTGAAACTTTTCTTATTCTTTAAACAGATAAAAATTCTTTATTTTATTATATTATTTTTTTTAATCATGAGATTGGAATAATTTTAATGATTGAAGTACTTTTTATGAATACATTTTTTAAAAATGTATTTTAATTTTTTGTTCTTCATTACATTTTGTGGACTAAGATATTTTTATTTAATAAGAAAATTTCATTTGATTTCTTTCAGAATTCTGCAGAAACTTAATGAATAGGTTTTCATAATTGAGATCATTCATTTACTTTTTTCTTTATTAAATATATGAATGCATAATTTTAAAACAGTTGGTACTCATAACTATATGTATTGTACAAACCTATCTGAAAAAATTGTCTCACGCTTGGAATTCATTTGGAAAATATTTGAAGTATAAAAGCTCGAAATCCAATTTTATACTGTGCAATTTTTTTGTTTTTCTGGTCTCAGACCACTTGCTAATATGGAAATCTGCCTAAAATGTATTTTTTTTCTCCATTCATTACTTTTCACAGATTGTTTTACTGTTTTAGAGAAACTCTTTTTAAAATTATGATGCCAAAAGAGCTACACACTCTATGAACCTTTAAATTCTGAAGGTATAATTTACTAAACTTAAATTATGTGGTTGTATAATCATGTGATCCTAAAAACATATTCATTACAATCGTGCATAGAGAAGACTGGGCCACAGTGGACCACTTTTGCAGTTTATATTTTCCCCCATCTTTAATGGAGGGGTCCAATCAGCCTGAAAATATTTTTGAATATTGCTTAAACCTTTTTACATGCCTCAGAATTGTTTAAGAACATAGTTTTCCAATACATACAAAAAAAAAAAAAAAAAAAAAAAAAAAAAAACTTTTTATGTATCCGTAAAAGGGGCACAGTGGTCTGCTATTATGTATTATTTGAAATACAGGCATCCCCCAATTTACGTAAGTATGCATTCCGTAAAGTTTTACGTAGCTTGAATTTTATGTAAGTCGAATTTCCAAGTTGCTTAGCTAAAATTTTGTAAGAAAACTGCGATATTTATCATGTATATATACATAAATCTGTTTATGTCAACATTTTACTTAACTTTGCTCACATAATTAATAATCTTTGTTCTAATAAATTTAAAAAATGTTGAATAACAAGCAATAAAAAATTCCTTTCCATCATTTCTTGTTAAATCCATCTTACATACATAATGAAACATTAAATATAGATCTATGCTATTTTACAATTTTCGTTTTTTGGATACAATTAGCATTTAATTTTGTGTGTGTCTGCCGCAAATACTGAATGCTATGTCATTTTTTTTTCTCTTATTATATTCTTCCTGTCTTTGACTATAAGTGTTATAATATTACTCTTACATACCAGTAATTTAGGGGGGTATATAAAGGTCAAAATTAGCACTAGCCACCGGCCACAGGGCCAGTAAATGAGAAAAAGTGGCCAGTGAAATATCGTCTATCAGCGGCCACTCTTTTACAAGAAGAGAATAAAATTTTCTTGCATTTCATCAAGGATTCCACTTTTTTTGGTTCCAATATATTTATATTAACATATTTATTTCTGCTATTCACATTTAGATGAATACTTATAGAAATTTTACTGTTTAGTACTTTTAAATAAAAAAGTAGCCACTTAAAAAACTAGTTCTACCGGCCAGTGGCCGCTAATGAAATTTCCCAGTTTTGACCTATAGGGGTATAAGTTTACATTAATTATTGTGTGCTTGCTGCAATAAGGGTTTATTTAGGACTTACTATCTTACTGTATTTATTTATTTTTTTTTACTATATAATATTGGATTTATATATTATATATAAGGATATTATTTTTTTCATTAATGGATTACAGATGGCAGCACTTAAAAATTATTTTTAAGTAACTTAGCTTGTTATATAAATACAATAGCTTTAAATAAATATCACATATTGTGCATACTAATATATATATAAGAATATTGTTTTAATATGAGGCATGTTTTTTAAGTAAGTACCGTTTTGCGATTCTGCCGCCGCAGCGCTACGGTCGGCGTTCCGCATATGCGCGCTGGTTACCTACATCTCTTGTCTACGCACTGACGCCATTACAGTCTGATTCTTTATTGTATACGTTGTTTACTGAATGTTTAAGATGCCTCTGACAATCGTGAGTCCCGCTGATTGTGAAGTACGGGCTGTTATACGATTTCTTAGTGCTAAAGGCGTAAAACCGATCGATATTCATCGTGAGATCTGTGAAGTTTATGGACAAAACATTATGAGTGATGGAATGGTAAGGAAATGGGTGAGAGCATTTAAAGATGGCCGCACAAATGTGCATGATGAAGAACGGAGTGGGCGTCCTTCGGTCGTTAATGAAGATTTGGTGCAGAAAGTGGACGAAAAGGTGAGAGAAAACAGACGCTTTACAATTTCATCATTGTGCGACTGCTTTTCTCAATATTCTCGTAGTGTTTTGTATCGCATTGTGACCGAGAACTTGAATTACTGGAAATTGTGTTCACGTTGGGTTCCAAAAATGTTGACGGATTTGCACAAAACCCAACGTTTAGGCAGTGCATTGACTTTCCTTGAGCGGTACCACAATGAAGGTGAAGATTTTTTAGACCAAATTGTTACTGGTGACGAAACATAGGTGGCCTACGTCACACCAGAATCGAAACAACAATCCATGGAATGGCGACATTCATCATCACCCAAAAAAGTGAAGTTTAAGCAAACAATTTCTGCCCAGAAAATCATGTGCACAGTTTTTTGGGACAAAAAAGGAGTATTGCTAGTGGAGTTTCTGCCTCGTAATGAGACAATCAATGCAGAGTCTTATTGTGAGACATTGAACAATCTGCGTCGTGCAATCCAGAACAAAAGACGTGGCAAGTTGAGTAAGGATATCGTTTTGCTGCATGACAATGCCCGTCCACATGTGGCTAATCGGACCAAAGATCTCATCAAATCTTTTAAAGGGGAAACTCTAGATCATCCTCCATACAGCCCTGATCTGGCGCCCAGCGACTACCATTTGTTCCTGCACTTGAAGAAACACCTGGGTGGTCAGCATCTTCAAGACGATAACGAAGTCAAAACATTTGTGATACAGTGGTTAAAAAGTCAGGCGGCAGAATTTTATGAGGAGGGTATTCAAAAACTGGTGCCACGTTATGACAAGTGCCTCAATAATCACGGAAATTATGTAGAAAAGTAGATGAAGGTACAGGCTTTCATGTAAAAATAAAATTATTGCGATATCTTTGCACGTCTTTTTTTAATTCCAAAACGGTACTTACTTAAAAAACATGCCTCGTATTATTATTTATTTTACATTGAGGGTAGTAATTCAAATTTTTTTTTTATATATATTTATAAATACTACATAAGATTTTATATATATATATATTAAATGATTAAAATGGCTAAAAGATGGCAGCACTAAAATAGTTTGATTCTTAAGTCTACAAATATTATTATTATCTAAACAATTTAATATTAGTTTATTAATTAATTTGTATACATAATTATACATCATTTTGAATAATTTTTACATATATATTTATTTATTCTTTTTTTGGTTTAAATTTAGAAATATAGGTTTTAACGAGATTAACTTTTAACCGTTAACTATTATATATTTCCCATATTCTAATGGTGTTGATCACCTTAAACCGTATATATATCTTTGCTGCACGTGTAAAATTTTTATACTCTTTCAGTTATTGTCTAGGGGGTAAATTTAATTTATTTTTACAAGTATTTTCAATAATTTTCTTAGTTCTTTCAATCTATGTGGTTCTTATTTTATATTGTTTTTATACTTCTTGGTTTACAGTCGATAGGGTACATAAAAAAATTTATTTTTCAGCTTATAGCTTGATTCTTTTACAGAAATCGACTGTGTATTGCTTATATTTGTATTTCATGTACCCCTGATGAAGTAAAATACACTATAAGCTTCCTTCTACATCCATTCAATTGATCTTTTATTTGTTTTTTCATACGTTCAACTTTATTTAGCTGGATTTTTGTATCTTTTTTCTATATCTGGTTATTGCATCAAATTTGGTAAATTTTCATGGGTTTTTAAATGGTTTAATTGTACAAAAAGTTTATATATATATATAATATATATACATATATGTATTTTTTAACACCATATTATTTTATAAATAAAGCTTTATGTGACAATATTTACTAATACATAAACTATAAAAGTATGAAAAAACAAACTTAAAGAACACTTTTCAAATATCTTGTGGAATACGGGATTTATAAATCTAACATTGATTGATTTATAACAACTTTGAATCTACATCAAACGACTATAAAAATAAGAAATAATTAAAGAGGACTAATTTAACCTATTCTCCATGAATTTCTGATGACAAGACAAATGAATAGCACCCATAAAATAAAATAATCCTTGATAAGCACAAACTGTATTTATTATGAATTAGATGTCTACTATGAATAACTAACAATAAAGATTAAGTTGTTTTGTTATAGATTTGATTGTATGTACCTATAAAAAAGAAACTATATTACAGTTGTAGTTTATATCTATATATTTTATTTGTAAAAGTAATATCAAAAGTATGCAACTGCGTATCAAACGCGCTAGTATGTTCACAAATGCATTTTTTGAGATTTATTACGTAACTGCGAATTTATGTAAGTCACATAACACGTAACTCGGGGGATGCCTGTACAATATAAATCTATTTTTCGTTAATCTAATTCCTCTTTATTCCCCCTTTATCTCCAAAATAAGATAATAATGCAAATTTGCTAGTAACATTTTGAAACACAAAACACACAAAACAAAACAAAAAAATTATCAAAAAATTTATATTTTAAAAATAATAACAGATTAAGATACAGGGACAATTGCAAATAAAGTGAAGTTATTAAGTAAAAAAAAAAAAAAAATAGTGCACATTGAAATTTGTAAATGAAATTCCAAAATACTTATGAGCCTGGAATTTTCTTGAGATACTTTTGGACGATAACACTGATATAAACAACAGATTAATAACCATAAAGTTTTGATTCCAAATTTCTTTCATTTTACATCTAAAATGCATAATAAAAGTTAAGAACCTGCCAGAAATTATTTTAGTAATAACAGGCTACAGTCAATAGGTTACTTTTATATTTTACAAAACCAGTAAATAGAAACCAAAATATTTCTTACTATGTAATATGTTAAATAGTCATTTTTCTTTGTTTACTTTATTTTACATTTAAATAACTACTTTAGAACATGATATCTTTATAGAGAATAAGCAATTACCGTAATTTCTGGCGTATAATCTGCGGATCAAACAATTCTGTTTGGACCCAGAAATTTTATTTAGTTATTGAAGCTAAATATTTACCGCGATTTAAAAAGTTACACTTCATATAAAAAAAATTTCTGGGTTGAAAAATGATTTTTTGATCTGCAGATTATACGCCGGAAATTACGGTATTAAATATTTGGAAATTTCTACATTACAGGAGCAGAGTGAATTGTGGACCATTGTACCCTAGTAGTGGATAGTCCACTGTGCCCCATGTTGAAATGTAATACATACTCATATGATATAAAAATATTAGTAAAAGCTTTCTTTTAAGCATATTAATTTTTAAATTAAATAAAAACAAATATCTTACCTTTGCAAAAAAAAAAAAAAGAAAAAAAAAAGCTGTTTTATCTTATTTATCTAAATTACTAAATAAAGTAAAATATGATGATGAAAAATATTACTTTTAGAAATGCAAAACAACCAGTTTCTCAAGGAATGAGTCTTTGAACACACAGGAAGATCTTTGTCAGCTGTAGTCTCAGAAAATGTGTGGCCGTATGGACAATGTTAATTGATGATAATTACCGTGCCTACCAAATGATACAGAAGGATCTTAACATTGGATCTGCATCTACAGTACAGGACCTCAAATCCGGAATCCGAACGACCCAAAATCCGGAATGAATAAAGAAATCTGAAATTCCGCGATGAGACGGAATAAATAATTCCGGAAAACGCCCATAGATGGCGCTACGTGCATACGTAACACAGTTTCCAACTAAGCAAGACTAAACAACTGCACTCAACTGAATAAGTTTGTTGCAATGTTTTTATATTATAGTTTTAATCTAAATACTATTTGCTGACAGAGTTAGAAAAGTTAGTGTGTGCACACATTTTAAATTCATTTTAAAAAGAAACCTTGTTTTTCATTTAATAGAAAATACAAAAAGAACAAATAAATAACCAGAAGGAAGAACTATTTTTAAAAGATGCATAGAATATATTTACAATATTTATATGTAAAGATGTTTTGCTATCTCCTCCCCCCCCCCCCTCCCTCTTCTTCAAATATTCAACAAATTTCATTTTTCGAAAAAATTCAGTTTGTAAGCACCGTACCAACGATATATTCTCTTTAACTCAAAGGGGAAAAAATATCTATGCATGGTTTCTTTCTGCATGGCAAAACATACTATCCATCCAAAGCTGATGATCTCATTCTGATAACGTTGACTTCCCACTTCACAGAGTTCAATAAACAAGTTGAATAAACAAAACAAACCGCAGATAGATATCTCGTTTTTCTTTGCAGTTACTCTATAGTGGTCTTTTTTTAGAGGTACATTATATTTTAATAAAAATTTGTTACACAGGCAAATTTACTATTATTGCAGCTTGCTGAAAATTTGAAAGAAATTAGTCAATTAGCAATGGAGATAATTATTTTTTTAACCCTGTGTCTACCAGAAGGGTCCAATGGACCCGACATGTATATTCAAAATATCTATTCAAACCAGAAAATTTCTTCAAAACAAACTAAATGTATAAATCAGACAATAATAAGTTAAATAAACAAATTAAATAGTTTTAAGTAAAAATTCTGGTGTAGAATGTTTTTATAAAACTTGAGTAAAATTTCCGGTAGTTCTAGGGTTAATAGAGGAAAAAAACTGGTTTTGCTCTTTTTTTCTGTTTGCTTGAACTCAATAATTTCTTTCTCGTGTAATCAAACAACGTGAACTTAATAACACATTAACGAAGTCCTTTTTATACGAAAAGAATAGAGTTTGAATAGATTTCCTCTTGTTTTTGTTTATTTTTAAACTTTCTTAGAACATTTTATTTTAAAAATTTAAATGTTTCTCTCTTTATTTTCACTGTGTCTAATACTGCAATTCCCGATACAGATTCCTAGACCTTGCTAGGCTCTCATGAACAACGACGCATTTTCATTTTCTAAAAGACGTTTTAATGTTGCTAATAATGTGCAGGATTTAAAAAATATTCTTACTCTTATTTTAAATTCTTTTTTTGTAATTTGTTTTCGTCTGTTTACTTAAACTAAGTCCTACCCGGCAATTGATATAGATTCCTACGCCTAACTCGGCTCTCGTGAACAACGACGCATTTTCTAAAAGATGTTTTAATATTCCTAAGAATATGATGTATTAAAAAAAAAATCTTATCCTTATTTTCAATTATTTTTTGTAATTTGCATTTTTGACTGTTTATTTGCTCTTAGCCAAACATGGCAATTCGCGATATAGACTGCTTCGCAGCATGTAAAATTTTGCCACGGGTATATACTGTATCTGTTTATTTATTGTTTTGGTTAAGGACCTGAAATCCGGAAAATTCCGAAATCCGGAACGATCGCGGTCCCGGCCAGTCCGGATTTGAGGTCCCATACTGTATACATAAAATTATTCACGAAGAACTGTATAATTTTTTGTTGTTAGGGTAAAATGGTTCATTCTTAGCTAACCTTGTGACCTGAACACTATAAATAATCAATCCAGTGCTGTAATCAATTAGCCTAGAAAAGAAGCTTTAAAAAAAAAAAAAAAAATATTTGAGGGTGGTTCACTGTGCCGTGCTCTCCCCTATATCATATTCCATTTCTCATGGACTTTGCCATCACTTTTCTAAATAAGTAATTGATTATTGAAAAAAAATACTTTATTCTTATGAAGGAAAGAAACACGCTTGTAAAACCATCTGAAAATATTTTTTATTTGGTATTTGTTACAATTTTTGCTTTATAGTGTGTTTTGTATAAAGCTAAGCAATGGGATTTTATTTTAGTAAAGCTGTTTTCATTAATTTCTTGTTTAATTTTATATGGAAGATTTGCAAAGCATGGACTTAGTATCATTAATGAGTATATATATTTATATATGGAGTAATATAGATGATGCATAATTTTTTATCACAAAATTTTGCAGATAACAATACTTTCGAAATGTCTTCTCTTTTTCATGAGAAAAGTGTCTTACATTTTATGAAATGATCCTTTCTAATCTTATATTTTAAAGATGTTTTTGTACTCAGCAGAACTGAAATCTCAGCTTCTAAAGTTTTGAATAGCTTTATGAATCTATATTCCATACTATTTCAACTGACAACTGTGAAAACTCAAAACACACAAATGTAAAATGCTCTTCAAAACAAGAAATTACATGTAAATTGCTGCATGATAAATTATTTTTTTATTTATTATCTGTTAATAATAATTATGCCTATTAAATATTCGATCTTGGGTTTAAAATTGCTCTCTATATTATGTTGCCAATTCCTTAAAAAAAAAATAAGTATGAGGTTAATTCTGAAATTTTTGAAGTGGGGGAGACAATCTTGGACTCCCCCCCCCCCAGAAAAAAAGGTTGTATATTTGAATTAGAATTCTTTTATGACCACAGATGATGATTTGTGGCAACAATTGCAATTTACCTACTATAAAATAAATTTAGAAAAGAGAGAAAATGAAGTTGGTGTGAGAGCATTATCAAGCCACAGTTTCCTTCCTATCCTTCAATTTTAAAGTGGGGCTAAATCATGAAGAATGCCTTCAATGTCTACAATTATCATTTGGAAATGCTCCATCTAATGTCACTGTTTTCAGATGGTTTACAGAATTTATAAAAGGTCGAAATTCTCTCCTGGATGAAGAACACACAGGAAGACCTTTGTCAGCTGTAGTCTCAGAAAATGTGTTGGCCGTATGGAAAATGTTAATCGATGATAATTACTGTACCTACCAAATGATACAGAAGGATCTTGACATTGGATCTGCATCTATATATAAAATTATTCACGAAGATTGTATAATTTTTTGTTGTCTCCCATAATTTAACAGAACATAAAAAAGGAACATGTCAGAATCAATAAACAGAATCTAAAATTACTTAATGAGGGTGGGCACCTCATTATTTCTAAAATCATAACCGGTTATGAGATGAACATACCTTTTTCTGACTTTCTAATTTCTCAAGGAATGAGTCTTTCAACACACAGGAAGACCTTTGTCAGCTGTAGTCTCAGAAAATGTGTGGCCATATGGACAATGTTAATTGATGATAATTACCGTGCCTACCAAATGATACAGAAGGATCTTAACATTGGATCTGCATCTATACAGAAAATTATTCACAAAGAACTGTATAATTTTTTGTTGTCTCCCATAATTTAACAGAACATAAAAAAAGGAGCATGTCAGAACGAAGACTCAAGTCTTTGAAGATGACTCCAAGCCAACAATGGTGAAAAGACCATCCAGAAAGCAATGAAAAAAGTAATGAATGCTTTTTTTTCTTCAGCAGTATAGGGTTGGCCAAAGCCATAAAGCTAGAGGAACAGAAGGCAATTACAGATAACTAGTACACCACTAAGAGTCTTCCAGAAATTCTTCAAGAGGTGAATGTTAGGAGACTCTTGCTTCACCATTACAATGCACCTTCTCATTCAGGAAGGATTACAGTTGAATTTCTTGAACAAAAAAATACTAACATGATAGAACATACATCCCATTTTCTTGATCTTGTTATGTGTGACTCTTGGCTATTTTTTAATCTAAAAAAAAAATTACATGGGTATCATTTTCAGTCTGTAAATGAGATTGATGAGACTATAAAAGCATATTTTTCATTTATTGCAAGAAATGGATGGCTTGAGGCATTTAATTTTGGAAAAATTTGTCTATTATAACTGCATTGATCTTGGAGGGAACTATTTTGAACACTCCTAAGAATTGATAAGTTTAACTTGTATCATTTAGAAGTATCTCAAAAATTTCAGTGTGACCATCATATCTACTTTTGATTACTATCTTAATTATAGTTAAAATATTTAATATTTTTATTTTGAAAGATTTTTATTTTATTTATTTACTATGCATATTTTTATTATGAATGTAATATTGAAAGTATATTTTTGAATATTCCTACAGATGATTCAACTTTTCAAATCACTACAAATAAGTTAAAACTGATGAATCTTAAAGCTGTTTTGAAGAATTATTATCCAGATTGTGTATTTAAATGTGATTTATTTTTAGACCCTCTTAAGGTAAGCTTTAAGAAATGTTCTCCCTTTCTTTTAATTTTTCATTTGCTTTATGACTATTATTCTTTTGAAGTATTTTTTTCCTAATTTATTATTTTTAGAGTTTATATTTTTATACAATTTTATGAACATGATGACATGCCTACCTACATATGCCTATAGCTTTATTAACCCTTGGTTATTAAATATTCATGTGATTATTAGCCTGTCACCTAACTTTTATAATGCATCCCTTGGTGGAGTCCTAGGGGAATCTGTTTTACAAACTCTTCTATGAATCATCTGTTTTAAAAAAGAGTATCAGTATTAATAGATGTCATCTATTAAAAGGTATGCATGCATTAAGATTTCATGCTTGCCTACATGTTAAAGTGGGTTCTTTTTTATTAGATTTACGCCAGTCGAGGTTTTGCACCAAATATGGTAAACTGCTGTGTGCTTTTGCCATCGAGAAGTATAGTAACTCAATTATAAATTATCACATTTGTTTTTTCAAGATTTAATTTTATAATGAGTAGGCCTTTTTCAAAATATTTTAACCCTTTGAGTATGTCGTCGTCGAAAGTGACTATTGTTTCAATGGTTACTACCACGTACACACCGTATGTGGACATAGCCAAGTGTTTAATGCGGCTTACACAATTTAGCAATTGCCAAATGCTAAATACTGCATTTAAATTCTTCCAAGACATAAGTATGATTCATACTGTGATATTTGTTCATTAAAGTATATAGTAAAATAATGTATTCCTGATTTGGAATTACCAAATGGCATTATGAACTTTTATATAAACCTTACCTCAAGATTCCCACATCCTTCAACTCTAGGATCGTTTGGATAGATTTTTGTTTACAAATATAAAATCATGCAAATTCGCCAGTGTATGCTGTTGAAGGAAGTGGAGCCTCAGGCATTACTGGATTTTGTAAGGAAAGACTATCGTTTTAAAATCTAAAGTTATACAAAAATGAGGGTCATATGGAAAAGCATACTGTATCATACATTTACATCAGGTGTGAGACAGTGGGAGCCACCAATTTTAGGTTTTTGGATAAATTTTCATTTAGGAGGGGAAGGGTGGTGGTGAATTTGTCTCTAGAAGGCCGAAAAAGGGTGTTTTTTTAGCATTTTCTTTTTCTTGAATAGGAATAAAGATTTTAGCTCAGAGTTTTTTGAAATGTTATTTATTATCATTTGAAGAACATTTCAAAAATTTTTAAATAAAAATTGATGATTTGGCTTGAGTTGTGTGGGTGAATGTCCTAGTGTGACTTTCAATTGGCATGAACCAATAGATTGCCAGAGTCTTTTGTAATCAATTTTCCTTAAGGATTATAAAAATAGTAGATTACCTGGAGTTTATATTTTTATACACTTTGTTGATTTTCAACTTTTTGGCCTCAAAGTGGCAGCCATTTGAAAAAAAAGGTCTATTTCTAACCCCTCTTTTCACACTTTGACGTGCTTATAAAAATATTTATTTTTTATAAAAATGCTTGAAAGGGGTCCAAGCTCCAATAAATTATATTACTTATAAAAAAAAAAAAAAAAAAAAAATAGATCAGTTTAAGTTTTTGCATTCTGATCCCGCCCAGCTTGAAAAAAGCTATTTTGTGCATATTGCGTTTATAGTGCTCCAAAACATTGTAAGCCTACAGACATGTTGTACTAAAGCGTTAAATAATTACAAAAATATTTCAAATCAGTTTACAGGGATAATCTACTGACTATAAGGAATAGAAAAATGTAAAAAAAACCTAGATTTTTTTTTCAGCTCCCCCCCCCCCCCCCCCTGAACGATGATGAACACTTGTTATGTTTTGTTTATTGTTTTAACTAATGAGTGCTGCTTGTTAGTAGTTGCTTCAGAGCAACTATTTTCAAATTTATTGTAGGAGTAACAAGTGTGCCAATTTATTTTGTCTTTTTGTAGAGTTCTATTTAAAAATGGTTAATCAAAATTTTCTAAAATGGTTTAAATTATTAATATTGTCAAAATCAAAAGTTGTAGCTTTGTTTTAAAAAATATATATGTATTAAAAAAATCAGTTATATTTTTAAAATTTTCTCTCTGTCTATCTCTAATTATTAAAATATAGATAAATATTCTTTATTACTAGAAAAAAAAAAAAAAAAAAAAAAAAACTGAATAGAAGTGAAATATATCTATGCTGCTGCAATTTTATGCATGTATAATTTATTATACATGCACAATATAAAATTCACACTATGCATAATCCATATTGCATTTATAATGAATCATTGTGTATGAATGCATCTTCACATGCTATATCATATTTTATAAACTTAAGTTTTCTTAAAATAATTTTGTTTTAATGCAATTGGGAATTCAGAATATACTATTGTTTTGTTCTGTAATTTAAATTAATAGGTTCCTCAAAGCAAAGAAGTTCAAAACAGCAGGAAGCATGTGCTGAAAGTATTGAGCAACTTTGTTCCCAAAGACAAATATCTTTGTACAAGCCAGAATACTGATATGGGCATTTTTATAGGTACTGTTCCTTTTTAACACTTTCTAATATAGTTAAAGAATGTTTATGAATTAAGTTTGTCTGCCTGTTGTTTGTCCGTGCTCTGATTTGTGTAAATAAACTTGGATTGCCATGCAATTGATATATGTTATTGAGGCATATCCGGTATAGTAAATAAAGTGTGTAACATTTGTAGTTTGTTTACAGGGACACCAAAAAGAATTACATTACAGTCTGTTAGAAAAAGTGCTGTAATATATTTTAATAATGTTACACTATTTCAAGCATATTGAAATTGATATGTATCACTGAGTGCACTACAAGATGCTTACTATAGAATAAGATGTGCATAGCATTCATTGTTGATTTACAGTGACACGACTTAAGGCTCCTGTCCCTGCTGGCGAAGACCCTCACGAGCTAATGCTAATCCTATGGGGAGGGATTTATCTAATATCTTGTTTCCATTTCGACATTTTTAAATAATTTTTTTTGCATTGTATAGCTGAGGTCTGTCTCTACATCACACCTTTTTTACTTTTTTGATTTTGATTGCAGATATTTTTTATAGAGTTACTTTCACTTTCAAAACCGGTTCTGAAAATTTAAATGTGTCATTCTAAAAAATTTCTGCAACCGAAATAAAAAAAGTAAAAAAAAAAATGCGATGTAGAGACGGATCTCGGATGTCCAGTGCAAAAAAAATTATTTAAAAATGTTGAAATGCAAATGAGATATTAGAAAAATCTTTCCCCATAGGATTAGCATTAGCTCGTGAGTGCCTTCGCCGGCAGTGACAGGAGCCTTAAACAAACACACACTTAAAAGAATTCAGTTATTAAACTGTGAAATTTTGTTGCAGTATTCTGAATGTTTTGGAAAATATCTCAGAATCTATGCTAATTGCATGATTTTTTGTTCTCGTTGTGTTTATTTTATTTCTTATGTTTTTTGGAAATATGTAAGAAGCTGTCGTAAGATTGTATTTAAATGATATCATTATGAATTTTCTTAAACATATTTTTGAGATTTATTAAAATGAAGAAAGCAGGTGCATTTTGGAATTTATCTCAAGGACAATTTGTAAAATTTTCAATTTCTATGGGTATAATAATTTTTAATCACTAATAGCTGTGTGATAGCTTTGTGTGTATATCTCATTTTACATACCTTTTTTTTCTTCATAAAATTCTGTACTGATGTTTCAAAAACTATCTTTTCTCTTAATAATAAATTATAATATTTAAAAAAATGTTTTGTGGGAATGGTGAATGTTTATTTTCTTAACTTTTTATAAATTTTGACTAACATGTTAGATTGATCTCTTGAAACTTTGTTTTATTGCTTGTATATTTAATTGCTTTTTATTTTCTAAAAATTACATTTTAATTAAAAGTTATTATAGAAAATTTAGACAATTAGAATGAAAAAAAAAGAAACTTTGTTTTGTTATAAAATTACTGTAGAATGCTACATGTGTCTGGATGTACTACATGTACATTGATACTTCTTGAATTGTAAAAAAATGTTTCTTTGTGCACATGTTTTTTTCTATCTTAAGAAGGATAAGTTAATAGTTCAAGATAACATGTGTGGCGTTTTATATTAATTTTATGACACTCTAACAAAGATTTTTTCTCTTTTCACATGCTGTTTCTTTTCTTCATAAAATTCTGTACTGATATTTTAAAATTGTATCTTTTCTCTCAGATTTGATGATAAATTGTAATATTAAAAAAAAAAATTATAGGCATTTTGAGAGTTTATTTTCATAACTTAAGTTGAATCTATTCAAACAAAAAGATAAATTATTTTTTGAGTATGTAAAGAAACAAGGCTTTCATATTCATTAATTTCTATTTTGCAAATAAATACATGCAGAGTTTCATTGGTATTTTGCCATGGTTAATTTACGGTAAATTTATAGTTATGGTTAATTAGAAATTGATCATACAAAACTTGGTGCCAACTTTTGGAGTCCTTTCAGAAAATTCTGCTTAATAAAACAGGCCCCTTCACAAAATTCCTCTTAATAAAATAGACACCTTCACAAAATTCCATTCCGTAAAACATACTCTTCATTAATTATTTTTATTTTGTTCGGTTTTAAAATGTGTAATTGGGAAGAAAAAAAATTCAGCAGAAATGAAAATTTTAACAGAAGGCTTTTTAATAATAAATGCTTCATTCGAATAGGAGTTAAAGGATTTCATCTTTCATTACAAAATGTTATTTTTCACAAAATTATAACAAATTTTACAAATTAATATTTACTTTTCACAAAATCAATCCCCGAGTTAATTTAAATAGCATGTTTAAATAAATGTAGAGTAAAAATATTTCTCCTTCTCTTCTTCCTCCTCCAAACAGTTCTGCTTTTCACCATGTAAAATGTTAACAGACTACCCTCCCACAAAAGAAATAAATTTCAAGCCCTTTATACTACTAAGAAATATAAAAATTATGCATTGAGTATAAAAAATAATGATTGTTACTTATCCAGTGTTAACTAAATATAAAAAAAAATAGTGTTTGTAAAAATTTCATCAGGTCACCATTTTTCCCTCCCTTCTTTCACTATTGCATACAACTATACTGCTAAACACTTTCTGTAGAACAGTGCAGTAATTGTCTAATATCAGTTTTAAAAGGGACAGAAATCTGACAAGTACCATTTTTAAATATGATGTATTTTTTGAGAAATATAAAATTGCTGTACATATTTTAAAATAAAATTAAGTGGGGTAGCTAGAAAATTTTAGTGTAATGGCCTCTGGCAACTAACCAAATTTTGAAGAAAAAAAAATAAACTTCAAGAGATATTTTTCTTTGGGTTGCCTTTTTTGAAGAATTATTGATTCTGATTATATTTTGTTTTTGATAGATGCAGAATTTATAATGGATAAGAACTTGAAACCCCTGCCTTTAACAGAATTTGGAATACAGTCAAAAGTTACTAACACCAAACCACTTCCTCCAGGTGCTCAAAGGTACTATTATTTGCAGTTCTAATGTCGTTATGTTAAGGAGATTTTCAATATTTGAATGATAAATATTTATGGTTTAAATCAATTGAAAAGAAAAATTGCATTTTTATTTTTTGTAAATTTAGTTTATTTTTTGTTTTAAAAGTGAAGTATATAAATTAAATTTGTTTTTAACATTCTTGGTTTAAAATATATATTCTATACTCTTTTTCTTTTTTAAGTAAAAATAAATTTTAATATATATGCTTTAATGTATATATATGTTTGATAAAATAAATATAGGAGCAAATTTGTAACAGAACAATCTAAAAAAACATATATATACTGTATTTACTTATAGTTATGCCATATAAATAAGCTTACGTATACATTCTGTCATTAACTTAGATATCTCTTTTTGAAGTTTAAAAATTAAATATGCATACATAACATCCATTAAATAATAAATTACTAGCTGCAGTATTAACTTGATGTGTTGCATTTGCATTGCATTATATTGCTTGATTTTGTGGAAAAAAGTAATTTCAATTTAACAAATTTGGAAAATATTATTTTATACAGACCAATAGAATTGAAATCTTTCAGCTTTTTGGCAATAGTTTTAGTAAATATGGCAGTAAGCTCATGAGTATTGTTTACACTGCACATTTTAAAAGTGAATGTAAGCTAAAAATTATGAAATTAATTTATAGAAACAAAAACTAAGATATTTGGTAATCAATTCAGAAAGCAAACAATATCCCATTACTTCCTTTATCTTTTTTCTTCTTCAAAAAATGGAGGAATTTTGTTTTAATCATTACAGAAATGTTATTAAAAATGACAAAGAAATGAATATTTCAGAAACTAATACAAATTTTAAAATTCCGAGAGTTTATATGACAACCTCAGATATTATAACTGGTATTAATTTCATCATGCTTCATTCTATATTCTAGGAAAAGGAGGATTTGTGAAATACATACATTCAGATTTTAATATAAATCCAGTGTATTTTAAAAATAATATTAATTTTGTTAAATTTCTGATAACATGAAAGAAATCAATTTTTAAAATATAGGTTAAATGAAAATTGCAATTTGCAAATAATACGATTTTAAAAGCTTCAACCTTCAGCCTTTAATTTTGAAGTTTGTGGAATAAAAACAATGTCAATTTTCTTCACATATAAAAAAATACTTTTGTTTTAGGGATTAAATATGTACTCTTTTGTATTTTTACTTTCTTCTATCTTCAATAGAAGAAAGTATTGTAATCGAAATTTTTTTTGACTTTCGGTTTTCGACGGATTTACATGTTTTAGGGGTCAGAGATCACAAAAAACATGTTTATAGAAAATGTCTGTCTGTCCGTGTGTCCGTCTGTCTGTCTGTCGCCATTGTACCATCAAAAAGTGTATGAAGTTATGTATAGAATTGAACCAAATTTTTATTTTAAGTTTTTGGCTATGGCAAGCAGATCCTCCCTGAATTTGGAAAAAATTCGCCAGTAGGGGGCGCTGTAATAGCTATTTTTGTGCGATTTTGAATATTGTACCATCCAAAAGTATATGAAGTTATGCATAGAATTGAACCAAATTTTTATTTTAAGTTTTTGGATATGGCAGGTAGATCCTCTTTGAATTTGGAAAAAATTCGCCGGTAGGGGGCGCTGTAACAGTGTTTTTGTGCGATTTTGAATATTGTACCATCCAAAAGTGTATGAAGTTACGCATAGAATTGAACCAAATTTTTATTTTAAGTTTATGGCTATGAAAAGCAGGTCCTCCCTGAATTTGGAAAAAATTTGCCACTAGGGAGCGCTGTAATAGCGATTTTGCATATTGTACCACCGAAAAGTGTATGAAGTTATGCATAGAATTAAACCGAATTTTTATTTTAAGTTCTTGGCTATGGCAAGCAGGTCCTTCCTTAATTTGGAAAAAATTCGCCGCTAGGGGACGCTTTAATAGCGATTTTTGTGCCATTTTGAATATTGTACCATCGAAAAGTGTTTGAAGTTATGCATACAATTGAGCCAAATTTTTTGTGTTTCTTTTTGGTCATGGCATGAAGGTCCTCCCTGAATTTAGAAAAATTCCGTTGGAAGGGGGTGCTATAATTACGATGTCTGTACCATTTTCTTTATTGTACAATCGAAAAGAGTATAAAATTATGCATACAATTGAACCAAATTTTTACTTTCTTCTATCTTCAATAGAAGAAAGTATTGTAATCGAAATTTTTTTCGACTTCCGGTTTTCGACGGATTTGCATGTTTTAGGGGTCAGAGATTCCAAAAAACATGTTTATAGAAAATGTCTGTCTGTCTGTGTGTCCGTCTGTCCGTCCGTCCGTCTGTCCGTCTGTCCGTCCGTCCGTCTGTCCGTCTGTCCGTCTGTCTGTCGCCATTGTACCATCAAAAAGTGTATGAAGTTATGTATAGAATTAAACCAAAATTTTATTATAAGTTTTTGGCTATGGCAAGCAGGTCCTCCCGGAATTTGGAAAAAATTCGCCGGTAGGGGGCGCTGATATAACTATTTTTGTGCGATTTTGAATATTGTACCATCCAAAAGTGTATGAAGTTATGCATAGAATTGAACCAAATTTTTAGTTTAAGTTTTTGGATATGACAAGCAGGTCCTCCCTGAATTTGGAAAAAATTCGCCGGTAGGGGGCGCTGTAAATGCGTTTTTTGTGCGATTTTGAATATTGTACCATCGAAAAGTGTATGAAGTTATGCATAGAATTAAACCAAATTTTTATTTTAAGTTTTTGGCTATGGCAAGCAGGTCCTCCCTGAATTTTGAAAAACTTCGCCGGTAGGGGGCGCTGTAATAGCGATTTTTATTCGATTTTGAATATTGTACCGTCCAAAAGTGTATGAAGTTATGCATAGAATTAAACCAAATTTTTATTTTAAGTTTTTAGCTATAGCAAGCAGGTCCTCCCTGAATTTGGAAAAAATTCGCCGGTAGGGGGCGCTGTAAAAGCGATTTTTGTGCGATTTTGAATATTGTACCGTCCAAAAGTGTATGAAGTTATGCATAGAATTAAACCAAATTTTTATTTTAAGTTTTTGGATGTGACAAGCAGGTCCTCCATGAATTTGCAAAAAATTCGCCATTAGGGGGCGCTGTAATAGCGTTTTTTGTGCGATTTTGAATATTGCACCATCGAAAAGTGTATGAAGTTATGCATAGAATTGAACCAAAAAAAAATTTTAAGTTCTTGGCTATGGCAAGGAGGTCCTCCCTTAATTTGTAAAAAAATTGCTCGTAGAGGGCGCTGTAATAGCGATTTTTGTACAATTTTTGTGCCATTTTGAATAATGTACCGCCGAAAAGTGTATGAAGTTATGCATAGAATTGAACCAAATTTTATATGTTTATTTTTGGTCATGTCACGAAGGTCCTCCCTGAATTTGGAAAAATTCTGCCGGAAGGGGGCACTATAATTGCGATGTCTGTACTATTTTCATTATCGTACCATCGAAAAGTGTATGAAATTATCCATATAATTGAACCAAATTTTTTGTGCATGTTTCTGGCTATGGCAAACAAGTCCTCCCTGAACTTGAAAAAATTCCGAAAGAAGGGGGCACTATAATTCCGATCTCAGTGCCATTTTCATTATTGTACCATCGAACAGCGTATAAAATTATGCATACAATTGAACCAAAATGTTTCTGCTTGTTTCTGGCTTTGGCCAACAGGTTCTCCTTGAATTTGGAAATATTGCGCGGTAAAGGATCTCCGTGCTAGCGATTTTTGTATACTTTTCTTGATTTTTCGTAGTTCTATTGGGCATCGGCGGCTCATGCAGCGGCGGGAACTCGCTTCCTGCTATGCCGGCTATTCGCAAACAGCTGATAACGACAGAATAAGGAAAAATTAATAATTTTAACAAATATCATGATATAGATTAACTCGTTTTTAGTCCGTTTAATTGACTTGAGCAGAAATTTAAGATGAAAATCAAAGTTGGTATAGTATTGAACTAATAATATTGAAGTATTAACATGTGTAACTAGGTTTTGAAATATTAAGATGTATAAGATAGAAGAAAGTTTTGGGATTGGCACATCCAACTAGTTTGTGCATGTTTTTGGCTTTGGCCAACAGGTCCTCCTTGAATTTGGAAATATCGCGCAGTAAAGGGGCTCTGTGATAGCGATTTTTGTATACTTTTCTTGATTTTTCGTAGTTCTATTGTCCATCGGCGGCTCATGCAAGGGCGGGAACTCACTTCCTGCTAAGCCGGTTATTCGCAAACATATGATAACAACAGAATAAGGAAAAACTATTAATTTTAACGAATATCATGATATAGATTAACTCGTTTTTAGTTCATTTAATTGACTGAAGCAGGAATTTAAGATGAAAATCAAAGTTGGTGTAGTAATGAACTAATAATATTGAAGTATTAACATGTGTAACTAGTTTTTGAAATATTAAGATGCATAAGAGATAGAAGAAAGTCTTGGGATTGGCACATCTAACTAGTTTCTTTTTATTACTTGTTTTAGGGCCTACAGAAAAAGCGTTAAATGCACTATTTATTGATTAAAATTATTTTTTTCTCATTTAAATTTTTAATAAAATAACATCAACAAACATTTGATAACTCCTTTTTTTACAAAAAAATATTTTTGAAAATTAAAAATGATGTCGCTCAGACAAACTTATGCAGAATTATTTCAGATGTATGAATTGAAATAAATGCTGCAGGAATGTGATTTTTCGCTCAAAACCATTCCTCTTTATCTCCCTTGTGAAAAGTTTTAATAACCATCTTTATAAAATAATTAGTTGAAAATCTGTGATTCAACTCTGCTGAAATTTTGGAAGCAGAAAGCATGAGCACACATTTTAATGTATTTATTCGATGACAACACAAGATAGACTACAGAAACATAGAACGAAAAAGTAAGTAAAAAAAAAACATGCATGTGGAAAACGCAGAATGGCGCCACCTCTCTTTCAAACATACTGGGGCCCAACGGCTTTTAAGACATCAATTACATAATATCATTATTTTTTTTTTTCAGAATACAACAGAAGTTATTTATACATAATATCATTTAAATAGAACATAATACATACCTTACAGTTATACAGAAGTTATTAAATATAATACTTACACATAAGAGAAAAACTTGATTAACTTTAACCTTTATACAATAACAGATAATAATGGAATAAACAAATTACTCATTTAAATTTTCACTCATTAATAGCACCAATTTATGAATAGGTCTGGTTATTTCACCATGAGCAGTTCTTAATTTTACAACATGAACTCTTTCACGACTGCCCTGGTAAACTTGCAAAACTCTACACATTTTCCATTTTAATGGGGGTAAATTTTCCTCTTTTATAATAACCAGATCATTAATTTGCATATTTGGATAATTTTTTCTCCATTTGTTTTGTATTTGTAATTGAGTTAGGTAGTCCTTTTGCCACCTTTTCCAAAAGGATTGTGGGTCATTCCATGTCAAATCAACACAGCCCACAACCCGACCATCTCCAACTTGGATGAAATTTAGTTTATTTGTTGCACTAATAGAGAAATGAATAAATCCAGTGTTTTTAGTTCATATTGCTATTAGTTTTTTAAATATTTAAATTTAAATTTGGTCGAATTTGTCAAATTTTAGCAATTCTTGCAATACAAAACAGGCTCAAACTTCTTTCCTAATTAAAGTAGAGTTTTGATTTTGGTGTCGTTGGAAAGTATATGAGTTGTACTTTCATATGATATACTGCATGACTATATTTTTTAAAAATTTAATTTCAAGGTCATCAAATTTAAATTTTAAAATTAAAAATTTTAAAGTTGTAATTTTGAAAATGTTCTAAAAAAATTATATGTTATTTTTCAACTTATTATAAACAGAATCTGAAAGTTTTAGCCTGGGACTGCAATGGGAACATGAAAAATAAATTTTATGAAACTACTTGTATCTGAATTTGCTCATAACAAGTGACAAATTTTGAATTTTAAACTAAAATTTCATACTGAACATACAGAAAATAAGATTTTAACCACCAAAAAACAATATTAAAATAATACCTTAATATTTTATCCCAATTTGTATATTCAGGGAAATATCTAATTTTATTTTTAAAATGTTTTAGGGAAGTTGATACACATATAAAAGACAGGAGATTTTATACAAGATAGAAAAAATAGATTTGATCAACCATTTAATAAATATCTAACTATGCTATTCAAAATATATTTTTAAAGTTTAAACACCAATGATGTATAAGTATACATACTTGAAATCCAAAAATGAAAACTTATGGCTTATAAATTATGTTAATCATATTTAGAATTGAAAATACTAATCAGTTGTAGTACATTTTTTTTTTTTTTTTAATTTTATGGATGCAGAATGCATTTCATCTTCAGATAGCTTGTATGCTCTACCAGTGACAGTTCTAGGATCAACTTTAGTTAGTATTGTATTCGCTGCCACTTGTAAAACATCAGTGTGTTCTGGAAAATAAAATGATGATGATGGGCCATGTGGATGCAAAAAGTTGATCTTAATTTCTTCTGTGTCATAATTTACGCTAAGTACATAGGCTAACCACCATTCTTTATCATAAATGCATGTTACATAACCGTTTATTTCTTCCAGTTCAATTTCTCCTTCTTCCTTTGTTACTTTTACATTTTTGCCTGTATCAGAATTAGAATAAATTTTGCATAAAAGAGTGTTATTGTTCTGGGGTATAAATGCATGTAACTTTGGTGTGCCTGATATTGCACAAGAAGAAGAAAAACGTTCCTGTAAAAAATTATTTTCATTTTCCTAATGCTGGGAAGTTACATAACAAAATTCTATGCCAGAAATATGACTTCTAGCCCATTCGTATAATGCACGTGGCATCATAATTTGGTCTGTATATGCCTGTTGCAAACTTGCTCGAGCAGCTAATCTTTTCACAGTACCACCTACGCCATCTGATACTCCTTTCCCATGGGCAGTGGCAAAGAAGTGCCATTCAGCAGGTATGCCAAAGTCCTTTTTGTGACAGCATAAATTTAAGAAGTTCTTGCAGTTTTTATAGTGAGCAGCTGCACCATCAGAAAAATATGTAAACTTTAAGGGAGTCGCATCAAATTTTCCTTTTAAAAACTTGACTAGGTTCTTCTGAAATACATATACAGCTGTGGTATCATGGGAAAGACAGTCAGAAATAACAACAAAACTAATATTCTCTATGTGGTTGTCTCTATTATAATATATAACAAATGGGTGGATTGTTGCCTACACATTATTCCAATGAAACCCTTGAGCTTCGTCTTGAAGAATGAATGAATAATTTTCTGAAAAATCAGACACTATAGCATACTCCCCAAATTTAAGATTATTTTTTGTATCCTTAAAAAATGAGGACTGTTGTTGGGCTATAAACGAGTGTCGGATAAGCACAGAAAGTTTATCAATAAATGATTCAATAAATTCCTCATATGAATTTGTTAAAGTTTGTAGAATGGAACGATCCACATTTAACCATTGTTTGTATTCAATTGTTTCAATACTGTTTTCACAAAGTAGTTTGTCAAGATATATTTTAAATTCTTCAAATTTGGGACTGTTTTTGCATTCATTAAGATAACAAGTAGGATGTGCTGGATTGCATAGAAGCAAAGCTATACAAGTTTTATAAGATGAAATTGGAATGTTTTCTTCTGAAGTTAGTTCTTTCAAATTACTTCCAATCATCATTAATTTTACATTCTGATGAATATGGCAAACACAAACTGTATGTGTCCCACTTGCACCAGCTAAAATACAGTTTTTCGGCCTTAGTTCAGCGAATTTTGAGGATATTCATCTTTAAATTCTTTAAAAGCCTCATTTAAATTGCATAACACCAGTCTTTTCTGGACATGAATCTTTTCACCTTGACTTGCCATGGATACAAAGTCTTTTTTGCCAGGCATAATCCTGCTTATTTGGTCACTATTATAAAAATCTTTTACACTGTTTACTATATCCTGACTAAGATTTTTCCCAGGTTTGGGGTTTGGAGTTGAAGGAATTCCTTTTTCTTTCACCAATTTTTTGGCTTTTCTAACCATATAATTAGTGGCTTCAAACTCTTTTTGAACATTTCTTACTGACCAGCTTTTAGGCAAAAGAGTTAAAATTTGCACCTTTAGACTTCTGTCCTTAGTACTTTGAAATTTTTCTTTCAATTGAGTAAGCATCTCCATTTCAGGGGATTCTGTAGAACTATCACTATCAGAAAATTGTAGTATTCTATCCTTTAAAACTTTACTTACTTTTTTAATTTTTGTTTTTGGATATTTTCTCTCAGATAGTCTTTTCTTTTTAATGGGAGTTTCTCCTATACTACTTTGTAAGCTTTCATTTAAAGAACAAATGGCTGCTTCATTTTTATAATCTAGAATTTCTGCTTGCTGATGATCACTATCACTCTGTACTTTTATTTCTTCCACTGGGGAAATTCTACTGGTGCTTGCTTCAGAAAGTTTAGAGTCTTTAACCATTTTTTTTCCGGCATTTATCACAAATTTTATGCCCCTCAGATAAAAGAGGATTTATCTTTATCATCCATGGCAAAATATTTCTTAAGTTTTTCCTTACAGCTGTATGATTGGGTTCCTTAAATGGATTGCAACAAGCTGCTCGAGCAAAAGTACTCATTTCTAAGAAATTATTTTAAAATAAAACTTAAGATATCATTTTAAAATTAAAAGTGCACTGAACTAAATCTTCTCTTTAGAAAAGGTGTAACTAACTCTTGAAAGTTCAACTCATTTATGAGCTCTGTTAAATACTGCATCATGTGTGTTGGGGCCATGTGGCTGAAAGGGCCATGTGGTAAAGAAAACCATATGTGTTTACATTCACTAGTCAAAATCCTATGGTCAGCATGTTTAATTATAACCACACACAAAGAGCAAGAAAGCAACTAACCCCATTTTTACATTTCAGGCATTGGTGTCTTCTTAACAAAATAAAATAATTATATTTTTCATTAGGAGCAGCTTCAATAATAATACAAACTGAGGAAAAAAAAAAAGTAAAAGAATATTTGACTAAACTTTCTTTAATCTAATTTTATTTTATCATTTGCTGTGAAACAAAGTTATTATATGCATTCTCATTATAAAAAAAACTTACTCTTAAAGGAAAGACCAACTCTGCTACATTCTCCCCCCCCCCCCCCCCTGCTCTCCACTTAAAAAATAATCATTCAGAAATTTATCAAACTTACTCGATCATAAGCAAGCTTCAAATAATATATAAACAAGTATAATACAGTGTGAAACTATAAGCTATTTCATGGTGGTGGTGGGGGAGATAAAGCAGACAAAAATGTTGAAAGAAAAGAAATTGCTTGTTAATTAAAAAAATAAAATACACAAAATGTTTTTGCAGAAAACAAATAAAATTTTTAAGCAACTTGCTTCTTCATTCAATTTTGCATATACCTTTTTGCAAAATTATAAAAATCTTAGTTCTTAAAAAGGAGATTGGGAAGGGGGGGGGGGGGGGTAAATGCCAACTTTTATTACCCCATTTATGACACCACATAATAAAAAGCATGATAGAAAACAGTCAAAATTTCTTGATCAACAATAAAACCTTTTTCCTGGTGTTCAATATGCAGCTTTATATATAAAGTGGTGACATTTTTTTGTTATGGCTGAAACATGATACTACCAATTTTCTAGAATTTATTACTCAGGAACCCATGGCAGTCCCAGAGTAAAACTTTCAAATTATATTTATAATAAGTTGAAGAACAACATAATTTTTTTTTAGATCATTTTCAAAATTACAAATTTAAAATTTAAAACTTTAAATTTTAAACTTGATGACCTTGAAATTAAATTTTTCTTAAATATAGACATGTAGTATATCACATGAAAGCACAACTCATGTGCTTTCCAAAGACACCAAAATCAAAACTTTACTTTAATTAGGTAAGAAAATAGAGATTATTTTGTAATACAAAAATTGCTAAAATTTGACAAATTTGACAAACTTTAAATTAAAATATTTAAAAAACTAACAGCAATGTGGACTAAAAACTCTGGATTTATTCAATTCTCTATTAGTGCAACAAATAAAAAAAATTTCATCCAATTCAGAGAGGGTTGGGTTGAAAATGCTCCTTTTTTGTGTTGATTTGACATGGAATGACCCTTGTGATAATTGTGTAACCAGTTTGTAATGTTCTCTAAGGGTAATCCTTTCACACCGTATGTCAGGCTCTGGTAATGCTTTTAGTTCAGTTCCTATTAGGAAATGTCCAGGGGTAAGGGCTGACAAATCCGTAGGATCGTTCGTGACTGGAATTAATGGACGAGAATTCATTACCGCCTTAATTTCGGTTAAATATGTATTGAATTCTTCATAACTCAGAATTTGCTGACCGATCATCCTTCTCATATGATATTTCATAGTTTTTATGGTGGCCTCCTAAAGTCCACCGAAATGAGGTGCGGAAGGAGCGTTTGTTCTCCATTGGATACCTTCATCAGCAAGATATTGTCCAACATTTTGAGATGCCCATGCTTTCAATATGTGTCGTGTTCCAATATAGTTTTTTCCACAATCGCTGAATAACTCTTCGAGTCTTCCTCTGCGTGCAACAAATCTTTTTAACATAGAATTAAAAGAGTTCGCAGTTAAATCATATACGGATTCCAGGTGCACAGCTTTGGTAATAAAGCAAACAAAGACGCACACATATATTTTTGTAGGACGCATACCTCTGCCACGTCTAGCACTAACATGAAAAGGACCTGCATAGTCAGTTCCGGTTTTCGAAAACGGTTTGCCTGGATTCACTCTTGAATAAGGTAAATCTGCCATCATTTGCTTTGAAAGTTCTGCGTGATGGCGTATGCAAATAACACAACTTCGGATTATTCGACGAATAGCGACACGGGCTCTAATAATCCAGTACTTTTGCCGCAAGAATGAATGGGTCAACTGCAGTCCACAATGTAGGTATTTCAAATGAAAGTAGGTGATTAAAAGCTTAGTAATAATGTGGTCTTTTGGTAGAAGAATCGGATGTTTCACAGTGTCGCTCAAATTCGAATGTTTTATTTGGCCACCTATTCTAATTAGTCCTTCACTGTCCAAAAATAAGCTCAACTGGCTTAACTTATTCGATGGTTGAAGACACTTCTGCCTTTTTAACTGTTCTATTTCATTATAGAACTCGCTACTTTGAACTGATCGCATAATTGCGTTATGAGCTTTATTTAATTCTTTCACTTCCAGATATGGTGTCAAAACCTTTGATTTTCTACAGTTGCCAACAAACCTTAAACACCAAGCAACCACTCTGAGCAATTTATTCCAACTAGAAAATCTACTCCAAAGTTCCTCAACTACATTCGATTTGACAACCATACTTGTGACCAAAACTGCCTTCTCCTTTTCTATAAAACTCCTATCCACCTGTTTCACTTTTAACTGTTTAGGCCAATTTTCTTCACTTTCCCGTAACCAATTCGGTCCGTAAAACCACTTTTTGTGGCCAATTAAACTTACAACAGATATCCCTCTAGTTATTAAATCTGCTGGGTTATCTTCAGACCTGCAGTGAAACCAACATTTCGGGTCCGTTTTCTCTTGTACTTCCATAACTCTATTGGATACAAACTGTTTCCAATGCTTCGCACATCCCTTGACCCAATACAAAGCTATCTCCGAATCTGTCCAATATACCGTTTTAGTTATCAGATCGTCAAAAATAGTACAAATATATTTTCCAATTCGAGCACCAATCAAAACCGCCATTAACTCCAATCGGGGCAACGTGAGTTTCTTCAGAGGAGCGACTCTATTTTTTGACATGACAAATGATACTTTTACTCTACCAAATTCATCCCGATAACGGAAATAAGCAACAGCTCCATAAGCAATTGGCAAGGCATCACAAAACACGTGTAATTCAATACCCGTAACTTTATCATTAATATGCCCTAACAAACAATTCCTACCAATTTTTATTTCCTCTAGCCCCTCAATTTCCGAACACCACGCTAACCACTTCTCCTTCAGATCATCAGGCAACTCTTGATCCCAATTAATACCTCTTTCCCAAATTTCCTGCAACAAGCGCTTTATTATCACAATAAAGGGACCGGCAACACCAATCGGATCAGAAATCATTGCAGCCACTCTTAACACACCTCGTTTTGTATTTTTTATTGACCCCAAGCTATCTGTCAACAATCTAACCTCTAACGATAAAACATCCTCAGGATTCCAGTTCAACCCTAATACCTTCAACTGACCCTTTTTACCAACGTTTAATCCATTTTGTTCCCATAATTTTTCCAAATCAGAAGAGTTTGACCTTAATTTTCGCCACCTTCCCTCAAAATTGAAACAGCATCATGAGATAAATTATACGCCTCATCTATACTTTTAGCACTGGAAAATAAATCGTCGACATATAATGATGTATTTAACATATGCACCGACCTAGTTTATCCCTTTCCTACTTTCGAATGTGATTCTTAATAGTTCCACTCAGAATAAAAGATGAAATTTTACACCTGAATGGCAATCTATTCATATGCATAATTTTATAATCTGTTTCATTATTGTCAGCAAACCAAAGAAATTTTAAGAATTTGCGATCTTCTTCCGCTATTTTTATCATTAAAAATGCCTTTTCAATATCACCGTTAAATGCGATCTTAAATTTTCTAAAATTCAATATAATATCTAGTACATTTGGATTTAAATTCGGGCAAGTTTCCAAGCAGTCATTTAATGACAGATTTTCTTTCGATTTAGAGCTACAATTGTACACAACACGAACTTTAGTCTCTTTATTTGTATTTACAACAGCTTGATGTGGCATAAAATACTCATTATCATCCCTGCCACATTCTTCAATTATTTCCTTACTCATCTGTTCATTTATTATTTGTTTATACTCATTCGCGATCCACTCACTCTTATCAAAACATTTCCTTAAATCATCAAATCTTTTTTTAGCTAACGTGAAATTACTGTGCGTGAAATTACTGTGCAACGCAACGGGCGAGTCTTTCCATAATAATCGTGTCTCATAATGACCATCATTAAACTTTAGATTATTTTCAAACTGTTCAATAAGACATTTCTCAGTAATAGATAATTCATTCTTATCTCTTATACCCAAATTCTCTAAATCCCATAACATCTGAACATCTGTTCCCAAACTTAAATTAGCAGATATTATATTTACACAACTAGATTTATTATCCGTCTGCTGACAGCCTTGAAGAGTATATCCAAATATCGTCGGTACACAAGTGAGCGTTTTATTTACTTTCTGAAAGCCACAGTTCTTAATAATGTTCCAAAACATATCCCCTCCAATTAGAATGCTTACTGACTGATCAGTATTTTTACATTGATCGGCTAAAATTATCCCATTACCTTTCAAAACATCCTGAATTTCTACATCTGGTACGCTGACTGGAGCCGCAGTTATTGTATCAGTAATCAATGTTTCTATCTCAATAAATTGCTGACTGTCAGTTCTGCTTGTTAATTTCAATTTAACAACGTCATAAATTTTTTCTTTCGCTTTTTCAGAACCAAAGCAATAAACTGATAATCTTTCTTTTCGAATTGGTTTTAACTTTAAAAAATTCGCTAGGGATCGCGTGCATCACGAGCGTTCTGAATCATTATCCATTAAAAGGCGGGCGATTTTAACATTTTTTGTTTCATTACTGGGACTAACAATCACTGAGCATGTTAATAACAAAATATTTGACCTTGAATCAGAAGAATTACATTGCATAGTAACAGAGCTATCCGATTCAGTATTACTAGTATCTACATTCGGCGTTTCCTTTTGAACATTATTCTTACTACACAAAATATAATTATGAAATTTGCTTTTACAGTATTTGCATTCAAATTTTAATCTACACGAGCGGCTATAATGAGCTTTAGAAAAAGCATTTGAAGCATCTATTTTCTGATCTTAATTTGTTTTTCCTATCTTCTACCGTTTTATACTCACAAAATTCATGCTCCGCACTGTCATAAAACACACAGCCCTTCTTTACGTTTGACACATAATTCCATGTTGCGGTTGGTCGTGTCTGATCGAATCTTCTATTATTAAACTTTCTAAAATTGCCTTTGTATTCATTATTACTACTCTCATATTTTATTTTGAAAGGATCAGATTTTGATGGAACTAAATACGTTTTTTCTCTCGAATGAATTTCGTTGTCTAGATAAGTATGTATATCCTCAAATGTATAGTTAATCGGATATTTTCTATTAAACTGTAGAATGAGGTCTTTTGGAATCCTATCTAAAATTATGGGTGCTAACAAACTGCTAAACGTTTCCTTTCTAATGCCCAAGGCTTCTAAATTTCTAATTTGATTCTCAACTCTATCAAATAATTTTCTTAAGCCAATCGTATCTTGCGAATTATGAACAGCAGGAATTCTCAATAAACCATTCATGTGTGTTTGTATTAATGTATTTGTATTACCAAACCTATCCTTAAGAATGTTGAGTGCCGTGTCATAATTTTGTTCTGTAATTGCTATCCCAGCAATCGAACTTGCAGCCTGACCATTTAAATAAGATTTCAGATTAGTTTATCTATTTTCATAAGATTAGGATTTTTATCAATAGCAGATTCAAATTGACCATAAAATTCCAACCAATAAGCAGAATCACCATAAAATGGTTTAATATTTAATTTTGGCAATTTAACAGTTATTTCATTTATTGAGGGTTTCAGTTCAACTACTTCGGGACCTTTCAATTTTCCAATTTGAATTTTTATTCGCTGTTTCCATAAGCAAATATTATCACAATACTCAATTGAGTTCGCTACCTCACTTTCGATATCTTTAGCGGGAAGCAAAGCTTCAATTTCTTTATTTAATTCATTTAACACATTTTCCTTATCTACAATTAACATTAATTTTTCATTTAAAATATCTACACTAACAGAATCTATCTATATTACATATCTGTGTGTAACGCATACGTCATTTTGCGAATGGCAACACTTTGAAATTTGAAATAAAATTTTGGTTTTGTAATTTTCTCTACTGCAAATTTTTATACTTCTAAACATCGCACAGTTTAAATTTTTACACCGCCGTATAACGAAAAAAATTCTCTTTTAAATGCAATTTGTTTGAAAGCTGTATCTCATTTTAATTTTAAGATATTAATTTTTTTGTAGTTTTTATTACTATTTTTGTAATCGTGGCAGCTGAAGTACTCCATTTCTGTTGAAACTAAAGGGGGAAAAATGAAAATAGTAGATTGCTGTATCTTTTTGTTGCCATTTCCTCATAAAAACCGAAAAAAATTTAAATTAAAATACGTGCTATGTCAAGAATATCGTCTGTTATAAAACCCAGTGAGTTTTGGCTTTATTTCGTTGTTATTTATCAATTAAATGATTTTGCCGTGCCGGCTCCATTGCGAAATATTAATAAACAATTTGTACATAAAAAAAAAAGTTCATAATTTTCTACAAAGAAATTAAAGCCTCATCAATAAATAAATAAAAGAATAATATATAAAAAAGCACGAATTTAACCTATATGTAGTCGAACAATTAAAATTTTTAGAGCCAAATTGGGAAAAATATGCGCTTTTAAATGTAATTTGTATGAGATAGTGTTGCTAGGCAACTGTTAACGTAAAAGAGAAAAAATAATCTATATATTGAAAACACAAGATAGTTTTTTTAGAGATCTTCCTTGAACTTTCTACTGTACCAATTTTGCTAATAATTCTTTTTTTTTTTTTTTAATGAAAGCTGTTCATTTGTAGATGTCCTCGCACTAGCTATTTTTCTAAATATTTTCACTTTTATATTTTTAATTTAATTTGAAAAGATTTTTTGAAATTTCATCAAAATGGTAGCAATTGTATTTCCACTGTTGCAGAAAAAAAGAAATATTGGGGTTTATTTATCCTTATTGATACCATTTACTCATTACAATTAAAAAACTTTATTTTAAGTCTGAACAGAAAATGACGTCGCTATTTAAAAAACATTTTTGCTTATAAAGCTAATGTTACAATATATTTTCATTCGGCTGATACCGAATTTGAGACACTTGGCGTAATGCTTCAGTAAGTGCCATATTTAAAAGAAAACAATCCTTTTCTTTGATAAAACTATATATTTTTACACGAATACATCTAAAAGACATCAGTTTCTGGAATTTGTACTTCGCGGTACTGAAATTAGACCCTCAAGACAAAAGAATACATTTTCACATGCAAAGTTTTAGCTGACAAACGGAACTTCACGTTTGAAAATCTATCTAAAGGAAATATATGTCCGTGCGTACGGCTGGCGTAATTTTGAGAATAGCAACGCTTGACGATTAAATGTCGGATTTGCAATCTTTGCTACTGCAATTTTTTGAATTTCTAAACATCGCGCATCTTCAATTTTTACACCCGTTATATAGGGGGGGAAATCTACTTTCAAATGCAATTTTCTTGAAAACTTTATCTTAATTGATTTATTTATTATGTCTTTTTAAATAATTTTCAAGAATGTTTTTTAATCTATATCCACTGCGTACAGGCTCCATTACGGAATAAGCCATTTGCACTTAAAATAATATAAATAATTCAGCATTTGTCCCTGACTAATTTTTTATAGCGAAATTAAAACTTCATCAATCAATATTAAAAAGTGACTGTCCATTTGTATTTCACAGCTGTTCCTCCTAGAATATGGAATGTTGGGTGATCAAATTAACGCCAGTTATCCGCATGGGTCCGAGGATGTTAAACGTGGTCGTAGAATTTTAAAATTTGTTTAGTTTTCGAGATATAAATTTTTACGTTATTTTTGATGACATTTCTGTTATGATGAAAACTAAAATTGCTCCATTTTTGTGGATAAAAGAAGGAAAATGACAAGGATTATTAGGTATCATTGTTTGAAATCATTTTTAAATTGAAATTAACGTATATTTGAATAAATAGTAAAAAAATGATTGTAGTTTCAAGAAAATTTCACGAAATACGAACTCACGCATATTCAAGCTTCAGGAATCCGTTTATTTTAGAAACACAAATTCGACTCTCGACTAGAACATTGAGATAAATTCTGTTGACGTCAAAAGAAAAAAAAATCGTACGTTATTTTCATTTAATTTAAAGTCGTAAAGTAGATTTTCAACCATTGCCTTAATTGGCTAATAAAACATTTCAGAAGCGGACATTAAAAATGCGAAAAAGCGAGAAAAAAAGAGAAGTTTTAGCGAGAAAAAAAAATAATTCTTTAAATATTTATTTTAATTCATAAATATAAAATGCTTCTGAATAAATTCGTCCAAACAAATTCATTTTTGTATAAGTTGACCCAAATGACATCATTTCTACGAACTCCGAAATTCGAAGCAAAATCTTGGAAGAGCGAAAAGCTCTAGGCAAATAAAGTTATAGAATATGTGCATTTTTAATGGGAAAGTTTTGACTTAAATTGTAAATATAACTTATTATTTGAAATATTGTATTTAATAAAATTAATATTGCAATGGCTTTCTAAATTTATCATAAAGTTAAGATTTCATTTTTCGCAAAAAAGATCGATTGTCTCATGCAATTCAAAAGCAACACAACGGGTTGCTACGCAATTAGTTTCTTTAAACAATTCTACGATGCTGTTTAACAATTTTGTGGTCGCGGTTCTAATTGCTTTCCGTTTACTCTTACTTTTTTCTAGATCAGACATTTTGCTAAATTCAACAATACTACTTAAAAAACAATAATTACACAATAAACAAATTTTCTTTCAACATACAACATAAAATACAATAAGCAAAAATCAACAAAATAACAAAATTTTCCTTCTCTACTACACAGCTTTCAAACGACAATACCATTTCTCAAACTTAAATTACCCCAAAACCTGAACATCTCTATACGAAGTCAAATAAAACTTTATTCTCCCTACTTATTTCTCGCAAACATTACTACAATACCAAAATCGAAACGAAACTAACACTCACCTCTGTTATCCAAAAAATGTTCTGTTATGAATTACGTAATGCTAGCGCCAAATACATCTCTTTTTTAAAATCCCGAACACATTCTCTTTAAAATCACTATACTTTCAACTTCCACAAACAGCAGGAAACTAACACTAACACAACAATACCCCATGCCCTGACACCATGATCCAACTCCGCTGAAATTTTGGAAGCAGAAAGCACGAGCTCACATTTTAATGTATTTATTCGATGACAACACAAGACAGACTACAGAAACATAGAACGAAAAAGTAGGTAAAAAAAAAAACATGCGTCTGGAAAACGCAGAATGGCGCCACCTCTCTTTCAAACAATCTGTTTCCTCTTTAAATCAGTCTTCAGTAAATAGTGGTCAATAATTCTCTAGTTCAAAAACCTCCTTAGTTGGATATAAAATTTAAAATAGCTACAATGAAATGCTTCCTGTTAATTTGTCGAAAGATGATTTTTTGCTTTCTAAAATAAACTAATTCCTGAAATGTAAATATGTGAAAAATAAGTTTTTATTTCTTCAATTATTTAATTTAATAACAACATTGTTTACACTATTTATTCAAATAAAAGATAATTTCAGTTTGAAACTGACTAAAAAAAAAATCTTGTTTCCCCTTTCATCCAGAAAAAGGGAGCAATTTATTTGCAATCATTACAGAAATGTCATTAAAAATTAGAAAACACATTAATATCTTGGAAATTAACTCAATTTTTTAAATTATGAAACCTTATGTAACATCCTCTGATCTACACAGGTGACTGGTAATTATTTTATTGTTCAACGTTCCACATTCTAAGAGAAGTAGCTGTGAAATACAAACAGACCAGCAGATTTTAATGCATTAGATAGTTGAAAATTATTTAATTAGGATTAAGATATATCACTATTTGTGTGATATTTGGCAAAACTATTTTGATTTTATTATTCATGTATAGAAAAATTTCTGGTATCTAAAATGTTATTTTCATAACTAAACATTTAACCACTTAATGATGAGTGTCACACATACATGACGCATAAAGCCCCCAGAATCCTTGATTATTCCTACCAGTATTTTTTATTGAAACATTTTCCTTATTTAGTTAAAGCACTTCTGATATTAAATTTTCAAAAATTTCTTTTTTAAAACTGGTGATAAAAGATTAAAAATTCTGTAAAGGACGCTTGTCTTAAATTAATTAGTTTTTTTTTAAAAAGTATAACTTCATTGAAAATTAATTTAAATTTTTAATACAATCTTTTTTATTATGTTTTAATTTTTTCATTTATATGTAGGAGCATTTTCCTATTTACTTCCAAGAAACTTATTATTAGTCTCAGTTTGAACTTTTTACTAAGAGAAGAATAAAAATAAACTGACTGAATGTTCAAAATTATGCATACTTTCTGATTAAAATCAACAAAATGTAATATAGTTATAAATACTTAGTAAATAAGCAAAACAGAATTCAGTCAATTTAATGGTAGTGAGAAACACATACATGAACAGTACAGACAAACTAAGCCAAATAAAAGCATTTCGTGGTGATTATAACTCTTTTTTTTTTATTACTGACATAACTCAGTATTCCTCCAAGACATAATCTTAAACATGCAATATCTATCTATCTATATATACTTTTATTAATTGATAATAGCTCTGTTCTTTATTATTCCTATTATTTGTTTAATAAATCAGCATACTGTAATTTTCAAAGAGTTCATACTTTGTATCTTTCCTATTGGTTCGTTAATACCATTGCGAGTTTCACATAGAATATATATCCTTAAAAACTGCATTCTAAAAAAATTTTTTTTAAATATTTTGTAATGTCTTCGAAACAACATTGTTTATTTTCTATGAGTTTATTATATTTGTTTTATGTGAAATTACTTCAATACATAATTTCATTTTCCAAATAGAATAGAGTACTTCGTATAATTCTAAAACCTTTCATTTTTAGGATTGCTCTTATGATATTATTTTTCAAAGATTATACATTGTGTACAACATCTCGAACTGGATATAATGATTTGGCTATAAGACTACTTTTCTCTCATGGTTACACTGCAGTTCCAGTAAGATTTTTTTTTTTTTCATTAAATTAGTTATTTTATTTCCAAAAAGTCATGTGTTACTATTTTTGTGAAATTATTTATCTGAAATTAAACATGACAGTCTAAAATTTTAATTTTAAGTAAAATTAATGAACTGAAATTTTTTGTTAGTGTTACTTAAGTATTTTAAGTATCCTTAATTAATCTTTTGATAAATGGATGTTTTAAGTATATACTAGGAGTTCTTAAAAGACAAATAACCTTAAAATATAGCAAGTGCTACTTTTCCTTACAGTTATTGTTAATTATGCCATCCCAAAGCACAAGGAGTTAACAATAATTTCTAAATTAGCACTTGGTAGATTTAAAGATCATCATTGTCTTTTAAGAAGGGATGCCTTCTAGCTGATATTCAAACCATCCTTCTGGAAAAGTTTAAGTTATTAATAAGAGGGATGGTCATAAGTCCTTATTTTTTCTAAAAATGATTTTTGATTCATAAAATTCCTTAATTTTTCAATTTCACTGTTTCCTAAGATTAATTTTTGTCATAATTTTTTTATGATCTCATTTGATTTGAAGTTTGATCCCTTATTTATTTAGAATCGTGCAGTCGAGTTTTCAATTTTTCAGGCATAAAATTATCAGGCTTTTAAAAGTTTCATTGTACTTATTAGGGCTGGGCGATACATCGATAAAACCGATATAAATTATAAATCGTGATGACGATATCAAAAATTCCTATACAACAGTACATCACGATTCTCGTAATCGTGATGTAAACCGTGATTATTGTAATCGTGATGTTAACCATGATTACCATAATCGTGGTGTAAACTGCGATTATCATAATTGTGATGTAAACCACGATTATCATAATCGTGATGCAAACCACGATTATCATAATCGTGATGCAAACCACGATTATCATAATCGTGATGCAAACCACGATTATCATAATCGTGATGCAAACCACGATTATCATAATCGTGATGCAAACCACGATTATCATAATCGTGATGCAAACCACGATTTCATACTTTTTCATTAAACTGCAATCGGCGCTTTTTCAATTTCGAGTACTCAAAATTCTACCATTCTAAACCGCAGGTTATTACGATGATCATCATACTAATGGAGTATTTTATCCCTGCCTAAACCATGATGACATTAAATACCGAATAATCGGTTTCGATCATCATGATACGTCTCACCCTAAACCATGATCACTCCTCAAGATTCTCCCAGCTTCAACCGTGATATTAACCGAACCCTCAGTTTTCGATAAGCATGATACTATCATGGTATTATCATGGTATTACCATGGTATTACGCTGTGATTTCTCTCAGCGTAAACGGTTTTTCAAAAGGAGAAAAAGTGATAGTTTCGGTATTCAGGCGATAAATATGATACAGCTGGTTTTTCTCATGTAGTTGCCGACAGCAAATGATATTGTTTGTTTTGTTTTTTCTTCAATCTGGTTCAGCGGTTTTGAATGAATATTTGTTCGTTGTTAATGAACAATATGTGAAATCAGGGAGATAAATAAATGAAATATTACATTTTATTTGCAACAGTGGATTTAATTGGACAAATGAAATAATACTTCCATAGCAATATATATTAATGTTTATTCCAGGTTCTTTTTTTATGCAGATATTTTTACTTCTCTGAAGCTCATTTTTTTTTTTCTCCTGGTAGTTTCTTTTAAAAATTGACATATGTGAGTATTTGGTATCTACTGCCTCTGTCATTGTTTGTTTGTGGGGAGTGGGGGAGAATATTTAGATGTCAATATTTATTTAATGTCACTAGAATTCAAAATAACAAACAGGGCAGAAATATTAAGCAGTTAAAGTTTGTGTACTGACAATCAAAAGAGGAAAGACGTAAATTGTTCGGTGTGCGTGTGTGTGTGTGTGGGGGGGGGGGGGGGGGGGGTAGTTTTTTTTTTTCTTCATTTAGCAGACATTGGTCGAAACGCAGGAGATCCTCATCCAACTTCCCCGATAGAACAAGCATAAGAGATAGTCTTAAAGGTTAAGAAAAAAAATATTTTTTAATTCAGAATTTTTAAGTTTAAATTCTTAGGGCTGTTCTCAAAAAAATATTATTTCACACAAAAATTTCTAGCACATTCACGGATTTTTTAAATGTAATAGCAAGAAATTAGTTGAAAGTGACAGTAACTCATTAAAATCCTTATCCGCTATTGCATAAAGTTATTTAACCCTTTGCACTCCGTTGTCGCCGCTGTGGCGACACCATCTTTCCTTTCAAAATTTGTTTTTGGCACCTGTAATAAAGGATAATAAAATTTCCTTACTTAATCTTAGCATTTTTGAAATTGTGTACTTGAAGGAAACTTCTTTTATAAAAGTGGTGCCGACCGAATAAACTTTGTGTAAGAGACACCGGAGTCCAAAAAGTTAATTATTGCGGTTCATGTACACAGCATACATGGACGATGGAAGAACGAAATTAAGGGGAAGGTAAATTTTGAAACACATTTGATTATGATTCGCAGATCACGCAGAGTTTTATTTTTCTTTAAAAAAAAATGGAGAATATAAAAATGAAATAAAATAAACTAAGAGCTTTTGTCGGGGACGCCGACACATAGTAAGACAATTTTAAGCATAACAGCACAACAGCAATATATAAATATTATTTAACAATTATAAAATGTAAACAATTCAAAAATTGACTTTAACCAAACTATTATATTTCTCTCTCTCTCTTAATGATTTTTTTTTTCTACTGTCTTTACAAGAAGAAAGTATTGGATTCATGAAAATTTTGTCATCCGGGTTTCGACCGATTTATATGTTTAGAAAGTCTTGAACACGATTTGACTATTTTTAAAAAGCTTTGTCTGTCTCTTTGTAACACAAATTTTGTAGGCGCTCTATCTCAAGAACTAATGCACGGAATTTAACAAAATTTTAGATTCTTTTATATCTCGTTATAAATTAGTGTAAATTACTTAACAGGTAGGTGCATTTTATACAATATCCGCAATAACTTTATCTCAAAAACTAATGCACGGATTTTTGTCAAATTTCAAATTCAGTTATACCTTGTAAATTGGTGCTGATTAGTTCTTGGTATAAATGGCCCAACAGGCGGAGCTACTATGCTGAGTTTTCACGATTTTCGCAATAGTTCTGTCTGAAGAACTAATGCGCTGATATTTATCAAACTTCAGATTCAGTTAGACTTAGACATAAATTTTACTGATTAGTGTTTGGTGTTTATAGCCCATAAGTGGCCCTGTTATGCTGTATTTTGCAAAATTTCCGCTATAGCTTTTTCTGAAGAATTATCGCACGTATTTTCATAACATTTCAAATTCAGACAGACGTTGACATAACTTGTTGCTGATTAAGTGTTAGTGTTAATCGTCCAATAGGTGGTGCTGCTATGCTGCATTTTCCACAATTTTAGCGATATCTGTATCTCAAAAACTAATGCACGAATTTTAATCAAACACCTTATTCTGTTACGGTTTCACATAAGTAGATCCTTCTTAGGCTTGGGTGTATACTGTCCAACAGGTATTGCTTTTATGATTTTTAGATTAGGTATTTTGGATACAGACATCTAATAAGGTTGGTGCTGAAATTCAATGATTTGTTTGAAAGATGCGATGCTTATATTTCCTTTTAACTGCATACAATTTAGTGCACCTATATCTTTAGAATATTCATGATGGGCATAGATTGTTATTTAATTTTGCCTCTGATAGCGAATTTTGAAGTAATAACACGTAGAAATAGAAGAAATTTTTGCCATTGGCACATCCTACTAGTTTCTTTTAGCATTTATTTATTTAGATTTGCTTATTTATACATAGTTTTTTATTAATCTATTTGAGAATGATATATATACATATTTTTTTTATTTTAATTCTTAATAAAATATATAATGTATATTGAAGTTATACATATATTATAAATGTTCACATATTTTTTTGTTCATATGTCGTAATATCGATATATCGGAATATCGTGATATAAAGCTGCCGATTTATCACAATATTTTATTTTAGACATTGCCCAGCCCTAGTACTTATTTTTCCTTTAAAATCTTCTCCTGCATTCAGACAGAAAAAAAAAATAGTGTGTATTTTATTAACAGAACCACCTGGCATTGCCCATCCCAAGTCTGCTTAGGAAAAATAAGCATGGCATGGGCTCCAGACTGAGAGAAAATCAGCATGCAACAGGCTCGTTAAGACTGAAAAAAACTAAACTGAAAACTTAGATTGTGCCCTATAGGATGTTATGACAACAATCCCTGTAACATGGATTGCCCATTAATATGTGACATCATATAAATAACTTATTTCATTAAAATGTACAATAGTAAAATAACTCCTCTCTCTTTTTTTTTTGGGGGGGGGGGGGGGGGCAAAAAAAAAGTTTATTTTTCTTGTGAAGCAAGACTTTTTGGGGGAAAACAAATTTCTTCATTTTCTAAATGCAGCAAAAGCTGACTTTTTTAAATTCATAAAAAAAATCTATTTCATATTTTTTAAATTTTCACACATGGATATAAAATTTATCTCGGATGACAAAGATTAAATCGTAAGACTATTTGATAAAGAAAAAACTGACTTGATTTGTTTTATTATAATTTAATATCCCTTTTCATTGGATGTTTTCTTTTTATATTATCTTTAGGTTTCCTTTGATGCATTTATGAGGAACAACACTGAAATTAAGAAAGCCAAGTATTTGCTACAGAAAATTAGCACCATCATGCAGAAAGTTGAAGATAATGGATATAAGTTCAATATAAAGATATTTGATTAAAATCTGAGAAAACAATTTCTTGTTTGCATTTTAATTTATTTTCATCAAAATCATGCTTATGTAAATAGTTCACTTGTAATTTATAAATATTATTATAAATTGTTGAATTTATGTTATAAGTTGTCAAAACTTTATTTTTTTTACAAAATATACTTAATGAAAATCAGAGACATTTGAGAATCTTGTGAAGGAGAAAATTATTTTTAAAACTCTTTTCTTCTCAAGTAACGTGTAAGACTTTTTCTGACGTATTCATTTTTATATTTAATAGCGTGAACTTTGCAGACATTACTATTCAAGTACTTTTAAGTTGAATAATGTTTTTCATTTTCTTATAAATGCATTTAGGGATCTGTTTAGGAAGAAATTGGGCATTTTAAAGGAACCTTTGCAAAATTTTTCATCTCAAAACAAGACCCTTCACAAAACTTTTCTATCTTCAAACTGAACTTTTCACAAAACAGCTAAGTCAGCAAATAAACTATTATCTAGCTTTTGCTTATATAAAAGGTATATGTTAAAATGTATAAACAAGAACCTGTATAGAACAATTTCAAATCACAAAATTATTACTAGATTTTCCACAAATATTAAAAGGTGTTCACAATCTGCAAAAACAGGACACTGTGAGAAAAAACTGACACACACTGACAGACTACATCTTGAGATGCAATCGATTGCTCTTCAGTGATGACACTTCCCTTAAACTGCTAACTTTAGTGCTTTAACTGCCTTTAACCACTTCATCAGCAGCCAGGTATAGGGAAACAGTACTTTTACCCCCAACTTATGTCAGGGAAAACATTGAAGTGGTTAAAGCCTAAAGTGCTTTAACTTTAACTGCTAACTTTAACATTTTCTGAAAAATCCTTAGTTTGATTTTTTACTATTTAAATGAGAATGCCTGAAAATTTTTCATTTAAGAATATGTCAGAAAGTAATGAATTTAGTTTTGAAGAAACTCTTAATTTAATTCTAGAACACTTAAGGATATGCAAACTTCGCACTGTTTTTGTCACGAGGCAATTTCCCGTGCAGTGGTTCCCTGGTAATAATTACTACTGATGAGATCAATGAGAACGCATGCCTCAAAAAAAAAAAATCATTTAATGACATTCACAAACTATTTACAGTTTTCTAGTACATCAACGGGCTAGGCTCAATGCCCATCTATCCCGTGTTTTCCGAGAGCATTCAATAACTACCGAGTTAAAGTTTCGGCGCATCCACTGGCCCAAACATTCTTTCACCCTCTCAGGTCAAGGGCTCACTCTCTCGTAAAGTTTTTCTTTTCTCCAACCTCTAGCATCTACCATCCGCGAAGAGTCCACTTCAAAATTCCAGAGATGCGTTAGGGGTGCGAGGTTGTGAGAGTTCCAGGGCCACATGAATGTGACAGTTTTTTTTATATTTTGCAAATTATTTCAACATGAAAATGTTCACTTCTGCAATTAATTGTCCAACTATTGGATGACTTTAACTGACCAATAGAATAGGTATTGTAAGAAATTTAATTAAGGAGCTTGTATACAATTAGAAGATTAATGTTGATATTTAATGCTATTTGTCAAATTTTAACCAGGGTTTGTGCTAAGAAAAAAAATACATAAGTAAATAAGGCAGTGAGATTTTTATTTCCCAACCAAAATTTTAAGTGGTGGAATGTTTAAAATATGGGACAATATTTAATTGGGTTTATTAAAAAATACTGTGCAAATTATGTGAATCCTGTTTGATAATTCTAGGTGAAAGCAATGCCAAGTTAGTATTTCAAATGAGACTTTAATGTTTTCAATATAATCATGCCTTGATCTATTATTACCATATACCATATTGTTACCATAAACTTTTTTTCTTCTTTTGGACACACAACTTATTTACGAACTTTTGTATCAATATTTTCATAAAAAATTGCAGGCTGCTTTTAGAAAATGTCTCTGTATGAGACACAAATTTTGTGGGCACTCTATCTTAATAATTAAAGCACATAATTCAATCAAACTTCAGACCTTGATATAAATTGGTGCTGATTAGGTTTTAGTGTTAATCACCCAGCAGGTAGCATTGCTGTGCTGCATTTTTCACTATTTCCACAATAGCTATATATCTTAAGAACTAATGCATAGAATTTACCAAACTTCATATTCTGTTGAACCTTGACATAAATAGATGCTGATTAAGTTTGGGTGTAAATTACCCAATGGATGCTCCTTCTATACTGTGCCGATTTTCCCGTTAGCTATACCTTAACTAATACACAGAATTTAATCAAACTTCATATTATGTTTGACCTTGACATAGATTCTTATTAGTTTTGGGTGTATACTGCCCAACAGGCGTTGCTGCTATGCTCTGTTTTTCACTATTTCTGAGATAGCTATATCTCAAGAATGAATAGATTGTCATTTAAATTTGATAGACATAGAAGTTTTGGAATAGCTACAACAAATTAGTTTCCACAAGGTAACAAAGTTGGCTTAGCGGTAAGATTGCAAGATTGCTTTTATCACAGTTAACCCTTTATCTACTGACGGTACTTATAAGTACCATTAAAATAACTTGTTATAAAATTCATTTAATACATCGATTAGTTGCAATACAGTTAGAATGAGTTATAGATACATTACTTTATCTTGTTCCAAAAGCATTATTGGTTACACAAAACAAAAATATTTTTAAAAGGATGATTTCTTTTGCCTTTGCATCTTTTCAGCTTTCTTGGCACTGGCGGAGGACGGGGGATTTTTTCAATTTGGAAATATTTCTATTATAACATTATATTTGTATATTTCCTAATTCTACAAAATGGAAAAAAATTAAAATAAAAGATTTGAGTGGGGTTATAAATATTGCAAAAATCCCTATAAATTTAATTAATCCTTCTAAAATTTATTAACTGATTATCTAAATCTTATGTAGTTTAAACAATTCACGAAAAAGGCTTTAGAGACAATTTTTATAATTCAGTACATAAAGGGTTAAAACAGCATGCATTTTATTCAAAGGGAAGAAAAAATTCTCACATTTTATGCTATCCAATTTGTTCTTAGATGCTCAAGACTGTAACTGTTCTTCAAGACTAAAATATCATTTTAAAATTCTTAAAAGTAATTTAGGGATTACAAAACTTTCTTGAGGGCCGGTTTAAACAGGGTTCATATGTTTCTTGATTTTTTGAGAACAAAAAGCATTTGAATTTGTTTATATTTTAATGGAGGTGCTTAATTTTTAGAAAATAGTTAATGAACTGAAAATAAAAATAATTATTTATTCTAAAATATACTTTTTTTCTAATGATTTATCAGAAGATTGCAGATTAAGGTAATTTATGAAAATTCTACTAAGGAATACTTTGACATAGTTTTTCTTTCAAATTCTTAGAAATCTGTGTTTTAGTTAAACATTTGTAAAGAAAAAAAAAAAAAAAAATGTAGTGTAAAATATCTTGAAAGTCAATAGTAAAATCCTGTATGTTTTTCTTTTGGTGTATAATAACTTTTTTTCTGTAAAAAAACAGAACAGATTATGCTTTTGTTAATGGTTGCATACCAATCCTGTTATGTGAGCCCTCCAATATTGATACACAAAGCTTCTAAAAGAAGGGAGTGGATTTAAACAAGCTTTCTGGATCTTCATACAATACTTTTCTTAGTCATGGCAACACGATATTTTTTGGAGGAAAAAATCCTTCTTTCATTGTGGACGTGGACTTCTTAAACACAGGAACAATTTCATTAATACTACTCTTGTATAATTTTATTGGTGAGAAGGAAATATTAAAAACTTCCTGAATTGATAAGTGATATTGAATAGTATGAATGCTATATAGCAGATTTCAATGCAAGTTAACTATTTAATACTGAAAATTTAAAAACAGAATTTTTTAAATTGTAAATATCCTTTTCATTGAAGATACTCTGTCATCATCTTTAACAAGAGAAAGAACTTATTGTGCTATCCTGTGTTGGAGTTCTTGAAAACATTTTTTAAAGGAGGCATTAACAAAGTTCTATGTATTAAGATAATAACCACTGTCTCTTACAAAAATTTTAAAATTGTAATTCCTATATGAACCAAAGCAGTATATAAAGTAAGCATCCTATCTTAAATAGGAGAGGTAACCGCAAGATTAAAAGTGAGGTCACATCAAGCAAGGTCAAACGCCACATAATGGACGGGGTTGAACTAAAAGAGTATACTATTATTTTAACACAATCAAACTGATTGGTAAAGTTATCATACGAATTTGAATAATTCCAACTGAGAATTTTACCAATCAGTTTGATTGTGTTAAAATAATAGTTCATCTACGTATCCATCGTTTATATGAAGTTCCATTACCTGCGGTTTATTCTGTTGAGCTGTCTACATGACAGACCAGATGTTCTACCAATAAGGTTTTCTGAGCGAAATATGCTGGCTGGTTGTCGGCCCAGTTAGCTTAAACGGAAAAGCATTGGCCTTGTAAGCCAAGAATCTGGGTTCGATTCCCAGCCTGGGCATTTTTTTGCTCAGTTGGAATTATTCAAATTCGTAAAAGAGTATACCTAACTGTTTCCGTCTTTATGGAAAATCTATTAATTGTACATCTATGAAGTAACAGCGCAAACATCGTGTTTTCATTCATTTGTAGTATTTGTATTCTGACAGTATAGAATATTCTATTAATTTTTATTCAGGATTATTTAATTTATTATAATTATTTAAATAAAAACAGTTCTTTTTAGAACTAATATTAGTTGTTAAAATGGCAAAATGTTAGCTGTCGAATTGCTGTAATTTTCAAAATTGTAAGAAAATTCTTTTTCTGATAAAATTAATCTCTGTCCTTTTCCAAAGAGTAAAACAAGTTAGTTACATGTTTTTACTTTCATTTATAAAAAGATAAAATATTATGTAATATATATTATTAAATGTTGCCGATTTGAATACGCTAGATTTTAATTTGATTATTTTAATGTAATGAAAAATGACGCATAAAAATTAGTAAGTAAAAATTAGTAATTTATAAAGACAGAATTTTGTAGTCTTTTTTTTTTAGTCAATTCTTGATATGCTAAAGTTATAAAAAATGATATACACGGTGGTATTCCCGATGAGAATACAATGTTTATGAATGTTTAGAATATGTATAGAATTTAATTATAAATAAAATATTCAATTTTAAGTGTCTCTTTTTTCTGCTTATCGAGCACAGACGATATATTAATATTCTTTTGAATGCGTTGCACTAGTGTTATTTAACTATCATATTTCATTCATTTAATTTAAGCTCATTTCATTTTATATTTGGCATTTTAAATGCATGAATTAAATGTTGTACTATTAAACAAGCAAGTATTGTTCATTTATTTGTTTAAATATTTTGTGATTCTAGACAGTACCCTCAATAATTATCTTAAAATCGCTAGATTATATATATATTTTAATAACAGACAAAACCATTTAGAGAATTCCTACTCAAAATTCAATCATGAATTTCAAATTGTTACCCCCTTATGGAAGATGAATCTTGTTTACCAGATTTATTACAAAATATTTTTGTTACAGCTTGTTTTGATAAAAATATGTGTATTTAAAAAATAGTCGCAAAGTCATTTTAGTTTCAGGGCAAAAGGCAATAATGTTTTCGTAGCATTAGTGCTTTTTTCCCCGAAATTAAAATGATATTGTGACTATTTTTTTTAAATGTACATAATTTTATCAAAACAAACTGTAACAAAAATATTTTGCAATAAATCTGTTAAACAAGATTCATCTTCCATAAGTGAGTAAAGATTCAGAAAATATGCGCAAGTGATGCACAGATAGTAGATATACTGTCATATATGACGTCATACGATGCATTTTTGTGTTATCAACACTGTCCACAAGATGGCGCAGCTGTGTCAATTTACGGCAGATTTCAGCATTAACATTGTGCGATTAATATATATGCAGTTTTGACGTGAACTATTTTGGAGTATGTTTTCTATAGTAATTACCTAAATACTTTAACAGTCAATTTTTGTGGTTGCATTTAAGCAGTGAATAATTTTAAATCAGAAATAAATTTTTTAATAGGATCTAGCCCCCCCCCCCTTCTTCTCCTCCAAATAAATAAAAAGAATATTTAAAAACAGATGGGTCAATTTGAATTTCTACAGGTATGAGATTTAATTAAGAATTGATCTATTCTACCAATATTGCCATGAATGTGATTCCTTGTTGCAAGGTGAGAAGAAGAGTTCATTTTACAATTGAATTAGAATGAGTTTTTTAAAACCAAATACTATTTTCCCACTGTTTCATGAAATAAATAGCCTTAAAATTTTTAATTGTATGATGTGAAAGAGGAATACGCTAAGAGGCCAAATATGAGTGATGGTTAACTAAGGTTAAACAGGTATGGTTAAAAAACAAACTTCTGACTGGTTTCTTCAACTTAATAAGTATAATAATCAGTGCAAAAATTAATGGTGTACCTTGCACTTTTTGACAGACAATATGCTTATTATATTGTTGAAAGAAATGCCTTTTTTGAAAGTTCTTATGATAGTTCTCATTTCTTTCTTGCAATACTTCTGTTATTAACATGTCATGTTTTCAAACCTCATTTTAATTAAATGTTTAGTTATAAATTTAATTTGTATAATTTTGATAGCATTATAATTTTATTCATTGCAAATGCTGATGAATATTTTTCTGACTAATTGGCATCAAAATAAATAATATATAATGATAAATCCATTGTTCCAATGTGAATTATACACAGACCTGCCAAGTGCTACGAAAAAATCGTAGTTGCTACGATTTGGACCTATAAATTACGATGCTACGAAAATCGGTCTTAAACTACGATTTTTTGCAAAAAACAAAAAACTCATTTTTTGTTTCTAATTGCGATTATTATCCCGCGCAGCATATTTTTCAGGAATGATTCTGTTCCAAAATTTCAAAGTATTCATTTCCGAAAGTTTTTAAAAAAAATTTTCATTAATCCGAAAATTCGGACATTAAAAAATGCTCATGGGAAAAATAAATCTGGGCTGCAAAACAAACTTCTTAACATAAAACCCTTTTTATGTATACCAACCACAAGTGAATCGTGTTTCTGTAAATATTTATACAGGAGTTCCCTTCCTTAGAAACAGGGATGCCATTTTAAGAATTTCTGGAGGGAGGGGGGGGGGGGGAATCTATAGTGTGCAAAATCGCACGATTTGTACTATTTATTATTAAACATTTCAATTTACGAATTATTATTAAACATTTTAATTTTTGTGTGGTAAAAAACACAAAATTCGTCAAAAGTTCATGGTAAAAAGTGCAGATTTCAACAAAGAATCGTAATAGAAAAATGTGAATTACGATTATAGAGAAAAAATTGTGAATATCCTGAAATGGTCGCGGGAAAAAAAAAAATCGAGAATTCCGTCAAAATTTACTGCATTTGGCTAAAAAATTGGAAACGGACTTCTTTTACAAATGTAAAAAAAATGCTGCAAAACGAGAAGAAACTTTAAATATCATATAAAAATTTTCAGAGGAAAAAATTTACTATATTGAGTTGAAAGACTGAAACCTTATTCTTTTTACGAATGTCAAAAGATGGCTCCGAAACACGAAAAACCAACCAACCTCCAGATTAATTTCAATATTCTGTGCTACGATTTCTCATTTTCAAAAGTTGGCAGGTCTGTATACATTACTGTTTATTCAATTATCATCCAAAAATAACTGTGCACCAATGAAAACAGTCAAAATAAATTTATCCAAAAATAATGCAAAAATGTAAATTGAAAGCCTTTTTTAACTTTGTATATATTTTTCATGATGAAAGAGAATACAACTTTTTCTCCTCTATTTCTTTATTACCTTTCTTTACTAAAAAATGTTTCTCACCGATATCTCCTTAACCTTAGAAAAAGGTTACTTATTTATTTCATTAAGAAATACTTCAGATGCAAAAACACTGCTAAGACACACTCTTAAAAATAAGAACTGCTGGCTTGACGAACACTTGTTTATTAATATGACAAATACACACACACACAACGAATATTATAACATTAACTTCTGGTTATTTTACACTATTTCACAAAGACATTAAGATGCCAATGTTATCAAAAACAATCAGGGCGACACACCACTGATTTTCACTCCAACCTCTCACTACACGATCTCCGCCGCGACTGCTCGCTGTTCCAGATCGAACAGTTCTGCCTTGGCGAGAGTTCACTGTTTGGCGACCGCCAATATCCATGCTTCGCAAATATTAAAGTTAATGCGAGTCTTACAAAGAGTATTACTGCAAGCAAGCAAAATAGCTTTCAGTTGATAAAAAATAGCTTATTTAAAAAATCCCTTTTAAAACATTTGAATGATAAAAATGAATGACCTTTTGATGTGAAATCCATCATGAAAGATTCCCAAAGTTCCCTATGAAGAAATAATTATCTGTACAATTTATCTATTCTAATCTATCATTACCACAGGTAGTCTGTACTTTTTTTGCCATTGGTAGTTATTTCGAATCCTTCCTAGACTACTGGCTGCCATTTACATTGTTTAGTTTAGTCTGTTGTTATTTTGATGTATGAAGTATTACTGTGGGGTAACTGTTTACATATTGATAAAAAACACATTTGGCTAAATGTACTAACTAAATGACAGCTAAAAATATTAATGGAAAATAAAAATACTTTTAATTAAAAAAAATAAATAAATACGTATGATAAATGAAGAAAACAAAATTAAAGACAATCTGATTAACATTTAATTTTTTTTTTATTTCAAATTATAAATATTTAGTTTGAAATGAAATTTTTTCAAATAAAAACGACAACATCACAAAACAAATATTTAATATAAAATAGACCTATAAAACAGTTTATGAGCAATGCTATTTATTTTGAGGCCATTTTTTCTTCTCCTGCTTATTTTTATTGCCAAAAGTTTCTTGTTTAAAATGTTTCTTATTCCGTCCGTGATGCTTTCCAGGACCCTGAAATTTAATGATAATATTTATAAAATATGTTTACAATTCCTATTTAACATATTTCCAAAGAACTTTTAATTAGAGGTAAGGGAAAAAAAAGAAAAAGGATGAATAAAATCTCTCTAAATTAATATAAAACATACAACCAAAGTACAAACTAAAGTTGAATTTAACTTTTTCAAAAATACGTCAGAATAAAATTATTTATTTATCAAAATATTGTAATTTTAACTTAAGTAGGAACACAACTGACAATGGTACTCACAAGGGAACCATTTTTGGTGCTGCTCACACCTATCATTAAGACCTAGTACATTTTAAAGACCTATATTATGAAGTTTGAGAATCAATAAAATTTTCCAGTTAAAATCATATTTTTTGATTTTACAGCAGCATAACTTTCTGAAAATGCAATTTTCAAGACCCCTTATCTATTAACAGAGTTCATTTTAGGCGGGGCGGGCTGCCCTGCATGCCCTTCTTTACAAAATTTGATGCCCTGATGCCCCCACTGTCCGAAATCCCTACCCTGCGAGCCCTATCACTCAGAAAATCGACCGAGGGAAAAATAGTGCCCTTTAAGTTAATTTCATCGCTTATTTCAAGCAAACTCTAAACTATTTGTAAACATTTTATAATGTCCTAGCCCCATTTTGCTCCTAATCTGTTCCTTTTCACTCCCCCCCCCCCCCCCCAACATCCTCATACAGACACCAATTATTTTCAGTAAAATTCCAGCACCGACGCAGTCATAAATTTCTCTGTCTCTATACCCCATTTTGCGGCTACCGTGAAAATTCAGCCGAAATAAGAAAGAAAAAAAAAAAAAAAACCAAACGGAAAGGTTCTTTGATGAAATTGGTGTTTTTTCGCGATTCTCTGACAAAATTGGTTTTTTTTTCAAAAGTAGAGCTTTCTGGCAACCCTAGCTTAATGTCATAGCTGCTTGTCGTGTGTAAGCAGTTGTTTGGACTTCACTAGTAATTGTAATGTCCAAACTAATTTGGCACAGTAAATTATCTAAATTGTAAAATTGTTGTTCATTTTTAAAAGGTTGCATCTACACTGATTAAAATCTGCAATAAGTTAAATGCTACATACACATTTCATTTTCAAAACAGATATTGTAAATCTCAATAACATAATGCTCGTGGGCTGCAATAGTGGTACAACTCAAAAAATACGAATTTTGAGTTAATGCACTCTCCAGCATTGCAGATTGGTATTCTTTCCAGCAGCAACAACGGCATATCTTGTAGTTCAGTATTTCACCAACAGATGGCAGAAGTGCTGTTGTTGCCTTATATATGATATAATCTGAATGCATCATCATAGAATCATATTTATCATCAATATAACACTGGGTGTGAGGGTACTTTTTTTTTTGCATTATTATTAATTGAATCCTTACGGAGTCATTTAATACCACTAACACTTATGACAACAACGAATCGTGTAATTTTTGCATTTTATTACAAGGCGAAACTTCAAACCCAATAATCTCAGAAACTGATTTTTTGAGTTGTGCCACTATTGCAGCCCACGAGCGATATATCAATTACATGGCAATTTATGTATATTTATGGGAGTTACGCACAGACAGATGACAGACAAACTAAAGTAATAAAAGCTTTTCAACATTATATACTGGGTGGGGATGTAGAGGTCTGCACGGGCCGGAATTTCTGGGCCCGGCCCGAACGAAATCTATCTTGGCCCGGCCCGTACAAAAATTAGTGGAAACAGGCCCGGCCCGGCCCGATTCAATTTCTACAAAAAGATCAGTTTTTTCTCAACATACAATTAAGATTCTTTTAATGAATACTACGTACATATTTATGGGAAAATTTTACAGTATATTTTAGATTACTATGTGTTCGCAAAGCAGAAAACACACAATAGTAAACATTAACGATTACACACTGTTTTAGTCATCATCTCTACAGACATTTCGAAATTCCAATAAGGATTCATTAAAAAGTTAATGTAGTTCAGAATAAAGGATTAAAAACATGATACCTTTTGAAGCTGTATGATAAAAAGTAGATTTGCGAAAATATTTCTCTCATTTTTAAGGCTTTTCTCAAATCGAAAGCAGTTACATTTCGACACATTTGAGAATTCATTTCTTTTCGGAAACGCGTAAGATTGGCAGGTATTCTTATTCAGAAACTATGTAAATGCCATCTTTTTCATAGATAAAAGCAATATATCTTTCTCTGAAAATACTGCCAAAGTTAGCGTTATGAATCGAATTTCCGGAAGCGATTGCACAGGAAAGGAGAAAAACGTACAGTCACATGACAAGAATCTCTGTTATCTCTGTAAGTAATTTATCAAATATGGAGAAAGCTATTCGTTTCCAAATGCCTTCAATAGTCAGGTCTGTGAATTTTATGCCTTTATAGTTAAAAATGAGTCAGAAAATATGTTTGAAAGTTTCGCATTGTTGAGCAGTGAATATGAGAACCCCTTAAGGTATATTTCCAAAGATACTGTTAACAGAAGTTGATTATCACTGTTAATACTTTTACAAAACATAATGCCTGTCCTACACATCCTGAGATCGATTAAGATCAGTTCCGTCCCGGCACGAGTCTGCTGAAAAAAAATATTAAACCCGTAATCAGACATCTTGTAACTGTACGATGCCGATCTCTACGATAGACATGTTACATATCTGTATTGATGTTGTTAAACTCGCATCGGCTCGTGACGCACATTTATACTGCTCAATAAAATCATATTCATTGAAAATGGCTCGTATTTTATCTGCCTCGCTTGAATTCTTATATCGGTCCGATAGGCCCGATTAATTTTTTTTACCGGCCCGGCCCGTTGAAAAAATTGTCCTAATTCTGCCGGCCCGTTGGAAAATTCGCCTTCATTCCGCCGGTCCAGGTACGGGCCTCGGGCCAAGCCCGGGCCCGTGCAGACCTCTAGGATAAGGATAAAATTGTTTTGTTTTTTGTTTTTTTTTGAGGAGGGGGAGGGAGAGGAATAATTTAGATGATTGATTATTTATTTATTAGTAAGCAGCAATATCATAGAAGACTTTTTTAAAATAAAAAAGTTTTAAAGATTTTAAACTTTGTATGCTGAGAGGGAGTCTGGGAAATTTTGGACAAGAGAAGGACAATTAGGGTGATTGATTATTTATTTGTTGTTACTAAAAAGTAAGAAATAGGGCAAAAGATAAAAAAAATAAAAACTAAGATTTTAAACTTTGTACTGCGAAAAAAAAAGGGGGAGGAGATCTTAATGAAACTATAAGAAAGTGGAACTCTGCTGTCTGCAAATAGAAATGTAGGAATTTTGCAGGAGATGGAATCTGAAGAATCCTTCAGAAAACTTTACATTACCGGAGCATTTTTTATGCTGATATGGGATATCAATAAGCATTTTACAATGTACAGAAATAAAAAATAAGGAACATGTGCATCTCATATTGAAATAAATAATCTAACTTAACAATGGATTTTTTTAAAAAAAATAATTAGGAAAGAAGCAAGAACAGAATTTAGTAAGAATTTTTTTCTGTTCAATTTCAGTAATTTATCGAATTTATTATTTTCTTTGATTGAAAAAGCATTGTTACCCTGGTCATGGTAGATTTTCTAATATAAAATTGATGTGTACCGCTGAGATGCACTAGAAGATGCTTACTGCAGAATATGGAGTGTATAGCATTTATTTGTTTATTTACTGAGGCACAAAAAATAAGCACTGTTTATGAGCAATTAAGCTTTAATTGAATCAGGATTTAACCCTCCGACTGTCTCGGAAAAGGGCAAAATTGTAATGTTGTTTTCTCTGCATTTTGTTTTAAATGCTAAAAAAAAAATGATTCTTTGAGAATTTTATAAAAAAACTTAATAACGAATATGAATGCAATCCTTGGAAGTATTAATCATTGCTCAATGTATTAAAAATGTATTAAATCAATAGAATTATGTTACTTTAAATATTGCTTGTATTGCAGTGAAACCTGGAGCTTAGTGAACGTATTAACACAGGCTTGTCAGTGAGGGGGTTAAAAAAATATAATAATCTACAAATAATGTATTAAATTTTGAAATAAATGAGTTTTTCATTGCAGATGGACAATTCCAAGCCAATGTTACCATTTTTAGTATTTATTTTTTTACATCAAATAGGAAATATATATATATATATATATATATATATATATATATATATATATATATATACATATACCGGGTGTCCCAGAAAGGACTGACTGATTTTAAAATTCAATAACTTGCAAACGGTGACAGATATTAAAAAAATTCTTGCAGGAGGGTTATACATAAGGTCAAAAGTTTTATTACAGTGATTTTCAATTTTAGTTCAATTTACAAACAATAGATGGCGCTGTAAGCAATAGGCGCTAAAAACAGGCTCGATTTTTGGTCCTTTATCTTGTTCCATGCAGAAAAAGGAGATGGAAATGTATTATCCGGGCCACGATGTACCAAACATCGAGCCTGAATTTAGCGTCTATTGATCGTAGCGCCATCTATTGTTTGTAATTCAAACTAAAATTGAAAATCGCTGTAAAAAAACTTTTGACCTTATGCATAACCCTCCTGCAAGAACTTTTTAAATATCTGACACCGTTTACAAGTTATTGAATTTTAAAATCAGTCAATCCTTTTTAGGACACCCGGTATATACATGTTATAAAATTGATAAGATGCTCTATAACCTTTTTTAATTAGTATACCTTCCCCTTAGTTGCTAACTCAATTTCTATATCTGTCCCTTCAAATAGTTAGAATCTCGTAAGAGATATTATCAAGTATAGCCTATTTTCGATAATCATCAGTACAGATCGATGTCTTGACACTTCTCAAACATCACAATTTCTTGGCTACTTCAAATCCCAATTAAATTCAGAAGTAACTCACAACACATGGCCCAATTATCAAATATTTATAAATTTTAAGTCTAGGACAGCATGAACACTTATCCTATACTAAAGTGAAAGACAATTATCCAAGATTACTCAGGAGCATCTAATATAAAACAGTCGCAGATTCCTACGAGCAGCCCTTGTTAACAGACACAGTATTGGTACTGCTCGGATTGATCCCGGTGGGTGCCGCATTGGATGACTGTGGTCTGCGGCTAATATGTCCTCTATGCCTAATAAAGCAATTTGAAAATGAACTGTGTGTGTTTTTAAGTACGAATGCTGCCAGCCACAACTCCAAAACCAAGTTTTATAATACGTATATATATTTTTTTCTGATAGTATTAAATCTATATTTTTATATTTGCAATGCATTTTATAAAATTTTAAATAGTTAAAATAAATAAAATTCATTATAATCAGTGTAGCTTCTTTTTATATGTTTATTTACTTGTCTGTTACATATTTGATGTTGGTATGTTACATTTAAGATTACATATTTTTCATAACTGGGTCATTTCCATGTCAAATCAACCAAAAAATTTCAATTTTCAACCTGACCATTTCAGATTTAAATGAAACTGTCAGGGATCATTCTCTCCAATGATATAACTGAGAATACATTTTTATAATTTTTTTATCGCGTTAAATTTTCATACAATTAATTATTTAAATTTCAAAAAATCACCATTTTTTGGGTTGCATATTTTTTTAAATTTTGAATTTCTCAAGTTCTATCAGGCGTACAGAATTTTATGACCCCTCATTTTAAAGAGAAATTTATAAAGTTTAATTTGATATCCAAGTTGATTATGCTCAGTTAAAAAAAATAAATTAAAAATTTTTTTTAATTCAAAATTTAAAAAAAATTTCAGATAGTGTTTTTTAAAAATTTTGAAAAAAATGTATGTTTGTTGCAATATTAAAAGCTAAAATTTCTGAAATTTTTAGAGTGGGATCTCAATGGGATCAAGAGTTATGGAATAAAAACTGAAAAATACCATTGAGATAATACATAAATAACAAAATAGCTAGAATTGGATTGTTATTTGAATGGTAATTTTCAGTTTTTATTTCATAACTCTTGATCCCATTGAGATCCCACTCTAAAAATTTCAGAAATTTAAGCTTATAATATTACAACAAACATATGTTTTTTTCAAATTTTTTAAAAAACACTATCTAAAATTTTTTTAAATTTTAAATTAAAAAAAATTTTTACATTTATTTTTTTAACTGAACATAGTCAACTTGGGTATCAAATTAAACCTTATAAATTCCTCTTTAAAATGAGGGGTCATGAAATTCTGTATGCCTGATAGAACTTGAGGAATTCAAAATTAAAAAATTTATGCAACTCAAAAAATGATGATTTTTCAAAATTTAAATAATTAATTGCATGAAAATTTAATGAGGTTAAGAAAATTATAAAAATATATTCTCATTTATATCATCAGGGAGAATGATTCCCGAGAGTTTTATTGAAATCTGAAATGGTCAGGTTGAGTCACTGGTTGATTTGACATGGAATGACCCAACTATATTGCGGCAACAGTCAAATTTTGTATAAGACGTATGTTTCTGAACTTCCTCTGAATGAAAATACATTTTTGTTATATAAAATTGTACATTATTTTATATGTAATATAGTTAAACACATTAAGGTATCTGAAAAGCATGGTAATTCTTGTTTGTGTGTTACAATACCATTTTTTTTTTTTTTAAATCTTAATGATTTACATTAAATAATTTATTCATAACTATTAATATATCTATATCATATTGTAGCCATCTTTGAACTATATTATTATTTTTAAAATAAAGTAAGGCCATTTTTTTCTCTATGACTATTAAGTCTGTTACAATGGAATTGCTCAGACATAGACATTTTTCATAATTATGTCATATAGTAGAAAAGTATTTATTACTTTGATTTGCCTGACAGACTGTGCTCAAATTCGCATAAATTTTCTTGGATTACTATGAGCTTGGTATGTGTTATTGAGGTTTACCATAGGACATTTCCTATTAAAAATGAATTGTTATAGTTTGCCGAATTCAGTTGCATTATGTCCTACAATGAAAAATACATGGTTGTGTATTTTAATCAAGTTAAACTATTTCAAAAGTGAAATTGATATATGTATTATTAAGGTACAATATAATATTCTTTCCTTAGAATATGGAGTATATAGCATTTATTCATTTACAGGGGTGCACAAAAAAATTCTATTACATTAGAGAAAATCATTTTTCAAACCTAATAAAATTTATTTTTATTGTTGAAGTGCACTACAAGAGGTTACTGTAGAACATGGACTGCATAAGTATTTACTTGTTTATTTACAAAGACAGAAAAAAAAAAAAAAAAAGTGATTATAATACTGTTTATGAGCTATAATCAATCGAAGGTGGTTGTCAGATGCATGTTGTGTTTTTAAGCTTCACTAAATATTAGAACATTACATGTTGTGTAATTCTGTAGCTCATATACAGGGCTGCACAAACACACACACAAAAAAGTCATTAGTTGTGAATTTTTAGAGCCGTATACTGCATTATTTCACCTTCCAGTTTAATTATATGTAGTATACTAAGATATGTTTCAAGTATATAAATATCATAAACAGGTCTATCAGGGCTCCCACTCAGCTTTTGTAGTAAAAGAGGGACCATTTTTTTTTTCAAAAAGGGACCTATATTAGCAAATCGCAAAATAAAATAAACAGAAAACCTCCTCTCCTTCATTTGTCACTTATTTATAAACATGGGCATAACCAGGGGGGGGGGGGTGCCCTGGTACCCACCCGCTTGATCAGACTCAAGCACAATTATTTACAAAAATTGAAATCTACAAAAGGAAAAAGAAGAAGTGAAAGCAGAGTTCAATTAATTTAGTTCAGAAAACCAACAGCCTAAGTTTTGAAATGTGATAAAAAAGAAACCCACGTTTTTTTTTTCTTTCTTTCTTTTTTTAAGAAAATTATGTTGTTTATTTTTTTTAAACTAGAATATTTACAAAAATCTGTATTAGTCATAGTAAGTCAAAAAAGTCGCTTTATAATCCCACTTTGACGTCTTTTGCTTGGGGGAGATTTTTTTTTAACGCCGTTCTTTCTATTGCATGTTTCTGCAATTTCATGTGAAATTAACGCACATTCAAGACGAGGATAGAAACTATTTGTCTCCTTGCTTTCGTGGTTTAAAATGTAGAAAGAAGCAAAAAAATTTGAAAGGGGATGCAGATGTGAAACGATAATTCTAAAATACGAATAACCGTGGGAAAGAGGAGCGAGTGACACAGACCCTGCCTCCTTTGAAAATGAAAAATAATAGCACAGAAAATACAAATTAATCTGGAGATTGGTTGGTATATTGAATTTGGTGTTTCGTGGCCATTTTTTGACATTCGTAAAAGGAATATGGTTTTAGTCTTTCAAGTCAATATAGTAATTTTTTTCCACTGAAAATTTTTATACGATTTTTAAAGTTTCTTCTTGTTTTGCAGCGTTCTTTTGAAAGTAAGAAAAGGAACCCGGTTTCAATCTTTTAGCCCAGTGCAGTAAATTTTGACCAAATTCGCGATTTTATTCTGCGATTATTTCATGATATTTACAGTTTTTTCCCAAAATCGTTTGACGAAATTCACATCTTTCTACGTGACTTTTTGTCGAAATCCGCACTTTTCACCACTAACCTTTGACAAAATTCATGTTTTTTGCCGCTATCCTTTGACAAATTCGCATTTTTTTACCACGATATTTTGACGAAAGTGGCATTTCTTTAGCACGATCCCTCGATGAAATTCGCGTTTTCTTTCCACAATCTTTTGACGAAATTCGCTTTTTCTTTCTGCGATCCTTTGACGAAATTCGCTTTTTTACCGCGATCACTTGATGAAATTTATTTTCTGTTGCGGCCGATTGATGAAACTGATTTTTTTACAGGGGTCATTTGTCGAAATTCGCGATAAATTTGCGCGTCCGATCGAGAAAATTCTCGATATCTTTCTATACCAATTAACAAAATTCTCTACTCTTTGCAGCGACATTTTGACGAAATTTGTAAAAATTTTTCGTCAATTGTTTATCGAAATTCGTGATTTTTTGCGCAATCTTTTGACGAAATTCGCGATATTTTCCACGATCGTTTGAAGAAATCCTCAAATTTTTCCGGGACCGATTCACGAATTGACTTTGAAAAATTTCACAAAAGAAATAAAAATCGAGGACTTCAAAATATTTTTAAAATACTCACTGAAGAATCACAGGTCTGTGAAAGAATTTAGAGGGGGGAAATACTGCACAGCATTTTTTATTATGCGGGACATTCCTTTTCTGTGCGCAAATCACGTGATCATCACGGATGCTATTTCAAACCCTGTCCCTCAAAGAAAACTTCATTACTAGTGGAGTTTCGTTGGTTGGTTGTTTTTAACGAACGTAGAATTAAACAATTCTAGGATTGAGGTGGGGACTGCCTGCAGCAACATACTCCCGAGCAAGCTATGACCTCTTCTGTCTCGAAAGAAGCGAATCTTGAATTATTGTGTTTTTTATTTCGAGCCAAATTAAATTTTCAGCTTCCTTATAAGAACTGATTTGACATTCTCCCAATTCGAATTTAATCACGGCAATTTCAAAAATTACCGGAGAGTTTTTCTGTTTCAAAAAAAGTCAAGAAATTGCCTCAAAGCACGAAAACCACCGCTAAAAAATCGCATTAAAAATTCGGAAAAGTTTAAAAAACCACAGAGAATGAAATTAACTAATTGTGTAAAAGATTTAAACCGGATTCCTTTTAGGAATGTCAAAAAAAAAATCGCCTCGAAATGCGAAAAAAACCCTCTAAAAATAACATTAAAAAATTGTTAAAAATTGAAAAATCACTGTAAGAATCTCTAAAACACTTTATTGAAAAGAAGACAAAGTTTATACTGGATAAAATATTGAAATCGGATTCTTTTTTATTAATTAATTCTAATTTTAAAGAATTCACATAAAACATTAATTGAAAATTTACAGAAATTGTCTTCGATATGCATGACTTCAGGAATACAGGTCCTGTAAAATCATACGGCTGTGCCGGCTGCATTGTTTTTACACAGTTCAGCGCTTGCGCGTACACGCACACACAGAGACAAACAAGCACCTATCTTTATTATTACAGTCGTATCATGATAATATAATTTTTATCATCTTGATAAAATTTAGTGTATATTATCATGACCTGCTTTACTTAATATATTTGACACATTCTGAGGTAAAAACATGAATTACCGTAATTTCCGGCTTATAATCCGCGGATCAAACAATTGTGTTCGGACCCAGAAATCTTGTTTCATAAAACGTAACTTGTTAAATCGCGATAAATATTTAACTTCAATAATGAAATAAAATTTATGGATCGAATTGTTTGATCCGCGGATTACAGGCAGGAAATTACTATTAATGAATATTATAATTATTTATAATAATAAGATAATTATTTATATAGACTTTCCTCCAAAATTTCTTTGGTCCCTCCGGCGATCCCTAAGAAATCATGGAGTCACATTCTCAAAAACTTTTGTGCGTATGTATTGGTGTACTGCCTGTATTATCTGAGATTTATCCTCCTGCAAAATTTCATCTACAAGACTTTGACTGAGATAATTTTACATCTCATGCAGTGTTACTTTGTGCCTATAGAAGTTTCCAGCATGATTAAAGGCTCTTTTTAATCTTTATAAGAAGTTAGGGAGCTAAAAGATTTTACACTTGTGACCACTCTTAGTCACTGTCTTATGTCACTGCTGCAAGGAGATTTACATATCTTTTTTTTTTTTTTTTTTTTTTTTTAACCATTAGATTTAGTTTTGAGGTTTTGAACCCCTTCTCATCCCTCCTCACGCAAACAAAAATCGCGTTTGAACTCTCTTTAAAAGAAATATCACACAACTATACCTTCTAAGATGAAAACCTGTCTAAAACGGAAATTTGACCGGTTTTTGAGGTTCCGTTTTTGCAGGTTTTACCATATAAGATATTGTTTGTATCCAACATGTTCAGGTTATGAAGTCTGGGCACCCTCCCGTTCAAAAGGCTGGTTACGCCTATGATAAATGTTCAAAGTATAATTTGCTATAAAGAAAATGCTTGCTCCGATTCAAATTCTGAAATTCATTATCTTAGAGACGTTATTGGTAGAGGTTACAAAGCCTCTAATATTGATACTGCTTTATTTGAATCACATACAGCATCCTCATTCCTCAAGTTCACCCCCAGTCTTCTTCTGTTTCCAATATTAGGAATATTTTAAATATAAATATAATAAAAACAGATATTTGTATGTGCAATGTGTTTTGAAGAGACTGCACCTGTATGCCTCAAGTTATGCACCTCCGAGCAGTTTTTGAATATTTTAAATTAGATTTTCTATTTTTTTATGTGTTTTTTCGTGGCGAATTTTCCCCATTAGCTAAAAGAATCTGGTTGCAATGTTTTAGCCCAATATATTAAATTTTGTCTTCTTTTAAATAAAATTTATTCAAAATTACTACAGCTTTTTATGTGATTTTTAGAATTATTTCGTGTTTTGTAGTGATTTTTTGAGATATAAAAGGAATCCCATTTAAATCTTTCAGTTCAATATCGTAAATTATCTTCTTTGCCAATTTTATTAGATTTTTAGCATTTGTCCTTGTTTCATGCTGATTTGTTGACATTCGTAACAAGGAACCCAATTTCAATCTTTTAACTCAATGCAGTAAATTTTGTTCTTTGTGATTTTTTGCATTTCAAAGTGATTTCGATATTTTCTTTTCTGAAACTAGAAAAATTTTCCATTAAATATATCATGTCAACACAAATCTGAAACAATTAAAGCCGACCCAACCCACAATGAAAAAAAGCAGCATCCAATTACCCGATGTAGGATACTGAGACAAAAGGCTCTGTGGATTTCTGAATTGTATGGATTTTAAATCGTAGCCTGAAGAGGGAGACAGAAAATCATTATTGAAAATTTTTATTTACAAAAAATCAATAACGAAAATCTTTCCCTATGGAGCAAAACATTTGCAAGTTTTGCAACCTATTGATGATATTTGTGTGAATTGAACTTCACAAATTTTTATGTGACCATTTAAGAAATTTGCATGTTTTTCTGGATCCTTTGACGAAATTTGCATGTTTTTCACTATCTCTTGATGAAATTAAAGTTTTTAAATCTTCTGACAAAATTAGTTTTTTACCCCCCCCCCCCCCGATCTTTTGATGAAATTCGTTCTTTTTTTCACAATCTTTTGACGCATTTTTTTCGTGATATTTTTATGAAATTCGCGTTCTTTTCAAAAACTTTTGATGAAATTTGCATTTAATTTAGAGATTTTTTGAAGAAATTAAGAGTTTTTTTTTTCATGATCTTTTGAGAAAAATCGCGTGTTTCACAATCTTTTGACGAAATTTGCATTTAATTTAGAGATCTTATGAAGAAATTCGCGTTTTTTCATGATCTTTTGAAGATAATTGTACGTTTTTTGCGATCCTTTGACAAAATCCATATGTTTTTCATTACTCTTTGAATAAATTCATGTGTTTTTTGATTTTTTGACAAAATGTGTGTTTTATTTAGAGATTTTTTAATGAGATTCACTTTTTTTTTCACGATCTTTTGATAAAAATCTCGTTTTTTTCACGATCCTTTGTTGAAATTCGTGAGTTTTATGCAATCCTTTGACGTTTTCCATGATTGTTTGACAAAATCTGAGGGTTTTTTTGCAATCTTTCGAGGAAATTTGCATCTTTTGAGCATGTTTTTTTTGCAATCTTTAATGAAATTTACATTTTTTCACGATCTTTTGAATAAATTTGAGTTTTTTCGCAATCCTTTGACAAAATGGCTGATTTTTTTTCCTGTGATTTTCCAATTAGCGAAATTTAACGATGTTTGTCGGAACATATTTGTGAAAAGTGCGATTTTTGCATGATGCTTGGCTAAATGCCAAACATCGGTACAATTTAAAATATAAGTCGGTTAAAAGTGTCGAAAAACGGACTTTACGGACCTAATAATGAAAAAACGGACCAATACGGACTTGAAGAAAAACCAGACCAGTTCACCAGTAACGGGTCTAGTGGGAGCCCTGGATGCAAAACATTAGATATATTGCTGTCTAGGCATGGCAATTGTTGGATGAAAACATTTTAAGGATTATCTTTAAAGATATTTGTAGATAATATTAATTTGCAATATCATTCTAACACAAATAATGTGAAATAATCAAACAAATGATTGAACAAAGTATCAGACAACTTAAATATATAAAATAAGATATATGTACACAATTAAAAATATACAATATTTAAAATCTTACTTTAAAATTATTTTCTGTGCCAGGTTTGAAAACATTTTTGGAGTTTTTCTTACCTAAAAAATCACAAAATTTGTAAAAAAATAATATAAAGCAATTAGAAAAAGTTTAAAAAATACCATAAAATAATTAATGATAAATAAAATAATTAATAAGATAATTACAGGTAGAATTATAAAATCACCCCCTTCTTTTCCTTTCCATTTTATCCAAGTTAATAAAAAGTACTTTAAAGAGCAAAAAATGTTCTAAAATTACGATTACTTTGAAACCACTGAACCAATTTTAAAGGTTCTTTCAGGATAATACTGGTAACACTGTGCTTAAAACTGTACTATCTTTATCTCTGTTCAACATCATTCTAAGTGATGCAACAGTTACAAAGGTTCTAAAATTATCATTTCTTTCTTTGAATACGTTGACGCTAGAAACATGAAATTTAACATGGGAATTACCCTTAACATGTAAATGAATGCTCTAACCACATCAAAATTTAAAAGTGTAAAATTAATCAAAACTGCTAAAAAAAAACAAAAAACATTCTATGCTTGGGGAACAAGCAAATTGATAGTACAGTATAAACTAGGACAATTATGCATCCGCGAGAAGAAGTGTGCTGCCTTTTTTAATAAAATCTCTCTTGGTATCTGATTTTTTTCAAAATTTTTTTAATACAAAAACGACTGACTGATTAAATAAAACTGATTTAAGTTAAAATAAGCCACTTTTATGATATATTTATATTAATTCTATACAAAGATGTATCTATTCGCCTTGGTGAAATTTTGGCGATAGTAAACAGGTGTAACACATTGAGCTGCAAACCTATTTACAATAACGTCCCCATCACTTCTGCTAAGTTCGAGATAATTACTTGAAGACTGTGGTTTTAAATCTGCAATATATATTTTTTATTTTTGAAACTATTTAAAATAGAGAAACAATCATTGTGGATTCAAACTTTTCGAGAAATTTTACCTTAAATACATACCAAACATGACAATAAAATATTTCAAACAAAACAAATGTAAAGTAAAATAAGTGGAAAGGTGATTATTTATAGTGATGAGGTTGTAAATAAAAAAAAATAAAGTAATTCTCAATAACATAAATCTTTCTTTCGGCAACACAGTCATTTTAAACAGAAACATAGGTATGTGCAGGGGGAGGAGGGCTCTAAACCTTTGAAAAAAGTAAGAATTTTTAAGAAGCACAAAGAAAATATAAATGTTAAAAGATTGTTTGCGGATTGAATTGATATTACATACCTGCAATTTCGTTGCATAATTTTATTTAAAAGTACTCTAAAGTTTCTCAGTATTGCATTAAAAGTGTAAAACGTAGTTTTATTTTCGCGTGAAACAACTTTTCACTCTCTAACATTGCTTACTATAAAACCAATGTAACAACCTTATTACGGATGGGTTAGAACTCGCCCTCCCTCACCCAGCCACCGTTGTGCCTATAGACTTCACAAAATTGATACTTTTGGAAATATATATATACATATTGAATTATAGTGTTTTTGAATACATTAAATTATATATTACATTGCAAAATAAATCAGACTCTGAGAATGATTTTTTTAAAGAGGAGGGGGTGGGGGGGAGAAGAAGAAGAAAGCAATAGTGGAAGATAATGAATAGTTATGACAATATAGTACATAAGTGCACGCACACATTAATGCTGAAAATTTCTTCAAATTTTAATGTATTGTAATGTTTTCAAATTTGATTAAAAAATAATAGGTTGGTTTTGCAATTTAGAATGAACCTTGAACAATACTTGTAAATTTCTCACATTAGAATCAAATTAAATTTACAAATATATTAATTAGATAATAATCATAATTTATAAATTTTTCCATCACAAATTATTTATATTATTCTTTTGAAAATTTAGAATATTTTTGCAATACATGTTATCAATCTCTATATAGTAAAAGGCAGTGTAACACATCTGGTGCGAATCCATCAATCTTACCAGTCTCCGAGGAAAGGGCGAAATGTTCCATTCTCCCATTGCTCGACAAGAAACAAGAATCCCGCGATTACTTCTCAAGGTTACAAGTCCTGATAATTGAGCAGTGGCAGACACTTCTTCCTAACAAATCAGAAGGCACATCGCATTTCACCACCAAAATAAATCGCCAAGTGTCACTTGAGATTATTTCAAGTATTAAGTTGCAATCATATTAAATTTTCTTTGCGACATGTAAGGAATTTTAATTTATTTCTCATATAAAGTGATTCACGGAAAACAATGATATGGTATTTTTAAAAATATCCTTTTTTTCCCTGCAAAAAATTGATAAAACTGACTTTCGTTTAAAAAAGTAATCAATTTAAATATTTTAGACTTATTATTTTGTAACTCATTTTTAAATTACACATTACTTATATTTTCCTTTTCTATATACAGGTTTATGTAAATTTAAACTTAAAAAAAAAAAAAAACATATTCCATATTTTAAAAGTAAAAAATTAATATTTATACGAAAAGTAAAATTAATAATTTTTGATTTATAGCTTTGCATCAGGAGGACAGAAACTTAGGGGATTAGACGCCCCCACCCCCTCCCCCCTGAAATAATATCCTGTCATTTTGTAACTTATTTTTAAATTACACATTACTTATATTTTCCTTTTCTATATACAGGTGTATGTAAAATAAAAAAAAAAACATATCTCATATTTTAAAAGTAAAAAATTAATATTTATACGAAAAGTAAAATTAATAACTTTTGATGTATAGCTTTGCATCAGGAGGACAGAAGCTTAGGGGATTAGACGGTTGGGATTCAACACGAGATACTTATTTATTAATCAATATACATATTAAAAAAATTTGGGGGGGGGGGGGGAGGGTGGTAAATGATAAAATACAATTTCAAAGTGTTATTAAAAAAAAATTGTATTATTTCAATAGTTGCAGCAGACTGTTTCAATTACGCACTTTTATTGCATATTTATTAAATTTTTGTTTTATTAAGAAATCTTAATTTTGTTATAGTATATTAGCCTGAAAACCTGGTTTACCCAGAAATATTGTAAATGCTAATTGTGTGTTTATTAGAACATAAACTAGCTGAATTTTGCTCATTTAAACGCTTCCATATTGTCAATTATTTTTTTATCAGTTTTTCAAATTTTAAGTGAAAAACACAATTTTTACCCACCTTCTAAGGACAGGCATTTACACTAGTTTAAAATATATTCTTATTGGCTCATTGTACATTTGAAAAACAGATTGATGCAATGCACTATAGGCACCCGGTTAGGAGAACGAAAGTGTGTGTGTGTGGGGAAGGGGGGGGGGGGGGGGGGCTGGAGGAAGGGGCACTACCCCTCAATACATTTTGAAATTTAATTACCTAAATTTTCTTTTCGCTGAAGATTTTGAAAAAGAATAGCAGAATGTATTTTTATCAGTCAACTTTAATTAAACGCTTAGAAATAGAGGAAGTAATAATTTTTTGAAAGATGTCTCTGTGTGCGTGCTGGGAGGAGGTCGCTTGAATTTCCTGTGTGGTATAGTCATTTTTTAGATCTATTTTACTTTTTACATTGATTTGTTTCAAATATATCTTAAATTATCCTGCTTCAAGGGGAGGGGGGGAGGAAGTCCTTCTTAACGAAAATAAACATTACCATTCAATTTTTTTTCTTTCATCCTGTTTTTTCCCTTCTCTCTTTTTAATCCTAGTAGAAATTTATTTTTGAATATTTAATCTTTTTTATTTGTTGAATTTTTAAGTTGTTTTTATAGAGATATGTTTTAAAAATTGTCCTGCACAGAAATTTTGATTATTATTATTATTTTCTAGTTTAGTTTATTTCATTTTTATAATCTCCATTAAAAAAGGCTGTGGACCAAAGTCATATCCGTTCTAAAACCTACCTTTCTGGATTTTGTACTGCCAATGCCAACATCGTTACTTATGTCTATTGGAAATATTAGAACATACGGCATAATTATGTTAATATAAACAGAAGTTTAACATGATTATATGACTGAATTCATAATTTAGAACAAACGAATAAAATTTTTTTTTTTTAAGATTACAAAGAGTTTTGCATTACTTTAAAAGACCATTTCTGAATGAAAAAACTGTGCTTAAGAAAATAATAAAATGTTATAGGTAATGTTAAATTGCAACAATGTTTTTTTTTTTTTTCTTTCGATTCAAAATATTTAAATACCCAATTACTTTCTAAGGTCAAGATTTCCTGCAAAACGACATATGTTTATCTATTTTAAATAATGTGCATTTGTGATAGATTTGAAATAACCAATTATATTTAATTTTTCTAAAGAAGACGGAAAAAAAAAAAAAAAATACTGCTTGAAAAAAACTGATTCGCGCAATCATAAAATCATTTTATGTCGCTGAAATGATTGTTATATCGCCACATGTGGCATCTTTCGCCAAGTAAGTGAGCAGGACATGTCAAGCTTTCTTTTACCATCTTCTTAAACCTTCCCCAAGTATAAATTACAATTTTATTGGAACTGTTAGGGTTAAAAACTTAAAATTTTATAAAGTCATTACATTTAAGTCATACATGCTTGGTTTATAAAAAATTCTAAATTTAAAAGGGTGAAATGAGCAGAAAATGTTTAAAAATAATAAATACATTGGAACTACCGAACTAATTTCAAATCTTCTCTCAGGATACTAATGATGATGGTCTCTGTTTAACAATAAGCTAAATTTTACATATTTACAAACTACTCACAAAAGGGGTGCAAGAGTGAAAAACATTCTAAAATTCAGATATATATATATTTGAGGATAAAAACATGAAATTTGATATGTGGTTACTTTTAAGATGCAAAGGCTCGCTAAGAATATTTGCTAAAATATTCGAGATTTAAAAGTATAAATTAAACTAGTATGTTTTGGCCATCACAAAACTTTCTTCTATATAAATCACGTCAATTAAATCATTTAAATAGTACAAGAAATTACATCAATTTAGCACCAATTCACATCAAAGTATATCTGAATTTGAAGTTTGATGAATTAGTTCTTGAGATAAGAGCTATAGCGGAAATTCTGAAAAATGTAGCATAGCAGCGCCACCTGTTGAGCGATTTGCACCAAAACAGCACCAATTCATATCAAGGTATACCTGAATCTGAAGTCTGTTTAAAATCCGAGCATTAGTTCTTGAGATAGAGCTATTGCGGAAATCGCAAAAAAAAAAAAAAGGCATAGCAGCACCACCTATTGAGCGATTTACACCACAATGTATAAAATATCAATTCATGTCAAGGTCTAACTGATTCTGAAGTTTGATGAAAATTCGTGCATTAGTTTTTGAGATACAGATATAGTGGAAATTCTGAAAAATGCAGCATAGTACCTGTTGAGCGATTTGCACCAAAACATAAACAACACTAATTCATATCAAGGTATACCTGAATCAGAAGTTTGTTGAAAATCCAAGCATTAGTTATTGAGGCAATTGTGAAAATCTTAAAAAATGCAGTATAGCAGTGCCACCTGTTGAGCGATTTATACCAAAATGTATAAAACTTCAATTCATGTCAAGGACTAACTGAATCTGAAGTTTGATGAAAATATGTGCATTGGTTCTGAAGATATAGCTATTGCGGAAATCGTGAAAAATGCTGCCTAGCAGCACCACCTGTTGAGAGATTTACACCAAAAAATAAGCAGGACCAATTTATATCAGGGACTAACTGAATATAAATTTTTATTAAATTCCGTGCATTAGTTCTTGAGATAGAGCGTCCACAAAATTTGTGTCACATACAGACAGACATTTTGTAAAAACATGTTTTTTTGGAATCTCTGACCCATAAAATGTGTAAGTCCATCGGAAACCGAAAATTTTCACGAATCCAATACTTTCTTCTTGTAAAGATAGAAGAAAGTAAAAATGCTCTTGCTGTATAATCATGACTACTCAGAAACTCGACTAGACTAGAAACTTTAAATTTGATTTGCAGTATTCTATTAGCATGCTATTCTTTCAAAGATTTTTTCTAACTTAATATTTAGCAATATTTTAATTTTTATGGTGATCAGGTTACACTAATACTGTATAAAAGAAACATTTGTTTGTAGGATATAGACTAGGAAACTAATGAGCAAATTCTAAAAATTCTTTCACAGTACGATAGTTGATAAACAGAGTTGTATCTGTTTTTTTTAGGTGGGTGGCTGCAAATGGGTTGGAATGAAGATTTTCTCATTAATTCAAGTCTCTTGTTCACCTAATGCAGCACAAGAATGAAGTTCCTGAAAATGTTAGTAATATTAATAATTATTTAGTAATATTTAAATTACCTGATTAGTAATATTTAAATAATTCATAGCAGTATAATTTCTCTTAATGTAAAGTAAGGATAAATATCACTTGGCGTATTTCAACAACCACAACATATTCAAGCAATTTTGCTAGTATTGTACTATTTTTATGCTGCATAAAATTTCTATAAAGTTTGAACATTATAAGATATCAGCAGAAAACAAAATGACATTAGAGTATCACATCACACAATTCAAGCGATGTTTTAAGAATCACATTTAAAAAATCCCCATTTTTGAACGTACCAAGATTTTGGCTAGGATATGAAAGTCCTATCCACCCCCCCCCCCCCCAATACAAAATCTGTAACCATTTTTTTTATTTTTATTAAATGTATTATAGATAGCATTACCACTAAAAGAACTTAAGTCTGCTTTGCTGTAGTCATAGGGGACAAATTTTTCATTGACTTCTCCAATAACTTCAATTTCAGGAGTTTTAGATTTTTTTGGAGGAGGGCCTTGACTAATGGGTGTGCAATTGAGAGATATATCGGGCTGAGCTTTTCTTTTCTTTTTCTTGCCCTGAAAAAAAAGAAAGAACACAATTAATTATAAAAACATTTCTGTCTTCTGCACATTTTTTTTATCTACAAAACTTATAAAATATTTTAACTACCAAAACAAACACACAAATGATTTCAAATTCAAGATATTGGTATTGAAAATAACTCATGTCAACGATGTTATTTTGTAAATGTCAGATAAAGAGACCGAGTTATTTATATAGCTGCTAAATAATTTTTAAAAATACAGGAAAATTTTTTCTTAATACGCATTTTACAAATTGCAACCAATATACAATAGAGTGAAAAAAGATATAAAATTTAAAAGAATGCACTGTTAACTTATCTTCTGTGCCATATTTGTATTTGCTTTCAAAAACGAAATCGAAACTAGCAACCTGTTTTAATAACTTTAGTCTTATTAGGCACCTTTTATTGTTTTACAAATTTTTTAAGTATAGTAGTACAAAGAAACAAAATTAGAAAAATCCATTAACATTAGCTAGCCGTTAAATAGCTGCTATAATTAATTTCAATTGATGCTTTTTTTTCCGTAACACATTTGTTGCGAAAGCGCATTTGCCTGTTTGGAGAGAAATAAAAAAAATAGCCGAGATCATGTGACTCGGTCGTGCGGTGCCGGAGCCCATTAATAAACTATTAGATTGATACTAGAATTCCTTTTGATAAGTAACAACTTTGAAATGCTCGATCGGGGGAAAAAAATATTTCCTCCGAATAAATGTATTATAATTATATATTAATACGTGAGATGTAATGTAGTGAAGTAATGCCAGAATATATTTTCTAGAAGATCTAGAATATATTTAAGCTTGGCCGAGATACGTATTTATCGTATTCTTGGTATTTATAATCTTATTCTAAATGTTAATTGTTCTAAATGTCGCCGTGCTGTGCTGTCAATAAAAAATGAAAAGACCATCAAGAGTAATTATTTTAAAGGAATCACCTGTGATTACAACGAAATGAGTTTTTTCTCGAAATCATGTCATTGCGTTGAACGATGTTTCTCAACGTTTTATGAATATGAATAATTTTCAACATTAAAACAATAAGAATACATGTAAGGCAATTTAACATTTTTTTAAAAACCATTTCTTATACCACACAAAAGAGATGCAAGGCACATGAACATTTTTATGAACTACATAAACAAAAACATCTTAAAACATTTACTCTAATATTAATGTTTAAAATTTCTCTCAAATTTCCTACAAAAATAATTACACATAAAATGAGAATTTTTAAAAACAACTAAAATTGTTCACAGATTACTCTTTGCTGTGGTAGTAATGAAAATGTAAGAGGCATTTATGCACAAGCAGAAATAAATAATATGGGAATAGATATTTTTCTTTCACACTATCATTTTTCAATTTACATTTCAGTACACTCTGATACATCTAAACTGATGTTTACAATGCCGAAGTTACAACTTAAATTACAAGGAAACTCTTATAAAATACTAAAAATAAAAAGTTGCCAGCTTCAGCAAACAGTTGAAAGAAAATCATTAAAACAGTTTTTTGTTGTTGTTAAAAAAAAATAAGGAATTTTTGTTTCATGTTTTTTGATGGTTTTGAAAAAATATTCACAAGCTTAGCTTAATATAAAAAACATGGACATGAAATACTCATAATAAAACACATGACAGTTAAATATATATAAAAAATAAATACTTGAGGGAACAAACATACATTAATAAATAATAATCACTAAACATTTCTGTGATTCTCATTAAATTTTACCACACTACAGGTTTATAGTTCGATTCCAGATTAGGGACTGGACAAGATTCACTCAACCTTTCATTCTGTCAGGGTCACTAAAATGAGAGCCAAGTTGCTTGGGAACTAAGCATCAAGGGTCCCGTGTTAGGCTGACTATCTGAACAGAACATATGCTATAGCATATGTATATATATATATATAGCATATGTTATAGCCTCTTAGGGCCCATGATCAAGAAAACAGGGCTGGGCATTGCAGGTTGTATCCTTAATAGATTGTAGTACTACAGGTATATTTTATTTTTTCCTCATTAATTTTAGATGTTTTAAATTTGACCTCATACTGAAATATTTGTTTCATATTTCTCAAAATAAATTGTCAATAGATGGAATTCTAAACTATAGTCCTGCATAGGGTTGGATAACTTGAGTTTAACCAAACCCAATCTGACCTGCAATTCGAGTCGGATCACCATTAAATTTTTTCACTGCGGGTTGTTTTTGGGTTAAGTTTTGATTCTTTCGGGTCAGGATCAGATTGATACAAATTTTTAAAAGAAAGTCCTGAAAATTTTCCAATTGAAAAAAAAAATATATATATATATATATATTAGGTAGTAACGAAAGTTTTCTGCCAAATCACCATTACATAATACTAATTATAATATATATAATTAACTGTAATTTTATATATAACCACCATTCTGCCAAACCTTCACAGTGTCATATGATATAATACTAGTTACCTAAAGTCGTACACTTTATTAGGCGACATTCTATAGCTGACTGTTTGTAACAGAACTGGAAGTACACAATGGTTCTAATCTGGTAGCGTGATAGTTCCATTTCAGACACCTTGTACTTAATAATAACGATATTTTTTTTACAAATTTCACAACACAGTGTTATAAAGCAAGTCTCTTTCTTTCAAATGCCAAAATTCGTTTGACAAAATATGAGCAAACACATCAATGTGAACTGTTTGAACAGACTGTATTAGCTGTGGCGGGAAACTTTCGTTAAAACCTGATATATATATATATCAGTGTCCCAGGAGAGGCCAAAAAAATAAAAAGTTTGAAAATCCAAGTCTCACCATTTAAAAATGTTCTTTCTGTCATAATATGATATTACAAAAAAATTCAAGTCATTTCACAAAGGTTTAGAGGTTCCCCCAAGCTAATAAAAAATTGGGAATTTATGGAAAATTTTAATTTTTAATTAATATGCAGGATTGCAGAATTCTACCACATTTCTCTGACAATTTTTTTAATCCTAAAATTTGTTTAAGAACACTTTATCGTGTTTAATAATGATTTAATTTTATTATATATTTTTATTAAATTTTTTTTATAAAAACTTATAAAATTACTATCCGAGGACCATATTTCATTTTTCTGATCATTACTTTTCTAATGCTCTTCAATCTTTATTAATCTAATGGATTTCATTAAATTAATATCATGAACTACAATGTTTCTAATATTGATAATAGATGGCAGCTCCAGCAGGCGTTAAAGGAAAGTTTCATTGATTATTTATAAGTCTTCAGTTTTGGATATCAATGAAGCCAATAAATCTTCTGAAGAAACCTTTGAAGTTGTTGTAGGAAGGAGTTGTAGTAGAAATACATTTAGATGGCAATACAAAGCCCAAAGGAAATAAATCTAAGCTCGACAGTCGCAGATCCATTATTACTCCAAGATTGCTGGTGTTTTAGATTGAATTAACACCAGCATAAAAGATCCACAATGATAATAGCATCTGTAATAAACAAAGAAAGTTGCTCTTTCTCTACCATGATGTCTGACCCGTTTGTAAAAATCCATAGTGCTTTAAAAAAATACTGTTCATCGGGAATATCAATATCTTTGCCAAGAAATCGTTCAACAATTAAAAACACAGTTTGAAACATCAAAGTCAGTTGTTCATTGAGGTGGAAAACTGTTAGCCAATTTGTCATCAAAAAGCATAGGAAATATTGATCATTTAGTGGTACTAGCTTTTTCTTTGCGAGATAAACGTACTAAGCTTCTTGGAGTTTCTAAGTTATAGTCTGGAACTGGCAAAGAAGCAGCTGATGCTGCTTCAAAGCTCTTAAAATCGTGGAAATGTGAATCTTAAGTAATTGGCATGTGTTTCGATACACCCCATACAAATAATGAAAGATTCAAAGGAGCATATACAATAGGGTGGGCCGAAAAAAACTTTTTTTTTATTTTCGATGATGGGTAGTGCGGAAAAGTGGCCACTAGTGGTACCAAGTTCACACAAAAAACTTGAGATTTTTAGGACAATTCCTACATTTGCCGCTTTTGGCTTGAAGTTTTGCTAAAAGGCTGATTTTTGAACTTTTTTAGCAAAAATTTTAAAAATGTTAAATTAAACTTATTTTAATCGTATTTACTTGAAAATGCATATTTAATGTTCCAAATGTATAAATAAGCTCTGATAATGTATTATTTAATTGCTATGTGTATTTTAAATTGGACGATTTTTATAGCCTTTTTGCGTTTAAGTGAGCAAAAGTTGCATGTATTGTTTGGATCTTTCAACGGTTTATCTCTTTTGTCTTGTTTATGTCCCTTGGTCTTCCTTATTTTTTCGATGCTTTAAGGGTCATATATTTGGGTGACGGACAGCAGAATCCCTCAGAAACAGATCTTGAAGGAGAGAAGGGGGTGAGGCGAGAACGTAAGCGAACGCAGTGACTCATCGCGATGTTGGGGGAGTGAAGGAGGAAATACAAGATGGGAGAAAGTGCGTTAAGGGATGCTTATTATTTTCAGTGCTCAGTTTCCTTGAGACATGGCAGACGCTGTGTGAGACAGGAATATGCATTTAGGAGTGTTTGGCTTTGAAGGGCCTGGTTCAGATTCAGATTCAGTCGAACTGTTTGCTTGAAAGCTCCCACTACTTGACTCTTCTAACAATATAACTGTCTTCCATCTGGATCTAACTCCACTCGTTCATGGCTTTGACACAGAACCACTATTCCTCGTTGAAATTGTATCCCTTTTCATTTTCCACGATATTTTCTTTGCAAGAGTTTTGCTTGTTTTTATACCAATATTTCCGATAAATTTTTTTCGAACAGTTCTTTGATCCTTCAAGAAGTTCACCTCCCGATGTGGAACTTTACGTCTGATGTCGCAGCTACAATTATTCAAGCCTCTACACTTACAAGCTGCAATGTCAGAGAGAGGTTTCCGCATTTCGTACGAAATCTTCGCGGATCGCCTTCCCTTTAATGCCCGCATGATTACAAGATTTCTCCAATGATCTATACTCATTGTAATAGTTTTTAATCTTTCCATTAATTGTCCGTTGGGAAACCACTCGTATGGAAGATTTTATCCAGATTTTGGAAATTTTTTCACCTACCATTTTAATAATATCATCCACTGGTTGAACATAAATATCTCGATTTTCTTCTATATCGCTTCGCAACCAATAGTAATGACGCATGATGTCGCAATAGTTGGCAATTGCAAGTCTTTCAATTTGCACGGTGCCCCAAAATGGCTGCTTTTCACGCTATCACATGTCTTTACATGATCATGAACTTTAGCACTTGCCTAAACTCGTCGTAATAAAACGCACAAAACACAGTAAAGGCATGTTAAACGATCCAAAAAGCAATGTATTGCATGAGAAAAAGGTTTTACTTTTACACTGAACAAATGTCACAGGAATACCGAGCACTGAAAAATAATAAGCATCCCTTATCGCACTTTCTCCCCTCTTGTATTTTTTCCTTCACTCCTCCAACATCGCGATGAGTCACTGCGTTCGCTTATGTTCTCGTCTCTCCCCTTCTCTCCTTCCAGATCTTTTTCTGAGGGATTCTGCTGTCCGTCACCCAAATATATGACCCTTAAAGCATAAAATAAAATAAGGAAGACCAAGGGACATAAACAAGACAAAAGAGAGAAACCGTTGAAAGATTCAAACAATACATGCAACTTTTGCTCACTTAAACGCGAAAAGGCTACAAAAATCGTCTAATTTAAAATATACATAGCAATTAAATAATACATTATCAGAGCTTATTTATACATTTGGAACATTAAATATGCCTTTTCAAGTAAATACGATTAAAATAAGTTTAATTTAACATTTTTAAAATTTTGCTAAAAAAGTTCAAAAATTAGCATTTTAGCAAAACTTCAAGCCAAAAGCGGCAAATATAGGAATTGTCCTAAAAATCTCAAATTTTTTGTGTGAACTTGGTGCCACTAGTGGCCACTTTTCCGCACTACCCATCATCGAAAATCAAAAAAAAGTTTTTTTTTGGCCCACCCTAATATACAATTCTTGCGCAAAAAATAGGCAGAAACCTTTTGTGGATAGCATGTCGGCATCACATGTTTGAGATTCTACTTTTTGATGCATTTAGTGTGTGTTTTGGACAATCTACTGAGCCTGAAATCTTTTTATTTAAGAGATTCTGAGAAAACTGGTCTAAGCTCAACCACCGTGAACCAAAAAAGCAATCAGTATCCATCATAACAGTACCAGACAGTTTAAAAACTTTTACTTCTGATCAAGTAAAATCTGCTATAAAAATAGTTTGGGATGATTACAAAGAAATTTTAAATCTTGTATCATTAATGATTGGATTAGACATTCAATTTAGAATCTGAAAACCAGGTGCTCTTCACCGAGCTTGCCGGATGGCAATTTATTCCTTGAAAATGAAGTTATTGTTTAATTGGAATGAAAGCACAATGGTATTAACTGCTCAAGAGTTTCAAGGTATACAACAATTTAAACGGTTTGTTGTGTGTGTATAGTTGCTGTCCTGGTTTACTTGCCAATCTGCTGTTGATGTTCTTCCTAATGATGTTTCACTGATTCAAAGGTTGAAAGAATATGATGTCTTCGATGGTTTTATTTACCAATTGTAAGATAATTGTTTACTTAAGTTCACTTTTTGTGCATAAAAAAAAGTCATTTGAATATTAATGGTTTTTAATGTAGCTAATAAAAAAATGCCGCATTTCACATTATTTTGGCCATTTTCATGTAAGTTCAAAGACCTTGGGGGAACCTCTAAATATTTTTTTTAAATTCTGAAACAATTCAAGGTATTTTATATTCACATGAAGACCATTTTTAGTGGGTGAGAGTTCACAATTTTAAAAGTTGATTTTTTTGGGACACCCTTATACATATTTATATATATATATATATATATATATATATATACACACACACACATATATGGATATTGATTGTATATATATATATATATATACTAGGGGGCTCTGCCCCCTGCAAGCTATGCTCGTTAACCCCTGTTCAGATACCGCAGAATCTAAAAACACGCTAATCTGATCGGTTTTAAAAATATTATAGAAGATTGAATTATACTGAAAAAAAAAACTGTCCAGATCTCCCTGTAAACGGGTTTCCATTCAATTTCCTTTGATTTAAAAAATTTAAGGCCAAATCAGTTGCTGTTAAGACATCCAATGGTTATTTTCGTATTTGATTAAAAAGGATCAGTTAAACATTTGAAAAGAAGCTTAAAAAAAATGAATTAAATGTACAGAGTCTTTATCTCCCAGTATTTAAAAAAAATTTCTATAACAATAACCTAAGTCATGTGACTATCATCAACAGTTCTGGGCGAACCACTTCGCTTTTTATATTCCTGGTGCCATTTTGGTACTTTAATGTTAGCCAGGTACAGGTGATAAGTTGCCAAATATTATTCTATCGCCATCATTTCATCTATATTATAATAGTCCAAGTCATGTAACTGCCATAAATAAATACGCTCTGATCCCTCCGCTTTTCATATGAAAGTTTGGCTCAGATATCATATACGGCCCCATATTGGTGCGATTTTTTTCCAACACTAATTTGGGGAAAACATCAACAGCAGAAACAACATCCGGCTTACCAAATCAAGCAAAATAACGATACTATGGTGCCAGTTAAGTACCCGTTGCGTATATGACATTGGCGTCAGAAAAAAATCGCGCCAATATGGGTCCGTATATGACATCTGTGCCGAAAGTTTTCCCTTTTGATTAAAAAATCAAATTTCGTTTTCGAATAAAACTACATAAAAGTTTCCATGGTATAATTTGGAGAGTGGTTTGGCGATTTATATAATTTGGCGAAATGGGTCAACGGAATAATTAAGTAGTACCGTATTTTTTAATTATTTTCTATTATTTTTAAAGGAAAATAACCAAAAATATAATTAACTATAGAACAAAACAATTTATGTAATTAAAAAAAAGAAAATAAAGTAAATAAGCATTTATTATTAAATAAACAACAATAGCCGGGTTACCATGTCAATCAAAATAATGCCATTTTGCTGCCAATTAGCTACCCCGTGCGTATATGACATCTGTGCCAATATTTTTCTTTTCATTTCGTTTAAAAAAAAAAATAAAGAAGTGAAAGCCATTTATTTTAAATGTTTCAGTTTGTATTTAATAAAATGATAATGAAATACAAATTGAATTATGAATAAAAGTAACATGATACATTTCTTAGCATACATTTAAGGGAGGCCAATCTTCTCACCAAATTAGTTTAAAATTGTAACCTTTTCTAAAATCTGAAAAAAAATATCTGTTTGATTAAAATTTGAGTTGCCATCATTAGAAAAATGTATATAAAATTAGAAAAAAATTAATATTTCGAAAACTAATTCGAATTTAAAAATTCTAATACCAGTTTTGAAATCTGCGGATCAATATTGATTTTTGGTGTTAATTTCATCGCAAAGTATTCAATATTTTAGGAGAAATCGCCGTGAAACATAATCAGTTGTTTAATCAGTCGATTCATACTTCCGTTTCATAAATTCGTTTCATTAAGATTTTATATATATAGGGTAGATATATGTATTCATTTTTATACAAAAAATATAAAACTGATATTAAAGATATAATTATGCACTACTTTTCCATAAATGTACTAAAAAATGGATTAATTTTCTATCACTTTGGGTGTTGGAGTGTGTTGGGTCTCAGAGTGAGAATTAAATAAAATTTTTTTTTGATTGGCTTTGGGTCAGGTTTTAGGTTGATTAAGCAGAATTTTTGAATTCAGGGAGTCAGATAAAACCCAACCCATGTAATACTTTACTCCAAACTACTTGCTTAAAATTTGTGGCCAAAACTTAATCAAAATGCTCACAATAGAAAACCCTAAATATTGACAAATATAAAAATTACTGGATAACTTCTACAATAAATAAAACAAACAAGTAAAAAATAATTCAACCAATGTACAAAAGTTAAACTCGCATGCAATGCACATACTTCCAATAACACAAACATAAATACAGCAGATTCCCTCAAATCCGCACAGCTTGGGACCAGAGGTTGTGAGGATTTTAGAATTTTGTGGATTTTTGGTCATTGGCTTTGTTTACATTTTTTAAACAGTAATTTGAATGTAATAATGCAATCAAAATTATAATGAATGCTTGCAATATAGTTAAATATTAAAATAATTGAGTAAAGTAATAACTAAAATCATAAAGTAAGACAGTTTTAAAAATGATTAATTTATTAAAAGTAAAGGTCAAGTAAATAATTAATCTTTTGTTAAATATGCATAATAAAGATGAGATACATTTTTCATGAAATTTTTCTCATAAAGGTACCCTATTAATTCACATCAAAATCATAAAGTAAGGAAGTTTTATTTCAAGTTTAGCCAGCTTTAATAACCAAAAAAAGCTTGATTAATATATAAATATATTTGGTAAAAAGATTGTGATTACCAGTGATATCAGCAATATCTTTATTTTTTTCAGAAATAAATTTATACTTCCTTCCTGAAAAACCACGAGTTCAGTCATATTATCAATAATTACGTATTAAAAAATGTATAGAGTGATATAAAACTAAAAAATTCTATAATTCTGTACCTACATCTGAACTGAAAGTTTCATTGTTTACATCCGTGATGATGTGCGGATTTGGGGGAGTCTACTGTATAACAAAATCCTCAGCATTTTCAATTCCCTTGCTGTCCTAATGACTCCAAACTGTTATATAACATTGGTTCTACTTATTAAAAATCACCACCCATTATATAAACTGACACAATTCACTTAAATAGTGCAGAGCTTTTGATTTGATCAAAAAGACGCTGTAGAAGGTAATGATTGAAAAAAATTATGTCTATGTTGTTGAAAGATTCAATTACTTCAAGCAGCTTCTTTGAAGTAATAGTAATTTGCATAAATAAGAAATGTTTACTTTATGAATACGATTAGATATATATGTATGAAAGGTCGGAAGTGAATTTCAGGAACAATGACATAAAGTCTAGATGGTTTAATTTAAAATAAAATAAGAAGTCAAATAAAAAATAAAAGATGACATTTCAACTGCATTAAATAATGTTGAACTTAATAGGTGATGCTTGAACAGAAAAAAACTTCCAATAAATGAACACAAACTAAATCAATTATAACAAAAATATACTTACGAAAAACTTCTCTCATAATATAGCTCACTATTAACATGTTTAATGAAGTATGTGCATTATATGAATCAGCTTCACACAAGTTTTTGTCATTCATTTAGAAATCCATTAAAAGGTCAAGAAACTCTCACACTACCTCTTAAATAGGAAAGTGAAATGGTCACATGCTGAACATACCTCTATTCTGAAAATTTCCATTCATGTCACATATGATAGCTATTATTGCTAAATTGAAAAGATAATCTAATGTTTCACAGGATGCAATGTCACCATCTAGTGATGGAAAAATACATTACTCTGTTTTATTGAAAGTCATGCTGACATTATGCATTGCTGATAGTGACCTTCAAATAACCAAGAAAATGAGTTTAAACTAGATGAAGCTCTTGTAAAGGATATAAAACTAACGTAACACTAGGTTACTACGAGCCTGAAAGGTGAAATAAAAGGGTAGGTAATTTATACATTTTAATGAAAATGAATAAAAACATTTTAAATAAAAACTTGCTGAAACTGAATTAAGTATTGGTAATCAGGAGAGGAGAACTAAATTGCTGAGATAAGGAGATTAATGAAGAAAACATATTTATTATTCCTAACACAAATGACTGAGTATACTGTTTAACACATACAAGCAGATTGACATCAAAATGAGTGCTTTCAGTTTATTAGATGAATGTCAACTGCTCCTCTTCTCAAGAAGAATACATACTTTTTGTGCCCAAGAGCTTTGCTATGATAATTTTGATGCACAGAAGAGACTAACTCTATCAGGCAGCACAGTGCCATGGCGTAAAGAGAAGATTAGAGCAACACTTATCCAATTTGCATTGCCAATCTGGCCATTACAGCAATAGTTGTATGTTACAGATTCGAAATGAAACTAACATGGCCAAAATTTAAAGAAGTTGGAATTATTTGACAATAATCTAGAGATTAAAATATACTAAAAATATCCGGAGTCTTTGGCCAAAAGCTAGGGCCTTGGTAAGTCCGTACATAAAAAAATAGAGAATCAAGAAAAATAAAGCAAAACACCAAAAATCTGTGATCAGATAAAAGTTTAGAACTGTGGAAAATTTTTAACTCTGATTTTTAAAAGGACAAGAAATAATATCACCTGATTTTCTGGGATTTTTAAAGAAATAAATGCAGAAGAAAATGCAATATAAGTAAGTACCCATAAAATTGGTTACAAAAACTAAACTATCTTTTTTCCCCCTAAATCTCCTCAGAAATTAAAATAAAAAAAAGTATCAAGTATTAAAAACATCTTTCTGATATATCACAACATGCTCATGAAGAAAGGTGCGATTAAGTCTGCTGCATTGATGTATCTATAAGAGATGAAAACAGCTAAGATGCCAAACAGCAGAAAATAAAACATGGAAATGGCACTATGATGCCGTAAGAATCAGGGTGACAATTATTTAGCTTTGGAAAAAACCTTTAATTATCATAATATCGCGTTAACCCCCCCCCCCCCCCCAATTTTGTAAACAAATTTGAAAATTTCAAAAAATCTCAAAAAAGTGGCTGCTTCCTCCCCAAAATTTACAAAATTAAATTTAAGAAAAGCTGACTGTTCACGAAACTAAATTTCAGGAAAACAGCCCTTTCACAAAAAAAACACAGCCTGTGAACCACACCATCATGGTAAATGTAAATTCTGAAAAAATCTAGCTTTTTTTCTTCATTTTACTATACATCTGAACATAAAGTAAAGCATCTTTTGTTTATTGCTAGTTGTCTTTCTTACTCTTTCTCCCATATATCCTAATTTGGATTCAACATTGATTGGCTGGTAAATGACGTTATAGTAGTAGGTGTGGTGATCATATTTTCAGTGATTTCTTGTACTTCCTAATTTGGCCACACTTGCTTTTATTTTGCTGCGCTTGTTTGCTTCACGTTCGCATTGTGTGTCTGCTGGCCCCAAGTAATCAGAGATTTTGTGATTTTGCAACACCATTCATTTTAATGTTTGTTATTTCATCTTCATGTACAACTCTTCTTTTATATTTTCTAAAATATGAAGCTTGGATGTCAATCCACATGTCATTATAGCACAAGTTTTTTTTCCCCTCAATTTATACAAAAATGCATACTTTGTGACAGTTGGCAATTAGCAACCCCCCCCCACGCCCTCAACCAGCACATATATTTCATACCCTTTTAATCCCGTGTAAGTGATTATTTTACGATTTTTACGGTATGCTAAAATAAAGCAATAAAGATTTACATACAAATTATGACATCAGTTTGTAACTGAGAGAAGTTTTCTCTTCCAAAGTTTATGTCAATTCAGCATTGCTTTTTGGACAGCACTGCAACACTAAAGAAAAAGTTTAGGTATTACCTCTATGGATAAAAAACTGTTCCCTTTTCTGGTTTTTTAAAGGGGTCTTACATATAGTTTTTCAGATTTTTAATTGATTATTTGATTTCTCAAGTGCTTCAAGAAATCAAAAGTTTATGAGGATATAAATGTGCACTTTAGTATCTGCTGGAAAAGTTTGACTTCTATAACATTAAGTTAAAGACTGTAACCTTTTATTGAGCATGCTTAAATTTTTTGCACGAGTGAACATGTGGCATATATTTTGTAGTTATTCACTGCCATATATACTCGTGTAAAAGTCGAAGAATTATAGACAAAATTTGGTAGTTGAAAAGGGAAGGGGGGGGGGGGGTCAACTTATAAAAAGGTAGTAAAAAAAAAATTGTCGATAATTGGGGAATGGGCAAGTTTTTTAAGTAATAACATGAGATAAAAGCGGACAATGGTCATTTCCCTGTGATTGACAAAAAAGGCTCAATAATAATGTCCCTGTAATTGTTCTGCACCCATTTTCTCTTCAATACAGGAGCATTCCTTTCAACATTTTAATCCCCTTTTTAAAAACAGTTCAACTTGAGAATGCTTCCACTTCTAGATACCTTTCTTAAAACTCCTTAATACAAAGTACTATATTTTAGCAATCTGAGAAGTTGTTTACCCTTGTAAAGGCCTGAATAGATTTTTGAGAGAATTTTTTCTTTATAAGTATCATTGAATTGATGTGAATTGGTTTCAATATAGTTTAAGATTCTTTGGTTTTACATAATTAATTATACAGTTTTAAAACGTTAGATAATAACGAAAAAAAAAGTCCGATTAGAAACGTAAAAAAGTTTACTAATTTAATGAAAATTTATTTATTTATTTATATCCTTGATTACAAATCATTTTTCAACATACTACCAGAAATGAGGTTCGACTTATACACGGAAATTCAATTTTTTTTCAAAATTTTGCTTAAGAATTGGGGGGGGGGGGGGGGAGGTTTGACTTAGACAAGAGTATATATGGTATGTTATTAAAAATGCAAGATTTCGGATAACAATTATACATAGCAGTAAAAATTAAATTTTAATTGTATGCCATTTGTGAGAACAAAGTTTAGGAAAAATCACATTAGTTGAAATATTTGCAACAGTGTGCTGATTGAAAGCTTAAGAAAAATAAATGGCCCATGAGATGTTATGAAATGGCTGACGTATTATGTCTTGTAGTGTTTTCCACATCTCATATTTTTCTCATCAACAGCTAATGAAATGGCTGTTGAAAATTTCTTCACGAGGAAAGACAGTCCAATTAGAACATTAGAGCTTGAATTTAATAAGCATCACAGCATATTAGGCCGCCTTCCTCCTTCTCAAACATATAAAAGCAGGAAAATATCTCCTGTTTATTTTAATCTCAAAAGAAATTTTTGAGTAACATATATAAATGTGTGAGTGTGTGTGAAGCAGGTAGGTACAAAAAAGTATGTTTGGGACCTCATTGTTAACCAAACTTATTCCTTAAACAGTGGACTTTAAATACAGAAAGTTCGATCGTGTTTGGAGGAAGTCCCAAGAACCATAAATATAATTTAGAATCATGTCATGGCTTTTAGAGAAGGATAAGTATTTCAAGTTCTGCATTCTTAGCTTGTGATCTCAAATTTTGAACAAGCACTTGTAATTTTTTAAGTAGTTAACTAGATGGAAATTTAAACTTAATTGATTTAGAATTTTTTTATTGGATCCGACAAGCAAGCCTTGGGTGCACTGAAATAGCAGATTCTTGCAAATAGCTTTAGTTTGCATTTTGAATCTTAAAGTTGGATAGAATTTAATATCCAAGACTTACTGGGCTAAGAAAACTATTTTCCAGAGACAGATTCAGAATTGGGCTAAGAGTTGGAAAATATTTCAAATTGGAAATTAGTATAAATTTTAGATTTAAAATGGGACTTTAATATTTTACTACCTTTCATATATCTACATACAACTACTTATTAACTAAGGTTAATTTTTAAAATGATTTGATGCATAAGCAGGATGAAAATGAAAGAAAATCAATAAAAATTAAAATAATTACAGATTTACTCTGAAAATTTTCATTGTTGAAGGACAAAGGAAAATGCATAAAAGAAAGAAAGAAGAAACAAAAAAGGAAAATCATGTATATAAGAAATGTAGACTAGTAAAAAATTGTGGTCAATAAAAAAAAAAAATTATACTTATAAATATTATATTGGTACCTACTAAATTAAATATATGTATGTGTGAAAGAGAGGGAGAGAGTGCGATGTACTGTTGCAACCATCCTTAACATTATAATAGCAATGCAGAATGCAAGATTGTGTTATATGTTTCAATAACAATAGAAAAAGCACTATTATCAATGTTTCACCTGAAAGAGTTTTTTTCCCCCCGAAAAGGATACCCTATGAGTTCTCTTCTAGATACACATTATTCTTACTTGTCTATTTTTTCAAAAATAAATATATTTGAGTTGAGTATAAGATGATTGTAATTTAAAATGTATATAATTTATCCTCTTAAAATGTTTTCAAAACCAGATAATACAAAAGTTTGAAACATAACACAATGCTTCGTTTAAAAATAAATGGTCAAGTGCAAGCATTACTCGCACACAGAGGGTTCCGTAGAATAAATATATGAATTTGTAATTGTATTTTTAAAAAAAAAACAAAAAAAGTTGCTAAAAGAATACTAAGACTTTGTAAAAAACTATACAATGTAGGGTTGGGTACAACTGTATATATTAGAAAAGTGTAAATGGGTATACCATGAAAGTTCAAAGAGATATGGAACCTAAATAATATCAAATATAGCTATTCGTATAACTCTTTTTCTAATATTATCCTAATCTGTTTATGATGAAGTTACTGACAATAAAAGCAGTGCATAGTTAAACTTCATTTGGCATTTCATGAAACTAAATTCAGCATAGTAATAACCTTTACTTCTACAGTGTAGCTAAAACAAAACCTTTGTTCAAAGTTTAAATTTGGCATTGTGTTAAGTGCGCTTCGAATTGAGGTCTCAAAGTTGCAACGCCGCCTTGGTCAGTGCCTCGTTTTTCCAGATAGGCGTTGAATTAACTCTTAAACTACTCGAGGCGTATTGAGATATACAATCAATGCAAACTATCGTGAATCCCACAGTATTTATGCGATTCATTCTAATTAAATCTTTCAAGGGCGATGCCCTTAAAAAACGGACGCCTAATTTTAATTCCAAAACAAACGGCACCAAGAATATTTAATTAAAATTTTCCTTTTATGATGTACGTGAAAATAAGCAAGTTTGCATTTTCTAATAAATTCGTTTATAAATTCTGGTGTCAGTTCATTATTTCATAAGTTTATAAATAGAATTACTCCGTGCCGGAAAGGATTAAATGGTCGCAGGACACCTAAAGCTTCAAAATTTAAGAAATTTTAATTTTTTTAGATGTTAAACTCCTATCATTTCTGAATATTTTGATATAATTGTTTCCTTGAAATTCCCATTAGAACAGAAGTTTTGGCTTTTAGAATTATACCTGCTCAATAGCTGAAGCGGCGTTTCCGAAACTTTAAAGTCATTATTTTCCAAATGACGTTTTTTTGGGCATAACGCGCAGGATACCTCAAAAACTTCTGAATATTTTTTCATGAAATTTTCAAAACATATATTTCATGTTAGTCTGTATAAACTGAACCTAAAATTTCCTTTTTATTGTTCAAAAAAATATTTTTTTTAAGTGATTTTACTGTTGAAATTTTCAAAATTTTGTATTAGCTAAATGCAACATTGCATTAAAAATATAAAAATGCTTTAAATACAAATTTATTTAAGTTCAAAGAAATTATTACAATCAGAAGTATAAGTAAGCACGAAAATTTTCATTCTAGTTGCAATATTTATTTTGTAATCCTGCGCGTAAACTGTTATGCCAATTTTTTGTTCGACAAATGTCTAACAGTTTCGAGCCCCCTATAAATACTAATTCTGTATCTTGCAATTTTTTAAATACATGAAACGAAAGAACATACTTATATCTTTCATCCCATTTAAAATTGTGTTTTAAAATCAAATACATTTTAAGACATTAAATGTTGAAAATGGTCTTTCTAAAGCCTTGAGACCCCTTAAATTAGTATGTTTTTAACAATTTGACTTTTATTGTTTTTATACTGTTACTGCACATTACATTACACATATATATCATTAAAAGTTGTTAACTAGGCATAGAGTACGCCGCCCCTGTCCTTGTGTATGTTCAAACTGACCGTACCTTTAAGGGTTAATATCTCAGCTAATTACCGATAATTTTTTTCGAAAATCATTATCAACAATGCTTTTATTCTTCTGCAATGATAGGTATATTCAGCGATGCTCAACAATTTTTCTGAATGCCCGTAAATCGAAATTTGTGTATAACAGAAAAATGCTAATTACTCAAAAACTATGTGACCTAGGGTAATCGCTATAATTTTCCGGCAAGGTTTGTATTAATGTCTACTACCTCTAATTTTTTCATAATTTTAGTTTCAGTAGATTTGGAATTAGATTGGGGGGGGGGGGGGGGGGGAACATATTTTTGAGCTACATTTTCAACAATATCTTTGAAAATATAATACCTAAAATTAAAAGGAATGTATTTTTGAGTTCAGCGTTACAAAAGCTTTCACAGGATACCCCACATGATATACAAAGAAAATATTTTTTTTTCAAGTAGCATAATTAGCCCCTCTACTTTTTTACTAAATATATTTATGAATGTTTATTAATCTGAAAATATGTGGGTCAATGGTCTTTATTACTTCCCCGAATTTGAACTTTCCACGTTCCATAGTTTACGAGTAAAATGGCTGTGACAGACAGACGGACAGACACAAGAGTGATCTTATAATGAATCCGTTTTTACTTTTTAAGTACGGAACCCTAAAAATGATTAATTTAAAATGAAATATTCTTTATATGTCAGTCAAACAGTTATATATATTAAACAAAAACATAACTTGCAGAACAAATTAAAAATGAAAACAATTTATTTCCTACATTGTTTAAGCCCGAGAAGGGACAGATATTAAGATGTTTCATTCAGTTAGCTCTACATTTAATTTTACATTTTTGTAACAAATAAGTTAAACCAATTGAACATTAAAAAATAAAAATAAAATTCAATGATGAATAATATGATACTTTAAACACCCTAAAAACTTGGATTCCGTTCAAATGAAAGCGAAATAAATCTTAGATTTTTCCCATTTATTAGTTGTAAATATTGTATTGCAGATTTTGTATTACGTTTATGATGATTGTACATAAAATCATAAGGCACGTCTAAACTACAAATCTTTAAAAAAAGTCTAAGATTTATAAAACACAAACTTCTTACCATCATTAAGGTTTAATTATCACATCACAATTTATGGTGTAATTTACCAATGATTAATAAAAAATGGTTCATGAAAGCAATAATACAGGTTGTCTTTGTTTGGACAAAAAAACTTCTTATCCGAGCATAAAAAATCAAAATTTACTTAATTTTAGTTACCCTTGTTTTCCACTTGGGAACACTATGGATGCAAAAATAGTGTTATATCTTTAAAGCTAATATTTAACAACAGTATAGCTGTTATACAGTAAGACATAAAAAAAGGCAGTTTTACTTTAAAATTTTTTTACCCCTTTTCTTCGCAGGGAACAATGTAAACGCAAAAGGAAATTGTTAACTAAGTTAAACTTTGAGTATTTATTTTGTGGTAACACCAGTCCTTTCTGTGCCAGGCAAAAAAATGACAAAAAAAAAAAAGGAAAAAAAAAGACCTTGAGTGAAAATTTTAGATAAAAAATGCCACAGACATAACGTTAAAAGTCTCCATCTTTTTAAAATTTACAAATAATGGACCCCATCAGTGGTGACGTCAAAGGCAACCCAATTCCACGTAACAACCATAAATTGGATCCAAATAAACCACAGAATTCAGAGACAGATAGGGAGGAAACGTGATGGTTTGGCATGAAGCTAAAAATAAAACCTTGAAATCAATTAAAACCTGTCACAATTCGGTCCAAACAATTGCGGGTAGCTTTGAAAACCTCTCCCATTCCAAATAATTCAACCCTGGTTCCACGTATTCGTCTTGTTTGGGCGAATGACTTGAGCGATATCTGGCTTCATATTGCAAGCCGTTTTGACACATAGTGCATCTCTTATACACTCTGAACTTTCTGGGTTTGTTTGGATCCAATTTGCAGTTCATACGCGGAGTTGAGTTGCCTGTGATGTCGCACTGATGGGGTCCAATATTTTTTATTAATTGTTGATACAAAAATAAATTGCCTATGAACAATATATATATTACACAGTGAAAAGGTACGTGTGTAACACTGACATCATATTGACGATGTAACCACAAAATAAATTTCACTTATTTGAAAATTTATTAATTTCTAAACATTGGAATAATTCAATTTTTACACCATCTTAAAACAATAGAAACAGTTCAGAGTTGGTTTCCAGCTAATATTACTTAACGAAATTAAAACTTCATCTATAAATAAATAAAAGAAAACATAAATAAATCACAAAGTTAACACCTTTTTAATCGAACTACGTGCTCATCTGTATGTAACTTATAGTCACACTTAAAAATCAGTATCAGTAAAATTTATTTAAATTTTTTATTACTTTTATTTCCACTATGATACCATATTCATCTGATTTTTAATTCTTAAAAAAAGAATTATTTTAATTCCACTTTTCACGTGGAAATCTTTCAACTGAAAAATAATTGCTGGAAACAAAAATTTATCACGGCTTTTGAAATTTTTGCAACAATAAGAAATAATGTTAAATTTTTATAGGAAAATGTCCATTGATTCTCAATGAAAATAGCGAAATTTGTAATTATGAAGAAAAATATTTGAAAAATTTAAATAAAACATAGTCTGTGCCACTTTCTTGGTTATAATCCACTCATATGCAAAGGCATTTTATCATCCGTTTTCTGTCTGATATCAGGCAAATGTTTTTACACTTTAAATTTATAATAATATTAAAATTAACAAAGAATAAAAAATGAGTGGCATCAGGGACAAAAAGGTGGGAAGAAAAAATGAAAAAGTTATGATCTCCATAGGCTTTTCTATGTTAAATTAACATTGAGAAGTGGCACTGGAAATAAATAAGTATTGTGCTGCCGCGCAATACTTAAATAAACAACAAAAGCAACTAAAATAAAAAAAAGAACAGTATTTTAAACTATCATAGAAACATGTAAGTCTATACATTAAAATTAATAAATCAAAAAAGGACTTAAATAATTTTACAAATATTAAAATACCAGAATAGAAAATTACCTGCTGTACAAAACTAAAACATTATAATCCATAATTTAGTTTCTGTTCTTATTTGATTTAATCCTTATCTTCACTATCATGTGTTGAATACAGATAAATAATTCACACTTTTACTGAAAAAAATGTCTTCATGTTTCATAATTAACAAATCTTCAACTATTTTTAAATTTTCAACAATCATTTCAGTTATTTTCATTTGAAATATTTTTTTCCGAGAGATATCTTATTTTTGGCATTTACAATACAATCCAGTACAATTTAGTTTATCAATGATAATTCAATATAGGTTCAATCTACATATTTAATTTGTAGCAAATGTCTACTTTTAAATTTTCAACAACAGTTTCTAATTATTTTTATTTGGAATACCCCTCTCGAGATAAACTTATTTTTGGCATTTACAACACTCAGCATTCATTATTCAAACTATTTTCATCTTTATTATGTATATAAATCATATTCAATTTTCAGCTATTTTTGAATTTCAGCAACAGTTGGCATTTATAATGATCACCTTCACCTACAATTTAATTTGATAAAAATAATTTAACATATTTCAGTCTGTAATGTTTTTAGAGATAATATTCAAATTTAATTTTAAGCAAATATTCAATTATTTTTAAATTTTCCATAGTTTCCAGTTAACTTTTCATACTTTTTTTTTTGCATTCACAATGCTGATCATCTACTACAATTTAATTTAACAATAACAATTCAATGTACTTCCAGTCATTGTAAAATGGTTTAGAAAAAATATCTATATTTAATTTTCAGCAAATCTTCTTCTTCTTTTAAAATTTCCACAACAGTTTCCAGTTAACCTTTATTCAGAATTTTTTTTTTAGAGATAAACTTTTTTTTGGCATTTACAATACTCATCATCCATTACAATTTAATTTAACAATAACAATTCAATGTTAATGTACTTCCAGTTGCTGTACAATTGTTTTATCCATATTTAATTTTCAGTAAATTTTCAAATTTTTGATAAACTTTTTTATAAATTTTGAGGAATTCATTATTTGTTCCACAGTTTTTTCCTGCAACACAAAATAAATGTGAAGAAATATTATTAACTAAAGACTTATCAGAAATACAGTCAAATATCGATAACTCAAACTGCTAATTGAAAAAAAAAATATATTTTGAGTTATGAAGCATTTGTTTTAGAAAATTATTTCTTTTATAAAGAATGCAAAGCTATATTAAGATAATAAAGAAATAAAAAAAATGAGTTATAGACCTTTGACATAAGAAATTTAACACTATTAATTTTATTTAAAAAATAAAATATGGTTTGGATAAACATCTTATCAAATGCTATGTATTTAACAATAATTTTTTACATTTTATAATGTAGAGAGATAATATCTAATTTAATCATATATAATTTACTTAGTGTAAGGATAGTTAAACAGTACACGACCCTGAGATCATAAATACAGTACTGTGGGTTTAAATGCAGGCCAATGAACATTGCAATGTACTACGTATAAAAACAGAGAAATACAGGATGCTTCAAGTACCAAATTACAAACTTTAAGAGGTGTTAGAGCACATTAGAACAAAAAAATTTTGTACCGAAAGTAGGCTTATTTTTCCAACCAAAAGTACAGTGTACCTCACTTTAATTCAAATGCAATCAAACCTTTAACAATAATGGAAACATTTTAATGAAAATGTTAATATATTTACCTTTTTATATGAAATGTGATGGTTTCACAAAAAAGCTTGGAAAAAATTGCAATGAAACTTTGGGCATACATGCTTTACTTTATGTGAAATGCAATGACTTCGATGAAAAAAGAAGGAAATGCATAGCAATTTGGTTTTGACACTTTATGCAATGCCAAATACATTCTGAAATATCATCTATGAACATCTAGTTCAGTGCTGTGTGGATGTGGATGGTGGCTATTTATAGATCCACCACTTCTGGTGATACCATTAAATTTCACACAAAGTAAGGAAAGTTTGTTTTGAAAGTCTATATTATAAAGCAAAAACACGTTCATGAGTAATGCTGATATGTTATATTGATGGTGGCAAACAATGAATTTTATTTGGCAACTTCTAAACATCAAACAATTTCAATGTTTATGTCATCAAATAGAAAAAGAAAAAAATGCACTTTGAAAATTCTATCTCAATTTACTGATATCTAATGGTTTTTAAAATAATTTTCAAACTTGAATTTTTGAAAAATCTATCTCTATCATGTGCAGCTCAATATGGAAGATTAATCTGCTTGCACTTAAAACAACATATTTATAAATATATATAAATAGTTTAGCATTCATTTTCGGCTAATGTTCCATAATGAAATTAACATTTCATTAATAAATAAGTAAGTAAAATAGTATAAATAAAATACAAATTTAACAGATATGTAATTGAATTACATGCTTATGCACTGAAATAATTAGAAATAAAAAGACTGCTGTAAGTAGCGAAAATTTTGGCAATTTCTTTGGCTATTAACCTATGTCTAATATGAAAATATCACTTTTAATAAATGTCAAAACTCTATTTAAATACATATTGATATTTTCATAAAATAATACTTTTGCTTTTTTTAGTAAGCAATTAAAAAAATATATTAAATGTAAAAAATCTATTAGTATTTTTTAAAAAAAAAAAAAAAAAAAAAAAAGGTTTCACTTATGTTCTACACAGTGGGTAGTATATCCTGTTACCCAAAGAGCTGGAGTTGGATCTTCTGATTTTGTTAAAATATCTTCATTAAGCTGTGAACAAAAATCTAAATTGGATTGGAGTATGTATTTTTAACTGACTTTAAATAAAGAAGGTTATACAGTTGATTAATTAACATTAAATTTTAAAACATTGTTAGAATGCATATGTTGTTTTATGTTTCAAAAGTAGTCATTGTATCATGCAAAGTTTTTTTTTTTCAGTGACATGTAAAAAGTTAATATATGAATGTTTACTGTGAATGAAATATGAGTGATACTGATAATAACATAGTTTAAAGTAAATCTGGATAACAATAAAGAGTTGTCACAAAACACATCAAGTACTGTTTCAACTACTGTGCAATAAGTATATATATATTAAAAAAAGGCAATGACAGAATTGTTTACAATTTGTCTTTGAAGATCTGTAAGTAAGTCATAGAACATTACCTTTAAGAAACAATATCTTTAAATCAAATTTATTTTCTGAAAAATCTTACTGAATAAATAAATGTACTATTGTGACCCTGATTTCAGATTTGCTGGTGTTTGCAATGTTCTTTACAACCGCTTAAAGATTGTAACCTTGGTAATAAACAATTTGTACGTGGAATGACAAAAATTTTCATTGAAGATTGGTAAGGGAAAGGGAGAAGGCTAAAATCTTTTTTAAGCAGCAACTAAAATAGTAATGACAATCCTTATAGCAGTAAAGTAAGTTGCCAGTGTAGTAACGCAATAATGAAATTATTAGTTATATATAAGTGCAAAGTCCCTTAATCATTGCGTAATTTTTGGAAAAATTATTCAAAGATCATCAATTTTTTTTTTATTCACACACATCTTACAACTCCTACAAATTCTTAGAATTAAGCATTCAGATTTTAAAATCAAGTTTGTCAATTCAGTGCAGCCATTTATTAAGAGCTTAAGCATTTAAAATAATCCCAGCAGAATAAAATCAAAGAAACAATAACATATTAGCTAGAGTTATGAGGAGTTCAGCCTGTGAGGCTAAGGGCGCGACAGAATTTGTTCATAAATAACTGCCCATAAACATATCGGGCGTGGCAATTAAGGGGTTAATTAGAGTTCTACCATTTGAGGAAGCTCGGAAAGTGGAGGAGGGTAGTTTAATTATGCTGGAATAAATAATAGTTTGTATAAAAATAGGCTTTTCCCAACTATTTGTTAAATTTTATACTAAAATTGCTTTGCAAACGTATTAAAGTTTCTGTAAACTATCAAAGTGAAAAAATATACAATCAGTGTTTATGAGCTACTCTACTAGCAATGTACCCAACCTTTGCATGGGAAAAATTTTAAAAATGTCATAATCATTTATACATCAACTTAGTGGTTGGAAGTAGCTTGCTACAAGTAATGAAACTACAATAGCACCTATTTTTTCTGGTAGTTTGTACTGTAAGCATGTTACATTTCAAAAAATGTAGAAAGTAGCGTAATACAAAACATCATAGTTTGTAGGGAACACTAATGCTACTTCAGAAAAACAAATGTTCCATTCTCCTGGTGACAGATATTAAGAGCAAGAGAAAAAGTTAAAAATAAAACTAAGACACACATAAATTTATATGGAAGTATGTACAATAGACTCCTGATTATCTGATACCTAGTTACACTTAATTAACAGACACCCTTCAATGTCTTATTCCTGGTCCAATAAATGTCAGAAAATCAGACATCTACAATAATTTATCCTACGTGATAAGCACATAATCCCAACTATCTAACTATTTCAATTTTCCAGCACACCCATGGTCTTGTGTATGTCAGATAATCAGGAATCTATTGTGGTTGATTATGTGACATAAGTTTACATTAAACTGAAAATATATAATGTTGATAACATTCTAGATAATTCTTCTAAATACCTTTCTCCTTAGAGGCGTGGATGAAAAGTTTTCACTTGTTGATGTGTTAGGTGTACTCAGATTGACTGTAGTATTGTGGTCTAGATCAGCTGTAGTATTCTGATCTTCACAAATAAGTTCATCATCATCCATATTATCATCACAAACATCTTGTCCAGATTGATGTGACTTGTTGGCTGTCTACAGTTAGAAAATATTATAAAAAAATTGAAAGTTTAATTTAAAATAAATGTTACAAAGAGAAAAATCACATAAGAAAAAATAATTTTAAAATAAGGAGCAGAAATATACTAGTTTAATAAAATAGTGACTAAGATTTTTTCTCTCCCATACTAGGGGGCTCTGAATCTCACAAGCTATGCTCACAAAACCTCTAAACCTCTATTCAGACCCGATGGTCTCTAACAGCACATTAATTTGCTCTGATTTATAAAGCTTGAGAAGAAAAAGGCCTGCAAATGTAGAAACCCAATAACTATTTGAAGATAAACATTATTTTAAGAAATAGCATCAGTGAGTGAAATAAGTACAGTAGAACCCTGCTAATCCGAACTAATTGGGACCGGTGCCTGTTCGGATTACAAAAAATTCGGATTACCCAAAATTCCGATAAAAATAGAAAAGAAAAAATTGCATGCTTAAAAAATTTAAGTTATAAGTACTCAGTAATACAGTAAACATAGTCTAATCCGACATGCCTAATAATCTGGCATGACTTTTGGAAAAAAAAAATAGTATGCATTGTTTAATCACTCCTGATGTTTATAATAATGCAATGGAATTTCAGAATGAAGAATTACATAACAACCCATTATAAACAGTTCAAAATCGCGAATCTGTAAATAGCTCAGTCAACACGTCATCAAGGGGAAAAGAAACATTTCTGTAGATAATTTGCCAAATCAAACTGTTGAAAGGAAAAATAAATTTTTATCTTCTGAATTAAGTACTATACTTACATTGTACTTTTATATTATTGAGTATTTTTTATTCTAATCAAGCTGATTAAAGAATAAAAAACATGCTTTACTGCCGTTTTTTGTTTAATTCTAACTTCTACACGTTTCCCCCGACTCTCTCCCTATAAATAAAATTTGTTCGGATTAACTGGAATTTTGGATTAGCAGAATTCTACTGTATTAAAAGAGGCCTTTTAATTTAATAAAGTATCATTGCCACCTCCTCCTTCCAAAAAGAAAAAAAAAATTAGGAAAAAGGACTATGAAAGGAAAAGTTTGTGGAAATTATGCCACTTTGCATAATTATAATAAGATATTTATGTTTTCTGAATAAAAATAGATGTTTTCTTTTAAATATGAAGACACTATCACCAGTGGAAGCTTTAATAGTCCTGGAGGCAGCAACAGTTTTAATAAATCATTTTATAAAAGCTGATTTTAATTGCTCTTACTTAATTAATCATGAAAACAATCTATCAGCTGTTATGATAGCAGCGTATGCAGATGGCACATAGGTGAGCACATGCGTGGATTTCAACTGAAAATACATTATTTGCAATTTGCAAATACTATTATTCAGACCTTTTTAAATGTGGCAACAGCATATAAAAAACGGTTATGAAAAATAAGAACTAATTCTCTTTTAAAATAATAAAATTTTGGATAAAATATTTGAAAAATAATTGGATACTGCACACTACAATCTGGTCAAAGTATATGCCTTCAAAAATCGTCAAACTGTTATGCATAATTTTTGATTCAATAAAACTTAAAACTCAATCTTGACCATTTTCAACATTAAACAGAACTTAAAATCATTCCTGCATGTTTATCATACATTTCTCAATAAAACTACTTATTTTCCTGTCTTTATAAGCAGTAGTTTTTACAGTAAAAGCCGAGAGAAAGTGAAAAGACCACATTAGATTAAAAACTGACAGTGGTAGCATTAGTAACTTTTCCTTAGAACAGAGATTTTAATTCAATAAAATTAGAATTATCTTTATAAAAGAATACTTTTATAAAGATATATATATATACTTTATCAAAATATAAAATTTAAAATACACTAAACATTTTAAAAGAAGGTGTATATAAAAAAATACCATAACAATTAACTATAAATGTTTAAAATATTAAAACAACACAGGGTATACCACTGTCTGTTTCTCTTCAGTGGACAGGCAGAACTATCTTCCCCACCCCCAACTAGATAGTTCAGTCTGTCTGTCCACTGAGAAGAAACAGATAGTCATGGCCTGTGTGGCTTTAATATTTTAAATGTTTATAGTTAATTATTATAGGAATTTTTTTTTACACACACCTTCTTTGGAAATGTTTAATAGTGTCTTAAATTGCATATTTTGATAAAGTTTAATTTTGATGCATATCTTATACGCTGCTTTTGTGCCTGTTATGCAACAATTATCATTAAAAATGTTTGAATTATATATATATATATATATATATACAGTAAATTCTGTCTAAGGCGGACTCTGTGCAAGCCGGAAATCTGTCTACCGCGGAAAATTTTCCAAGTCCCGGCGAAGCCATAGAAAATTACATTAATTCATGCTGCATAAGGCGGAATGTGTCTAACGCGGAAACGGAAAGGATTTTAAGGTTCCACCGAAACCAAAATTTTGCATAAGGCGGAAAAAAGGATATTTTAATAATGAAAGGCATTTTGTTTGTCAAACTTTAAAACTGTCGAATACTCAATCTTAAATACTTTAAAGTCAAATACTCAATGTCGAGCATGTTAGTTAAATTGTGTAATACTTCGAAAAAGTTAATTCAAAACAACAGAAACTGTTTAATTTTTAAGGAATTCTTGCTTATGCCATTTTTTCCTATACAAAATTGCATTTAAAAGTTATTATTTCTAGTAGAATGGACATTTATCCAAATATATATTTTCTAAAGTACAATATATTATACTTTAAGGTTGTACTCAAATACAACATGATACCGTTCTGTCTCATTCTCTAAGTTTATTGTTTTTTTGAGTGTGTAAACATCCAATTCGCATATATTATAGCAGAACTAAGAAATTGAATCGCGTTTCTCATTTAATTATAAAGACAAATGAACTTTCAGAATTTCAGTTTTCAACCGATTTTCGAGTCAGGAAAATCAATGAAAGAACGTCATCGGCAAGGGATTTTATTTTATTTTTTTTATTTATTTTTTTTTTTTTTGTGGGGGTGAGGGAGTTTTTTTTTTTGCATAAGCCGGAATATTGTCTACCACGGAAAATTTTCTCAGTCCCGACCGATTCCGTCTTAGACAGAGTTTACTGTACTAGTATATAATCCCTGTCAAAAGTGACGTAAAGTGAATGATAAATCTTTGAAACAACAGTTAAAAAAAAAAAAAAAAAAGCCTCATGCATTTTGTTAATCAAAAAGTATTATCCTTTGATTTTTTGATTAGAACAAAGAAATTATGTAAACTACAATTTAGTCACCATCGCTCAAACGTGCCATTTCCAGCTACACATTCGCTGACCAAAATGCTTGTTTAGGTTCTCTCTATATGAAAAATTTGTTGTTTAGTATGACTTTTTTTTTCTCTACAAACTATGTTAAAATTCAAAATTTTATCTGCAAGATAATTAAAATATGTTGTACCAATAAGATATATTAATTTTATTTGCAATGTCTTCAAATCTGATAAAATGCATTGTAAAAAAAAAGTACGATTACAACAGAAAGTTGACGCCAAAAGAATTAGCAAGAAACATAAGCTCCTAATTTATTGGGAATTAAAACGGCCTACAGAAGCACTGCTCACAGTCTTCGGTACAGAAAAAATTGTTCCTTTAATTTCCCTTTAAATAATGCTAAAGTGCCATTGAAATAATTCTTTATTGTAAATGCATTTGAAAGTTTTAGATATTCAATTCGGATAATATTTACTCTGTCATATAAGAAAGAAAACAAATGTCACAGGAAATCAGAAATTGTGCAAAAGAATAATCATTCTGAATAAATTAAAAATACATGTAATGCAACGTGCTTGCATAGATCTTCCTAGAGCGAAAGTTACATCGTTTTTCCACCAGATGGCAATAGTTATCTGTTATTTTTAATTTAGAACTTGTTGTTGTTGTTGTTGTTGATTTGGCCCTTAAATTTAGAACTTAATTGAATAGATTTTGAAGGTTTTAAACAAAGTTAAAACATTTAAAGGTTTTAATATACTTTTACAAATATTTTAAGACCAGCATCAGCGTTAACCTGTATTTTTTTTTAATGAAGCGTTCAAAGAGTCATTCATTTGTTTGTAGATTTGCTGTAATTTGAATCTGAATGGCAACAGTATTGTTTGTTTAGACCTGATATCTATCTATATTATAAAGGACAAACATATCTGTGCGTAACGCATACGTCATTTTGCGAATGGCAACACTTTGAAATTTGAAATGAAATTTTGGTTTTGCAATTTTCTCTACTGCAAATTTTTAAACTTCTAAACATCGCACATTTTAAATTTTTACACCATCGTATGAGGAATAAAATGCTCTTTTAAATACAATTTGTTTGAAAGCTGTATCTCCATTTATTTTTGAGATATTAATACCATTTTTCTTATCGTGGCAACATAAGCATCTCATTTCTATTGAAAGTAAACGGAAAATAGTCGAAAATAGGAGACACTGTATCTTTTTGTTGCCATTTTCTCATAAAACCTGAAAAAAAAAGTTAAAAATAAATATGGGCTATGTCAAGAATATTGTCTGTTATTCCGTATGATAATGATGTCATATTGCTTTAGCGGATGCAAATGACGTCATTTTATAAAAAAGCGTGTATTTTAATTCTTAAACCTGAACTATGTTATGTAGAAGTGCGTCATTTTCACAGCCTAGCTGCTTTGAAATTCTTCACAGGTAAAAATGCTTCACTTTTGAAAATAATTTAATCGAAATCCCACATTGATTTCATCAATGTGTGATTTCGATTAAATTATAAAATAGATAAAAGAGAATTGACATGTAAATAATAGCGATTTATATTACATAAATTGATGATTCTCGCCTGCATGGATTTGCTTCGCCGAGTTAGACAAGAAAACAAATATTTCGTGGTTTAAAATAATATCGTGTTCCTAACATTTTTGCCGAAAATTCTCTCGAATAATAAAATTTTAATGCTATACTTTATAACATTCTACTATAATTTTATCAAAATAACATAATTTGCTTAATTTTATTTTTCCTAATTTTATATAATCTATACATTTAAAACAGAAGTGTGCTTTTTAGTCATCTGCCCTGATCTTTCTGCTGAACTAATTTTATTGATTTTTTTTTTTTTTTTTTTTTAATAGAAAGCTCTTCCTTTGTAGATGTGATTTCACAATCTGTTTTTTTTTTTAATATTCCCACTTTTATATTTTAATTTAAAAAGCATTTTATGAAATTTCTTCAAAATGATGAAAATTAGATAGCTTTCATTATTGCAGACAAGAGAGAAATAATGAGGTATTTTAAACTATATTCATGCTATTTTCTGTTAAAAATTCAAAATTGTTGATAAAAATTGTTCTATAGAGTTTAGTGGCGCAAAATCCCATTAGGAGCAGAATATTATATTAGGGGCATAATAACGGAAAATGACATACTGCATTTGAAAAAACGCATTTTTCCTCATAATTTTTCTATATTGTTTTTCCTTCTGCATGTGTGCTGATACTAAATTTCAGACATTAGGCGAAATACTTATTTAAATAAAAATGAAGTCATATTTAAAAGAAAACGATCGCTTTCTTAGATAAAGCTAAACATTTTAATACAAATGCGTCTAAAAAACATAAATTATGGAATTTTTTACTCTCCGGAATTGAGATTAGAATCTCAAGTAAAGAGTGCGTCTGCTCACATAAAAGATATTGCTGACAATCATGACTTCAAGTTTTGAGTTAAAATGATTTTTAAATGATCAAACAAAATACAAATATTTTAAAAATGATGAATATGGATATGAGAAGTGTGTATGCAAATTTTGAGAAGGTGAAAATTGCTGTTTTCATTAAGGAAATCCAAGCATAAGAGCCTTAATTGATAACTACATCCTAATAACTGATCTTTATTATATTTTACTCATTAAGTATCTATATTATAAAGAACAAACATATCTGTGCGTAACGCTGACATCATTTTGCGAATGGCAACACGTCATGATCTTATTTCGGTCTTGAAATTTTCGCTACTGCAATTTTTTAATCTTCTGACCATCGTACATTTTCAATTTTCGTCACACAGGGGAAAAAATTTACTTTCAAATGCAATTTGTTTAAAAACTGCATTCATTGACTGATGCATTATATTTTCTAAAATAATTTTTAAGCGTGAATTTTAAAAAATTTATCTTATTACGTACCGGTTTCAATACATAATAATTTTGCACATAAAGTAACAAACATTTTTCAGCATTTGTTTCTGACTATTTTTGCATAACAAAATACTTCCTTTATAAACAAAAATAAAAGAATAATATTTAAAAAAACCACCAATCTAACATATTTGTGAAAGACAAATTAACGAAATTAATACTTCTTTTATAACCAAATAAAAGAATAATATTGAAAAAACACAAATCTAATATATTTGTAATCGTACAGTTTAAATTTTTAGATCACCAAATAGGATTTTTTTTTTCAAATGGAATTTGTTTGCAAAGTTCATCTCAGTTTACTGATTGTCTATGGTTTTAAAAACAATTTTAAAGACTGAAATATTTTTTAATTTATCTATATCGCGCGGAGCTCGATTACGAAAGATTAATCCGATTGCCCTTAAAACAAAATAAAGAGTTCATCATTTTCTTATGGCTAATATCCATTTAAAAAAAATTCCCTATGAATAAATAAATGAAATAATATAAATAAAACACAAATTTACCAGACATGTATAAGCTCTGAAATTATCAGAATATAAAAGGATGCCATAAGTAGCAAAATCTTGGCAAATAACTCTTAGCATGCGGCTAATAAGATATCGCTTTTGATAAACTTAAAAAATTTATTTGATTGTATAATTCGTATTTTCCATATGAGAAATGCTTTTTTAATGTAAGTGGTGAATCTAAAAAATTTATTTCATATAAAAAAATTATTAGTTTTCAATTTAAAAAAAATGTTTTCGCCTATATTCTTTAACCCGGGAAGCCCGGGTATGATCCCCTAGTGTTTATAATAGCTTAATTTTAATTTAGAACTTAATACATTATAAATGGATATGATACTCTTTTATGTGAAAATATGCTGAACAGACATGATTTAAAGTAGAAAAATTATGTGTTAGGAATTAATATCTTAGGATATGTTTTTCATTAAGCCTAACATGGCGTTTAGCTGCGGCCGATTTGCAGACCAGAGTGGTTCACACTGGCATGGTTACCGACAGTTTCCTGCACTCAGATTTTATTATAAGTAGATATATATATATATATATACACATACACACATAGATTCATTAAAGGAAAAATATGCCTATAATCAGAACATGAAAAAGTGTACAAAAAATGACAGAAATAAGAAAAATAAAATAAAGATTATAATAAGAAAAATAAATAAACATAACCCAAAAATCATAAAAATAGGAATGAATGTAGAAGGGAGGCTCAGAAAAATGTAATTTTGACTTTTAAAAAAATTGAAAAGGAAAAAAAAAAAAAAATACAAAGATTATAAGAAATATTCTAGAAAAGAAAAGACAAAATGTTTTTTTGTAAATACTGTTAATAAAACAGGTAACATAGTGATCAATTAAGAATTCAAATTTCTTACTGCAGATGTCTTTTCTGTTGATTTATCTCCTAACTTTGGAGTTTCTTGATTCATCTGAAGCCTTTCAGTCATTTCATACTGTAAATAAAAACATATATCAAATACATATCACAGGTTTGCAACAAAAAAGACATTGAATAATCAGCAATTATTAAAAAAATAAATAAAATAACCAATTATTTAAGCCACCATCAAATAAAAGATTTGTTGATCAAATTCTATTGATTCACGTGCATCAATGAGAACATTCAATTTGACAAAAATATTGCCAAACTAGATGCAAGAAAAATTTTGTATCCATAATTTCCCAATGACTAAGAATAGCTTCAAAACAATTTTTTTGTGCCATTATACTGATCATTATTGATAGTCATAAATTCAAAAAGCAGACTCCAAATAGTGTATCAGCAGCATTTTTTTTTTTTTTTTTTTTTTTTTTTTTTTTTGTTACATCATTTCTCATTCATATAATCAATACTTTGTAGATACACACAAATTTGAGGATAGACAAAATTGGAAAATGATTGACAGCAAATTTTTACATCCCACATTATCAGGCTGCAGTCACTTTCAGATATTGAAGCAACATTTTACTTGCTCTTGCCAAAAATTTATTAACTTTCTAGATATTGCTTTTTTTTCTATTTTTCCTCTGAAAGGAATTTTTTTATCCCTTGATTCTATAATGTACCATATGATTATCAAATTTATGAGATTCCATCTTCAAATATATTAGAACAAAAATGTTTCTTATTTTAATATAAAGTTCTAGTTTAAATTTAATGCTAGATTTACATGTTCCTGTGCATTTATTTATTTATTTTTATTTCCATATAACACTGCTATATGATAGTACATCAGTCATGATTGTACTGATCAGTTGATTAAAACTATTCAGTTTCACTAAATCAGTTGATTTAACTTTTCATTAAATCATAGATATAACTTGAATATTTTTTATTAATAGATAATGTTTTTTTTAAATACAATAAGTGTTACAGAAAAGTAAACCACAATAAATAAATAGCAAATGAAAAAAAGAAGGTTATTACATCGTCAGATGACAAGTAAGGGATTTTCAATTGGTATATAATTATTTAGTCTAGCAACTGCCTTTATACTTGAATTATTGTGCCCTGTTACTTTTTTTTTCTACCTTTTCCAGCAGAATTCATACATTCACTGTGAGGGGTGAAAAAGTTTTGTAATGTTTGTTAGACTGTACTGCAACATGCTGTCAGTTCAGATCAATTTCACTGCCGATCACGCAAGGAAAGCTTTTATTCTTAAAATACATCGTGATGATTGAATGATGTGCTCCTTACAGTCAGAAAGTAGCACATCAATGATTGGTTTCTACAGAATGATTCTTTAGATTAACATAGTTTCTTGAAATACATGCATTTCAATTCATTTCCAATCCTTTAAAACATGACGAATTATTTAAACGGGTATATCTCTGCGAGTTTTGCAGATATTAAACTGTAATTTTTTGTGTTTCATTTAGGAATGGATAAGGAATATTTTCCTAATTGGAAATTTTACCCTATGGGGCTGTTTGTTATTTAGTTTGTGTATTTTTAAAAATAAACCTTCCCAGCACGTTGCAAGTTAAACTTATATAGTCAAATTTTATACCTTTTTTAAAAACTTTACAGTTTGAATATGTGTCTAGATGCAATATTTAAGGAAATGGGTTATTGGCTCCATCTTTATGAATCACCCTGTAGAAGATATGTTTTTTTACTTGTAAGCTACATTTCGCAACTTTCCAAATTACCACAATGTAAATATAATATCCTAAACTTTCCTCTAGTTATATAATTCTTAATTTTACAAAAAAAAAAAAAAAAAAAAAAGAAAAGAAAAGAAAAAAAAATATTGTAGAAAAATGTATTGTAGTAATAATAAGGAATTATTTTTGCAGTCGTACAAATTTTGACATAGCAATTTTCAACTTCTTGCTGGATGGGAAAATAAATCCTTGGCTGGTAAAATTTTCCAAAAATTCCCCATCACTGCAATTAAGAATTAAGTATAAGAGATTTTTAAAATCATGCCCAAGCAATTAAATAATCAGTTACTTACCCTTTGGAATGGACTATACAGTTTTGAAAGCAAGTCAGACACTTTGCTTAAAGATGAAGCTTTATTCTGAAACAGAAATAAATCGATTTTTTAAATACTTTTGTATAAAGTTGATAATTATAAACTATTTTTTAAAAAAAAGAAAAATAATAAACTTGAATTTTCAAGAGAACAATTTATCCAGTGATTAAAAAAATATTTTTTTTCCTATTAGATAAAAGTTTAATCTACATATATATGTATATAAATTGAACACATTCATAACTAGAAAAAAAACTTTATATGTATCTATCTCTATATATGCACAAAAAATTCACAAAAATAATAAATAAATACTAAACACAAAGCATTCATAGTATAAAATATTTTACCTTTTTTGGATGATTTTCAAATAATGCTGTAAGAGATGGTGGTTTGGATGAAATAATAGTGACAGGAGAATCTTTTGTAATGAAAGGAAGAGATGTACTTAAATTTGCTGAAACAAAAGTAAATATGTAATTAAGTACATTAAAATTTATATACAAAAGAAGTTCACAGAAAAGTTGAAATGAAAATATCCATAAAAATAATTTATGTATGTATGAATATACTTACATGAATTTGATGTCTGTATTTTCTTTTCATCTACATGTAATATATCATGAGGACAACAAGTCAAATTGCCTAAATCAATCTGATTATTTACTTTGACAGTTTGAGCTTTTTGTTGAAGTTCTAGAGCAGCTAACTGCAAATAAAAATTAACTTATTCAATAACATGAAAGGCTCTCAAAACATCATATTAGATATAAAATTTAATAACTAAAAGGGTGACAGAATTGAAAATAAATTTGATTATCTGAGTTCTAAAGATCTCCGAGCCCATATGATCAGTGATGCCATTAGACATTTTGGTGCTTTTCTGTTAGACAAGCACCCTTTTATGCCACAAATGTTGGTGGGAAAGCTAACAAAGATGCCATTCACAAATATTATGAAGAAAAGTATACATATATGATAAGTTAGGTAGAAAATAGTGATATATATCTAGTTTAATGAAAAGTACAGCTATTTTATTGAATACTAAATATATTAGAAAAATTCACAAACAAAGAAAATAAATATTTCATTACATAGTTGGCATAATGCTGATGATTTTATTTAACATTCCTGAAAATATCTGTTGTACTGTATAAAGTAGTGCTATATAAATTCAATTAAGAATTTAAGATTAAGTGACAGAATAGACACAGAAATTAATGGCAGTAACTAGAAAAATGTAAATTGAACAACAGATATCAAGAAATATAAAGCAGGAATCTTGAAATCCAGTTTCATGTCAGTGTTTGTTCTTTGGCCACAGCACCCACAGGCTTTGAAATCGGGAATATATCATTAACATTTTATTATCTATTTTAATGAAGACATTTTACAATATGAATTATACTTTGTCTTTGAAGAACTCTACTGAAGAGCATTCCTCATTTGGCAAATGCCAAATTGTGTAAGACATATTAAAATATTTTCAAGAAATCACCTTGAAAAAGAAAAATGTTAGCAGGAATAATTTATAATTGAGTTTACTATACATTTTGAAGAAAAACAGACAGTTTATCACATTTGACGCAAAGCTGCGACTGGTGTTCATTTATAATGAAAAAGTACAATTTTCTAATCCTGGATCAACATCATTATACTCCACTATATCTAATTCCCCGGTAGCAGAAAGTTCGAGACGGGAGACGGGCGTCGCAGATTTTCTTTTCTCGTTTGCAGATTATTTTTCTATTGAGCCTTTATTTCGCTTTATATTATGTTTAGCTCTTTATTACTTAATACAAAACTTAAGGTTATTATTAGTAAAATGCATAATAACAAAGGTAAGTGATCGTTTCATTAATTAATGCTTTGATTCTAAACTATTTTACCTGCAGATTATTTTCTGCCCCTGAAGTATCTGTTGCAGACACTTGGCGAATTTTTTGCTATTAGGTCTAATTCTACATATTGTTCTAAAAGTGCAATTTTTGTATTATACATACAACTGAATAAAAATATAAGAATGAAAAATAAGTAAGAAAATAAAATTAGATTTTTTTTTTTTTTTTTTTTTTTTTTTTTAAGAGAGAGACTAGTCAGTTTAAAGTTGGTGTCATATAAATGACAGAAAACATTGCATATCTGAGAGAGAAGGTATTATATAACCCATTTATAATAAGATTACATTGTTTCACATAGGGTGTTGCCAGAATATGAGGAAATATGTGCATAACTGAGTCAGTCATATAAGAAGTTTTTGTCATTATAATTTAATTTCTCATCATAAAATTACTTACGATAAAGCTAATTTGAATAGCTGAAGGCATGTGGATTGCTAATGTACCAGCTATGACTACTTAAATGATTCAAAGAAAAATCTAAGAAATTTTATTTTTTATAACATGAGTGAGATCTATTTAAAAACTGAGAGTAATGATTCTATAATATTTAATTCTTAAACAAGTTTTAGTTTGATACATGTACATTAACAAGCCAAACAATTTCAATAAAGCAAATTTAATGACGTCTTCACACAATATTTTACAGAACATTAGGTAAGGATATAAAATTTGATACATTATCTAATGTAATGTTATGCTCCCAAGTTTTATCTTTTTTTAAGTTTATACAAAATACTTAACTGAAACACTGTAGATATTTTCTTCATATAAATAACACAAAATAAATTTTCTTAGTTACATGCATTTTAATCCAAGTAAATCATCATCACACTAATAAAACTTAATGATAAAAGAAGAAAAATTAGAATAAGATATAAAAAATTAAATATTAGAAATCTGATAAATCAAAACATAAATTAAAAAATTGAAAAATATCATAAAAATGTAGTTATGCATATTTATTACCTGTGCCACTGAAGACCTTGTAGCATTTAAAACAATAGAATGAATTTCATTCAATTGCTGCCTTACAAGAGGTGGAATCGGATTGCAGCAAGCTAAAACACCCTGTTGTTCTCTAAAATCAAGCAATAAAACCACTTTTAAATTAAAATTCAATAAAAATCTTAGAAGAAGAAATATGTTAACATTTATGATAAAAATTGTTTAAATCGATAAACTAATATTAAAATAAAAATAATGGAGGACCATGACTGGCTTCATGCCACTTTTAGAAAAGCTCCCAGAAATTTGATTTTTGTAAACACTTTACTAATTAAATTTCCGAACACTAATCTATGACTTCTTTACATCAGAATTTCTTAACATCAACCTTTGGATTAATTAATCATAGAATACTCTATTAAATAAGCCGAAGATTAGTACGCAGAAATTCTGGTAGTAAAATATTTACAAAAGTAAAGCCTGTGGAAGCTCTTCTGAAAATAATATGCAGTATCTGAACAAGCCAATCACGAACTATTACAGCTTGAATATATACATTTTATTATTTTCATGAGCTAAACATGATAGACAAAATTATAATAAAAGACAACAGCTTATTAGGGTGTCAACGATTTAAATCAGTTGATTTAAATCATGATTTTAATCAAGTGATTTTTTTTTTTTAAATCATTGATTAAAATCAAAAATTTTCTAAATGTTTAAAATAACATAAAAGAGTATTCAAATTTAAGATGAACATAATTTGGAAAGTTTCTACAGGTATTGTGACTTATGAATACACAAAACAAAGCTTTAAATAACTGTTTCTAAGCGTAATTCCTGAGTATTGTGAAAAATTTAAGTACCAGTAAGTTTATAAAAAGCATGGTTTTTATCTAACAAACACAAAAAGCATTTAATTTAAAAATGATATTTAAATCTAATATAACTTACCATGTCATAATTTCCTTTTAATAATCAAGTTCTTCATTCTTTTATATACAATAAACAAAGCAATAGAGTGTCAATGATTTAATCAATTGATTTAAATCGGATGATAAAATCACATATTTTCTGATTTTGTGAAAAAGCATTATAATCAAGTAATGAAAATGATCACTTGTAAAAAATGTAATATTTGTTATTGTTAATTATAACAATATTAAATTGTATAAAAAGAAGTATTATGCATTTAAAAAACATCTAACTAATTGTTAAATAGCTTCAAAACATTATAATATTTAGTAACTATTCAAATATTTTAATGTTGTGGCGAAAAACCTGATTTAAATGTCAATATTACAATTTTTGTAATCTATTTATAAATTATGTGTGAGTTTGGTGAATACATTGCTACAATTTTTGATCAATTTGATATACATACGCTTTAGAACCTGTGTAAAATTACTGGCTGCTTTATGAATTTATCAAACTATTATTTATCACCTTTTTTCAAATATGTAGATTGTGTTCTTAATTAAACAATTGTTTAATAATTACAAAATTTAATCTGTATAATCAATTTAAAATTAAATGCAATTTATCAATAACTTTAAAATGTAAGCAGTATTTAATATTGGTTTACATAATTATTACAATAAATTAATGCACATAATGTTGTATGTTACTAAAGAAATTTTTAATTTGCAGTTTTTTGTAATTTTTATAATTACATAATTAAATTTTTATTAATTAAAGCAGAAAAACACAGATTATGTTAGTAATTGGAGGGTTATTCATTTTTGAAATGCTTAATTTTTGGTAGATGTTTAATATTTTAACGCAGGGAAAAAAAATCTGATTTAAAGAAAAAAAATCTGATTCTTTTGATTTTTTTACACCCTACAGCTTATAGAACTTAACACAGCAATGCTTGATTAATGTATACAATACTCTACAAACATTTATATTTATACCTATATCATTTTAGGTCCTGTATTTGCTTCTATACTGCCAATGAATGTTTACTCTATCATACTACTGTTGTAAACTAACGTGAAAGTTTGTTTAAAGCCATGATAGAGCAAATATTAAAATTAACCTGATGAAAATACATACTCTACTGCTGAGAATAATTTTAAATTATCATTGGTAACTATGAAATCAATGGCTAATTTTTAACAGAGTTTATTACTAAATACCCAAAGTTATCTTGCTATGATTCAAGCTCATATTCCAAGTGAAAAACTCAAAGTGATCAAACTTATACGTAATCTCTCAGACATTGGAAAAGAAGTGAAATTGTTAAAATCTAATTTGAACTTTACAAAATTTGAATGTTAGTCACTGAAAATTATTAAAGTATGACTATCCTAATTTAATTTTCTGAATTGATGCTTTATTTTTTATTCAAAACAAGATTAACAAGGAGAAAGCTCTGTGATCCTATGAAGCTATTTACTTTTGTATTTATTACTCAAAAACATAAAATTACATAGTGGGCATTTCTTGTCTATATGTTTAAATTATTTTCAAACCATGAGTTAATAAATTATTTTTTTACTACACTCAGTCACAAATAATTTTTCACAAGTAAATTTCCAAGTTTTCTTTTAAAAAGTTATGTTATTACATACGTCAATTTCTCTTTTTTACATTCTTCTATCTTTACAAGAAGAAAGTATTGGATTCGTGAAAATTTTCGACTTTCGGTTTTCGACGGATTTACACGTTTTATGGGTCAGAGATTCCGAAAAACATGTTTTTAGAAAATGTCTGTCTGTGAGTCTGTGCCTCTGTGAGTCTGTCTGTATGCGACACAAATTTTGTGGGTGCTCTATCTAAAAAACTAATGCATGGAATTTAATAAAAATTTATATTCAGTTAGTCCCTAATATAAATTGGTGCTGATTAGTTTTTGGTGTAAATCGCTCAACAGGTAGCGCTGCTATGCAGCCTTTTTCATGATTTCTGCAATAGCTCAATCTCCAGAACTAATGCACGGATTTTCATCAAACTTCAGATTCAGTTGGTCCTTGACATGAATTGAAGTTTTGTACAGTTTGGTGTAAATTTCTCAACAGGTGGCGCTACTATACTGCATTTTTTAAAATTTCCGCAATAGCTCTATCTCAACAACTAATGCTTGGATTTTCATCAAACTTCAGATTCTATCTCAACAACTAATGCTTGGATTTTCATCAAACTTCAGATTCAAGTATACTTTGATATGAATTAGTGCTGTTTGTGTTTTGGTGCAAATCGCTCAACAGGTGGCGCTGCTATGCTGCACTTTTCAGAAGTTTCATTATAGCTGTATCTCAAGAACTAATACAATAATTTTCACCAAACTTCGGAATCAGTTAATCCTTGACATGGATTGACATTTTGTACATTTTGGTGTAAATCACTCAACAGGTGGCGCTGATATGCTGTATTTTTCAGAATTTCCACTATAGGTGTATCTCAAAAGCTAATGCACGAATTTTCATCAAACTTTAGAATCAGTTAGTCTTTCACATGAATTGACATTTTATACAGTTTGGTGTAAATCGCTCAATAGGTGGCGCTGATATGCTGTTTTTGTGATTTCCGCAATAGCTCTATCTCAAGAACTAATGCTTGTATTTTCAACGAATTTCAGATCTATGTCTACCTGGATATCAATTATTGCTGTTTATGTATTGGTGTAAATCACTCAACAGGTGGCGCTGCTATGCTACATTTTTCAGAATTTCCGCTATAGCTCTATCTCAAGAACTAAGACACGAATTTTTTATCAAACTTCAAATTCAGATACACTTTGATATGAATTGGTGCTAAATTGATGTAATTTCTTGTACTATTTAAATGATTTAATTGACGTGATTTATATAGAAGAAAGTTTTGTGATGGCCACAACATACTAGTTTATTCTTGTGTACATTTTACACATAAAAGTTCTAAATAGAAATATGAATATAAGAAATGCAAAGAGAAAATAATATTAAAAATGCTTACATTAAAAGCATCAATAATTATACTTTAAAAGTGATGAGAATAAACATCAATAAAAAAAAGAAAAGAATATTACTTAGTAAAAATAATGTAAGATTTAAAAAGACAAGCATATTTAATAGTATTAAGGCAGCCGTACTCAACCTGCGGCCCGGCGACCTTTCATGTGCGGCCCAAGACACATAATCATTAATCTCTATTTATAAAATTGAAAGACATGGGCATTAGAGTGGTTCAAAAAAACTTTTTTTTAGCTAGAGTCCAGGCCACACCCTAATTTTTTTAGTAAATTTTTAGCTTCTTACTCAAATTCTAAGAGGGTGCTCAATGACCCCACAATTTAACATTAGCAGAAGCATAGGAAATGCAACAATATTTTATACTTCAGAAATATTTAATTTTTCCAGAAGTTTTTAGAAGAAATTTAGTTTGTTATATTATTTATATTTGTATTTAAATATTTCTGAAATATTTTATTATATGTAGCAAAATTTCTGAGAATTATTTACATGATAAAGTTACAGGCAACACTAAACCAAAACAAGAATTCTACCAACTCTTTTTACAACCAAATGAAAACAATTTGTCAGTGAAACATTTAATTTTTCATGATAATTTTTATTTTAAATATTTATCTTATAGATTTTCAAATTCTGCATCTGGCGCAAACATCTGTCTGAAGTTGTTTACATTTAGCTCATGGCTATTCCTAAGTGAAAAGTGACAAATAAAATAATATTTAAAATACATTTACTTATTTTTTGCCAGAGTTTTTACCTTTAAATAAGTATCAAGAATTATATTTAGGTTACATTACTTACATTAAATATTAATCTACTGTTATGGGATGCTAACATTATTCATGTTACAGTTGATAAGACAAACAATAAGCCTAATATGAAATAAAATAATCACAAAATTTGGTATTAATCAACAACTTTAATTTTATGAAAAATAGCCATTCTTTTCTGTTCAAAGAAATTTCAATGCTAAAAATTTGCAATCGCTCCGGTTTCAATTTGCCTGAGTAATGAAATTTTTCTGATTGGTCTAAGATCAGAGTAGACCAATTGACTAGATTGAAACAACAAACTATGACAAGACAAATCCTTCAGCGTGTTCTTTATCAGTTGAAAGAATCAAAATTGATACAATATGTTAGTCATTTGACAGTTAAAGAATCAATGCAGATATCTGAAATTCCTACAAAACAAAAGAAACCCATACATAATTAAAAAATTAGAAAACATTCATTCTCACTGTCTTTTGTTAAAGAAAAACAAAGTTCTTTTTCTACAGCCCAACAATAAGGAGTGGTTAAATATCTTGGACTATTTTCTTTGATATTGGTTATGAAGGTGTTATGAAAATAATAAAAATTAAAGAAGATTCTAATTTTCTTCAGGATCAAAGAATCAATTGTAAAATGTATATGGGTTTAAAAGATAAACAGTTACCAAAAAAAGTATGAATGTTCTCTTCAGAGAATAAAAGAAGAATGAAGCATTAGTCTCTTTACTTTCAGCTACCATCTGTTCATCCAATATTTATCTAAATAGTGTAATGGAAAACTCTGAGTCTTCAGACGATGAATTTATTCCAACACAGTTAAAGATCCTAAAAATTATCTATCAACAGATAAAGAGATTGCGCTTTTTGCTAGAGAAGTGATGGAACATCATATGTCTGAGTGTTCTGATGATTTCATAAGACTTTCTCTCTTTTCGGACACAATTTAAATGGGAGAAGACGAATTGTTGTAGAGCGATTTACATTGATGCAAGCTCTTAAGAAGCGTTATGTAAGATGAGAACTTGAGATTTTTAAAGAAGATGGTGTACGACTGTTAGATTTTGCAACAAGACCAACAGAACTCTTACCTCGTATGAATATAAGAAAATCACTGTTAAGCTTTTTCCCGAAAAATGAAATGACAATGATGACTACCCCAAGGGAAAAGAATGGCTTCACAATTTACAAGTAGTGAATGACAGTCCAGAACGAGAGGTTAAGCTTAATGGAGATTTCAATAAAATCATAACAAATGATGAAGATTAAAAGCAATTCTTGCTACAGGTCATAGAAGCCAACAGAAAATGATCAGAAATAACGAAAAAATTATTTTTAGACACTATTTTGTATTATTAAAGACCAAATATGATTACTTTTCTATTTATTTCTATATTGTTTTATTCTTTTTCAAGAAATTAATTTTGGAGGTCTTTATTTTTTTTTTAAACTAATATATAGAAAAATTTGAATGAAACACACGAACTCCTGCAGTTAGTGGGTGTTGAGCACCCTCTTGCAGTTGAAATATGAAGTTCAAATTCTGACAGAATATTACTATACACAAGTCTAAAAAAATTGAGGGGTGGCCTGGTATATTAGTGAAAGTTTATTTTTTTACATAGACGGCTGAACCACCCTAATGGGCATAAAAGGCTTAAAACTTTCCCTGTTCTTTTATATATTTTTATATGGAAAGACAAAATCGGTCCTGCTATTTATAATTACCAATACAAAAATGTTAAAACATCTTAAATGCATTTTCTTAGTCAAAAGTTCTTTTTACATGTAATCATATTTGTACTACACCATTGTATACATTTTAAAATCTTCAACACTAATCAAACATTATTCCAAATTAATTAAATTTGCGCTATGTGGCCATTAATCACCGGACACTTTCAATTTTAGACATTTTGTTGAATATTTTAAAACATACTTGTCAGATTCTTCTGGAACTTCAGGATTATAAAGAATATGTCTGGACTCAAATTTATCAAAGCCGATTTGATAAACAGGACAATTAGGAGGCCAACAAAAAATTAAAGAAAAATAATAACATTTGGGATCACCATGTACGAAATAAATGCACGAAATAATCTATCGCTTCAGAATACAAATATGTGGATAATGTACAATATGTTTACAGATTTTTGTAAGAATAGCATGTATATTCATGGAGATATAGCGATTTTTTTTTTTAAGTTCAAAAAATTCTTGTATGTTTTTACCCGGCTGCCAAGAAGGGTTATGTGTTTCACTTGTATCTGGGTATGCTGATTTCTTTATACCCTCAAAACATCCCAACGGCTGGATGGATTTTAATGAATGAGGTCTCTATCGATTCTTCTTAACTGCCCGATGGTTATAGGCTAGGTTTCGTTTTTATAAATTCAAAATGGTAGTACAAACGAAAATTTTTTTTACGCACCCTATTGAGTATCATATTATTGGATAGGTCTTTCAAAATGAAGATGAGGTTTCATTGACTATTTTACAGTCTGAAGCTCTGTTTAAGTATTAAACAACCTGGAAGTTGTGTAGGTAGGATCTCTAGCTTTTCTGCAACTCTAACCATCATTGCCATCTATAGGCCTCATCAAAACAGTGTTTAATGACAGGAACTAACAATTAAACACAACTTAAAAGTCATCAATACAAGTAAATAAAAAGAAACAGGTAAGTAATACAAAAAATAGTTTCACATTGACGAGAAATTAATTAGTTCGCTTTTTACGCAGTTGGGTTTTTTGATTTTTTAAATTTAATTTTTCCTTGTTAGCTTATATCATGCAGGGTTTTCAACCTAATTGTTATGTTATAACATCCTTTAAAAAAAAAAAAAAAAGATTTTTAATAAATTTTAAAATATTTAAATTAAACCAATAAATCTTTTTAATTTTAAATTTTAAATTCTCCCTTTAAATTATTCATTAATTTTCATAAAATTCGTTTTCAGTTATTTTTTGTCTAATAGTAGTACACAACTTAAATACTTACTTTGTAACAAAAAGGATAGGTTGGTCGTGGCTCAGTTGATACGGCGTCTGCTGGCTGATCTGCGGGCCCGGTTTCGGCACCAGAATGCGCTACATTTGTTTTTCTCATTTTTTGTTTTATAAATATACTTGTAATTATAATTTAATAATTTAAATTAAAGAATTCAATATCATACAATAATTATAATGTTAACAAACTTAAATTTATCATTTTTTAATTTTAAACTATTATTTCTCATCCTTTAAAGAGGTTTAAAAAGAAATTGGATCTATTATTGAAAGATGAATATTCCAAAATCGTGACAAAACCTGTTGTGGCGTCATCTAGTTAAGTCGGTTGTAATTTAATTCTGATGCTATTTTTTAATATAATTATGCTTGTTTCTTTAAAAACAGAATAATAGTATTATCGCATTGACATCCTTTGTTAAAGCAATGGGTAAATGATGTTTCTTTAAAATCACGAATTGACACAATTGCTCAATATCATTGCATCGATAAAGAATATATGAAATACATTTTTTAAAAGTGATTCTAAAAAAAATTGACAGTTTTATGATGTTTTATACAACTATTTAGTTAAAAGTAAAAAATTAAAATAGGTTAAAATTATAATTGATATACAATATTATAAATTTTAATTGACAATGAGATTATTAAGTTATACTTATGAATATATTTATAAAACAAAAAATGAGAAAAACAAATGTAGCGCGTCTCGGTATCGAACCCGGGCCCGCAGATCAGCCGGCAAACGCCATGCCAACTCAGCTACGACCAACCTATCCTTTTAGTTACAAAGTAAGTATTTAAGTTGTGTACTACTATTAGATTCCCGGTTTCCCAAGAACTAAGGAGCGTTGGATAAAATCCGTTCAACCTGAGACTAAGGGGTCTCTATCCTACACCATATATTAAAATAATCAAAATCTGTGATTAACAAGGTTGGCCCTCTCCTTGTAAGATAATCTAAGTTTCTCTCTATCTCTCTTGGCGTCAAAACTTCAGACTGAAAGGATGTGAAGGTCCGTCGTTGTATCATGTTTTTGATATTGGTACATTGGTGGGTGCGCACTTTTCCAGTAATATTTACTCATGTAATTAAAAAATGTCAATTAACTCTAAGATTTCAAATAATTTAAAGATTGTACAAAGTCAATTTAATCTAAATAACCAAGATCAACTCAATTATGCAGTGAACAGTATGATCATTAAGCGAGGTATTTTCCGACGATCTATCTGTTTACAGCAATAGAGACATCTACAAGAAATGATCCTGTGAAGAGGCCATCAAAATCAAGTGGTTTGCTGCTGATTCGATGATTGATATTACGAATGAAGCAAAGGGAAACTCCCTTATAGGAGTTGTGAAGTTCGATTGGTCACGATGTAAATCTTTAGTGGTGATTCGGCGATCCATAAAGAATTTCAGGTAAAATAGATTTTTGCTAATCTCTCAACCCCCTTGGCATCATAACCAAGTAAAAGTGCAAGAACACTGAAATTATAAACATTATTTTGCTTTGATCATTGGAACTAATTAATTCCAGTAAAGGAACATTTAGATATATCCTAAGGATTCTCCAGAGTTGAACAGCGTTAATACCATTTGGGTTATGTTCTGCTGCTTGGTTGTTAAATTGTCTCTTGATGACAATTGCACACCTTTTATTTGAAATAATAAATAAATGTTAATATTCTTATGCAATCAGTTCATAATGAAAATGTAATGACTTGTGCACTAGTCTCCCCTCCCCACTCCCCTCTCTTTCTATTTATATTTTAATAAAATAGTAACTTTAATACTTGTGAATTTATTGAGTATTGTGTATAATGTCTTTACTTTCAATATTATAAATATAAGAATTGTTTATAAGAAATAAGGTAAATGAATTAAAATAAGATGAATGATAATTACATATTGATAAACTTAAATGTATCAGTAGTGGAAGGCACACACAAAAATGATTTTGGCACTTTAATATTTATGAGATGCTACACAGGTTCTCAGATGTGTAATCCGATTTCACAGTTCAGGTGAGGGTTTCTTTATCATTATTTCATCCCATCATTGAAGAATTCTTTTTAAATAATTTCAAATTTCCAATGCAACATACTTCTTATAATTTCCCACTTAAACACAAGCTTTAAAATCAATTTATCTTAAATTTCTGTCTTTCAAAAACTAAATATTTTCTTTTTTTAAATTATTTTTTTTTCCCTTATGTAACACAAATTTAACGCCAATTTTTCAAAAAAATTTGCAAAATACAGTAGAAACAATATAGTGCAAGCGGAATATAAATATGCTAAATATTTTATGAAATATGGAGAGGTAGTATGAAATAATTTTTATCTACGCATGCACGAATGATAACAAAGATATTTTTTACATAATTTAATAGTCAACTCTATGGAGCAACTCCATAAAAAAAATTCCAGTCAAATATTGTAAAAATTCCAAAAAATATTGTCGATAGAGTGGGCTGATTTTTAGTTGCTCACTTAAAGCATTTCAGAAAAAAGTTAGTATTTAATGAATATCAATGAGTAGATTTGGAACAAATACTTCGATTTTGATACTTCTTTTTATCATGGAATACGCTCGTTCTGGTGGTTATCCAAGACAAACAAAAACAGCAATAAAAAATTAAAAAAAAAAAAAATGACAATTTGTGGAAAATCCCTTATCATTCAGCTGCTTTCAGAGAGCAACTAAATATCAGCTCACTCTATTGCCGATATCTTTCTGAATTTTCACGATATTTGACTGGATTTTTTTTAATGAGTTGCTCCATAGAGTTGACTATTGAATTATGTAAAAGAATCTTTGTTATCGTTCGCGCATGCGCAAGTAAAAATTATTTTATGCAACTGCTCATATTTCATAAAATATTTAATGTATTTATATTACAATTGCACTATATTGTTTCTACTACACTTTGCTGATTTTTTTGAAACTGGCATTAAATTTGATAGAAAACCCTACATGATATAAGCTAAAAACAGGCAAGAATTTTTTTAACTTATAAAAAATCACTAATCTTCATGAATATATGTGCTATTCTTACACAAATCAATAAGCATGTTGTACAGTTTCCACAAATTTGTATTCTGCAGTGATAGATCATTTCGTGCATTTTAATGTACAGGGTGATCCCAAATATTATTTTTCTTTGATTTTTTGTTGGCCCCCTAATTGTCCTCCTTATCAAATCAACAATGATAAGTATAAGGTCAAACATATTTTTTATAATCCTGAAATTCCAGAAATCTGACAACTGTATTTTTAAATATTCGAGAAAATGTCTAAAATTGAAAGTGTCCAGTGATTAATGGCCATATAGTGTATTTCTACATTAAAAAAAGGGTTTTGTATCGAGCAAAAGAACGATTTAATAAAGTAAATCTGCTAATTTTTTGTCATTGGAAATGCTGAATTGGTTTATTATTACATTTTACACTTATTGTACAGCAAATAATGCTTATTAGGATTAATTGTTTGTCATGGAAAACCATTGGTAGCAAAATCTTTCACATCACTATTTACAAATAAGAATTATTGACATATTTCTACATAATTTGAAATAGAAATCAGCCACGAAATATATTGTTTGGAAATAGTTGTGTTAATATTTTCTGGTAACATTCCTTCCGAAATAAAATTTCAATCCTACTGATTATATTAACTTTATTATATTACTTTGTTATAGGGCGTAAAAAAAATCACAATTAAAAAAAAAAAAAAAAAAAAAAATCGGATTTTTATGATTTTTTTCCCCAGCGTTCAAATACGGAATAACTAACAAGAGTTTTAGGCCTCCAAAACAGTTAAATCTCTAATTGCTAACATAACCTGTGTTTTTACACTTTAAATTATAAAATTATAATTATTAGTTAGTAATTATACAAATTATAAAAACTGCAAATTAGTAATTTTATTAGTTAGTAGGATATATATATGTTATATACTTGCATTAATATTTTGTAATAATTATGTAAAACTATATTAAATACTGGTGATATTTACATTTATTAAAATTATTAAACAATCAACTCTGTAAAGAACATAATATACATTTTTATACTTTAATTACTAAAATGATAATTAATAGTTTAGTACTCATTCTAGAAAGAAAAAGGAGCAGGATGCTAGTTCCAAAAAAAGAGCACTATTTCATGAGGAAATATTGACAATGTGTTTAGTAATTATATAAGAGATAAAAAGTACATAGTTTCTTAGTATGATAAATAAAGTGTCATTAATTTTAATAACTATTAAAGAACAATATGTTTCAATTTTTTTTCTAAAGAAACAAGGTTCTATCATTTTTGCAAGGTCTTGGGCACATGGATTTAGAAATAATGTGGAATTTGGAAGTTTTTTTACAAGAAATCTCTGTCTACAACTACAAGTAATTTTTTTTTTTTTTTTTTTTTTTTTTTTTTTTTGCTGGGTGCATTTTGCCAATTTCAAAAGGGGCAGACTGTGGCGCCCCCCAAAAAATTATCTAGAGGAAACAGTAAGAAATCACAAAATTAATAAAAACTGCAAATAATTTCATTAGTTAGTAGCACAAATAACAAAACTAACAAATACTATTTGCAGCTCATTTTGCATTTGTACTGTTAATCTCCTAAATCTAAACTTACACACATGTATGCATATTCTAAGCCCCCAAAAATATGCACATACAGAGTAAATATAAGGAATAGCCAGTTATATCTGAAATCCTCAAAATATTAAACAGCAGCATTATTAGCACTTAGTGGGGATCCTCAGCATTCAATGTTTCAAGTAGTTTTGCCGCCTTTTTAATCTCTAACATCTTTTATTTGGTGTATATGAGTTCAAAATTAAAAAAAAAAAAAAACAACATTTATTCAGCCTTTACTGAAGAAGCTCTTGCTGTGTTTAAAATTTTATACCAATTGGTTCTTTTTCTCTTATACATTCTTTTACAATAGTGGTTCTGTCGATATCATTCTTTAATTCTTCTTTATCTCTAGTTTGTGCTAGAAATTTATTATTGCAAATGTAGAATGAGAAAATAAGATTCTGGCTATTTTATTCTTTTACTTGCAGAAATTTATTAAACTTGCTATGCTTATTTTATATAAAAGAATGAATAATTTGATTACTAAAAGGAAATTATCACATTCCAAGTTATATTGGATTTAAATATAATTTTTAAGTGAAATCCTTTTTATGTTAGATAAAAACTAGTCTTTTTACAAACTTACTGTACTTACACTTTTTACAAAAGTCAGGAATTAAGCTTAGAAACAACTATTTAAAGTTTTTTTTGTGTATTCATAAATCAAAATACCTGTAGGAACTTTTCAAATTATGTTTATCTTAGATTTTAATACTTTTTATGTCATTTTAAACATTTAGAAAATTTATGATTTTAATCAATGATTTTTTTTAAAAATCAGTTGATTAAAATCACGATTTAATTGCTGATTTAAATCAACTGATTAAAATCATTTGACACCCTATTTTGTTATACTACTTTTGTTATTTTACTGTTTTAATCACCCGTTTTTTATAACATATGTTTGTGGCCTGCAAGAAAAAAAGGTTGAGTATGGTTGTATTAAGGATATAGGTCTCTTAAAAAATTGACACATTTTTTCAAACATTAAAAACTTTAATTTATTAGTAAGTGTATACTCATAAGTATAACTTACATTCATATAACTCATAACTTATAAACATATAACTCAAATCAACAATCTATAAAAATAAGATTACCTTGGTAAAGTTTCTGCAATCTGTAGCAACATATGATTAGGCAAAACATATCTGTAAATAAATTATATTGTTAGAGAACTTATATGATAATAATAGTGAGGGTTATTTGTGTATATTTTCCTGAACTTGGCATATTTATTTTTATCACAAACAATTTTATAAAAAACAGACTCCAAACGATTGTTCTTAACATATGATTTACTTATAGTTGAGTAAAATATTCCTGCAAATTTACTAATGGCAAGCCAGTTAGTGCACTTTAGTGAGAGTGATTTGGTACAATAGCGTTTTTTTGAGAGAAACCTCTATTGAATTATAAACATTGTTTACACAGGGTGGCAACCTTTAAACATTTTCATTTTTCTTGACTTTTCCCCATGATTTTCCCTGACTTTTTCAGGTCATTTTCCTCTACTTACCCATGCGACTTTTAAAAAATTTTTTTACTTTTCTTAATATAAAAACAAGACAATTATACTGTTAAACTTTATTTTCTTTTTATGCTAACCAAGCAAAATATAAGGTTGTTAATGAAAATAGCTTTATTTACTCTGAAAAATATCATCCAGGAAAATACAGAAATACTAATGATAATAACAATAAAAAAAAAAGTTTCACAAAGAAAATTCCCATTTAAAAATGCCAAAATGAAAAGAGGAAAGAATAATCATAATTTTACCTGAACAAAACAAATTAAACATTTCAAAATATTTAAAAATATGACAAGTGATAAAGAAGAATTTATAATTAATAGACATTTTAAAAAATGTAGTGGATAAATATAAACAATAAAACTTACGCCAAACTTTCATCATTTTCTCTAGCAATTCTATCACGCCAGGAATACAGTTCTTTTAAACAGTACAACTGTTTGGCATTTAACATCTTTTTGCTTTTTCTATACAATTCTAAATACTTGTCTTCACTAAATATTGGTTTCTCATATTTCTACAAAAAAAAAAAAAAAAAAAAAAAAAAAAAAAAAAAAAAATAAATAAATAAATAAATATATATATAATATATATATAATATAATAAATAAATAATATAATAAATAAATAATATATATATATATATATATATATATATATATATATATATATTTAATTACATTTATTTTGAATGTTATGTAGAATAAATATAATAAACATTCATATTAAGATTAATGTAACCCTTCTGATATTAGCCCAGCCCCAAATCTGAAAAAAGAAAGAAAAGAAAAACAGGAAACTTATTTTTGAACCACTCAATAAATGAAACAGTCATTTATGTGTACAATTTTTCTGACAGGTATTCTTTACATAATTGGCGAAATCATTTTGATTAATAATAAGTACATGTGTAATTTTAATGTATCTGTAATATAACACTGTGAGTCCATTGTTGTATCCATTGTTTCCCGATGAATTGTGAAAATCTTTTCTGACAACAAAACAGTGTTAGCAGATAAGTTATGAAACTTTTATTGCATAGGATTGACTTAATTATGAGGTAAATGTGTATGGCAGAAAAGGTGTCTAATGAAGACAGACAGTGCAATTATAAGCACAAAAATTTTGAAGACTTAAATTCATACTGCTTATACACATGCAGATATCCAGTAGATTGTAAAATTATTTGTTAATATCTTAATGCTAATTTGATAAATAGACAAATAAAACAACATAGAAAATTATTCTAAATTTAGAGTGGAGATTGAAATCACATAATAAATAATGATCACACTAAGAAATTCAAATTCATGTTATTAGCCATCACATTAGTTAAATTTGTAAACCATCAGCTAATTTTATTAGGAGCTATAAAAAAATAAATAAATATATAAATTTAAGTATTCTTTAAAAGCACTAATTTTTTTTTTATATATACAGAGCTTATATTTAGAATAATTTATGCGGACAATCTTTAAAATACACTACAATAACATTTTAAATTTTGATATAAAAAATAGGATAACATAGAATTAAATAATATACACAGTACATTAAACATCATCTATTTCTAGCCATGTTCCTACATTCAAAGGACCGCATCAAAATTGAAATTTTCTATGTCTAATGCTTTACTGTAGATTACAATTAAAACATAAAGAATCTTTATTTTCATATCATTAGCACATAATTATACTTTGCTAGTTATAATGATTTTCATTATTTGTGGTTGCTGTAAAATATATAACACTGGTTGCTAATTATAGAATATTTTAATTAAAGCCTTGAAGTGAGGAATATGTTGAACAGTGGTCATTGTCATTGCTGGATTTATTTCCAAGAAACTGCTCCACATCTTATGTTAAGCTTCCTGCTTATTTTTAATTTTGATTTATTAAAACAAATTATTGAATAAGTTTTAGTGTCATTTGTCTTTAATTCTAAGACAAATGGTTACAAAGTGATCTTTGGCCAAACACTTAGCCCAAATCAATTTATTGCCATATTTCACATTTATTCCAATTTAGTGAGATGGCAAATGCTTAATCTGGATCTTAAATAAGTAAATATCAAAAGTTAATACTTTTCCAGTAATAAATAAATAAATAAACAAATAAATAAAAATAATAAATCTGCAGCAACAACAAGGTTTTCTTTTATGGATATTTATATTTGATAATAAATAAAATATTCTTTAAGCTTTTGTTTATACAAAAGATGACAATGATACAAATCTTATAGCTTTAATACTCTATTTCTTTTCTCTATAGATTCTTTTTCTATCTTTGTGCAGCATTAATCAATAACAAAATTTTAACTATATAAAAAAGACAGCATCAAACATTTTTAATTTAATAAAATAATAAGACCAGAGAATCTACAACTGAAACTGAAATAATAAATCCCTATATGTCACTTTATATTTTAAAATGGCAAAAGAAAACAACAAAAAATAACATTATGATAAATTTTTTAATTTGAGTAAAAGAGTGAGATAAAGAGCACTTACTCTTTCAGACACCAAATGAAAATAATAATTTGAGTGATTTCTCTTCACTAAGTCCCCCCTAAAGGTACTTATTGCTTTACAGGCAGTATGAATAAAATTAGTTGATGCTAAATAACTTACATCTCACATTCCTTTGAGCACTTTTGGTATTTATTACATAAAACTGAACTTTTTTCTTTTCATTCTTATCATTATTTATCTTTATCTAAGTAAAAACATTATGTAAAAGAATCAGCAGTCATAAGCACAATACTGACTTTTTATTTTCATGATCAGAATGACAAAAGATCTTATAACACTAACTAATTCAGATTTTATCAGAAATTTAAAAATAAATTTAATTAAAAATAAGACTTCGAGTATCTTCTGATGCAACATACCTTTTAAACAATTTTATGTTCAACAGAAAATGAAAAACTGCCTTTTTGACAGATTTCAATTTAGCACCAAAACAGAAAATAGACTAGGAGCCAGATTTTTTATATCCGAAGTACCCCCAGCTGACCCTTATTCTATCTTTGTCAGGATCACCAGACAAGTTTATCTTCTTCATCTTATAACCTTACTCTACTAGATTTTCCTGATAAATGGTATTAAAAATAAGACCCCGAGTATCTTCTGATGCAACATACCTTTTAAACAATTTTATGTTCATCAGAAAAGGAAAATCTGCCTTTTTGACAGCACCAAACTAAAAAATAGACTAGGAGCCAGACTTTTTATAACCGAAGTACAACTGACCCCTTATCCTATCTTTGTCAGGATCACCAAGTAAGTTTAACTTCTTCTTCTTATAACCCTAAATTACTCTACTAGATTTCCTGACAAATGGTTTCAACAAATTTTGGGCTCATCAATCAGAGCCAGATCCATAAACTGATGCAAAATCAACAAAATAGCAAGGTGATTTCAATAGTGATTGGCAGTCAACTTGCCAATTTGAATGACCATCCTGGTCACAAAAATTATAATTTTCTGGTGTTTACTTAGAAGGTCAACAATGGTTGACGGAGACCCAGAGAGCTGAAAATATTATTTAGACAACTAGATGGTTCCAATGGTTCCAACACAGGCTCGATATCTTAAAATCTGCATCTTTAGCACATGATCTCGACTTGACACAGAACTTGTAACTTTTTCCAGTAGGGGGAGAAGGTGTCAACTGGGAATAAACTTAATAGTTTTTTTAATAATATATGGGGATTGGAACACAAGCAAACATTGGGTGTGAAAAAACTGCAGATACTAGCAAATAGCGCTTAGATCTCAGTTTTAATCACCATTTTCCACATGCCTGAATCTCTGCAAGTCTTTTAGTTGGATTTTGAATGCAGAGAACAAGAACTAAGTCCAGTCAGAGATGAATAAAATTTTCCACATGAGCAAATAACTTTAACTCACATTTTGAATAGACTATAGCAGGGTTTCTCAAAGTGTGTTATGCAAACACCTTGGCAATATGTGAAGAGTTTCTAGGAGGTACATGACTAATCTGTGTTCATAACCAGAATCTGATCTATATGAGTCAGTAAAAAAGGTTTTTCATCTCAATGACTGTTTTAAAAACAAATTTCTAAAACATACTAATTGTTAAAGAGGACTTACAACTGCACTTCAGAAAAATAACACCAAAAGAAACATACAATGGTGGAAAAGCATACCCATCACATTAAAAAACTTGCTACCTGTAAAGCTCATGTTAAATGTAAGCTTGAAATTATGCATATTTGCATCTACTCATTGTTTTCTTTGTTTTTACTTGATATTCATGATTCTTACAAGTTAAAAAATAGGCATGCCTGTCAAGGAGTATGTGAGGCATAAAAGTTTGAGAATTGCTAGACTATAGATTAGTTCGCTCTAAAACTGTACATTTTATTAAATTTCTTAAACCAAGGTCACTAAAATAGAGTTTAATGATATAATAAAGACATTAATAAAATGCATAAAAAAAACATACTTTCAAACAAATCAATCTACTTCTTTCAAATGCAGAACGGAGCAAATTTTTTGTTTCATTTCCATTCTTGATCAGGTCATTTTTTAAGCAATCATAAATGTATAATAAATAATGAGTGTCTTGACGAGCATATTTTATCATTGCAATTGGAAGAGGTCTACAAGGGAATAAAGAAAGAGAGTCTCATTACATTTTACAGTAATAAAAGTAGAAATATGTATAAATATACTACAGTGACAACAAAAGAATATCTGAACAGAAGCTAATCCTAAAGGGCAAAAATTTGAGAGATGCAATTCGTACGACTAAAAGGAAAACTGCAATAGCAAGGTATAAGATTTCCTCACATGAAATAAATAAAAAGGAAAATTAGGAGTGACTTTTCCTTCTTTGCATTACAAAATTACTATGATAACATAAGATACAATGCGCTGCTAAATTAATGTGGACAATCACAATATTTGTATAATTTGAGATTATATTGGTGACAGAATTAACACAATATGATATTTGCTTTAAAATAAAAGATTTTAAGTAATTTAATAGATTTTAGGTAATTTAGAAAGTTTATTATTAAGAGAAAAAGAAATTTTAAGAGCATGGGGTGTGTTAAAAACAGAAAATAGTTTTATAAAAAACACAAGTTTGGGAAAAGAAATATCTAGTAACAAGAGTGAAGCATTAAGAATGCATCGAGCTTCAAGAATGAAGTTCATGAAGCATAGTTTATCATAATTTTCTAATTTATAAGTAAACTGAATAAGTGGCTTGATGGAATTTCTAAACAATTGGACAGCTTAAATATGATAACCCTATGTTTCCAATACTGTGTGATATTTACATTAATTTGAAGAAAAATTCTAAAATCTGTTAAATTTTAAACATTGGATGACATATGTCAACAATATTTAGTTAAAAACTCCTTTTGATATTTTCACTATTCTTCTAACTATTAATTCTATTACTGCACATACTGAATTAACTTTTGAGTTCGAAGACTGCAATAAACTTTCCTTCAGTGATATTCTAGTTACTAGATGTGATTTGTTCTTCCAAAACTTTGTTTATAGAAAAATTTTTTTGGTCTTCAACCCATTTCATGTTCTCTCAAATCACACAAGAAACCAGAAAATTGATGCCTTGTACACTTATGTGTGCTACTCTTTCAAAATTAGGTCAAAACATCTTAGAGAAAAGTAAATTTTTTCAAACTTTAAAAATTCAGAATTAATAATCAAAGAAAATTCTAAACAAACATAACAAGATTTTAACTCACCGCATTCGCCAGTCTGCTAACTGAAACTGTTTATCAACATCTAATTTACAATAATGTTTCAATAAATAGGACAGAGACAAATGTGCAAAGTGAAGCACTCTTGCTGCTTGGCCAGTATCAAATAAGTTAACAACATACACTCCAAAGTCTCTCTGAAGCCAAACAATATCCATGTCAGCACCATGAAAAACCTAAAATATAACATAACATTAGCTATACGATGCATAATGACAATGACCACTGTTTTAGTGAATACATTTTGGACATATAGGGTGACTCTGCCAGTCGTTGATCAAATAAAGTCAATGCTATGGGGTTTTTATTATATTTCCTTTCTTTTAAATTTTAGAAGTAAACTAACATGATTGCTACGACCTTTAATGAATGTCCTATAATGGATAAAAATTAAATCCGCTGAAATTAAATAGCAACAAAATTATAAATAAATAGTTTTTGAATTGCCATTTTCCAAGTGGTTGATAAGGCAAAAGAAGTCAATCGAAAATCTAAAAATCAATCTTTAAAATATCATCCTTGAGCTGTGATTAACAATAATTCTTATAAAACTATTAGTAGAAATAAGCAAGATGGAAGCGGAATGGCTTCACTTACATCAGACAGCTGACAACAATGTGACAACACTAACATTCATACAAAAATATTATGTCTAGTACCACATATAAAACTCATTTCTGCCTGAAATGGAGCAATATTTCGAAAATTTTATCAACTACTGGCGAGGTCACCTATGAGATATATATCTGTGTTATGATGTAAATAAATTATGATTAAAATTAGGAATAAAATGAATATTTGAGTACTACACTGAATTCAATCTTTTTGAAGAATATTTGGCAAAATATTATGAGACGTACACTTGAATAAGTTCAGAACAAAGTAAATCTATATATATAAAAGAAAGTCTGGATTTTGTATTAATCAACGCGCAGCCAAAACCACTGAACCTAAAATATTGAAAATTGGGGTAAAAATACTTCTTATGACAAAGAGTGCCGCTAAGAAAGGATTTTCTAAAATTCCACCCCTAAGGGGGGTAAAAAAGAGAACGAACTTTTAAAAAATTTCTTAAAAATCTGATTTTATAGGTAGTTTTCAACTGATGACATTTTTTGGTGTATTTTTGTAAGCAGAATCGAATGGTACTAATCAAACTCTTTTAAGTCCAATAGTTCGTGTGATATTTCATATTTTTCTAATTTGGCAATGTCTTTGGCACCAAAACCTCGAAATATCGAACATTACAAGTGATATTTCATCCATATTCAGTCATATTGTATATCCGTTACTGTAGCAACGGAAGAAATTCAAATTGAATCTTTTTTGTTAATTCTTTTGGTTAAGAAATTAAAACGGCTATATGAGTTTGAAAAAAAAAATAAATACAATCATCTTGAAAAAAAGAAAAAAAATACATTGATTTTAATTAAAATACAAGGAAGCGATCCACTTAGAAATTAGCATTATAAAACAAAATATTTAAAAATGAAAGCAATGTTTGTACGACTTTAAAAATTTTGTGGTACTTACATCCGGGCCATGTCAGATACAACTGCGCCAAGCATGGCTATTACATTAATTACAGCAACCCTTATTTTTTGTCCATTTGATACTTTATTTAGTATAGTTTTAAATTATTTTATTATTATATATTTTTTTTAATTATAGTTCATAGTATGTAGTTTTATGTTATATATTTTATTTATTTATTTACTTAAAACAATTTGGATTTTTAACAAGGTTATGCATTTAAGAATGTTAAATCACTTTTTTGAACGTAATTGGCAAACGATAAACAAGATTGGCAATTGTCAACCATTTTTGGCGATCTATCGCATTGTCCGAATAATGCTTAAGTATTACTTTTTTTCAATGGAAGAAATTAGAATTGAAATAATACATCGCGATTTATCACTTGCTCCTGGATAAGAAGAAAAAATGGGTACTTTTATATCAGCCGTATCCATATGTAAATATAGCCATTAGCATTTTAAAAATTGTCAATAGCAGTAGTTACATTTCGCGTATGTAAATTAAAAACAGTTCTTTGTTTTAAGTTATGTCATTATTTCCTATTGTTTTACTTTTCATCTTTTTCAATGACATTAGTGTAAAGCATGCATTATAAATGAAATGAGTGAAATGTTTTTATTTTGAATGAAAATAATAAAACTAGAAAATAGGAATTCTTCTTTTTCAGAATTTAGTGTTGCCCACGATGAAAAAAAAATGCATATATAAATAGTACAAAACATAATTCAATTTTAAGACTTAAAGCACACACTTTTATTTTATGTAAAATGACGTCATTCGCATCCGCTTAAGAATTCCACATTTACGATCCACTCTTAACCATCTACAGTAAAGCATGCATAGGATGTAACTATCGCAAAATAATACACAAATGCAGCAAAAACATGCCGTCATTAAAGAAACTCGGCTGAAAAAAACGGCTACCTAATGATTCATAGGCCTTCATTTGTTTGTAACATTAATATAGACGATTTTAGTCGTGACGTCAGTTCTGACGTTTTGGTTCGAAACTGACACCAAACAAACGGTTGCTATGTTGTATTTTCTATTTTGTTTGTGTGTTGCAGCTATATCTTATATCTATATCTCACATCTAAATGTTTTAATAATTGATATGTATTAGTAACATTTTCCCCGATTTATATTTAAAAAGAAATGACGCAAAGCAACCGTTTGTTTGGAGTCACTTTCCAACCAAGACGTCATGAATGACGTCAAACTGAAAGCGTCTATAGATACTTCAAATTAAATATAGTTTATAATAGCTCCATGTTTTAACACAAATTTTTCGTTTATATTTTTTTCAAAATAGCACGTATTTTAATTACATTTTCTTTTGGTTGTTGTGAAAAAATGGCAACAAAAAGATATAATTGCTATTTTTCAGCTATTTTCCCTTTACTCTCTACATAAATGGAGTACTTGAGTTGCCAAAATTAGACAAATGGTGCTGAAAACTACAAAAAAAATTAATATTTGAAAAATAAATGGAGATACAGTTTTCAAACAAATTGCATTTAAAAGTACTTTTTTTTTTCACAATACGACGGTATAAAAATTGAAAATGTGCGATGTTTAGAAATTTAAAAAATTGCTATAGCGTATTTAATCGCATTTACGCCAGGCTTCTGTAAGGTAACGTTATAGCATAAAATATCACAAAAGTCATATATTCGCCTTTCTTTGGGTAGCTGCTCAGGGAATTTTAGGTTAATCTTACGTAATCGGATACGTCTTCAATCGGTGTATTAATTACAATGTTGAAAGCATCGTTTATGTATGAAGCGAAAACTTCATGATGAATTCTACTACAGAAAATCGTATCATCATCATCTACTACATATTTAAAACGGAAATTTTCATTTTATTGCTATTCTTTATAATATTTTGATAGGCTATGCCACTATTAGTTAGGAAATGTTTTTGGAACGGTTTTTATGTATAGAGACAGTGTTCTACGTTCCTTAGTTTTAGTTATAGAGCTATTGGAAAAGCTATACAGAAAGGTGAACGCAATTATGAAAGCTACATCTACTGTAATTATATAAAATGCAAATTTGCTTTTCCTTACACCCGTTTATAATTTGAGTTTTGCTGGATGTATTTTGATGGGACTTATACTGTTAGTTAGAATATTTTTTGTGGATGTTTGGTACTTCTTGCATGGATGGTACTTCTCTATAGCGGAGTTTTCTTCTGGGTTATTGTTTTTCTGAAGCACAAACTTGGCAACAAATCAAATTGCAGAAAATTAGATTACAAGAGAAAGTTCCAAAATTAGGTGAACCCGAATATGACAAAACATAATGTTCTAAGTTGCTTAATTAAATAATTATGGGTAAAGATCTAAATCGGATGAACTCAATTGCGAAATATAGGTTTTTTTAAGGTTCCGCTAAATGAATTTTCACGGGATTAAAACTGTTAATTAGATTATTTTTATGAAATGTTTCGGTACGTTTTCCAGTTTAAAAGATCCTGCTAAGTGGATTTCGATGGAAATTGCTCGGTTAGTTAATTTTTCAGTGAATGTTTTATTATAAAGCACATATCATTGGCTTGGTGTTGCTTGGTCGTCAGGTTGCTTGATTATAGAATTAAGGCTGAATGTTTTAGAATCAAGCGAACCAAATTATGAACGATTAGCCTTTTCAGTATGTCCAATTAACAGATTCTGATGAGACTTGCATTGATAATTTTTCATGAACCCTTTTAATATATTACATATTGTTCTATCGTTCTTCACCGAATACTACACTAAATGATCAACGAAAGAACAGCTAAATTTTGTATAGCTCAAAAGATATAATAGCGTAATAACGTTCATATTGTTTTCACCAATTAGATTGGGCATTCCAGGTAAATGTCCATATTGCTTTAAAACGCATGATCAAATTCCCAGATATATTTTATTTGATTTAAGGTTTCTTTAGAAAAATTGACCAGCGTAGCGGGCGTTAGGCTGCTAGTATTTTATAAAATGCATGTTAAAATACACTTAATGAAAAATATTACAAAATTATATTGCAGTAAAGCAAACCTTCTAGCTCTTATTCACTTTTAAGTTGCATAATATACTTATATAAATGATGTTGCAAAAATAAAATGTAAAATATTTTTCTTTCTATAAGTGAGGGCTGTTTTTTAACTAAGGACCATTTTCTTGTATACACAAATAGGCCGCAACGAGTGCTTGCGTCAGTCATGTCCCGGCATTCCTTGGGAACAACTGTGCTCATTCAGAGCTGTGTAGGTAGCCTGTATGGTCTGTTCTGTATCTTTAAAATGCTCAAGGTTATTGAATCGCCCGTCCCGAGCAGGTACGGTCAGTGATACTTTTTTGTCGCAAAGCAATTCAAAACAAAAGGTGCAGCAGGCTGAAAGAGGGAATTTTGCTACTCCATGACAATGCAAGATCTCACACCACAGCTCAGACCCAAGCTTTGTTGGACTCTTTAGGCTGGGAAGTTTTGGACCCCCCCCCCCCCCACTCTACAGTCCCGAACTTGCGCCGAGCGATTGCCATTTTTTCCGCTATCTCAAACATCATCTCGGTAGCAACCACTACAAGGATAACGAAGACGTGAAAATGGCAGTGATCTCTTGGTTATTGGAGCAGGCGGCATGTTCTTATGAAGAGGGTTTTCTAAATCTAGTTATAAGGTATAATAAGAGTTTAAACAAACTTGTTGAAAAATAGAAAAATGTATGTAGAATCTGAAAATAAATTTGGTTTTTGAAAAATTTCTTTCATTTGGTTATTATTTTCAAACCGCCTTTACTTAAAAAACCCCCTCATATTTAAGCATAATATGTAAAGCAAGAACTACTGCATTATGCATAAAAACACAAAATAATGGTTCTACAAATTTATAAACAGCTGCAGAGATTAAAAAAATTATTGAAGTCTTTTGTCTAGTTTTGTTGAATTGTTATTCATTTCTTGGTTATCATTAATTATATTTCAATCATTGAATTTTTAGGTAGATTTCATAAGAAATGCTACCCATTACATTCCCCCCTATATTGGAATTTTTGAAAAATTTTAGCAGATCTACGCCGATCATGACCCCCTAGAACCCTAAACCACCCCCAGTTCAAAACTATACCTATTTATCTATATATAAATATCACTTTTTTATGGGCACGATAACTTCCATAATTCTGCACAAATCTTTTTCAAACTGACACGTGAAATCAAGAGGCAGAAAATCTCAGTCAAGTTCGTTAATGGGCAAAATTGTACCAAGCAGGTGGAAATAGGGAGGAGTTTTGTGAAAACCTAAAAAAACCCATAACTTCTTAATTATAATGCATATCAAATCAGTTTAAAGTTATTATTACTTCTAGGAAAAGAGCAAAAAAAATGTATGTATCACAGATTTTTTATAAAATTAAAAATGGGCTCAAGGGGCCAAAAAAAAAAAAAAAAAAATTAGGGAGAAAAAAATTCATAACATTGTCAATTCTCAAGATATCAAATTCACTTAAACTTATTATAAATCTTCTTAACACTATCTACAACTTTTACATTGACAAGTTTTTTATAGGAGACTAACTCTTATCGCCAAAAAATGAGGGGGGGAGGGGGAGGTGAAAAAGAAGAAAATTCATAACTTCGTCAATTCACAAGGTATCCAATTTGCTTAAATTTATTATAAATCACAACTTCCATATTGACAAGTTTTTGATAGGATTTACTCTAACAGCAAAACTAAATTAAACAAAAATAGGGGTTGACAAAAAAATGATTGTATTAAAGGTGTACTCAAAGCTAAACTGCTTATTTTCTGACTCATTTTTAAATTCATTTTCACTCTCAAATGCATCCAATTGGCAGGTTCTCTTATTCAGAAACTATATAATATGCTGTATTATTCAATTTTTCGATAAAGGCAGAAAGTATTTCAAAAAATGCTATCAAAGTGGGCATTTTGAACCGAATTTCCCGAAGCGATAGTGCTGGAAACGAAAAAAATGCTCATACTGAGAAAATAATTGTTTGTAAATGAAGTTCTAATTAATTGAACGAAAAATAAAAGCACAGTTCGCTTGTAAATCTCTTAAAAAAATCACGTCAGCAAGTTTCATGTTTTTACTTCAAAAAATGAGTCTGAAAATGTGGTCAGAAAATTTTGAGTTGTTGAGCGTAGAAAAATATTTTTTTGAATATCGTCTTAACATGATTCTGATGTTACAGAAAAATGAAATTAAAAATTTGCCAAAAGCAGCCAGATAAAATTGTTAAGCTGGGTTTATCTCTAATCTTGGTTTAGTTTTTGTTAGTGAAATTAGTACTTAACTTCAAAATCTACCTCCACCTGTAGGGATTTTTTAAAAATTTGTTATGAAGAGCTTAATTTTTAGGTTTTATGCCAAGAACATTCAATGAAATAACATATCTTTACTTTACTACAAACTAGGCCTGTAAAGCTCCTCTGAAGATTTCATAACACTTTCATCACTTTTTTTATTTTCAATCCCTTGTTTCCCATTTTTTTCATTTATTTTCCCATATGCAATTTAATTTTAATATACAAATGAAAACTGTTATGGCAAAATTTACACGGCTGCAAAGATAACATATAACTATAATGCTATTAAAATTAAGAAAGCTATACAACAGAGGAAAGTTTAGTATACAATAAAATGTATATCGCAAGCAATTGGAGAAAACACACAGTATTTTAAAAAAACTGTCTAAAAATTCTTTCACCTCATCAGAAAACACACTCCTCATTGGCAAGTAGATTTATGTAATTCCCTACTCCTGTATACACACCATTTTTACAACTATTAGATTATTTCTGGAGTTATCTCACTGTGAAATATAAGAGAGTAAGCATTATGAGGGACTTGTTAACTCTGAGAATAAGAAGGAAGAATATATTACAGGATGGTAGAAGAGAAAAAGAATATTTATATTTTAATGGAAATAACTTAACAGCCATTCTTAAAGGAAGAAAGTCAACTTCTTATATCTAACTTCAAGATGAAACCATATAAAATGCAAGTTCTTAATTTCTTCCTGGAAATAAGTTTTAAAGAATAAAAAGAAAGTACATTCAGTAATATTAATGATTTTTTAATTTAGACGAAGCATAGGTAAATTGCAAGTAATCTAAAGATGAAATTATGCTACTAGTAGTTATTTAGGTTTCTGAGGGTGTGACAGTCATGTTGTCTTATAATTAGCATCAAGATAAATACCTATCTCTAAAATATATACCTCTGAATATAAATAGCAAGATCACTTGGAACTGCAGACCCTATTCAGTGATAAAAACATGAAAATCTATATATGTTTGGAATTAAAAAAGTGCTCATTAAACACATGTGTGTGTAAGGGAATAACAGTTTTGGAAGTTTTACTGTATATATACACATATATATACATATAAAATACATCAATGCTTCAAAACATAACATATTTTTTTTATTTGTTTGCTTTCAGGTCTAAAATTCTTAATTGTTATAATCAATTGAAATTCTAAATCAAAAACAATGATAATTTTTTAAAATAAAATATTTCTGTAAGTAAAATTCCATATCAATAATAACAATTTTCTTTTTAGATAAAATATTTCAGTAATTAAAATTATTCAAAATAAATATTTAAAAATAAATATCTATTTGTCTTTCATAAATATAACTACTTTTCTGAAGTAAATATCCATTTTAGCTAAGTTATTTAATTGTATTCAATTATTAAAAATAATTATTTACTTGGTTTTATTTTATTTACAATAAGCTAAATTAAATACATCTTACTTTTCTAATAGTCAATGATCAATTTCATGCAAAAGCTAATGTATCTGTTTTAACAAAATACATCCTTCATTTTCTCTATGCAAATTCTCTGACATAAGCATTTGCGAATACTGGTATTTAGTCACTACTGCACCCCCCCCCCCCATCTGCAAGTCTGAAAAGACAACTTTGGTTTTCTTTCTGATCAATCGTTATCCATTTTTAATTTTCAGATACACATTGGCAAAGTCAGCTATTTTGAAAACAAAATAATTAACATTCCAAGGTCTGAGATCTAAGTGTTGCAACTCACAGAAACTCAATTCCATAACTAGATTAATCATAACTGTAATGGTGTGTTGGGAAGTTTTGCTAGCATTCTGACCATTGACACTTGTTGTCAAGCAGCCTTCAATGGCTCTTCTTCCTCCTGAAAGATGTTGCATAAGTAACCTATGCTGGAGAATCTTTCAGGTAAAGAAGCTTTTCACGAGCTTTGAATGATCTACTTGCATCTTCTGGAAACAACAGTTATCTACAAATCTACTCAAATGCCAATTTAAAAGATTTGTATGGATCTAATTTCTACTTTTTAACATTATAGTTCCAGTCAGCTAGCTGCTAGAATTAATCATTATTCTACAATTTATCAGTGTTTTGAATGTACTATGATACAGCAAATATCCACACTTGTGTTGTAACTTATACATCACTCTAACACCTTCCTCTAGTGACCTACAAATTTAACAATCAAATAATCTGCGAATTCGCTAACTTCAGTCGTGCATTATTTTGCACTAATACATCCTCATCTAAAGTTCAACATAATATCTCCACAGTAAAATCATAATTTCCAATAAAAGAAATGGAAGAACAACATCTAAAGTTTACGAACTGAATCATAATTCAAAAAATATTCTGTAAAAAAAAAAAAAAATAATAATAATAATAACTACAAGATCAATATAAAATCTCAATAATCTTGCTGAAAAGATATAATTTTGAATCATGGAAAACCTGAAGCGTAGAAATATTTCTTGCTGCATGAGTAAATATGTAGTATAATTTTAGTATAAATTTGAGCACGGATTCCACTATAAGTATGTTTTTAATTAGTTTTGAGACTTCAGAAAACAAATTTGAAATCAACAAAATAAAATGTATGTTTATTGATTTTACACGTTACACTCTGATCAGAATTCTAGGTAGAGTTAATTCTTATTTATTTATTTTATATTTAATTATTTTACATTTAACTTTGTTATTGAAATTTCTCTTAAATGTCTTTCCAAAACATCTAATATTATAATTATTTATGACAATAGAATTTATTCAATTGCAATTTACCTCAATCTTAATTATAAAATCTAATCTCAAAATTCATAAGCAAATCATATTTCAACTCAACTGTTTTCATAAGTATTTTTAAATCAACACAATAAATGTTTTTATGTGTACTACCATTATATAAAGTATTAAATGCCTGCAGTGTTCTCTGTGACAAAGTTGCATTGGGTGTTCATTTACAATTAAATAAATAATTTTTTTATTCTCATTGGGTGTTTAATTCATTTTATAATACTACATTCTCACAGGCTGCATTATAATCAAGTAGCTATTTTTTTTTAAATTTACAAAAAATAATTATTGTAATTAGAAATTCTTTTTATTTCACAAACTTTCATTTTTTTAAATAATAAAAAAAATTATTTACAAGCAAAAAAATAATTTTCAAAAATATGTAGACAAAATTTGAATGAATATTCAGAGTTTGATCAAATCACTAGTTGCAAGATCTCTAATGAAAATTAATGTTTGATGACGATACAGACAAATAAGTAAAATAATGAAAATGCATAACTTACCTTTACTATTTTAGGATCTGTAAAAGGATCATTTAATAAATGAATTTCGCTTCTGAGTTCAACTGTATCAATAATATAATCTGCATTTCTTGTAGATATTTGCATAAGACATGTAAATCCTTGAAAACTCCTATAGGAATGATGCTAAAACAAAAAATTAAAAGTTTAGAGTAATTCTATTGTTTGACATTAACAAAAAATAAATGTGTCTCAATAAAAAAATATTACTTCTAAATCAACTGCAAACTCTGTCTGTTGTTTCAATTCTTTACACAAGTTTTTTAATTGTTCTTCTGTTCTTACATGCACGAGGGGCGTTTCATCTAAAGGTCGTGGAGGCTAAAAAAAAAAAAAAAAAAAAAAAAAAAAATCTTAAATATTTTGTATCACTTAGATTTTTGTAAAGAGGTTATACACTTAGATAGATAATAAAGACAGTAAAAAGACCGTTATAAACATAACATTGATACAAGTTATTGATTCATTTGCAATGAAAAAATAAAAAATATTCAGCATTCATATGGTGCATGCAGGCTTCAGAAGAAATAATCCAAGAAGTCTAGAAAAATTCTAAGGAGTCGAAGAATTTTAAAGGACTTACCATATTTTTTCATATATGGGACATTCTCACAATCTTTTGACTTTCGGGAATAAAAATCTGGTGAAATTAAACTTACTAAAATAACATTTTAATCTGATAGATGAATGCCTTAATGATTGAAAATAAAGAAAAAATGGTCTTAAACGGGTGTTAAAGAAGGGACAAAAGGTAAGTAAGAAAAGAAAGTAAAAAAAGGGGACGGTATAGGAAAAAAGGGACGAAATGGGAAAAAAAGGGACGGTAAGGAAAATTACCACCTATTTTAGGCAAATCATGTTAAGACTAAGTGGTAGCCACAATGTTCATTGATTTTTAGAAAGTTATTTACATTGGATTAAATAAAAAAAAAATTTAATTTACCTCTAAAAGTGCAGGAATAAACCTTGGAAACAGTAAGACTACCAATAAAGCCACGATCTTGAAATTGATATTTAAATGCTGATTTAAATTCTGTCGTAAATTTCCTGTCAAAGAATTTTAGACATTCTTTCTCTAGCATACTTCTGCATGAGAAAAAACTTGAAAAAAATTCTGTGGCTGCATCTGAAGTGATTTTCTGTATAAGTTTAGCAAGAGGGATGGTAAGGATAAAAAAATCCAGGGACAGAGTTCAAAAAATAATATCAACGGTAAAAATGTGGTGCAGGTTAATTTTTTGCTACTGATTTATATAAAACACTTGTCCCAGTTTCGGAAAAAAATTACATTGAATTACTTTTATTGAAACAATTTTATACAGAAAGCTCCAAACTTAAAAATCAGCATCAGGGACATGGGACGGTATAGGAGTTTTCCTGGTATGTGGACCCCCAACATCGTCCAAAACTTATTTATCTCGTTAATATTGTTATGCAATCATGCAATGGGATGTTCCCCAGTATATGAAATAAAAAAAAACAAGAAAATGTACTAAAATAAAAATTATTATTCAGGGACATAAAAGTCAAAAGATTGTGAGAATGCCCCATATGCCATGCTCATGTAATGCACACACACACTCCAACTTTTAATGCTTCTTTTGGAGAGAAAAACAGATTTTATTCTATTAAAATCTAATAATTAATGATAAAATTACACAGAATTCACAATGTATTGCTTAATGGTTTCATAAATGTGAGTATGAAATGGACAGCCAAATAATTTATGCAGTAACCAATGGTCATATGTACAGAGGATAGTCAAATCTTAAATACTCATGCACCAGGATTTTAAAAGTAAATTTCAAAGTGGAGCCAATGAAAGCATGGAAGGATGACAGAAAAAACAAAGTTTGAAAAATAATTTTTTTCAAAAGGTTAATATTAATATTTTTTAAAACAAACTGCACTATTAGAAAGACAAAAGTGTGCGAATACAGTGGGTATCTTTCCATATTTCAATGTGTTGAACCGATGTACGCCATAAAAGATAAAGAGAAAAAAGGACTTTTTTGACAATTGGATCTTCTTTGCTAACAAACTCTTGAATGACCAATGCAGGGCATTTTGAGAAAAAGAATGTTTTTGTATGAGTGTTTGTTGTGGTTTTTAATTAATATATTGGTAATTATTAAAAAAAAAAAAAATGAAAAATCTGGGCCAAGTCACACCCGCCTTACACTATTCTCATCCAAATTTTTAAACCTCTATGTGCAGTAGATTTTACTAGCTTTTGCCAACATACAGACACAATAAATAGACAAAAACTTCCTTTTATTACTATACAAGGTGATCCAAAAAAAAAACGTTGACAAAATGACATAGCAAATCAGGCATACAAAAAGGATAAAAAATCACATAGGAACATAGGGTCGCAAACCACTTATTGAGTCACAAATACAGGGTGTTTCATCCTAACTGAACTCGGGTTGACGGTCATAATTTCAAGAAAAGTTAAAACATTGCAATGAAAGTGCAACGATAGGGACCTTGTTTTGTGTGAAATGTGATAACATCATGAAAAGTTCTGAAAAAACACATTGCTCAAGCAATTGATCATACCATATGAATTGATCATCACAGTCCAAAATGTGGGGAGTCCAGTGCATACTGATGGCGCATATATTGCAAATTTCTACCACTTTTGTTTGGTGTTATCACATTTACAACAAAGGTAAGAATCTCTGTTAAATGTTTTATTATAATATACTTCAGTTTTCTGAAAGTTATGACCGTCAACCCAAATTGAGTTAGGATGAAACACCCTGTATTTGTGACTCAATAAGTGATTTCCGACCCTATGTTCCTGTGTGATTTTTTATCCCTGTTGTATGCCTGATTTGCCATGTCATTTTGTCAATTTTTTTGGAATCACCCTGTAGATTACTGGTTTACATTTCAATGAATATGACACAACATTTTTTATAAGTTGTTAGCTTCATAAATTTTACATAAAAAAAAACTAAAGTTAAAGGATAAAGAGCTAGAAAAAGTATATAAAGGCAACTAATTATGCTAACGTTTCAGATAATAAAGATGAACTTCAAGCATAAACTTGTTACAAGTATATTTCTACAAAAATGAACTACACTGTTAAAAATTTTGCAGCATTCTGGAGGTCATTCGACCGTTTTTTGAAAAAACGGTTTCATAACCGTAATTTAACTATATTCTGACCATAAAATGGGCAATAATATGGTCAGAATAGTGTTAAATTACGGTTGTGTAACCGTTTTCGGAAAAAACGGTCAAATGAACTGCCAGAATGCTGCAAATTTTTAAGAGTGTACTGAACATGAAAATCTTCACTTTACATGAGCAAAAAGAAAAAAAAAAGTGAAAAACAAAAAACAACTAACCTATTTGCAGGTTTTAATTATGAACTAGATTGGTTAAAATTAATAAATATTTTTAAAGTTTTTCAAATTACCTTCATTCTACATACTTAATACACTAGATATCCATACTTACATGCATCTTATAAAATACATGCAATAACTTTCAATATATTTAATAAATACGATGACCCTTTTATCAAAAAATGAAGGTAATAGTAGCTAATAGGTAATTTTTCATAATTCTGATTCAAATAAATTTAATAAAACTATTAGACCAAAATAGAAATTGACAGCATTTAATTTTTATGAGATAAATAGTACACACCAGTAAACCAGTGCAGTCTTTCACAATGCAATCCCAGAGTTTATTTTAGGATACGATTTTCATTAATTTACAGTTAACTGCAATTTTTTAAATCAAACAATTTGTTTTAACGAAGTATGAGAGTAATATGTCAAAAATATTTTGTTTAATACTCCATTCATTGTGGTGTGTTTTGTATGCGCACAAAAAAGGGATGCTGATATCAAATATATGTATGATGACATTTAACTTAAAAGTATAATGAAATTTCAGTACGCAGTATCAGATGCAGGCAAAAAATCCTATTCCATGATACCTCATTCATCATTGTATGCTAAATATTACTTAAATTCAGTATGCAATGTCAGATGTGAGGAAAAAATCCTATCCAATGATACCTGATTCATCATTGTACACTACATATTAGTTAGGAAAAAGGGAGGATGACAAAAGAAATAATACGTATATAATGATTAGCAGGGCCGTACAAAGTGTGTGTGTGTGTGGGGGGGGGGGGGGGGCGAAGGGGGCGGCCGCCCCCAGGCACAGAAATTGAGGGGGCGTCAAATTTATACAACAAATCTCTCTTTTTTTTCTTCTTTTTGTAAAAAAAATAAATAAAAATTGTATATTTACATATTGGGAATGTTTATTCCAACGGAAGAGTACATACATTTTTCATTTCAAAGTTATTGCATTGTCCTTTACCCCCCCCTCTCTTTTTTTCTTCTTTTTGTAAAAAAAAAATAAAAATAAAAATTGTATATTTACATATTGGGAATGTTTATTCCAACGGAAGAGTACATACATTTTTCATTTCAAAGTTATTGCATTGTCCTTTCCCCCCCCCCCCCCCCAACCACCGAAATACAAATTTATGAATCTTCCTTTTCAAAACTTGTTTTCGGTCTATGTCTTAATCTCTTTGGTTAACTTTCTCTTTTCTGAGTGTGTGCTTGGGACAAAAACATATACTCTCAAAATAGCATGGGGTTTCCTTCTTGGAATATAAAAGGGTCCCAAACTGCTATACTGCACTGTTAGATACATTTTTTCTACACCCATTTTCCAGATCCCGTTTCCACAATATAAGTGCAATTTTCTCTTAAGTTTTTTAAAATTTCTGAATTAAAATTAAACCTAAAGTTTCAAAATAAACGCGAAATGTATTTAGTAAAATTTGTTTCTGTACTTTTTAATTTTTTGACACCTGTGACAAAGAAAAGTTGGGGAGGGGGGTGTGTTAAACATTACATAAGTAATGTTCAAACTATGAGCAGAGATTAACTACCAATGGAAGAATCAAGTGCTGACTTATGACGTAGCCTAACACAAGAAAAAGGTTAATTAAAAATAAAGCTGAAATACAAACTATATAACCATTAATCTATTAAACCTGCAAAAAGAAAAACGTATGTGGTGGAAAAGAAAAACAACAAATTAAGATAAACAATTGTATTTTATTTAAAAGCAGAAATAAAATATATAGTCAAATTAATAACATTCAAAATATCAGCAAAGTCTTAATTAAATATTTCTATATTCCTTCATTTAAAACATTACATCTCATATTCAATTTACAAATGTTTACTTAATCATTAATCAAACCTAAATCCTTTTAGTTAAGCCTACTCTATTTCATTACTTCAATAGAAAAACATTTCTTTTAAAAATATATATTAAATTAAAATATATCTACCCCGGAGCTCATTATGCAGAAACCACTTATATAATTAAGCATGGCAAACGAAAAGATTAATATATATATATATATATATGTAGGAAATATTAATCGTTACTTTCAGAGTATTCATTTCTTTCTGTCTTTTATTACTCGTCTATGACTGTAACCGCATTCTTATTGTTTCATTTTCATTCTTATTTTATATTCTTTGGCAACGAGAAAAGAGCGAAAAACGTCATGTGACGTAACAGTTAAGTAGTGGTAGTCGAGTTTGTTCTAGGCAGCGGGAAGCTGCGAGTGTTATAATGAGATCTTGGTTGTATTTTAATTGTGTTTTATGTGTAATTAAATGTTGTGTTCGTCATTTAAAATGACTGAGAATTTATTCAACCCCTAGACATCCTGACCCACAGAAAATTGGGGTCTCGGCACGGAATTAATAATGAAACTTGTGCCTACAGAATAATTTTCCCACCCAACCGTTATTGTGAACCATCCGAGTTCTAAAGAATTTTGGAGTCGCCCTGACTCTGTGAAAGAAAAAAGTGAAAACCTCATGGTTTTATGTCGAGAAAGAATCAACCTGATTCTCTATTTCGGATCATCCTGTATCCATTTGTGAAATAATAAAATAAGAAAAGCCATCTGGCTTTCTCCACAAGTCACATTGTGAAGGAATCTGTGAATATAAAAAAAAAGAAACACTCTAGTTTCTTTTGTGAGCTAAATGTTGTGAAAGTGAAAGAATCAAGATCCCGATTGATTCAAGTGTTCGACGCAATTGTCAGTTATAAATTTTGTGAAACAACCATCCTGGTATATTTAAATTTGTGAAAAATTTAGTGCGATCGTTAAATTTAACAAGCCGTGTGTTTTTCGTTTCATTTAAAAGCTTTGTGAGTCGATTCCATCAGTGTGACACAAGAAAGCAAGTGTTTTTCATCAGAAAAAAAAAAAAAAAAAAGAGACCAAGTGATATTATTTTTGTTGGTCTCAGATTCTACTTTTTAATAGATAACAGATAAGCAATGTGGATCCTTTTTTAAAAATTTGTATAAGTGATTTATTTACTGTGGTTAAAAGGAAAAGACTTTGTTTATGAAATATAAATTTTATTTGATTGAGTATTTGAAATACAAGTATATTTTTATTTATTTTTCCTTTTTTATACAAATATGTGATATCAAAGAGAATGTTTATTAGTTTCATTTTTGCTAATGTATTTATGTTTCAGCAACGATTTGAGTTCTTCGGTAAGTTCTGTTTTTTTTCACTGATTTAAGAACTGAAATGCATGCAGTGTAAGTTTCTGCTTTTTATCATTTGTCTATTTCTCATTTAACTGTTGAATCAGGGTTGAGTGACCTCAAAAAAGGTTATTCTAGTTCTGATTTTTATCATGATATTTGATTATTTGTGATTTTATTTTGACGATGCAATTTGACTTTTACTTTGATTATGCTTATATGATATAGCCTTCTCATTTTGATTTATTTACCTAATTTAATCTCAGAATTTATTTGTTTTATTTTGCTTCTGGTATTTAACTGACGATACTTATATTTATTTATTTTTATTTGCATTTTTTTTTGTAATTTGAAGTAAGATTTGAGATCTGATCGTTCATGTATGTGTTCTAAATCCCGAGTCATGTTCCTTAATTCTAATTTGTAATTTTATAAGAACTAAATTTTTTAGTGGTGATAATTTTATAAAAACTAAATTTTGGTTTCTTAATAAGCAAATTTTAATTTTTGGGGCCTGAAGGATAGTTACATAAAACTGCGTTTGAGAAAATGGCCTTCCTCAGCAAAGGTATTAAACAAGATTTGCAGCACGTCGCGATGGATTTGGGAGTTCCAGATGTAGAAAATTTAAAGGTTCCTGAATTAAAAGATGCTATTATAGCAGCTGCTAAGTATGAGGAGGAATTTGTAAAGGGCTATTTAGATACTGTTATCGAGGAAAGGAAAAGGAATAAAGAAGAGGAATTGCGAAAACAACAAATGGAGTTTGAATTAGAAAAAATACGCCTTGAAAATGAAAGAATCGTCGGAACCAGTAACCAAAACGGGAGTCAACCCGAAAGTAATGGAAAACCGCATATTAAACTGAATAATATTATTCAAAAGTTCGATCCCCAAACATGCGATATAAGTCTTTATTTAATTCTTTTTGAACGCCAGGCGAAAAGGGCGGAAATTAAAAAGGAATTTTGGGTTACACACCTCATTGGACTTTTGCCCCAAGAAATTACGGAGATAATCGCTAGGGTGAGCGAAGAAGTAACCGATGATTACGAAAAGATTAAAGAAGTACTACTAAAGAGATATAAATTTACACCTGAAAAATTTCGACAATTGTTTGTCAAGCATGTTAAAAGAGCAGACACAACGTGGCGAGATTTCGCATACGAATTGAAGAACTATTTTAACGAATGGGTTCGAGGTTTAGAGGTTACAACCTTTGAAGAGTTATGCGATTTAATGATTACTGATCAGATAAAACGAAAAGTGCCTCCTGAGGTAAAAGAACACTTCTTCGACGAATGGTCGATGTTTAAATTATCAGATGTTATTTCAGAAAAACTAGATGATTATGAAAACATTAAAATGACGTTTAATAGAAAACCGAAAGAATCTCAGTACAAAGAAAGCAGAAATATTCCTTTTGGGAGGCCACATTTTGGCAATAACGGCAGAGAAGATAGAACATTTGCGAGATCTTACCTAGAACAGAGAGATGTTGGTCGGGGAATGACAACAAATCAACAAACTGAAAAATTAGAGAGAAAGAAAACATTCAAATGCTATGAATGTGGAGAAAGCGGCCACGCCAGATCGTATTGTCCCGAGCTCTTAAGAAAAAACGGAAGTACAATAAGTAACATCAATGAAGAGAAGGTTTCTGCTGCACATATTGCAAGAAACTGTAACGTCATCGCATTTAAAAAAGTTAAAACAAAAGAAGTTACCATTAACAATCAAACTATTCCTGCGCTCATCGACACAGGCTGTTCGGCGTGCCTTCTACGCGAAGACTTATACCGACAAATTTCTGATCGTCAGAAACTGTCCAACAGCTCGTTAGTATTATCAGGAATCGGATCATCTAAAGTTTATACAAAGGGATCGATTGAGCAAGAAATAGAATTAGATGGAAGTAAATATTCCCTAACATGGCATATAGTGCCAACATCACAGATGGATTGCCAAGCAGTTATTGGTATGGACATTTTAGATCAAGCTAGATTAAATTTCGACAAAAATGGCGTCGAATTTTGTAAGTACGAGACGACAAATGCATTATTTATGCAGGTATCCCAGTTAAGCAATAAAGATGAAGTTGAGCTGAACCACGTTCATGATACGCAAATAAGGGCAGAGCTAAAGGAAGTTACTTCTGCATGTAAATTGGAGAAGAACGAATCGGTTGATGTCTCTATGAAAGTCGTGTTGACAGACGACACTCCAACAGAATCTGAAAAATCTTATTTAAGCCGACATTTACTAAACAGAAAGCTAGATGTAAAGGATGAAAAATCTGCTACAAAGCAAAATGTTTTGCGAAAGTTAGCATTTAGAAGAAATAGAAATGCTCCAGATATACCGGATTTAAAGTCTAATGTGTTTTGGTCGAGTGGTGTTGGAAAGGAGCAAGGTTGTAAACTTGGAGACATACCAGAAATAAGAGAACGAATTCAAAAAGCAAAAAATATCCGGCCTTTGTATAGAGTTCTATTTTTCCAATGGCCCACTAATAGTCGAGATATAGTTGGAGACATTCTTAAGTTTAATGGTTTCCAATTTGATAAATCTTCTTATCAATATAGTAAACGTCAGAGCTTTATGAAAATCATGCTTGATAAAGCCATATACCAAATATGTGAACTCCTGGATATTGGAAAAGACGATAAACTGTATCAAGAATATTCTTGACTTTTTATTGAACCCATCTGCAAAAATTGACCCATCTACAGATCCTAGGTGGCAGTATTGATGATGCATCTTTTCGTCAGTCATCAAGTAATGTTCAACTAAGAAAAGGTAAATGTTTTAGTATTTCCAAAAATCCAAAGGAGAAGGATGTTAAAAGCAATTTGGTTACCCCTACAAGATCAACACTGAGTTCTGGTTCTGTCAACCATTATATTTTTAATGCAGCTTCACACTATGACAGAAATGATCATGTAATGCGTTTGAATAACCATGAAATAAATTTAAGAAACAAAGATTGCGATGTATTTAGGTCACATTCTTTCGGTCCAATTCAATTCAAGCTGAAAATAAAAGGACTTATGACAGAAAAAGAAAAAGAGCGTCTAAATACAAAATTGGTGATCTGGTGGCCATTCAACGAACTCAGTTTAGCACAGGGTTAAAATCAGGATTTAAATATTTTGGCCCATATAAAATAACTAAAATAAATCCCAGAGATAGTTATGAAGTGGAAAAAGTTGGTGACCATCCAGGCCCCAATAAAACTACTACATCTGCTGATATGATGAAGTATTTCTCAAATATATAATAAACTTGTATAGTATTATTGTAATTCCATGTTTAAATTTTTCGTTGTTGCATCAACTGTACAGTATTATTATTTTTAGAAATTTGTATTGAAATATTTAATAATTTTATTCATATTCAGTAGTATTTGCATTTTGTGTATTATGTCTTTTATATATTGTAAAGTTTTGTATTGTAAAACGTCCCTGAGGCCAGCGACACGCAGGATGGCCGATCTCTGTAGGAAATATTAATCGTTACTTTCAGAGTATTCATTTCTTTCTGTCTTTTATTACTCGTCTATGACTGTAACTGCATTCTTATTGTTTCATTTTCATTCTTATTTTATATTCTTTGGCAACGAGAAAAGAGCGAAAAACGTCATGTGACGTAACAGTTAAGTAGTGGTAGTCGAGTTTGTTCTAGGCAGCGGGAAGCTGCGAGTGTTATAATGAGATCTTGGTTGTATTTTAATTGTGTTTTATGTGTAATTAAATGTTGTGTTCGTCATTTAAAATGACTGAGAATTTATTCAACCCCTAGACATCCCGACCCACATATATTCACAGACACACTTGAAAAACTCTTTGATAAAACTGACGACCGTAACGAGAAACATCGAACTTTCAATATGATATCTCCCAGTAAACACATCTGTTAAAAACAACACCAATCACCATATCAAGACACTGCCATATTCCTCAATAACTCACAGTAGACAACGAGATCAAGTCTTGGCCTTAAACAAAATTACGGGAGCACAACTTCACTATGACAGGAAAAAGCACATCCTCAAATACGGTGACACGATGCATTTCGCTTTAAAAGAATATCACAGGCTTTAAAAACGTTGAAGATAAAAAATGCATATATATCAAGGCTGTTTCACTGGTCAAAAAATATCTCACTGGGACTTTAGAAAGACTATTTCATCAAAACGTTAAAAACTTTATGCCGAAATATTAAACCATCACGACACCTCTTGAATGAGAGAGTAAAGTCAACTGCTAAAGAGGTCAACGAACTCTCAGCATATATACAATAAGCTGATGCAGAAAAAGGTTCTACGCATCCTCACCAGCTCCCCCTACTACCGGCACTCAATTTCCGATCATGCGTAGCAGTGACGTCAATCTTGATCAGACGGAGCTGCTCACGCCATCTATGGATCCTTACACGTACTAAAACAGTAGCCAGGCAGATATAGAGAGACTAGTATGAAGAAAAGTTAAACAGAAGATGCCGTGAGTTGAAAAAGTAACGATCGATTGTAATCAAGGATATACGAAACTGAAAGGCTGAATTATAGAATATAAATAAATAGAAAAGGATTACTTTACTTAAGAAATAAAGGTAAATATTAATAGAGTTCCCACAGACTTAGTCTACCAACAAGCATGTACAGTGATGAGATACAGGGAAGCACTTTTTGCTAACAAATGCCCCCCCCCCCCCTCTCAGCAACTGTACAACCTGAACATTCATGCTCCCGGAAAACCAATTTACAAGTCACAGAATCTCTTCCTGACATCCATGGTACATCTGAATAAAAAAAAAACTTGACATCTAAAGAAAACTCCATCCATAACACCAGTCCCTATTTTAAACCATCCAATCTTCAGAAAAACTATAACAGTATTACACAAAAATAAAAAGTAATAACTGCTAAAAAAAAAACTTGAACCCCGGAGTAAATATTCATATCAAAACCAACATCACATTAATAAAATAAATATTTAAAAACAAGCAGCAAACAGTTCTTCTCCAATATATAATACATTCCACCCCCCATGTTATTCCTTAAATATAATCTTGTAATGTTGATAACACATGATACACATTTACAAGATACATAATTAATCTAGAACAAGAATGATCTAGAACCTAACACATGATATAATCTAACACATTTTTAACACATTAAATAAAACATCCATCTAAAACATTAACATTTCATCTATTAAAGTATTAACATTTCATACTAACATTGTCTTTATTAAAAAAATTTAACAGCAGAAGATTAAACTTTTACACTTTCTAAATTCTTTAACACTAAGAGATGATTTCCAACCAAATAAACGATGCCGATACATCCCTTCAGGGTTTTAGAACTTTACCTAGTCTATCACTCAACCCAAATGTCTCATGACATCAGCAATGCAGTCCGACTCAATCAATGAACCAAAAATTTCCATGCAGACACAAAACCGGTTCATTAAGCCTACATGTCTGGTAAACACAGTGTTCCATACAATATCCATCCTTAACATCATCAAAAACTTCTTTAATATAAGTACATTCAGCTACAATTTTTACCCCAAAAATACAGGTAGAACATTCAATTAAAGGTGTACGTCACACACATATAACTATCACCACCGAATGCACCCGGTTCCCTTTCACACAACCACTTGCTTTCGGGATCCCTGGACATCATACCCATTTTCTCAAAAATAACGGACAAAGGTAAACGTAGCATCGGATATGAAAAACATAGCTAATCCAAAAAATGTCAATTTGAAAATACAGAACTTCCCTGCAGCAACAGTTATGAGGCTAGGACACTGGTTTTTTAAGGTCTCAATACCATTCCAACATTAATCCAGAATTTAATCAGCACTGCATTCACCGACACCACAAAACACATTCAGAAGTCAGTTAACAAAGATTAGAAGATCATGCCTCCAAGATTTACACTGTTTACTTATTCCAGGACACTGCACCATCACTGAATTCAATAAGAAATCATTCTTCTAAAACTATTTCCAATTCCTGGAGACCAGATATTTCTACTTCAAACACCTAAAACATTCACAAATTTAACAATATTCGACCTTTAAATTTAGTAAAAACTTTCCACCTCACACATACTCTTTCCCAGAAGAAATAACCATGGCCAATTTTACATCTCCCCCAGCTAAGTGTTTTCAGGAGAAGGAAAAGTATACCCAAAAAACCTGCAAGGACAACTCCTGGAATCTACTTGGATAATTTACTTTCAACAGGACCAAAAATTTATCTTTTCAATGACAATTCCTTATATTAACACTGGCTGCCAATACTAGATAAGAGTTCAAACCAGCTAAACCCCTCATTTGTTATCTCAAATATTTATTAATTAAAAAGTCAACAACCAGCAATTAAGTATTTAATATCCAAGGGCTCCAAATTCTCCAGCAATAATGATTAATTTCCTTAATATACATCTGATCCACCAAGTTATCTAGAAAAAATATCTAACTCTTTAATCCAACATCAGTATCAAAAAATTGCATTCGAAACAGGTTTTATAAGGAAAATTCTCTAACTTTCTCCTTTATAATTACCTATGTAGTCAATTACAGAGCCCCCATTAAAAAATCTACTTCTTAAATCCATTACTTATAAGCTCTATTATAAAATCCAATTTAAAACATTTTCAATTTTTAAATCCTAGTTAAAAAATTTCATATAAAACTGATTACAATGTGTATAAACATATGCCATTTTAACAATTTAACATAAATATATTTCAAACAAAGCATAATATAAAAAAAAAAAACTATTTCATTTCTTATTAATAAAAAAAAAAAAAATGTTGCTCATATAGGAATAATGTTCTGTCTACCATTTAAATCAAAATTAGCTAGCTCAACTTACACATCTTACCACTTTGAAGAGCTCTGGAAACTTTGGTAGATTATCAGAACAGATATGCAATCTCAGGAACACATCTCCAAACTGGCTAAAAATAAACTCACCAGCACATGCAAATCTTTATATTTCCACTTGAGCAACAACCAGTAAAAAAATTTAACAACTTCATTATATAAATTTCATAAATGTATTTGCAATTACATGACCATATTTGCCTACTATTGTAACTTCTATAAGAGATATTGGAGCAATAGCTTCACCCAAAACTAACTCCATCAAGGTACAGGTCATAAAGTGAAGAATTAATCATTCAAAAACATGCATAGACAAAAGTTATTTAAGAGAAGCTATATCATTTTCTAAAAAAATTAATTAAAACTTCTTACAATTATGAAAGGATGCATCATGGCATTTCATATGACATCCAATATGCAGATTAACACTAGGCACATTAATACATGCAAATCGACACTCTTTCAGTTAGATTTACAAGAAAGGCAGATATCATGCTCTATCTCCTAAACTTCTCCCCTTTAAAATCCTTCTAAATAACTTTTATAAATTTATGTAGAAATAAAAAATAAACACAAAACCAGACATTACTAATTACCTTTCAAAATGAGATTTAACTTAACTATTAATACCGAAACAAAAGATTTAAATATCATGATAGTTACAACCACCATAAAAAAAAACTAGAGCATTAACCTTGATATCACCAAATAGCCATATCTGCAAAGAAAAAACGCCACACCAATGATAAAAAATGCATCCAGGAGAAAAACAATTCGGCCAAGTATCCCCAAGAACCATCTACTATTTATCTGGTATGCATCTCTAAATGGATCTCACTGCTCAACAATGAGAAATTGTAAACATCTGAATATCAACCCCCACTGCCAAGCAAAGGAAATCCAGGAGTCAGAAGGTTACCTGACCTACCATATAATTTTACTATTAACTATTGACAAATTTTTAAATTAGAAGTAAAAAATTTAACTGTATTCAATTTAATCAGATTTATACTCTTAGTTGAACTTATAACCAATCCCTAAAAAAAACTGGATCTGAATTCAATTCTTAAGTTTAAAAAAATTCCCAAATATATCTAAAGCCTGTCTATAGAAATTTATTCATTTAAAAAAATTAGTTTAGTTCAAATTAAGAGAAAAATGTTATGAACGATTACTTAACCTAAGTTACTTCACAACTCTTCCACATAGCACAATATCTCCTTGTAAATCTTTATAAATCTGTAACTCAAATTTTATAATTAAAGAAAACAATAAAAACTCATCCCTTCAGATCGTGAGTCCAGGTTTTCTCGGTACCTTACACTAATAATTAGAGACAAACCACCCACACTAAAAAGACGAGTTATAAAAATTAAACTTATAATAAAAAAAAGGTTATCAAAACTGCAAAGTAAATTAATAGCATAACTGTCACAAAAAATTTTAAAATATCTAAATTCTAAAGTCAAATCAAAGAAAATTTACTTTTATATAAATCAGTAAAAGAGCCGGAAGAACCAAGACAAATTACTATTGCATAAGAGAAATTTAACCAGGAACACAGTAAAAGCTATGGCATCTATAAAAAATGCCTATCTGATAAAAACATTTAATAGAAAAACCATTTAAAAGACATAAAAACTTCTTGATACTGGGTTAAACCTCTCTAATTATCCACGCATATATTTAAATTTAAACAGGGCAAGGTCATGCATGCATAATTTATTGTTAGAAAAACTTTACTTTCAAGTTATAAAAAATTATAAATTATTGGATATATCTAATGTGATTTTTCCATTTCAGCATCTATACGTAATTTAAATTACTTTAAAAACCAAACAAGATTCCGTTATTAACAGGATGAGGCTCTGCAATTTCAAAAAAAAATTGTAACAATGTGTAAATTAAAAACAGATGATGGGGTTTCTCTTCTTACACAAAAATAAAACACAAGAGATAGATATTTTAAAACTATATCAAGAGATGTCGTCACATTCGGCAAAAAGAAATTACTGGAACTTTCTCAATGTCCCACAGTTTAAAGAGTTCCCGTTTCAGCAGAGATAATTCACAGAAAGTCAAATGCAGATAGTCCAATACATCAACAATACGGCCCATCACGCTCCATTGCCGTAAATCACTTACAGCAAAAAACCATGAGAAAAACTTGTACGATACTTGTCAACTGTCAACAAAACACTTAGAATACACCAGCAGGCTACTCCATTTTGAAAAAGAGCACTTCATATAGCAGAAAAAAGTTGACGACTTTACACAGTATCTTATATTCAATGGTTTCCACTTGTAACTAGAAGAACTATCATTAACACTTGGCTCTTTCTGCAACATGTAAATCTCGCTTATTGCCTTGTTTCGCTATTTCAGAGCTCCAGGTATCGATAAAAACTTACAACTCATCAGTAATTATATTAATTTTTCATCTAAACCATTTAAAAAAAACCCAAAAATATTAAGTTTACTTTTAAACATTATCCAATTTCAAATTATTTTAGTTTAAATAACTATAAATTTAAATTATTTACCTATAATTTACTTATAACCATTTAATATAATTACCTTTAAATTAAAAAAATATATATCATAAATAGCTGTATTCAAAAATGCATTTTATAAAGCCTTAACTTTAAATTCATTATATTTAACTTACAATTAACTCTAAAAAAAAAAAAAAAACATATTTTCAACGTTATCAAAAAATATCGCCCCCCCCAACTAAACTATCTTTAGCGTCCAACTAGAGCCGATAAATTCCACCACATCAAAAAAATTGCTAAACCAATTACGATCAAAGTTGCTGACGATTTAAAGTTTAAAGAAAAGCTATTGAAAATCTAAACTGTAAATATAATAATTTAAATTTAATTATAATATCGATTAACCTAAACATGGCCACGCCAAAGGCAAAGCCCATAACCCATTGTTAAACATTACAAAAGTAATGTTCAAACTATGAGCAGAGATTAACTACCAATGGAAGAATCAAGTGCTGACTTATGACGTAGCCTAACACAAGAAAAAGGTTAATTAAAAATAAAGCTGAAATACAAACTATATAACATTAATCTATTAAATCTGCAAAAAGAAAAACTTATGTGGTGGAAAAGAAAAACAACAAGTTAAGATAAACAATTGTATTTTATTTAAAAGCAGAAATAAAATATATAGTCAAATTAATAACGTTCAAAATATCAGCAAAGTCTTAATTAAATATTTCTATATTCCTTCATTTAAAACATTACATCTCATATTCAATTTACAAATGTTTACTTAATCATTAATCAAACCTAAATCATTTTAGTTAAGCCTACACTATTTCATTACTTCAATTGAAAAACAGTTCTTTAAAAATATATATTAAATTAAAATATATCTACCCCGGAGCTCATTATGCAGAAACCACTTATATAATTAAGCATGGCAAACGAAAAGATTAATATATATATATATATATATATATATATATATATATATATATATATATATATATATATATATATATATATATATATTCACAGACACACTTGAAAAACTCTTTGATAAAACTGACGACCGTAACGAGAAACATTGAACTTTCAATATGATATCTCCCAGTAAACACGTCTGTTAAAAACAACACCAATCACCATATCAAGAGGCTGCCATATTCCTCAATAACTCACAGTAGACAACGAGATCAAGTCCCGGCCTTAAACAAAGTTACGAGAGCACAACTTCACTATGACAGGAAAAAGCACATCCTCAAATACGGTGGCACGATGCATTTCGCTTTAAAAGAATATCACAGACTTCAAAAACGTTGAAGATAAAAAATGCATATATATCAAGGCTGTTTCACCGGTCAAAAAATATCTCACTGGGACTTTAGAAAGACTATTTCATCGAAACGTTAAAAACATCTTAAAAACTTTATGCCGAAATATTAAACCATCACGACACCTCTTGAATGAGAGAGAAAAGTCAACTGCTAAAGAGGTCAACGAACTCTCAGCATATATATAATAAGCTGACGCAGAAAAAGGTTCTACGCATCCTCACCAGCTCCCCCTACTACCGGCACTCAATTTCCGATCATGCGTCGCAGTGACGTCAATCTTGATCAGACGGGGCTGCTCACGCCATCTATGGATCCTTACACGTACTAAAACAGTAGCCAGGCAGATATAGAGAGACTAGTATGAAGAAAAGTTAAACAGAGGATGCCGTGAGTTGAAAAAGTAACGATCGATTGTAATCAAGGATATACGAAACTGAAAGGCTGAATTATAGAATATAAATAAATAGAAAAGGATTACTTTACCTAAGAAATAAAGGTAAATATTAATAGATAGAGTTCCCACAGACTTAGTCTACCAACAAGCATGTACAGTGATGAGATACAGGGAAGCACTTTTTGCTAACAGGGGGCACCAAATTGAAACTTTGCACTGGGCGCAGTTTTTTTTTCGCACACTGCTGATGATTAGGAATGAATCAGATTCTTTTCCACAGTACAACAATGGTTTCCTTTCATAAGCATGACACTTTTATAAAAAATTACACATTGTTTCTCCAGTAATCAATAGCAATAAGTAACTCTGTTGCTTAACAAAGTAAAATAGAATGCAAATTCACTTCAATGCTTTGTCAAAACAGTTTAATGTATTTTTGATTAGACCACACATTTGTGACTTTGTAACTGTATGTTATTTTGCTGTAAACTAGTAAAGATAAAAATAGTAAATTATTTGACAATTTTACAGTTCACTGACATTATTTTATATCTGAATTATATTTTTGAAATGCCTATTTTTAATCTTTTCTTGACAAACTCACATTATACTTATTTATTTTAGCACATAATTTACATAAATAAACATAGCATTAATTTGTAACAAGAAGTATAGCAAAAAAAAATTCAACGTATTATTGTAACATGATAAGCTCCATAGTAAGTTAAAATAATAATAACATTTGACAAACTTACCAAAAACATTTATATAGTAAATGCACAAATAAAAACAATCACAATAATAATTTCACTAGGCGAATTAATTCCCTTATAGGCAAATTAAAAAATGAGAATGCTTTATCAAATAAAATTTTTTAAATATAATTGCCTGATAAAAATTAATCTTGATCTTTTAAAAATGTCATGGACAAATATAATAGCATCTGCCTAAGAAATAGAAAAATGGAATTTCAAATTTGAACTTTCAATATTATCAATTTTATAACCACCTCTTCCTGCCTCATTATATGTTCAAATAAATTTAATAAAACTATTAGACCAAAATAGAAATTGACAGCATTTAATTTTTATGAGATAAATAGTATACACCAGTAGACCAGTGCGGGTCTTCCCCCTAACTTTTCTCAGATGTTAGGCTTTAGTGACATGCCAGGCTTTTGGGAAACCTGTATTTTACAATTAAAGTAACTAGCCCTCTCCCATTCCAATGAAATATTTCTGGTTAATAATATTAGATTGAGTTTAATAAAAATGCTATGTCCAATGCTATTAGATAGATAGTCAACTGAAAAAGTTTAAATAGAAAAATTTATATTATACAGTGAAACTTCCATTTAACGAAGTCTCGTCGTTACACTTAAACACTTCGTTATGAAGAAAATTTGATAAATAGAAATCAACTTAAATTCATGAAATTTGTATAATAAAATATGCATCAATAAAATGAAAAATACACATAAAATGGCAAGGAAAAATGTAATTTAATTCGGGCAGTAACATTTTTTTATGCAATATAAATTTAATTAGAGTAATGTCTAAAAAAAATCCACACAATAAAGAGAGTAAGCAAAAACTGAAGCATAGCGTACCTTTTCTCTTTTGTCAGTATACCAAATCCTTAACTTTAAAAAAGTCTAATATTACTTTGTACAAGTTTCTTATAAAAAAGACACTGTTCAAAAAACATTTCTGCATTTTTTAAGTATCTGAACAGTTCATCTGTAACGTTTTCATAAAACTGGAAACCCCTTCTTACTGTATTGAAGGCTTTTAGCATTTCTGTTTTTAAAGGTCTTTCAATTTCTTCTTCATTATCATCTTCATCGCTCACTGTAGTTTCTTCGATACATTTTATTACACTTTGCAGTATGTCATCGTCAGTAGAACATTCAGTTGTCTTAAGTGGTTCAGTTGTGATAAGTGGAACAAACTTCGTTATATAGAATACATTTTTCGTGATATGGAGATTAATTTACATGTTAATGGTGTTCAAAGTCAAGGTTCAGCAGAAAATTTTGCTAAGTAGAAAACTTCGTTAAAGGGAAGTTCCACTGTATTTGCATTTTTTGATCAGAATACAATAAAAGCTTGATAAAGGCAGTAATGAATACAAAAATTTCAAAGACTTTTTTACGAGAAAAATCAGTCATTTTTTTAATTTGAAGTGCAAGATATGCCTTAGAATTTTTTTTTACAGGAGTTTGGTATAAGAGAATAATTAAAAATAACAAATGCCTTTAAAAAAAAAGCTTTGTACATAAGTGTACAATCTTACAGTTCACCCATGTAATCATTTAGTACAAAAGCAAAGCACTGCATGACTGGATAAACTGTTCGCACTGGCACTGACAATTATGGATAATTAACAGAATAAATTCTAAAACAAAACTTTTATCAAGAAAAATCTATTACATATTTAGCAGTTCTTTACTTATAAAGATAGGGAATAGAGAGAGTAAAATTTAATAAAAAGTTTTTTAATTGAAAAATTCATAAAAATATTTTATTAAAACTTACTATAGGTTGAACTTCTTGTAAAACACCTTCAGAAACACTAATCTTTTCAATTTCCCATTCATAAGGATGACAATACCTGAGATATTAAATTAGAATAATCAGCTTTTAATCAAACAACACGGTTCGTACACATTTCTTTAAATAAAAATCAAGTACTTTTAAGGACTTTCAAGGACCAAAACTAAAAAAATTTAAGGACCTTCAAATTAAATAAACTAATACATTATAACATGCATTTTTTAATAAAGGGTTTCTTTCATTTTTGTAAAAGTTTTAAATATTCAAACGGACGGGAAGGGGGGGGGGGGGATTTCACCATGTGGCAGTAGAAATTTAGAAAATTTTAAAATAACATACAGCAGAAGAAAAAACTAGTCAGATGTGCAAATCCCAAAACTTTCTTCTATCTCATACATGTTAGTACTACAAAATTCATTATCAGAGTGCCAAAATTAAATGGTCTATGCCCCTCATGAGGATTCTAAAGATATGAAATTCCGTGCATTAGTTCTTGAGATACGACTTGAAAAGCGTGCAAATCCTGCAAAATATAGCATAGCAGAACCACCTGTAGGGTGATTTACACCAAATCAGCAACAACTTATGTAAACATCTAACTGAATCTGAAGTTTGATGAAAATCCGTGCATTAGTTCTTGCGATATAACTATTGCAGAAATCGTGAAAAATGCAGCATAGCAGCACCATCTGTTGCGAGATTAACACCAAACCATAATCAGCACCTATAATTATCAAGGTATACCTGAATCTGAAGTTTGATGAAAATTCGTGCTTTAGTTCTTGAGATATAGCTATGGCGTAAATCATGAAAAATGCAGCATAGCAGCATCACCTGTAGGGCGATTTACATCAAAAACTAATCAACACTAATTTATATCGAGGATTAACTGAATATAAATTTTTATTAAATTTTGTGCATTAGTTCTTGAGATGCACCACCCACAAAATTTGTGTCACATACAGACAAACAGAGTCAGACTCATTTTGTAAAAACATGTTTTTCAGAATATCTGACCCCTAAAACGTGTAAATTGGTCGAAAATTTTCCTGAATCCAATACTTTCTTATTGTAAAGATAAACAAAGAGGAGAAACATAATTTTTTCTTATTATTGAGGGGGGGGGGGGGGGGAGTAGTTTAACAGTTTTGTAATTAACTTACAGTTTAAAAGACTTTAAATTTTGTATGCTTGGAAAGTAAGGGGGAGGGCGGGGAAACGTCAATTTTGGTGGAGGGGGGGAGTAAAACTGTAAGATCGATTAGTTATTGTTACAATAAATTAACTAATGGAGCAGAAAAAGTTTTTAAAAAAGCAATGATTTTTAAGATTTTAAACTTTATAAGTTGAGGGGGCAAAGGGACAAGCATATTTTTTAAAATTTTTTAGGGAGGGAGGGAGTTTATTAGATGACTTATTTATTTACCTTACAAGATAATACAAGATTTTTAATTTTCAAGAGAAAAAAACTGAGAGGAGTTTTAAAGACTGTAAATTCCATGTGTTCTTTAAGTGTGTGTGTGTGTGGGGGGGGGGGGGGGAAAGGAAAATTCCAATTTCGGGTGGGAACAGAAATCTTGATTGATTATTTATTGTGGCAATAAAATGACAAAGCAAAAAAAAAATAATTAAACTGTTTCGAAGAGTTTTTAAACTTTGAGTACTGTGGGGAAGCAAAGAAAAACGGAGGAAGATAAATTTTGAGGGTGAAATTTTAATGAAATGTGATGGAATGAATTCTTACAGAAATTTAGGACAGATTATTTATTCAATATAAAGTAAGAAATAGAGTACAGGTATGAAAGTGCACTAAAGCCATTTTGTAGCAGTTTTGTAGCAGCAAAAATCGAATTTTGTAGCAGTAAAATCTATTTTTGTAGCAGCAAAAATCTGATTTTGTAGCAGTAAAATCCATTTTTGTAGCAGCAAAAATTAATTTTGTAACCATAAAAACTGTTTTTGGAGCAAATTGAAATTCTAATGCTAATAAAAAACAAATTTGCGTATTTTCGCGATCTTTTGATGAAATTTGCATATTTCTTGCGATCTTTTGGCGAAATTTGCGTATTTCTCGTCATCTTTTGTCGAAATTTGCGTATTTCTCGCGATCTTTTGGCGAAATTCGCGTATTTTTCGTGATCTTTTGACGAAATTCGCGTATTTTTCGCGATCTTTTGACAAAAGTCGCGTATTTTTTGCTATCCTTTGTTGAAATCAGTGTGCTGTTCGCTATTTTTTGACGAAATTAGAGTTTTTTTTTTAAATCTTTTGACAAAATTTGCGGTTTTTTGTGACCTTTTGATGAAATTTGTAGGTTTTTTCGAGATCTTTTAACGAAATTTGCGTTTTTTCACAACCTTTTGACCCCATTTTGTTCGTTTTTAGAAGTAATTGGTAATCCTTTGACAAAATTAACAGGGTCTTTTTTTCGTTATGACAAAATTCGCATGTTTTTCACGATCTTTTGACGAAATTTGCATATTTTTGGCAATCTTTTGACGAAATTTGCGTATTTTTGGCAATCTTTTGACAAAATTAGCGTATTTTTCGCGATCTTTTAATGAAATTCGCGTTTTTCACAATCTTTTGACCGCGTTTTGTTCGTTTTTTGATGAAGTCAGCTATCTTTTGACAAAATGCACATTTTTTTTGCGATAATTTGACGAAATTCGTGTGTTTTTTGCAACTTTCTGATTAAATTTGCGGGGTCTTTTCGCCATAAAATAGCGTTTTTACGATCTTTTGATCGTGTTTTGACGAAATTAGCGATCCTTTAACAAAATTCGCGATCTTTCGACAAAATTTGCGCGTTTTTTCGCGATCTTTTGACGAAATCGTGCGTTTTCCGCGATCTTATGACAAAATTTGCGTGTTTTTCGCGATCTTTTGACAAAATTTGCATGTTTTTCACGATCTTTTGACGAAACTTATGGTTCTTTTGCGACCTTTTGATGAAATTTGCGGAGTTTTTTCGCCATCTTTTAACAAAATTATCGTTTTTACGATCTTTTGACCACGTTTTGTTCGTTTTTTGATGAAATTAGCGATCCTTTGACAAAATTCACGTTTTTTTTCGTGATCATTTGACAAACATCGCGTATTTTTCGAAATCTTTTGACCGCGGTTTTTTGCTTTTTTGACACAATTAGCGGCCTAGAAAAAGGTTAAAAATGGATTTTTTTTTGTTTCTCGGATCGACGAAATCGTACAAAATTTCATCTTGGCACTAAGTACGTTTTGGCGCAGGTTTGGTGCAAAATGAAAAAAAATAGCGGTTTCGTAGAAGCTTGGAGCAGTAAAGCGATTTTGGCTTCGTCTGGCACAATTGGCGCAGGTCTTACATCCCTGAGAGTAGAAAAAGGTTAAAAAAAAGTTTTTAACTTTGATATTACGAAGGGGGACGTGAAATTTCAGAAGGGGAGGCAAGGCGGGATGAAGATTTTTTTTAAATCAGAAATTAAAAGAAATGCAGAAGAGTTTTACCTTTGATTAAGAATTAATATGAGAGTAGAATTAAGCACTTTTAAGGACTTTTTTCAGATTTTGCATGAAAATAAGTACTTTTAAGCACCAAAAATTTCCTTTGAAAAATTTAAGCACTTTTAAGGACTTTCAAGGACCGTACGAACCCTGAACAATGACCCGCTGTTGAACTTAATAAAATTTGCAGAGGAAGATTTTTTTATGTTTTAAACCTTTTTACCCTGTTGAAAGTTACATTTTGCCTGCATGGGTCTATTAGACCCACTGATCTCCACAATAGTACGCAATAGTACGGAGAGTTAACTCCCTGTTCTGTCACATTGAATCCAGCAGTCTGCCCATGAATACAATATCACAGAATTTTGGAGGAAAATTCATGGCAAAACACAGATTTCCTCCCATAAAGTAGTATGGGATAGACATTTTCAAAGTGGATTTTCCTTAAAAAATATGACGAAATTTGCTACAATTTTCACTGATATATATATATATATATTTATTGAAAATAAAATACAGATTTCATTTAATTTCATCACAAATATTTAATTTGATATTATTTAAAATTAAAATTTTAGGTAAATAATAATAATAATAAAAAAGTTAAGTATTGTTCATAAAAATATGAAAAAAGTGTAGAAATAACCAAATCTGATAAAAAGTACATGAAAAGTTTGAAAAAAAAATTTATGAAGATTAAGAAAAGTGCACAATTCATTACTTGCATGCATTGAAAGTGTGATGTGGCCACGTTAAGAAAGTGGACTGATCAGTTGGCTTTTTATACAGTAGATATTTTCAAAATGGATTTTCTTTTTAAAATGACGAGATTGCTACAATTTTCACTGATATATATTTTTTTATTAAAAAAAAAAACGACTAAGATTAAGAAAAGTGCAGGATTCATTGCTTACACACATTGAAAGTGTGATGTGGCCATGGCAGAAAGCGGACTAAACAGTTAGCTTTTTACATAACTTTATTACATATATTTTTGTGTTTATTAATAGAGATAACAAAATTTTATATATTTTATAAGATAAGATTATAGAAATGTGTCGATTAGACTCATTCAGAGTATGAAGGTTAGATAAAAGGGAATCTACCCTATTTCCATGATGATATCCTTAGATATCCCAGATGAATATAACTGAAATCACAAAGTGACACAGCGAATCGAATGCATTTCCTCAGATTCACAATGCGAAGCAATTTGTCGCAAAATGAAATCAATGATATGCCAATTACAGATACTGAAAGTGACAGTTATCCAAAATGGCATCATTCATTTTGCTTTTGCAGCTGCAGTTCAAAAAATTCAAACGAATTTGTAATCCAAATGCATGTTCATATTTTGTTGCCATAAATATTAAACATGAATACGCCTAACTTTTAAACATTCAGTTTTAAGGTAAAAAAAAGGTTTTAATTTTTCAACTATGTTGGAGAATGGTGGAAGAATTTCTTTGTTAGTGTTTGAATACATTTTAAATACCTGCTAGTTTATATACTTCATTGAGGTCTTTGTGGTGCTGAAGAAACATGCTTGTTAGCAGAATATGATATATAAATGTATATCTAACTCAACTCCTTGACATACGAAGACGTGATTTGTTTCTTATGTCAAAACAATAATTGACGTGTCTCAGATGTCTTCCACATTCCGTTGCGAGTTATTGTTTACAGTGCAATCAAAGATCATTTCTATATCAAGAAATTAATAATCCCGCACAGTTTAGAGTTTTTAACGTTAAGAATAATCGAACGGTATGTCCAAAACAAATTTATTTTTCGAAAGTGAGGATGAAGATGCGGCCAGTAGTTCCATGAAAATTTCTGAAGAGAGTAGTTTATTCCGAAATGTTCGTAAACGAGTAAGACCTTTATCCAGCAGTGATGAACCAGATAGTATAGAAGAATGGAAATGGGAAGATAAAGAAAATATTCCAAACACAATACCATTTACTGAACATTGCACATTCCGAACTGTTTTGAAAAATTTCATACATTAGAAAATTTTAATTAATAATTTGCATTTAATATAATAGTTATAAAATATATTTATTTTTTGTTGTAAGATTAAGTTTGACATTTTGTTATTCAAATAAAGTATTTTGAACACGATACAAAGCTACATTTGAATGCCATAGCAACCGATAAATAAATAATATTTCTAGACACATTACTTTTGTGTTTAATGATATGTCAAGAGGTTAATTTGAATCTTGTATGTAAAGACGGAATTTTGTAATCGATTTTCATTTATTTCCTGATATGTTAGAATTATAAAAACAATGTATACAGGTGTGTTTTCAATGACAATACCACACTTTAATATTTTTAGAATTTAAAAGTACACATGAACAGAGTAATTTTAAGGCATTTTTCTGTTATCTGGCCCACTGAGTACAAAATGCTTTCATTCAAAATAAAATCACGAAATATTCTTTACAGTTACAATTGTTTAAGAGTTATAAAAACAACAGAGTTAATTATGTGTCAAGTCACTCTTGCCAAAATATGACAATGGGCTATGAAACTGCAACAATGAAATATTTTAAATATTAAAAAGTAGTAGAAAATGTAAATAAAGAGTATAAAAATTTTAAAAATAAAATATTTTATCACTTAATAGTTTAATGTTAATTAAATTATATGTTGAAAAGAAAATTTAGAAATCCCGAATAAATAGTTTAAATAACCCTTTTATTTTTTCTTTCCTGTTGTCATACATTTAAAAATAATATATATATATATTTATAAATTCACTAGTTTGTGCTTTTTATCAAGCATAAATCATAGCAGTGAATGTTTAATAATCAAGGCTCATGCCAAATAAACAGATTTTTTTTCAAAGTAAATATTAAATGCTTATAAAAGAGTATTTTTTAAGAACAATTTTACTTTTATTTATTATTTTTGGTGTGACTCTTCAACACGTCAACGCGAACTGTTTACACAGACTGTATTAGCTGTGGCGGGAAACTTTCATTACAACCTGACATATAACATTAACACATGTTGAACAATTGCACTATGAAATATTATAAATAAGAATATATTCATCAAAACACATAAAATTGCTAAATGGTACACAAAACAAAAACCTTTATATGAACTTGTATAATTGAAGTCATGTTGTTATGACTGTTGATATGGCTTCAACATCATATTTTATCCTGAGGACGACTGCAGAAGCAGTTTGAAACATAGATATTATATTTTTATGATATTTATTTATACAAGTTTATATAACGGTTCTTGTTTTGTGAACCATTTAGCAATTTTGTGTTTTATGAATACAAAAACAGGAGTAATAACAACAAAATTGTGAATAGAAATATAAACTGATAATAACACATACTCTTCTTTGTCTCTGTCCTTTTCTAGAGTAATAGCAAGAGGTTTTATTGAGTTAGGCTTGTCTTTTATTAGAGGTATGAATGGAGCATTAGAATTGTCAACCTTGTCTTTAAAAGATAACTGGGGTCTCGAAATATTCTTAGCAGACAACAACGTGTAGCTTTGAGAACTTTGACTAAATTGCTAAAATGAAAAATTTTACAATAAATTTTCACAAAAATATAGTTACCTAGCTGCTTTAAACTTAGTTCAAACTATAAAAGAATAAAAAATATCAAACATTATTAACATAAGATTAATGCTGCTCTGCTCACCAGAGAAAAAGAAAATCAATTAACTGGCTGAATTATTAAAAATACATATATGGTGAAACAATACTATTTAAAAATACAAATAGAATATACTAGATTTTTTTCAAACTTCCAAGGCTTACTATTAAAAAAGTACTTTCCGGGTTTGATGATACATATTTATTTTATCCAATATTTATTTTCAAAATATCAAGATGTTTGGTATTTTCCTATATACAAAATATTGCTGCACATCAATATCATCATCATATATTAGATATTTTCAGTCAAAACAGATGTAAGTTATTTTTTCAATTGTTACTTTCTGTGTTGTTCAGTAGACAAATAATTTTATCTCAGGCAATGACTTTCTTAGCCAAAGAAGGGAACAAATTTACAAGTTTCATGTTTGAAGCTAAATTTTTAAATGTAGAACCAATAATTGTGTGGAACATTATTAACCCGGAACAGCCACTGAAATTGCTGCTAAAATAACTTTTGCATATAAGGTTATTTATTTTTTATATTTTTATCTAAAAATAACTTACAAATGTATTTTAACAGTAGCTAAATGAATATCATATTTACATAGTTTCTTTTAAAAAATTTGAGACATCAGACTAATTTGCATTTTTTTAAAGTAAAGAACTAGTTTGATTAGCACCAAGCATCCATCGTTTCACAGTAGATTTTCATTTTCATTTTGGCACTCACAGGATAAGTTTGAAAATTAAATTTTGGGGTCTATTGTGTAAAAAATCTATTATTGTTTATGATGTACAATCTGTTATATAAATATATAACAGCTGTATAAAATAAATATTCTAATTTAAAATTTAAATAGTACATCTTAGTTTTATTTATTTATTTAATGAAGTTTTTTAGTAGGTTTTTTCTTTTCTTTTCTTTCTTTTTTTTTTTTTTTAATTTTGTATCTCATTTTAATGAAATAACTCTATCATTGATTAACACTATGACATTGTTAGTTTTATTTTTGAGCAATTTGAAATATTTATTTATTTTAATTACATTTAACTTAACTATGTTTTAATTTCAAAATTATATATTACTTAAAATATTGTGTTAGAAGATTGCATTAGAAGTACTATTTTCTTTTAAAATAATGATAGTAATAATAAATCCTTTTTGGCTATTTAAAGTTTGAGTCATCACAGTTTTCAAATAAAAATGAATCATTTTTCAATGTTATCCCCAGACATTAATGTGAAGTTTTTATTGAAGAAAATTAATATTTTTTTCTTGTTTGATTGATAGTTTGATAAAAGTGCATACAAGTACATTTCTAAGTACTGAAATATGTTGATAAAAAATTTTTCATTTTTAAAATAACCCCATATCAAAAATCCAGAAGCCCCTTTGTATTAAGAAATACTGCTTCTCTCTTCAAATATATTTTTTTGTCTCTTCCAATTTGCTCTATCATGACAGAAGAATTGATATGACCTAAAACATATGATTGTATGTATATAAAAAAGTTATAACAGCTGTGCATAATAAACTTTCAAAATCAAATTCACCTCTTCTTTTCTCCTACTGTGCTTATACATAAATTCTACCAAAATCATATATTGTGCTGTCCTCTACAAAAAAACCCACTTTTTGAATTTTTCTCTATATAAAATTTAATAAAAAATACAAAACAATTTGAAGTAGCTATATTTTCACAGCTTATTCTGACTAAGATTTTAATGTATAGTATTTTTGATTCTGTCAATATATTACAAAATGGCAGTCAATTAAACAAGAATTTGAAAAAAAAACCCACTTTTTCCTAAAAATAACCCATGTTACCTAAAAAAACCCCACATGTAAAAACACTTCTAGAAATCAAAATATTCGACAGCAAAGTATTTCTTTCATTATTAATTATTTTTAAAACATAAATCTGCAAAAAAGAAAAAAAGTTTAATTATTATTATTATTATTATTTTAAATTGAAGGATTTACAAATAAAAAATTATAAATGTAATTTTTTTCTAAATTCTTCCCAAACATTTCTAATTTCATTGTATATATATCTTGAGTAAATTCAATAGCATTTCCTACTATTGGTCCATAGAAAAATGAAATTTAAACTGGTATTCTTAACTCTAAATTGGTAAAAATCTAGAACCATTTAAAAAGAATATTGAATAAAAACTTAATGAATTTTAACTGAAGTTGGATTCGTTATTGTAATATTTTACGCTATTTTTTAGGGCATCGTTCATCTGACGAAATCCTATTCATTTCATTCCTCCGTCTGTCTGTTTGTCCATCACAGAGTTCGTTCTAAGAAACGGTATAAGTTAGAGACATGAAATTTTGCATGCTAATTATGGATATAGCTGAATATCAAAAATTACAAAATTTTGAAAAACTCTTATATTATTTTAATTAAATGAATTAACAATTTTAATTAATTTTTCAACTACTTTTTAGCAGTGAAATTACACTTGAAATTATTGAATATTAAAGACGTAAATTATCACATTGCTATCTAAGCATAAACTAACAGAGTGAAAAATGTTAAAGACGGGAATCAAACCCGGGCCCCTGGAATAGATCTCCAGTGCTCTACCATTAAGCCACAAAGACGATGCCCAGCTTAGCATCTCTTACTCACATAAGTCAGTAAGACTGCTAGCGCAATTATTAGATGGAATAGTCTTCATGAGCACACAATCTAGTGGCATAACATGAGACGCAAAGGAACCAAGCATCGGTGAATATACAATAATATAATGAATATCCTTGTGGCTTAATGGTAGAGCACTGGAGATCTATTCCAGGGGCCCGGGTTCGATTGCCGGCTTGGACATTTTTCACTCTGTTGGTTTACGCTTAGCTAGCAATGTGATAATTCACGTCTTTAATATTTAAATGAATTAATTTCACGACATTCGACCAGTTTTGTTATTTAGATTTTTAAAACAAAATCTTAATTTCAGTCTGTTTCATGCTGACTAGATAGCTCAGTGATAACGTGTTTAACTGCTAATCAAAGGGCTCCTGGTTTGATACTCTGCTTCAAAGTTTGAAAATTTTTTTCTTGGACTAGATTTCATTATCTATCTAATGTATTCAATTTTACAGAAATTTTGTAATTTTTTTAAGAGTATGTGTTTATGAAATGGAATTTTGTGAAGGGGCCTATTTTATTAAAAATAATTTTGTGAAGGGCCCTGTTTTATTAAATTTACTTTTGTGACGGAGCTCAAAATAGGCCTCAAACTATGTACCCCTGGCGGTTCTCGAATATTTTTAATTTGATTGAAAAATATATCTTCCAATTTCAATAATTTAAAAATTAAATTTAATGGTGTTGCCATCTATGTTCTTATTGGAAAAGGTTAAGATTTAATTTAATAATTATAAATTAATGATCTTGATTTATTAATTAAAGGATAAACTGTTTTGAAAGGAATATTTGACGAAAGCATCTGCGCAATCTTCGATCACACTTACCCACCTGTTTTTGGTAGGCTGAGGGTTAAAGGAGAAAATTCTGACAGGTTTGAATCCATTATTTTGCATTTGATAGTGACAATCTTCTGTTCAATATCAATGATAGGTTACTTACAAACTGCTTTTTATAATGCCCTTATTGGGATAGCAACAGACATAATCCAGTTGTTCATTTGTTCACCCTAATATTAATGTATCTTCAGAGGACCAAAAACACTTATGTGAAGTCCAATGGTTGCAACTTTGAGGTTCTATGGGAGCTTAAGGATTCATGTACTTTCAGCACAAGCTTTCCATTGAGTATTTAATGCTTAGGTGGGAAATGTGGCCATCTAACAATAACAGAAGAGGTCTAATTTTCTTTGTTTTCTTCAGCAAATAATTTGAACCAGTCTTAAAAGCTACTACTATCATCTGTCCATTCTTATTTAAACTGTACGTACCATGACCCAAAATCGCCTGTAACTTGACAAGTAATTTATCCAAAACATAAAACTCATTTCGATTCCAAATCGCTTAGTCAGCTCTGTCAATTTTGTGCCTCCGTGTTTAAAAATGAGTATAGTAACTGTGTCAGAAAGTTTTGTGCTTGTTGAACAGTGAACTTGAGAATCGCCTAATAAATTTTGCATAAAAAAGCAAAATAATGATTAAAATAAAATAAACTTGTAAACATTAAAACAATGTATGAAATAAAAGTAAAAGGATACCTTTGTGTATTAAAAAAAAGTGGATGGGTTTTATTTTTGCAAAAACAAAAAGGGGGGGGGGGTGAGGGGTTATGACATACTTGTACAAATTCTTAGAAATACTAAAATATGTATTAAATTTGCATAATTTATTATTTTTTTCCTTTCAAAATTAATATTTTAAAGAAAAAATGTATGTTCCACCATTTATTTATGTATAAAAAAGTGGGGTTTTTTTAAGTTCCCGCATGGGTTTTTTAAAATCTCTGTTTTCAAAAAGTCACAAACTGAACCAAACATAATATAATCAGCTGAAAATGATGTATTTTATTCACATATTAATGGTTTAACATAAAAACATCTAAAAACTGATGTACATCATTGTAACATGTCATATTATAACAAGAAAAACTGTGAAAATGAAGCTCTTTTTTTGCTAAAATTTTGTATTATTAGCTTATTTTTTTAAAAACTGAATAAACACTTCTTAATTTTAATTAATTTTATTATTGTAAATGGCACATAGGAACAGGACAAAAAAGAAAATTTTACTTCAGTGATTTTTTTGATGAAGTTCTAGGGTGGTTTTTTTTTAAGGATACATTTTCCTGCGGGTTTTTTTTAGAGGACAGCACAATACTCCCCTACACCCATGGAGAAGGGCTTATATGCACTTTAGGCATAAATTTTACAAGTATCATAATTTAAAAATTACAAAAGTCGATTGACACTTGAAGATAATCTGAGTATTTTTTTTACTTCTGGTAAATCAAAAATGTTATGTCTTTGCTACATAGTCTTAAATCTCAAATTTAAAGTAGAACTTATGAAATTTTCATTTATGTAAATTTGAGTAAATTTTACCATTTGTAATTTATTTTTAAGAAAAACAAAAACAAACTTAAATACAAAAGATGTTATTTTAATAGCAATTTAGCAGCCTTTAATATAATGTCGACTATTTTTTAAGGCAAATAAACTCTTTGTGATTGTATATATGGAAGCAAACAATTCAACATATACAATATAGGATTCGTTATCCGGAATCCTTGGGACCTGGGGAATTCCGGATAAGGGGTTTTTCTGTAATTCGGAACACTACCACAAATATTTTAAAATGTACATAAATATGAAATACAGGTTAGCATAAATAATATTAAAAATACTGTATTACACATTTGTTGAATTAATTCAATAAAACACAATTAAGAAAAAGTTTAATTAACTTTTATTTATATATATATAAAAAAAAAAAGTTAAGTAATAATTCTAAATCATAATAAAATTTACAAATGAACAAGATCAAAAATAAAATTTAGTTTTAGGGTTCAGATGCAGATGCTTGGAAATTAGTTTTTTAGAAAAATTCTTTTAATGTTGGCTGCTTGTAACATTTCTCTTTTACAAGCTGCTCTTGAATTTTATATGACGACATTATTTGTTGCTCATGGAAATAACTTCTTTGTTCCATGCCTTGAATTAATTGTCGAGTGTAAATTATCATTTGTTCATTAGATATTTTTTCTACCTCCACATTCTTGTCATCATCATCACTACTATTATCAGATGCATCTTTACTCATCATTTGTCAAATTTCACTATCTGTCATCTGATGACTAAGTGGAGCATTACTGTCTATATTGAAGCAATCTTGAACAGCATCTTCATCCAATAATTGGGGAGGGAGGGAGGAGAATATATTGAAAGTTGTCTTTTTATTTATTTTTGTTTTGTTTAAGAATTTAGCGCATGGAAAGTGGACAGAAAAATACAAGAAACAAAATTATCAACACTTGAAATGCAGATTTCCGAAAATTCGCGGAGATAAGGAAATGCATAATTACTGTAATATTCCATTAATCTGCACCTCCCAATTTAAAAAAAAAAAAAAAAAAGCCACAAAAACATCCCCCACCCCCCCTTCCCCCCAAAAAAAGTCCTTCTGGCCAGTGCCAGGAGGAAGAAGTAGCTTTCATATTCCTTATTTTTAAAAAGCCAGCTTATATTATTCAAACACACGGAGCTCAAATTAGTGGAATCCGATTATAGAAGATTAAATACTAATTTTTGTCAATATTGAATATGAGTGAGAATTTTGCGAAATTAGTCAGCGTTATCAAAGCTGGTTTTATTAAAGTGATTTATATTTTGTCGCCAAATTCGGCGATATCCCGAATTATATTAATAATTATATTAACCTGAATTATCGGTGATAGCCTGCCATTTTAAAACAACATAATGGGTGCAACAAAGCTCACCAATGAACTTGGTCGAGACCTTAGTAATTCCTGTGCACATGCTCACTCATATCTAAATCGGTTGATATATACGAGTGCTGTTGCAGGCAAAAAATCAGATTTTTCAAAATGTCACACACATTCGTAATTCAAACTACTATATCTCAGCCTTTTTCTTAGATAAAGGCAAAACTAAAAATGATCCGGAATCTTTGTAAAAAGCTGAAACACACAAGAAAAAAATCTTTTTCAATTTCTAATTTTTTTTGTACCTCATTTTAAATTAAATTTTTTTTTTTAAATTTTTAAATGGCCGTCATTTTGAAACAAGATGGTGGATGAAGTTAGCAAATGAACTCGGCCGAGAGATTGCTATGTACTATGCACATGCCTTGTCACATTCTAATCGGTTCATAAATACGCATTTTATCGCGTGACAAAAATCAGATTTTTTCAAAATGTCAGCCATGCTAGAAATTCAAAGTGCTATAACTCAGCCATTTTTTAAGATATAGACAAAACGAAAAATGCTCCAAAATCTTTGTATCAAGGTCAAACACATAAGGAAAAAATCTTTTTCAATTACTAATTATTTTGTACCTCACTTTTAAATAATAATAAAAAAATAATAATAATGGCCGCCATTTTGAAACAAGATGGCGGATGATGTTGGCCAACGTACTTGGTCGAGACATTGATATGTACTATGTACACACCAAGTTATATCCAAATCCATTCATGAATACGTGTGTTATCGCGTGACAAAAATCAGATCGTTTCAAAATGTCAGCCACAATAGAATTTCAAAGTGCTATAACTCAACCGTTTTTTAATATATAGACGAAACAAAAAATGCTCCGAAATCTTCATATCAAGAAAAAAATCTTTTCCGATTTATAATTTTTCTTGTACTTCATTTTAAATTAAATTTTTTTTTAAAATTTTAAATGGCCAACATTTTGAAACAGATGGCGTATGAAGCTGGCCAACGAACTCGGTCGAGACATTGCTATGTACTATGCACATGCCTTGTCACATCCAAATCAGTTCATAAATACGTGTATTATCGCATGACAAAAATCAGATCATTTCAAAATGTCAGCCATGCTAGAAATTAAAAGTGCTATAACTCAGCCATTTTTTAACACATAGACGAAACAAAAAATGCTCTGGAATCTTTGTATCAAGCTCAAACACATAAGGAAAAAATCTTTTTCAATTTCTAATTATTTTGTACCTCACTTTTAAATTAAATTTTTTTTTTTAATTTTTAAATTGCAGCCATTTTTAAACAAGATGGCAGATGAAGCTGGCCAACGAACTCGGTCGAGACATTGCTATGTACTATGTACATACGAAATTTTATCCAAATCGGTTCATAAATACGAGAGTTACGGTATGACAAAGATCATATATATATATATATATATCAATTTTGAACGGAAAGTGGTTTTGGGGTCTAGGGGTCATGATCGGTGAAAATATACCAAAATTTTTCAGAATTGTTTTCCTCCGAACGGCTGCAATAGGTAGCTTTTTGTAATGAAAGCTACCTAAAACGCGTGAAAAGCCATATCACTTTTCTGTCTTATCCGAAACCTCTGCTTTTCTACTGTTCCATGGGCGCAGCTGATCACGGTAAAACGAACGTTTCTCTCATTCTCCTAATTGGCCGAATTGTGGGTGTGCCTTTAGATGACGTCCAAGATCGGAGCTTGCCGACAGATTTCTGATTGTGGAAAATGTGTTCAAATTCTAAGTGGTGTTTCGAAAATATTTTTTTTCAAAAGGTTAAAATTTAAAAAACTTATAATGGATTTTAGCGTTTGAAACAGAAAAGTACGAAATTTAAGAATATGTAGTTAGTTTTCCCATATTTCTAAAGGTTAACGCTGATGCAAAGTCATAAAAATGATCCAAAAGAGAACTTATGTCTGATGATTGCGTACATTCAATTCTTATCTTTCACGGGAGCGTCATAAGTGGGGGTTGTAGGGAGAGTGCGTTTTTCATGCTTTTTAGGCTCTAGTTTTTAATTATCTCAGTTAACAAAAAAAGAAAAATCTGAATATCAGGGCAGGCTTTGGACTATTCTTATATACATTTTCCGATTTCGACAGACGGTAAATTTCGATAGCCTCTTTTAATCCCTGCAAGCATCCTCTCCGATTACTTTACGATTTTTTGCCGCATTTGGCATTGGGGGGAGGTATCAATGGGATATTACGGTACCTTGAAATGTATGAGAAAAAGTTTAAAATATGCAAAATATCTATTCATAAAACATGTTAACTCTTCAATAAAATATGGGGAAAAAAAGCAAATTTTTATGAGATGAAAGCTTTTACTAAGTTTCGGTTTTGGATCGTTTAGCATTCCGGTTTTTAGAGCGTTCTGGATATCGGGACGCCGGATAATAGATCCTATACTGTAATATAGGAGATTTATACATAAACAAAAAAAAAAGGTAAAAAGTTTGCAAATAATATATATATATATATAACTAAAAATATTAACACCAACCAAACTACATAGACTGAAATCAAATAACAATAATTCACTTAAACATTAAAATAAAACCCACTTAAACTATAACTCCAAATTAACCAAACTAAAAATGATTAATGGAAAAACAAAACAAGGAAAAAACAAACCAGAAGACAGATGGCATGGCTAACAAACACACACAGCAGGGTTAAAACTTGTTTTTATGCATGCAACGTCCCCATTCACCTCTCAAAAAACCAAGTTAAAACAATTCAAACACAAAACAACACACAACGAAATACTTCCCTAGTTTATTTAATCATTCAACTGATCCATACCACAGGCCCAGGAGTGGTGAGCCACTCTTGAAAAAGAGAGAAAAGAGACTAAATTGTAAGAAAAAAAGACTAAAATGTAAAAAAAGAGACCAAAAAAAGGGGCCAATTTTCCTTTTCAACATAAATGTTTTGGGTAAACAGGCAAACACTATATATTTAACACCATCTGCAGAAATCACTTATAAAAAAGAAAAATAACTAATATCACCAATTAGTTGTGGAAAAATATCATGAATCTCGACAATCTGCTGAGGGAAAAAAACAAAACAAAATTCATCAAATGATTTTGGGGAAAATCACAAAATTTACAAAGGGAAAAATCACAAAATTCATCAAATGGTCTTGGAAAAAAAAAATCTCAAAATTCGTAAAATGGTCTTGGGAAAAATAATCACAAAACTTTTATCAATTGATCTCGGAAAAAAATCACGAAATTCATCAAATGAGCTTAGGAAAAAAATCATGAAATTTAAAGAGAGATTATGTGAAAAAATTCCTAATTTTGTCAAAAGATTGCAGAAATAGGAAATTTTGTCATTCAGTTGCAAAAAGAAAAAGAAAAAAAAAATTGAGAATTTTGCTACGACTGCACAAAAAAACGAAAAAATAAATAGTGACTTTTGTAAAACTATCAGCTCCAAAAAATCTAGAATTGCATCAATCAGTCTCACAAAAGAATCGTAAATTTTGACAACTTATCTCTGGAAAAACCGTGAAATTCGCTATATAGTCTCGGAAAAAACTAAATTCGTCAAAATTAATTAAAAAAGTATTAAAACTTCTGCATTACATTGATTTTTTTTCTAGCACTTTTTCTTTCAAAATATAAACAAATGATGAATCATGTGAAACTGAGCAGGACATGTGACTTTTTTAACCAATAAGCACACTTCATCCAACTAGGGTTGAGGAACTCTTGAGTTTAGATAACAGTTCTTCCGAAGTAAACGATGAATAAGAGTTTTCAACTCCCAGTTGAAAACCTCAACCTGGGGTTAATGGACCGGCAGTTCAACTATTGGTCGAAGTTATTGAATACAAGTGTGAGTGAGTATCAAGATGAGTTATCTCTTTCACTGACAGGTGCTCTTGTACTTGCAAGAAACTAAACAATGCCTCAGTGCCATCCGCCTAGCGCTTCATCAATGTCATTAGTTTTCACTAACATGCATGATAGTTAATTCTTCTTAAGCATCAAGAACGTTTGTTGTGGCCTTGTATTTAAGACTTTAGAGCAATATAATTATTTATTTGAAATATAATTTTTAAACATAAAGCTGTTAGTTAATATTTCCAAGACTTGTTATTGTATACATACAGGGTTCATACAGAGTTGGGAAGAAAAAATCCAAGGAGTACCGAAAAAATCCAAGGAGTCCAAAAATTTTCAAGGATTTGTCATTTTTTGTTGTTGTTGTTGCTTTTATGTGCTGCATCGTTATGTGGTATGCATACTCCAATTTTTAATGCCCAATTTGGAGACAAAAACAAATTTTACTCTATTAGAATCAGGGTTGGCAAGGTTTTTCCCACCCCCGGTAAATACCATGGTAAAAACCGGTATTTACCGTCCTGGGAAATACTATGTTTTTCCCACATGGGAAAAACTGACTATTGAAAATATAAATATAAATTCAAAACAACCTTTAAAATTGTCAAAATTCGAATTCTAAGTAAATAGCTTGAAAGGTTAAAAAAAAAGAGAAAAGGAAGATCTACAAAAACAGACAATGGAGTGTATTTATTTAAATATTTACACACCACACATATACCTAAACATTTACCAATCATAATTGTATTGATATTCTTAGTCTTCCACTTCCATATTGGATTTTAGCATCATATGATAAAATACTAATTTAGAAGCTTTTTGTAAACCCAATCTATTTCTAATCTTGTTTTGGATGAAAGAAAAATTAGAAAACATACGCTCCAGAGATTCTGATGATGCAGGACATCCCTCAAGATGTTCCATTAACTGGAGAAATTCTGCATCTATTCCAGTTTTACTTAAAATTCTTCCACCATAGTGCAAATGAAATAATGTTTGTAATGTCTTCGGAAAAGGTGCATCTTCTGACCTGAACTGTATTGTAAGTACTTTGGATTTAGAATCTGCAAATATTTACGAGCAGATTCCTCCTGATCCTGTGATAGCTTTTCACATTTATATTTCAGATTCTTCAGGTGTGCCAAAAAACGGACTCTGGTCATTGCTTTATCAAAGCAAAATTTCACTTTGCTGAAATGTGGATTGAGTTCTTTAATTTGAAGATGCTTTAGGTAAATTTCACAAGCATCAGCAATATTTCCATTATTATCGTGTTGTAATTTCGTAAGGGCTTTTGGAACTAGTTCCATTCGGTTGTACATATTTTTTCCTTCTTTATTTACTTACTATTTACTAAGATGGAGATTATTTACTAAACAATGTTGTTATCAGTTTTATCTTCGTGATTATCATCAATTTGAAAATAAAAAGGCCCGTTAGTAATAAAAGTTCTTAAATAAGTTATTTGTGAGTTCCACCTTGTTTCACCTGGAATTTATATTTTAAGTGAATTGGCATGCTCTTTCAATAAACTTCCAGGGATAAAATGATTTCTAAAAAATTTCTGAATTTTGACAACATTAGCCACAACAGAATCAGTAGTTACATTCTTGCCAAGAATATTTAAATAATGTGATGCAGATCCATATGTAACTGGTATAATATCTTCCGTTTCACGATTCTGCCGCATTGTAAGCATTTTCTGTTCATTATCTGAAACAAAACTTTTTACAGTGCATCCATGTGTAGCTTCTGCTGCAATTTTTGGATCAAGATCTGTACAATACTCACTCGTTTTCTTATTTTTCCTGAAATCTATTGCAGAAAGAAAAAAACTTTTTCCATTACAAAGTATGAAATTGGCTATAACAGGGTCATTATGTACATTGCTCCTTCCATCTTGCATGAGAGTAACAGTTCTCCCAGCTATTTTCTCTACAGCAGATTCTTGAACTTCTACTTTCAATAATTCTTATTTATTTATACCTATTCATTTCCTACAAAATAATTTTAAACCTAAGGGAAATTTGTAATTACTATTTGTATTTCTATCTTTAATTTTACACATCAGATTCAGAAAGCCAGAATATTTCTTATATTTATATTGTCATTTGGAAGTTTTTCCCAGTATTTACCACTGTTTCCCAGTATTTACCACTTTTTCCCGGTATTTACCAGTTTTTCCCAGTGGGATGGGAAAAACAAGTTTTGGACGGGAAAAAGCCAACCCTGATTAGAATCTAATTGTTAGTGCTGGAATTGCACAGTATTCACAAAATATTGCTTACTGATTTCGTAAGTTTAAATACAAAATAGACAATCAACTTTTTTATGCAGCGACCAATGGTCATATAAACAGAGATTAGTCAAACCCCAAACACTTATTATGTATCTCACATACAGGATACATTTGAAAGAAAATTTTAAAAGGTAAAAAAAAAAAAAAAAATGCTAAACGCAACATACAAGAAAAAATGTAACAAGTTTTGAATTTATTCTTTTAGAACAGCGGTAATCGATTTCTTTGAAGGTGAAATTCTGACGAAATTCGCATTTTTTTTCGCGATCATATAATGAAATTCGCGTGGTTAGCGATCTTTTGACGAAATTCGCGTGTTTTACATGATCTTTTGGGGGAAATTCGCGTTCTTTTAATGTAATTCACGTTTTATTTCGATCGTTTGACGAAACTGTTTTCTTTTTCGGGATCTTTTGATGGAAACCGCGTGTGTTTCGCGATCCTTTGACGAAATTTGCCTGTTTTTCTCGATCCTTTGAGGAAATTTGCATGTTTTTCGCGATATTTCGAGGAAATTCGCGTTGTTTTGCGATCTTCTGGGAGAAATTCGCGTTTTTCGCGATCTTCCCAGAGAAATTCGCGTTTTTCGCGATCTTCTCAGAGAAATTCGCGTTTTTCGCGATCTTCTCGGAGAAATTCGCGATTTTTTGCGATCTTCTGGGAGAAATTCACGATTTTTCGCGATCTTTTAATGGAATTCGCGTTTTATTTCGATCGTTTGACGAAACTGGCATTTTTTTGCGATCTTTTGAAGAAATTGGCGTGTTTTTCGCGATCCATTGAAGAAATTCTCGTGTTGTTAGGGATCTTTCGAGGAAATTCGAATGTTTTTCGCAATCTTCTGGGTGAATTTCGCGTTTTTTCGCAATCTTCTGGGTGAAATTCACGTTTTTTCGTGATCTTCTGGGGGAAATTCGCGTTTTTTCGCAATTTTCTGGGAGAAATTCGCGTTTTTTCGCGATCTTTTAATGGAATTCGTATTTTATTTCTATCGCTTGACGAAATTGATGCTTTATTCGTGATCTTTTGATGGAAACCGCGTGTTTTTCCTGATCCTCTGACGAAATTTGCGTGTTTTCGCGATCCCTTGCCGAAATTTGCATGTTTTTCGCGATCTTTCTAGGAAATTCGTGTTTTTTGCGGTTTTTTGAGGAAATCCGCTTTTTCTTCTCGATCTTTTAACAAAATTCTCGTTTTTTCGTGATTCTTTGAGTAATTTCGCGTTTTCACTGTCTTTAAAGAAATTCGCGTCTTTTTCGCGATCTTTTGAAGAAATTAGATTTTTCCCGAGATCTGTTGGAAAAATTCGCGTTTTTTCACGATCCTTTGACCAAATTTAGGAATTTTTTTCGCAATCGATTGACGGAATTTGACGGTATTTTTTGGGACATATTTGCGAAAAACGCGATTTTCCGAGATTCTTGGCTAAATGCCAAACATCGATAAAATTTAAAGTAAAGATCAGTTTGAAAAACGGGCTTTACGGACCTAATAATTGAAAAACGGAACTAGTGGGAGCCCTACTATAAGATTATCCTAACCAATCAATGCTGTGCTTCAGATGAATGACGTGCATAAAGGATTTACCGTGCGTTTTACAATCACGATTTTTTTTCCTCGGCAGCAATATCGCTTGCGTCCGAAGCCGCAATACAATTTAAGGAGTTTCTAAGGAGTGTTTTGCTTATCTAAGTAGTTCTAAGTACTACTTGGGAGTGTTTTCATTTCTAAGTAGTTTCCAAGGAGTCTAAGGAGTCTGTGCGGACCCTGTACATAACAAGTTTATAATATTAAATAAAGTTTTATTTTGTACATTAAAAATTAACAAATAAATTTTTCTTTTCTTTTTTTTTTTAGATGACTGAGTGAATTATTATTTTTTTGCAATTTAATGGCACAAAATTATTTGTATTTTCAGTTAAATTATTTTTCTTTTTTCATGAAATAATGTATACAGTTTAAAGAAAAAAGCAACTAAATGGAAATTAAAGCTGTTTTTTTAATAACATTAAATTTAATTATACTTTGTAGTGAAAAAATGCAAAGAAAAAAAAGTAAGATATTATGAAAAAAATTATTGACACAAGGAAAAAAAAAAAAAAAAATGTGGCTATTGAAGATCTGGAAGGTTTCAGGTTTAGTTTTTTTTAGACAGACTCTGATCTGAACTTCATTTTTTTTGGAGACATGTTAAGCTGATATTTTTATGTTATTTTATTTATTAATTTTTGTCAAATACCGATATTGTACACTTATTAAGTGAATCTTTAAATATTTATTTTAGTTTAATAAATAAGAGATTTTTTTTTTAAATCTATCTTATTTTTTCTGTAAAAAGCTCACCCCCTACTAAATTACATTGATTTGTATTTATTTATTTTAAACATTTTGATTTAGTACATTTGAATATAATTATCTAAAGTTTCATTAATATTGTAATTCTATATTCTATGGAGGGTTGGATTATCAAATTGACAGAGAAGGCAACCTATCTACATGCTCCTAATTTTTTATGGACCCCACGGAAAAGAGAAATTTAAACATATCTGATTTTCTGCTCACATTGTGTTTATAATATAGAAAAATACCTCAAAATCGTAAAACAGTATTGCAGGAAAAAATAAAATATAATATTTCTAAAAAAAAATTTAATACTACATTGTTCATTGAGAACTTATAAAATTCATATCATTACAGTTAAAATTTGATTTTGAAAGACTATGATGGGGAAAGGGGCAGAAACATAAATTGCCTAAGAGCCTCTAGGTGGCTTAATCTGGCATTGATTACATAGCTTGCATACATATATTCTGAAAAATACTGCAATTTCAAATTTTTGTATAAATATGTAAATATTCTTTTACAAGGTTTTTAATTATAGGGCAATGTTGAAAAAGAAAAATAGACATTTTTGTAGAAATTGGACTGAATTTTTGCTTGGGGCGGGTCAGTAAAAAGATCAATTAGAAGAATGCATCTCTGTTTTAGCAGGGACAGGAGCTTCGAAACTAACACCTATGTGACTGCGGCAGAACATGTATCATTTTTGACACAGAACCCATAAGCATTGAAATTAATGCTCATGTGATATTAACCTCAAAGAGAAGTCAGGTAGGTTTTTTAGGTTATTCAACATGGAAGCTCAAACATGAATGTAGATTTTGTCTATATTTTGAAAAATAGAATACAACTATGTTATCAATCACTAAATAAAAACATATATGAATATATGCTTCAATAAGCAACAGGGTGTCTACAGAAATTGTAAAACAAAGTTCCCTCATTTCCATTATTAACGATAGTCATACACCATTTTTTCATGTATGCTGCTTCCTCGCATAACACACTTATCCAGCTTACAAATATCTCATTTGGGAGACAAGACAAGATAAAAACATAAAAATTGCCTAATATTCATAAAGTATTCGTTGACAGTTTTATAAATCCAAACTTAAAATTTAGTCGAACAACTTCATATAGTGGTCAATAGATATATAGTGACTTGAAAATTTTTCATTTTCTGGAAAGTGTTCAATTTTAAGACATATCTAAATTTGACAGGATAGCTAATTGCATTAAGTTGGCCATCTCGTCAGGTTATGCTAAAATTTTCAAAAATGGGTAAATTGCTTTCAATATAAGTGCTATCCACAGAAAACGAGGCCATCTGATCACCTTAATTTGTGTTAAATATCAAAAACTCACACCCTGTGAATCTTTTAAAAAATGTTGGGAAAGACTAATCAGTATGCGAAAAAATATAGTATATAAAATAGACTAATCAGTCTCATTGGAAAGGCGAAAATGCAGACAAATTTTCCTGATTTTCGAGTATTTTTACAAAGTTTCCTGACTTTTCCTTAATTTTTCCAGATTCTCTAGACACCCTGTGCAACCCAAGTAATAACAATAAAATATTATAATGAACAGACAAAAAAGATATTCATTGACTAAATTTAATCCACAAACTTTTTTGTTCCAACTTGTATTTATAGCACTTTGAGGTTTTGCAGCAATAATAAGCTCTTCTTCTGACTTTTTCAACCCACATGCTTCATCAATGCAATTACTCTATAAAATTGAAAAGTAATTAATTAAAAGTTATTTCAGAATTTTTTTTCACATGGGATACACAAACTCTACAACATTTTATGAATCTAACAACAACAACAAAATAATAATTTGGAAATTCCCACCATCAACTTTAAAGTACTGTAAATTTTATACAATTTGTTACATTTTAATGCACAATTTGTTGACCACAAATTACTTTACATTCCAAATCAGATTGTAAAAATGGTGATCTTCTTGAGTCAAACTTAATTATCCATAAACGAAAGAAAATAAGTTGAAACTGGTGTGAAACAGTAACTAAAAGATCTTAAAACACCATCGATTGTTTCTTCTGCTAGAAGAAAAAAACAAACAAACTTGGTTACATTAATACTTTTCAAACAAATGTTTTTTCCAATAAACAGAGATTTTTTGTAGTTTTAATAAACAAAAACCAGCAATCAGATACTGGTATGTTTATTGCATCTATTTGCAATGAATAAATATTTTTTTTTTTTTTGGCGGGGGGGGGGATCAGAGAAAGCGGACAAATCATAATAGATATGATACATTTTACGACAGGCATGCCCTGCCAACAATTTAGGGCTTGTTTGTTAAAATAACAAAAGCTTGCTAAGTCCTTGTTATTTTAACATCATACACTCTCATGTCAGCTGTTAGATACACATGCAGAAAATGAACTCTGCACCAACTGTGTGTGTGTGTGGGGGGGGGGGGGTAAAGAAGCATATACATGTAAAAAAGACAGTAAATTAGGATAAATTTTAATTAAAAAATTATTACAAAATTCACAAACATTGCTTAGCGTGGATTATCCAGGTCTGGGACTGAATACTCGTTTCTCTTAGACTGAAGTTAATTGGACTAATTTTTGCAACAAATATCGTTCAATTCATACACGATGGAGTATGATTGCTGTGGCCAACACCAACACTTTAACTTTCTTTTTCATGCAATCAACAACAAAACCCTCTTTGATTTAAAAGTAATCCTTCCAAGATAGATATTGCCATAAACAGCACAAGTACAAAATTTTCAACACTACAGTCATCTTTGTCAATAGCTTTCTTGTTTGGTTCAGTTGGAACCAATACACTGAATGAATTTTCAGCAAAATTACTTTTTGTATAAGCACAAATGTCCATTTTCATATGTATACCAAAAATAAACAAACAAACAAAAAAAAAATTATCTCAAAAACATCAATGTTTGAATTCAACAAAATAAGAAAAAGCTCTCCTTCAAATGTTGCGTTTTTTAAGCCTTGACAGGAATATACAAAAATTTAAATGATTGGTTGGGCCAAAGTTATCCCAACTAGAAAAATGCTTTTCTTTTTTTTTCTCAGGAAAGACAACACATAATCTCACATTAGACCTTGATCTACACTAATGAGGTTATAATAACATGCATTTGCCAAGGTTCAAATGGATTAATTTACAGTTTGGCAGACAAAAGTTGTAAGAGCAAAATTCTCACCGTCTTCACACATTTTTGTTTGACTGGTGCTGCCATGGTGGAACCTGGGCGTATGACAAGAGAGTTTTAAGTGACTTCTGTGATCTAAATAATTTTAAATAAAACGTATAGTGGTTCTTAAACAGGTTCTTTGTAAATTAGGAATTTGATTTTTCGCTGTTGTAACGTCATACGATGGTTTCATGATGCCTTGAGAACTTCGGCCACGTGCTTGCTCCACGTGTAAAAAGGCCGTAAATTTTAAAGTAAAATAGTCTTAAAAACCTTACCTCTATATATTTGTTGAAAAAGACAAAGACGAAAAGCAATAATAACATCGACAGGCTTGAATGACCGAAGATTTTCTTTATTCGTTGTTAGGGCACGGGAGTCTCCTGGTACGTTCCCACGTGGTAACTGCTGGTCTTGAGAGAAAACACTATTTCTTAAAAAATAAACTAGAAAGATGCCCTACTCCTATTAACTAAAATTTTATGTTTAAATAACATAATTTAAACGAAGGAAATTGCCTTCGACGCCGCGATGCTTGCATCTACCTTGCAACGCTCGCGACTTAAAAAAAATTCATCGATTAGGTCGATGACAAAAAAAAATACGACGTTACTGCACGGGTCCGTGGATGCTACTGACGAGAAAACGCTCTACAGATCGCTAGGCGGCAACTTGGCGAGAGACGTATCGCGCCAACGCCAGAACACGCGCCCGCGAATGAAATCGCTGGGAGCAAGCGCCGTGCATGACGACACAGAGCCACGCCCCGACTCCGAAACGTGAATGAACGATCGGGAAGGACGCTGCTCCAAAATAGCGATACGGGAATGAGAAAAAGCCGGCCGCGCGATACTTAAAACATTAAAAAAACGCATTACAAAATAGAAATGTAAAAACGTAATAAACTGGCCGATTTAGATGGGAAACGTGTCAAATTAAAGGTATTAATTTAAAACTGATGATAAGATAAGAATTTTAAGAGTAAATTTACTGGAAAATTAATTACGATTAAAAAACGGGAATAACGATGTCATCTATCATGACATACTCCCCGAAAAAGGGGTAGAAAAAAAAACTAACCACACCGTAGGTCAGCACCAGGAGTATACATGGGGATGACATTCATCGACATCCAACATGTCGGAATAAAGTAAACCTATAGAAAAAATAAGTTACATGAATTCCTGCGTACACTTATACAGCTATAACAACTTCCTTCTACAACATAAATAAACAGAAGAATATTTATATACTTTCACAAATTCAGTGAAACTGCAGTTTCAGTACCCAATGCTCAATATATTCTGGATTTTACGCTTTAAGTATGATCATACTAAACACTACACTAAATAAGACAATTGCATAAACAAGCAGATTTTGCACTTTTAAACCAGAATTGGAATGTATGTATGCCTGTGTACAACCTGAGACTGAACATTTGTTTTTGGTACCAAAAAAAAACACATACATAAACAAGGAAAACATAAGAGGTAATGGGAAAGACAAAAAAAAAAAAAAGGGGGGGGGGATTTTGACGTCAAAATGAAAAAAAAAAGGGGAATACGTACAAGAAAAAGGAACCTACATTACTGAAGAATCACAAACTATATACAAATGAAAAAAAAAAACAGTCAATTCTGTATTATTTCTAAGAATAATACATTGTACCTGGAACATTACTATCCTTACAATTTACACAACTTAAAAATTACAACTTTTGAATGACAAACAAAAACTTTATGCAAACAATCCTAAAATGCCTTACCACACTTTCAACCAATACATAACAGATAATTACAGACAGAATAACAGCATATCACTAACACAGCTTATCTGAAAAAAAGGAATAAAAATTAGAAGAACAGTTTTTATGCAGAAACATGAACTAAGCACTACTGAGCAATTCTGCCTGCAGGAAAGTCCTGTAAATGAGCAGTTCAATGGATAAGACTTCTTAAGGTGGAAAACTGATGCATCATAAACGAAAAAGTCTATCTTCTACACTGTTTGTTCAGAGCTTGGCGGGATCTAAGATTATAATTACTGGTTATGGGAGTCTGGGTTTTAGCAGAAGTGCGCATATTCTTTGCATTATGAACACCTGTTGCAGTCTGGACACCAGCGGTAGCAGGAACCCTCACTGCTGCAGTCTGGACACCAGCGGTAGCAGGAACCCTCACTGCTGCAGTCCGGACACCAGCAGTAGCAGGAACCCTCACTGCTACAGAAGCATCTGCTGTCGTGGAAGACGGATCATCTGCTTGGGAACTTATCCCAGTTGACTGGTTATCAGGGGACGGTGAATTATCAGGAATACTGGATCTTGTGTCAGGTCTGGTATCAGGTAACGGAGTTGTCTGCGTGCCATTCAGTTCTGTATGCAAAAGGTTTGTTTTTCTCTGTACAGGTACAATAAGTCTATTGATATGTACAGTTTGCACTCGCGCATCAGGATCATGGGCATCTTGGATCTTAAATATTACTTTGGAACATTGTTTAACTATTTTCATTGGATTTTTTTGCACATGTTTAAATCTTCCTCTGTTGAGGAGAAAAACAATATCCCCAACTTGAGGATGACGCATTTTTGCTTTTTGATGCTGTTTGTTGTTTTGCATTCTTTGAAAATTTTGTAAATTGCTGTATACTTTCTCATAAAGATTTTGTAAATTATTCATCAAGACAAAGTAATCATTGTGAACATCGAGTCGACTTTGGTACTGGTCTGACTGGAAAGAATCAAAGATATTGGCAATCTCACGACCAAAATGAACATTGTTTGGGGCTGTTTGGATGGTATTGTGAAAAGTGCTATTGTAGATACTTTCATGTACTTTGACAGCGTTTACGAAGTTGTAACCATCTTCCATCAACGCCTTGACAGTTGCTTTGATAGAAAAGTTTATTCGCTCTGATACTGCGTTGGCTTCCGGGTAAGCTACCGTTGTGTGACGTAGATTCACACCCAACATTCTGTTGAACTCATGAAATATATGGGAGTAAAACTGCATGCCGTGGTCTTCGAGAATCATCTCAGGGCGACCAAAAGTAACCATGTAATCAAACATTGCATTTACGGCGGTCATTGCAGTAATATTTTTCAAAGGATATAATTTTAAGTGCTTGGAGAAGTGGTCAATAGCCGTTAAAATGTGATAACCATTTCTGAATGGGCCTACGAAATCGAGAGATAAAAGTTGGCCAGGTTTTGTAGGGATTATTGTGTCTTGAAATGGAGCTGCTGGGATTCTTTGAGGTTTATTAGTGATACAAGTATGGCACGACTTGACAAAATTTACAACATCAGCATGTAAACCCTTCCAGAAAAATTTTCTGCAGATGTTTCTGTATGTCTTATCAATGCCATAATGTGGAATATGGTGAATTCTTATACACTTGGCTTGAAGAGACTGTGGAACTACAATTTTATATTGTGCATATTCCTGACCGAGGTCTGATTTATTGCCGTTATAGTGATAGAGTAAAAGTTGAGATCTATCACATAAAATATAATTCTTGAATTTTGGGATGGGATTATTATTTATATCTTTAATTATCTTAAGAATGTATGGATCTTTACGTTGTTCTTGAAACAGGGTGTTTTCTGAAATCTCATTTACGGCATCTTTAGGTGGGATTACATTATTTGGAGGAAGAACTGTACTATTATGATGCATAGCATTTACGTCTTCTTCGATGATTGGCAAAATTTCTTGTGAATTTATTAGATTAGGGTCAGATCTTACATTACTAGAATTATCAGTTATAGGTGTGCGCGATAAGAAGTCAGCCAGAATATTTTGTCGACCAGGAATATGATTGAACGTGAACGTATATTCACCAATATCTAAAAGCCAGCGGGTGACTATGTCAGCCGGTGAAGTTGTACGCTTGTAATGCTTGAGTGGCTTGCTATCGCTTAACAGATAAAAATGCCTGCCATACAAAATGTTGCGGAATGCAGCCATTCCTTTGGCAATTGCCATGAGTTCCAACTGAATGGGTGGATATCTAGTCTCGGCTTTCCTGAGGGCCTTGGAAAAATAAGCAACCGGAAGTAGGTCATTATTATGTTTTTGGAGAATTACAGCACTGATTGCAAACTTGGATGCATCAGTGTTCAGATAAAAGGTATCGTTAAAATTGGGCTGCTGTAAAAAGGGCTTCTTAAAGAAAATCTGTTGTAAGTTCTGGAATGCATTTTCTTCACGCTCAGACCATGAAAATGGTGATGTCATTGCAACCAGAGGTTCTGCAACTTCTGCAAACGACGGAATTAAGTGTCTGTAAAAGCCACACAGACCTAAGAAGCTTTTAAGCTGCCGTTTGGATTTTGGCACAGGAAACGAGTTAATCTTTAAAATATTAGCGTTAATTGGATATATCTTGTTGTCTTCAATGTGAAATCCGAGAAAGTTACATGAGGTTTGGTGAAATGAGCATTTATTAAGATTTAACGTAAGGTTATACTTTGTGAATACCTGAAGGAATTTAGATAATTTTTCAGCTGTCTCTTGAAATGAATTGCTACAAATTATTACATCGTCTTGATAACTAAAGATGCCAGGTAGGTTAATCTCTTCAATTACTGCATCAATCATCGCTTGAAACGTACTAGCTGCGGTTTTTAAGCCGAATGGTAGACGTTTGCATCTATATGTACCCCAAGGCGTCGTAAAGCAAATCTTGTCCTGGTACTGTTTAGGTAAATGGACTTGATGGTACGCCGAGGGCATATCGAGAAAGTGAAATATTTGAAGTTAGCAATGTTGCTAATAAGGTTCTGTATCTTTGGTAATGGATAACTGGAATGCTCAATAATAGTGTTGATTAGCCGGAGATCCAATGCCATTCTATATTTTTGTTGTGATTGCCCATCCGATTTTTTTTTAACGAGCAACATGGGACACGCCCATGAAGACACGTTTTTTTCAATAATATCTGCCTCGATCATTTCATTAATCTGCTTACGGGCTTCTTCCTGTAGGGCTTGAGGGATAGGAAAGGGTAGAGCTTTAATTGGATAGTCACTATTAAATTTAATTTGAGGTTTAACTAGATCCGAATGTCCCATGGTCTGGAGAGTGGATGAAAACGCCTGAGAATGGCTACTTAAAATTTGTCTTAAATTTTTCTCTTCCTGTTCATTAAGATGGGATAAATTTATTTTTGCGTTTTTAAATTCTAATTTTCGCTGATTGATTACCTTCTCTGATGGTTGAATTAAATTGACCAACCCTTCACTAGTAGGTGGAGGGCTGCTAACAATATTCTCATCGTTATCAATTGCTGCTTTGTGGTGGTCTATCATATTCAGTGTTCCAATGCGGGAATTTTTATTTAAATGAATGGTTTGTTCCGATTTATTTTCCATAAAGATATAAAAAATTTGTTCCAGTGAATTGCTGTTTTTTGTGAGTAGCACCTCAGGTTCCCGTGCAGAACCACGACGAAACGAAATAACAGCATCTTCACAGATACCATTTTGTTTTTGATCTGGAATGAACAGTAAATCCTTTTCAATGAGAGAATTATCCACAAACGTTCTCGTTTTTATGTAAGCACTCTCATTGGGCTGAATAACTGTTTTGTTGAAAAGAGTCACTACAGGTGGGATATTTGATGTAACTTGGATTTGTTTTGATGGAATAAAAGGGGGAACATGCAGTAGTTTAGAGAAGTCAACATCTGATGGTTTACTATTAACTTTAATCTTCTGTTTAACTTTATCTTCCAGATGTTGATTTATATTAAAATTATAGTGAGAGTCTCTGTTAGAGAAGTAGATGAATTCATCTTTAATTTTGCAGACTTCCGTTTCCGGAAATATAATAACATTAAACTTTCTTATGAAATCAAAACCTAATAATCCAGTAAATTTAGATGAAGATGGTAAAGTAAAAAGATAAAGAGGATGTCTGAAATGCATTGATCCAATCTTGAAGGAAAGTTCAACACATCCGTTAAAATTAATCTGAGCATTTATCGTAGAAATTTTGCAATTCCTAGATAGAAATCTATACTTAAAATTGTGTTTGTTTTGGTCAAAAAAAGATTTACAGATTAAAGAGATAGAACTACCAGTGTCAATTAAGAAGGGTGATGTAAGGTCATTAACTTTTACTTGAATTACGGGGATAGCTGGTTGTTGAATGTTAACATTGGCAATGATTTCTGAAAATTGTGATGATACATTATTTATGGGATCTATTGCCTGTTGGACCGAATTATTGTCATTTTCTGGAGTATTTAGATCGTGAGAAGTGTGCTCTCCAGGTTGCAACTCCTCACTTAGGCATTTGGGTGATCAATTACTGGAACAGAATTTTGCCAACAATTTAATGCTGGTGCTATGCGACACTGACGAGCAGAGTGCCCCTAGCATAGGCATAACTGGCATTGAATATTGGCACCCTGATTACCTTGGTCATACTGCCACTGATTGTTTTGATCATTAAAGCTAGTGTTGTGCTCATTAAAATTGCTGTTATGGTCATTGAAATTCCTGTTGTGATCCTTAAAATTCCTGTTGTGTGTCCCTCTATTGTAGTTAGAACTTCGTGGTCGGCGAAAGTTTCGTCGGTTTCCACCACGATGAAATTTTACTCTATTTGCATTACAATAACCTCTATTGCTAAAGTTCCTACGTGGAGATCTTTTATTATTAACGTTGGACTGCTTATGTTTATTATCTGGTTTGTTTAAGTTTTCGAGGGTTTCTTGTATACTATGAATCTGTCCGTTAATTTCAGAAAATTTTGCATCACTAGTGTCCTCTGATTTACTAATAATTGAACTTTCACTCTCACAGTCTTGGGCAAGAGTTGCCTTTGCTACCGCAGATTTGAAATCCTCAATCTCACTTTGTCGAATGAGGAGTCTGTAACTATGGGGAATTACTTGTAACAACTTGTTGAATTTAATTTGATCGAGTGCCTGTCTGTAATTTTATTATATGCTTTGTGTACTAAAACTTCTAACCTATGTGAAAGATTTGCAATTTTTTCATCTGTAAACATTTTGAGATTATCTAATCCTTTTGCATGGGCAGCTACGGATCTCTGAAGGAAAAATGTCCTCAATTCATCAAAAATATGTTCGGCTGATTCAAATTTAACAATTTCAGACCTTTCAAAAAAAAATTTCTTTGCTCTGCCTCTTAAATTCTGGCTGATAAACATCATGAAAGATTCATCAGACCAATTATACATTTTTGCCATATTGGTTAATTGAGTTATGAAAAAGTTAAGTTCTTCAGCATTTCCATCAAAAGGCTGAATTTGGAGTGATGGACCATTCATTCGCGAATTATTTACGGGCAACTGAGCCTGCGCCGCTTGTGGCGTTAAAATCGGCATTGTTGCAATTGAACTATCGTTACTGCTTGCAGTGCTTGCCGTATCGGCTCTACGGCCTCTCCTTCTTACCATATTGTACTTTAAATCTTATGTTTTATGCCTTATAAAAATATTACTCTTCTGAATTATTTAGTTAATTATTATCTACAACACATATATTACAAACACAAAAACATTATTACACTATTACTACTTTTCTATTTCATTTACGAACTAATATATTTTCACAAATCAATACACATATAATATATCTTCAAATATTCATTTTTCTTCAATTAATCATATTTTTCATCAGTTATTACTAGAGTTCTTTAGTTATTAGTATGATAAACTTTGTTTGAGAAACCAGGTACTAAAGTACGAATGACGTCACGTGCGAAATGGTAACGGCGCCAAATATGACAAGAGAGTTTTAAGTGACTTCTGTGATCTAAATAATTTTAAATAAAACGTATAGTGGTTCTTAAACAGGTTCTTTGTAAATTAGGAATTTGATTTTTCGCTGTTGTAACGTCATACGATGGTTTCATGATGCCTTGAGAACTTCGGCCACGTGCTTGCTCCACGTGTAAAAAGGCCGTAAATTTTAAAGTAAAATAGTCTTAAAAACCTTACCTCTATATATTTGTTAAAAAAGACAAAGACGAAAAGCAATAATAACATCGACAGGCTTGAATGACCGAAGATTTTCTTTATTCGCTGTTAGGGCACGGGAGTCTCCTGGTACGTTCCCACGTGGTAACTGCTGGTCTTGAGAGAAAACACTATTTCTTAAAAAATAAATTAGAAAGATGCCCTGCTCCTATTAACTAAAATTTTATGTTTAAATAACATAACTTAAACGAAGGAAATTGCCTTCGACGCCACGATGCTTGCATCTACCTTGCAACGCTCGCGACTTAAAAAAAATTCATCGATTAGGTCGATGACAAAAAAAAATACGACGTTACTGCACGGGTCCGTGGATGCTACTGACGAGAAAACGCTCTACAGATCGCTAGGCGGCAACTTGGCGAGAGACGTATCGCGCCAACGCCAGAACACGCGCCCGCGAATGAAATCGCTGGGAGCAAGCGCCGTGCATGACGACACAGAGCCACGCCCCGACTCCGAAACGTGAATGAACGATCGGGAAGGACGCTGCTCCAAAATAGCGATATGGGAATGAGAAAAAGCCGGCCGCGCGATACTTAAAACATTAAAAAACACATTACAAAATAGAAATGTAAAAACGTAATAAACTGGCCGATTTAGATGGGAAACGTGTCAAATTAAAGGTATTAATTTAAAACTGATGATAAGATAAGAATTTTAAGAGTAAATTTACTGGAAAATTAATTACGATTAAAAAACGGGAATAACGATGTCATCTATCATGACAGGGCGAATTACTTACAATGAGATGACCGCCCCAAGCTAATGCTACCACCTGTATTTTGAGACCAAAACTTTGTTGATAACTCAAAAGATACAGAAAATATAGAAGATCTAATCTTTTTTCTCTTGAGCCAAAGTTACCCCAGTTTACGGTGTATATATATATATATATATAATTAAATAGCTTTTAAATGAGTAGCTTTGAAAGTGACACAAGTTATCGCTTTTGTGGAAGAAAACCCTCAAATATGCCACACAGGATCTTCATTTATGCATTAGTTGAATATATAGGTCGTGGATTCCTTTTTTTCTTTTAATTATAAATAATAATAAAAAACATTATAAATCAAGTTAACACACATGTCATTGTTAATGAACATTGAATGACCTTTCTACCTTTTACTTCATTTTCTATTGAAATATTTTTACTCCTATACATCAAATCATTTGTTGATATCAAGATATCAACGAAATTAAATTAAAGCTCTCTAAGAGTATGAATAAATATGATTAACTAAAGATGAACAATGCAAATATTTTAAAAGTGATTTACTCTTGTATTCAAAGGAAAACAGAAATTGATTTTTATATGTATAATTTCAATATTTTATGCCTATTGCTTATTAAGACATGTGTCACATTGTGAATGCGCCATTTTCATTGCAATCGCAATCCGGCATTTGCACGTGGTTGTATCCACCCCCCATTAATTAACTTAATTTTAGCTATTTTAGTAATTCATCTTTAATATTTAATTATTTAAGTATTCCCATTTTTCAGCATTCGCGATTCCCTTTAATTTGGTATATCACTTTTGTTCCTATGGCAATTCGTTCGTATTTTGATATCCCATCAGCGCAATCGTAAGTATCTATTTTATTCGGTTTCTTTTTAAGATAGGGTAAGAAGAAGGAAAAAAAAGGAAACATTATTTAAACAATATTTTTAGGATTTCTAAATTGATTTTTCGATGTATTGTCGTAAATTAATATTAAACTATTAATTGATAAAAGCGTATCTTTTTAAAATATTACACTAGTCCTTTTTTATTTATAATTTATTTCGCCTTTTAGCCTTTAAAATGTTTCACTGTTGAAGTTTCACAGCCATTTCGTATATTTTGACAAGCATTTATTGCCAATCCATTGTTATTTCAACTCATACACAATTGTACAAGTTGCAAAGAATATTTGGTGATTTATTGCCTGTGGCTGGCTAATGGGGAAAACACCCTAAATATTAATGTATTAATTTATAATTAAGTTTCAACTCTTATAGAATTGTATGAGTTGCAGAGAATATTTGGTGATTTATTGACTGTGGCCAGCTAATGTGGAAAATGCCTTAAATATAAATGTATTAATTTATAATTAGTTTCAACTCTTATTGTATGAATTACAGAGAATATTTGGCGATTCATCACTTGTGACAGGGTAATGGAAAAAAGTTCTAAAAATATTAAAATATTGTATTGTCATCAGAGACACACTTGTGAATGTAATTTTTAGAATTCTAGCATATCAGGAAGGATATTAAAAGTATTACAGAATTCCATCTTTACATACAAAAAGCAGATTGAGTTAACTAAAAGCAGTAAAAATAGTTCATGCATCTTAATCTATTCATATGGATTTTCTGTAACTGTTTGGATTTATTTCCAATAAAATTAAAAGCACCTATCCATAGGCTTACAGTAAATCTGACCACTTAACATTACTAACAAAATAAATAAAATACAGACAGTATTATTAATCTGAAAAAAAAAAAAAAAAAATACATTTGAAAATTTAAATATTGCATTATTGTTGAGTATAAATTTCAAAATATTTACATAAAAATTTAAAACTTCCATCAGCATAACTTCCAATATTTATATATTGAATAAATTCATTTCAATATTTATTTTAATTTACAGGCTTTAATCTCAGCACGGGTAAGATGAAAATTCATTGAAAATTACATCATAATTTTAGAAAAATGTTTCAGCTTTATGAACGAAAGAACATGATTTTCTTTTTCTTCTTTTTTTTTTTTTTTTTTTTTTGAACAAGTGGTCTTTTTTACAACTGAAAACATTTCATATGAAGTAAAACTAGGATATGTTTTTATTTTGCTATTTATTTGAACACATAATATTCTGTAAAGTGTTCAGAAAGTTTAGTGGAGTCATTCAGATTTTTTTAAATGACTCTCTCGTTATTTTGATAATAAGGTGGTGGTGGGCAATTAAAAGAATAAACAGACATTATTCAGCTAACAAAACAGTAATAATAAAATTCGAAACTGACAGATCAAAGGAGCTGTAGCTGGAAAATCCCTTATCATATTAATTTGTGGAAAATCCCTTATCATTCAGCTGCTTTTAGAGAACAACTAAAAATTTGCTCACTCTAACGACGATATCTTTCTGAATTTTTAAGATATTTGACTAAATTTTTTAAATAAGTTGCTCCATAGAGTTGCCTATTAAATTATGTAAAATAATCCTTGTTATCGTTTACGCATGCACAGATAAAAATTATTTTGTACAACTGCACATATTTCCTAAAATATTTAATATACTTATATTCCAATTGCACTATATTGTTTCTACTATATTTTGTCAATTTTTCTGAAACTGGCGTTAAATTTGGTTGAAAACCCTGCATGTTATAAGCAAAAAACATGCAAGAATTTTTTAATTTTTTAAAATAAATTGCTATATCTCTATTAATATACGTGCTATTCTTACACAAAAGAATACACATATTGCACAATGTCTGTTTATTTATATTTGGTAGCGATGGATCATTTTGTGCATTTTATTTTACAGGGTGATCCCAAGTATTATTTTTTTCCTTTCATTTTTTGTTGGCCCCTATTTGCCCACCTTATCAAATCGACATTGCTAAATATGAGGTCATACCTGTTCTTTTTAATCCTGAAATTCCAGAAGAATCTGTCAAGTATATTTCTAAATATTCGACAAAATGTCTAAAATTGAAAGTTGACGGTCATTAATGGCCATATAGTGTATATGTATGTCTTTTACTTCCATTTATTTTTCCATACAATAAATTTAGTACACAATTAAAACATCCATTAATATAACAACAAATGATTTGTAAATTAGAAAAATGAAATTATCTTTAACTATACAGATAATTTGATTTTTTGATTATACTGATAAAGTTATTAAAAAAATACAAACTGATATTTTAATATATAAATAAATTGAAAGAATTGCTTACAATATTCTCTATAATAATTTCGTTGACTTCTTCAAGTAAATCAAATTTCTCGTCCAGTTGCCTTCCTTGAAATCTTTCCCTGATGTTTTGACTTTGAATTATAGAGGTCATGCTAAAACAAAACAAGTCAAAAAGCAACAATGCATTGACATACTCCTACATTTAACAATATTTGAATCAGTAATTATAAATAAAAAATATCTGAATATAAAATGGTGAACAATGGTTCTTTGCTTATGTGCAGTAAACACATTATTCAGAAATAAAATAGATATACAGTAAAAACTTCCAAATTGTTGTTTTAGTTTTAAATAAGCAGGGCTTCAATATCATCACTGCCCTAGGTCAAGCTAGCGTAGATCAACATATGGGGCATTCTCACAATCTTTTGACTTTTTTGTCCCTGAATAATAATTTTTATTTTAGTACATATTCTTGTTTTTGTTTTTTTTTTTCCCCATATAATGGGGAACATCCCACTGCATGATTGCATAACAATATTAATGAGATAAATTAGTTTTGAATGACGTTGGGGGTCCAAATACCAGAAAAACTCCTATACTGTCCCATGTCCCTGATGCTGATTTTTAAGTTTGGAGCTTTCTGTATAAAATTGTTTCAATAAAAGTAATTTGATGTAATTTTTTTTCCGAAACTGGGACAATTGTTTTATATAAATCTGTAGCAAAAAATTAACCTGTACACATTTTTACGGTTAATATTATTTTTTGAACTCTGCTTCTAAAAAAATTGTTTCTAAAAATCAATGAACATTGTGGCTTATCACTTAGTCTTAACATGATTTGCCTAAAAATAGTGGTAATTTTCCCTACCATCTCATTCTTACCATCCGTTTTTTTCCATTACCGTCCTTTTTTCCTATACCATCCCCTTTTTTTTCTTCCATCCCTTCTTTAACATCCCTTTAAGACAATGTTATACCAAAATTTTGTACTAAAAATACTACATTGTTATTATTTCTTATTTGAATGTCCTGTGAGTACTATGCAAATTCATTATAAGTAAAAATTTAGAAGAAAAAAGAAAGTTAGAGCGGTAAAATGGTAAGGAAAATTAAACTCACAAGTTTAACTTAAACCTCAGTTAAATAAAAAAAAATTTGCTGCTGACCATTTTTTCTTTATTTTGAATCATTAAGACATTCGTCTATCAGATTAAAATGTTATTTTAGCAAGTTTAATTTCGCCAGATTTTTATTCCCGAAAGTTAAAAGATTGTGAGAATATACCCCATATAGCCCTGCTTATTAGATAATTTATTAATTGAAATTATAAATGTACTTTCCATACTAACAATAGTTTAACACTTTAATCTAGTGCTAATTTTCTAATATTTTTATCTTAAAGAAATTACGTTAAACCTAAATGTAAGATTAAAAAAAATTCATATTAATTTAAACATAAATTATTTCTTATTATGGAAACAACAAAAACAGTGTAGAAATATAACATTTTAAAGCACTTACAAAGATATAATAGAACATATTACAGAAAAAAAGTGACTTTCACATCAAATTGATATGAAATCTGTGAAAACTTTAATTTCATGCATTGGAATCTACGCTTTTTGTCTCTCTATTTAAAATAAAAATATTTAGCTTTTAAAAACATAAAATGTTATTTTGAAAATTAAAATAAAATGGAAAAAGAAAAAAAAAAAAAACCAAAGAAGTTTTTTTGTTTTAAACAAGGAAAATCTTAAAACAGTTAATTACATATTTGAATATACAAATCAGCACTTAAATTCTCCCTGTTAAAATAATTGTTGATTCTCATAGTTGTCAATTCACTAAATCAAAATATGGCAATGAAATTACTTTACCACATACCATTTTTCAGGTAGAGTAGCTTATTTTTAAGTTACAGTAATTTATGTCTAACTAAAATATAAGTGGAAATCTTTTAAACAAAAATATGTATACAGTCAATACCGGATATATGGTCATCCGCTTATAAGGTCACCCCGCTTATATGGTCACTTTTTGTAAGTCCGGACTGACTGAATAGGTTTTATGTGTTAAAATACACCACCTATATGGTCAGATTCTAATGGCTACTATCGGATATATGGTCACATTGAGTCTGCCTTTTTATTGCAAAATGTCTTACAGTTTTATGCTTTTTCTTTCCCTTTTTTATGGTGTAAAGGTCCGAATAGACGCATCATTCAACTATCTTCAACTATCAGCCTCTTTGAATTAATCACGCGAGGATTTTATTTTTAATAGCTTTAGAAGGAAGTGAATAGGCATCCTGAAAGAGGAAAACCTTTCCTTTTAGTAAATCTTTCCCCTGTTCCATTGTTAATTCTCCCGTCCTTTTGTTAAAACCCACAAGTACGAACTTCCGTATGGAAAAGAAACGCCAGTTGACATTTTTTATAGACATTTACTCTCCTCTGTTGGTAAGAGTTTTCAAAACACTGTGGACTTCTTCCTCAACTATCGCATTAGGTACCGATTCTTGGAAAACATTCCATCAGACCTTGCGACAGAAAGAATTGTCCTCCGTGCAGTAAAAAGGAAAGTCACGCGTTTTTAGTTTTTAGTATTGTTCATTACTTGTTGCTGGAGTGTAAAGTGTTCTCTTATGAATACAACATACCAACAAAATGAAAAATTTGACAACTGAGGAAAAAAAGAAATTGATAGAAAAATTTGAAAATTCGAATCTATCAAAAGCAGCTTTCGAAAAGACTCAAAGAATATCCAGAACAACATTGAATAACGTCTTGGGGTCCAAATCTTGTTACGCAGAAGATGAAATCAATTAAAAGAAAAAGCGAAAACAAGTTTCATCATTTGCAAATGTTGAGAAAGATCTTTTTACTTGGATAAAATATACAGGTCGCAGAATGTTCCCATATCATGGATAATCCCATATCATGGAAAATAAAAGATTTAGAAAATGCTGCTGAACTAGGAAACCTGAATTTTATTTTCAGCAACGTGTGGTTACAAAGGTTTAACTTACGGTACAAACTTACTTTCAAAAAGATGTGTGGTGAAGCTGCTGCTGTTTATGATCGTGTACAAGTAAAATAATCGCAGGAGTCGGTGTTAACTTGTTAAGTGACATTCTCATTTGTACAAACCTTGTGATGTTTTTAATTTTGATAAATGTGGCCTATTTTTTCATGTTTCTTCCGATATAACTGTTACATTTAAGAACGAAAAATGTAGTGGTGGGAAAAAAAGCAAGAGAAAGATTGGCCGTTTTATTAGCAGCGAATATGGATGGCTCAGAGAAATTGACTGCATTAGCTATTGATAAATTTCTCTAGCCTAGTTGTTTGAAGAATTGCAAATCATTGCCTGTATCTTACGATACAAACCGAAAAGCTTGGATGACAACAAGCATTTGGGAAAAAGAATTTCGTCATTTGGGTATTATTTGGACAGACACAAAAAGAAAACTATCTGTAATCACAGACAACTGTACTGCTCATTGCATGATTCCCTATTTAAATTTGATTGAACTTGTTGTCTTGCCTCGAAACTGCTCTAGTATGGCACAGCTATGGGATTATTCAAAAATTTAAGATAAATTATCAAAAGCTGCTTCTAAAAGATTTCACTGCTGTTATTGAACAAAAAAAGAATTTTCAACTGCCTGTGAGTTGGAATATGGTATCAAAGAAAACCATTGAAAATGGCTTTAAACATGCTTGCCTTCTAGAATATGAAGAATTATCGTTCGAAGACAATGACAATGATGATGTGCCGCTACTTGAAGTTGCATAAAAGCTACGGAATGCAGTTTACACAATGCAAGATGAACTGACATAAGCAGTTGTTGACAATGAGGTCGCTACTAATGGAGTTACACACGAGTGGCAACAGTCACGCCTCTGCGGGTATGTACTCTCTGAAAAAGACATTATTGGAGAAGGGGAAGCTGTCTTAAAATGTTCCTCACGCCTATTGGTGTTTTTCTTTTAGATACCCGAAGCTAATGTGACATGGGTAAGGTCCATGGTGAAGCTTCCTTACCAGACATCGTTTCAGAACTTTTAAAGATAAACACCGATGGAAACAAAGCTGAACCGACAATGCGAGAAGAAGCTCTCAAAGCAGTAAATACCCCAGATGCTTTTTGTCAATCCCAAAGGCACAGCAGAATATTTTAAAACTATTCGTAAATAAGAAAATGTAGTTTTAACCTATTCAGGGCAAAGGATTTCTACTCGTAAAATGCTGAAATGATTGATTGACAACAGAATTTATTAACCAAATTTGAAAACTGCTTTTCTTTTCATACTTAATAAAAGGAAAATTTTAATTGTTTAATTCTGGTGTCAATATGGCACTTAGGTTTTAAAATAAGGTGGTCAAAAAATGAACCACTTCCCTTCAAGGGGTTAACAACTACGATAAAAAAGAAACAAACCTGCATAAAGATTATTTTTAACACTGCAAGAATACTCTTCAATTAGAAAATTTAAGTGTAAAGCAATTCTTTTTCATACCTCTTCTTTTATAAATTATATCTTCATAGCTTTTTTGTACATTATTTTACTAATATAACTAACCTATTAATAATATTTTTTTGTTTTAAGTTAAAATTCCTGATTACACTGCATATAAGGTCACCCCGCTTATAAGGTCATATTTTTTGGACCGCATGGGTGACCGTATAACCGATACTGACTGTATATTTAACATTAGCGAATATTTATTTTATACAGTGGCAAAAGAAATTTAAATGGGAAAGAAATTAAAATCCATGTCAAATCAACACAGCCGTTTCCCTCACCATTTCCGAATTTTACAAAATTCGGGGAACTAGTTAGACTGGTTGAGAAAGTAAAAAATCTGCAATTTCAGATTTCTAGGGCTATTAGTTTTTTAATTATTGACGATTAAAGATGGCCAACTAAGACAAATTTACTGTCAGATGGCAACACTAAAATCATCATAACTCCTGTTCTAATTCATGTACAGACATGGGCCTGGTATCGTTTTAAAGCATTTGAAATGACCTTTAATATGATACCAAACACAAGATGTTTTTGAAAAAAAAAGTTACAAGGTCATGGCACTTGACCTTTGACCTTGAATTACTAAAAAACAAATTCTTCAACTTTCATAATTTTTTTTTTTCTGAATGCTAAAATGCCTTAACTAGATGTGTACAAAGTTTCAAAATGGGATAACAATGGGATCATATATAAAAAAAAAATAATGATAAATAACAAAATACGAAATGTTCGTATTTAAATTATGTATTCATATATAATGAGTTCACGAACTCATGCTATAAGTATACAAAAATGGATTTTTGTTAAAATTTTGTATATATTCTTAATATTTGTACACCTATGCCAGCTTTTATTAATGAGATCATGCAAAATAAAATTATTGACAAAAAATAATTGTTTAACATTTAGCGCTGACATTTATTTAAGATGATAGAAGTGATGTTTTTAATAATGTCAGGCAGGTTTGTGGAATTAAATGTTACACAGTTAACATACATATATTACTATGAACTTTGAATATTTTATAAAAATTTTGTCTATTTTTTTAATAAACTAACTTACATGACAAAATATACCAAGTATAATCAGTTCTGAAATTTCTTGTTATATTATATGCATATAGCAATATGGATTTAATTATTTAAATTTTAGATTAACTTCACTTATATACATAAACCTTACTACCTTAGAATCAATTACAAACCAAAAGTAAAAAAATCAGTTTAGGTTTTAATTAGAGCTGATTGGTTGTTTCTGATAGTTTTGGTTTGAGTTTAGATTTTAATTAGAGTTGATTGTTTGATTCAGATGGTTTTGGTATTTGGTTTGAGTTTAATTTTTATTCAGTAGATTGGAAAACAGTAATTTAGGTTTCAATTTAGTAGCTGATGTACACATTGACTGTATATTATCACTTACTTCAGAGATACTTAATAAATTTTCTCAAAAGTAAGATGTATCCAACGATAGTTAAAAGATATTTTACTTTTCGGATGGAGCAGCAACACATTACAAAAACCGAAAGAATTTTATAAATTCCTGTTACCACGAAGAAGATTTTGGCATATCTGCTGAATGGCGCTTTACTGCGACAGCACATGGGAAAGGGGCTTGTGATGGGATTGGAGGAACTTTGAAAAGATCAGCTGCCCGTGCTAGCCTTCAAAAGCCATACGATGAACAGATTGTGACCCCTAAACAGTTGTACGAGTGGACAGTCCTTAATATTCCTTCTGTATCATTCAAATACAGCACAATAATTGACTATTTGATGGAAGAGCAAACAATTAAAGAACGATTCGAACAGTCTCGTACAATTGTCGGTACTCAAAAGCTTCACTCCTTCATTCCAGTAGCAAAAAGTAAAATTTGTACTAAAGTGTATTCTGCTGCACCTTTTTCAAATGTGGAACTAGCAACCAAATTAGAAGGCGAACTTTCAATCAGTGATATGAAAGGATTTGTCACTGCTATATACGATAAAAAGTGGTGGATAGCTTGTGTGATTGATACTGATGAAAAAAATGCGCAAGTTAAATTAAGCTTTCTTCATCCATCAGGACCTTCTCCATCATACAGCTTTCCAAATAAACCAGATATACGTTTAGTGCCCATATACGATATATTAACAGTTGTTAATCCAACAACAGCAACAGGTAGAGTTTATAATATCACCGAAAAAGAAACTATATCAATAAATGTAAAACTGTATGTACGGAAACTGCCTTAACCATTTACATGATCTATGTTGTAAAATATTATGTCCATATATGTTAACAATTCCGTTATCTATAATTGTTATCACACACATATATTCATATGTTAAATTCTCTATATTTTATTTCAATTTCTATTGTGTTTTTTATTCAAATTAATTTGTATTATATATTTAATTTTTATTTCAACTTCTATTGTGTTTTTTATTCAAATTAATTTGTATTATATATTTACTTTTTATTTCAATTTCTATTTGTGTATATTGATAAAATTACATGAGTTCATGAACTCATTAATATATGAATACATAATTTAAATGTGAACATTTCGTTTTTTTTTTTTTTTTTTTTTTTTTTTTTATATATATGTGATCCCATTGTCATCCCATTTTGAAACTTTGTACACATCTAGTTAAGGCATTTTAGCACACAGAAAAAAAAAAAAAAAATTGTGAAAATTGAAGAATTCGTTTTTTAGTAATTCAAGGTCAAAGGTCAAGTGCCATGACCTTGTAACTTTTCAAAAACATCTTGTGTTTGGTATCATATTAAAGGTCATTTCAAATACTTTAAAATGATACCAGGCCCATATCTGTACATGAATTAGAACAGGAGTTATGATGATTTTAGTGTTGCCATTTGACAGTAAATTTGTCTTAGTCGGCCATCTTTAATTGGTTATAATTAAAACTCTAATAGCCCTAGAAATCTGAAATTGCAGATTTTTTACTTTCTCAACCAGTCTAACTAGTTCCCCGAATTTTGTAAAATTCGGAGATGGTGAGGGAAAAAGTTGCACTTTTTTGTGTTGATTTGACATGGACGTGTTGATTTGACCCAAATATGTAATTGGATACTACAGGATTTGAAAGTAGTGGAGACACTAAAAGAATAATGCATGAGACAAATAAGATCAACAAAATATATTTTCATAATATACTGTTTCTAAGAATAATGGCACACGTTGGAACAATTTGAATACCATATTTAGATTCAGGAATATTAGATCTATATAGTTTATATACTTATTTCGCCGTAAAGAAAATTTTCTAGCTTTTGCTGACCAGTAATATTAGCACATAATTTTCCACTAAAGTTACACAAATTCCACACTTCTGAATAGAGCATCTACAAAAATATTATTTATAGACTGGGAGGCGACTGCAAGAACCATCACCATCGAGTTGACGGCTGAAATTCTAGGATTAGTTAAAACTCTATTTGCATATTAAAATGCAACTGGTCTGCCAAGTCATATCTTGGTGGAAAACCCCTGCAAAAGTTATTTTAGTTGCTATCTGGTAGATTTACCATTGTGTTTTCCTGCTCCTAATCCTCCATGTTTTCATGCCTTTTTATGCAGGAAAACACAATGACAAACCAAACAATCAACCACTAAAATCTAGTCTGCAGGCGGTTTCCACCAAGATATGACTTGGCAGACAAGTTGCATCTTAATATGCTAATCGAATTCTGTCTAATCCTGGAATTTCAGCCGTCAGCTCAAAGAGATGATGGTCTGTGCAGTCGCCTCCTGGTCTATTAGGCACAAGTTTTCTTGACATTTTTTTTAACCTTTAGATTAATGATGGTGTATTTTTAATGACCTGAAAAATAAGTTAAAATGCAAAGACACTTTGAACCAGATGACAAATAAAAATAAATAAATTAAGATAAACATAGGGTTATATGTGCCAATAATTAACATACTCTAAAATTTTTGATTTATAGAAAAAAAAAAAAAACCCAGCTTTTATTATTTCTTTTTTAGTGCTCCCTTACATGTTCTAGAATCTGGTTTATTGTTGACAATCTTAATCAAATCAGTCAGGAAGCAGAAAATAATATTTCACAGTTCCACTGCCTTTCAGTGAAAATTCTGAGCAATCTTCTTTATTTTCTTGTAAAACTTGTATGTCTTTGTTTTGATAGTAACAGAAACTTTTGAATTTATATACTAATGACCATTTACAAAATTTCAATTATTTTTAAAGTTTTAGAACAGTGTCCATTATTGGAATTAGTCAATTTCCAGTTTAAAGCTAGTGTTGACTCTAGAAAAAAGGGCTGCCGGGCGGAAATTTTTCAAAAAGGGAACACTAGTCTGAAAAAAGGGTACATTTTTCAAAAAGGGAACACTATTCTAAAAAAAAAAAGTGTACATTTTTTTAAAAAAAGGGAACACTATTCTAGAAAAAAGGGCACATTTGTACCTTGTTCACAAAAAATATTTTGAACTGGTTTGTTTAGAGTCCCTAGAATTTGCGATATTTTCCCGGGATCTATTGAATTGCCACGGGGCGCATAGGAAGTTTTAAAAAGGACAGCCGGGCGCATCGGAAGGGTTTAAAAGGGCCGCTGGGTGCAAAAAGGAAATAAAAAGGGCTGCCGGGCACTGCACCCTGCTAAAGCGTCTTAGAGTCAACACTAAAAGCTGGGCATAAATGCTTGATTATTCATTTGTCACAAAAACATCTCTGCATATAAAAAATATAACATTAATTACATCTATAGTAGTAAATCTGCACATCAGCAGCCTCAAATATCATTTTTGGAGTTTTATTTTGAAATCATTTTACTTAGTATTTAATACATTCAACCAGTAGTTTTATTTCTTTATAATATTTGTAGGGTACATGCAACTCAAGATGGTCTCAAATCAACTTGGCATATGCACAGGAGGGTAACTTAAAATATCAATCTTCTGATAATGAGAACAATTAATTATTCTCATAAATGTTTTATTAATTATTGATATCCTAATTATATTTGAAAATGACTACTTTGTTTCATTAGTATGCTTTCTTTAAGTTTTGATTCTAATAGGGATGCACCGAATATTCGGTATCTATTCGATTCGGTAATGTTACCGAATATTCGGTTTGGCTGAATGTCAAATTATTCGGTATACCGAATATTCGGCCAACCGAATGCTTAAAAAACTTTTAAAACATATTTTTGAAAACCTGATACCATTTCTATGTTTAACAGTCAAACGTATAAAGATATTCAAAATAATTAGAAACAGAATCATATATTTAAATAAGAGAATGTTTTTACATTATCTATTTGCTGTTTGTTAAGTATTATTTTAGAAAATTAACCAATCACGTGGATTTTCATAGGAATTAATTATGTACAAATGCAAGTTCCTGAATATTGTCCAGTAAATAATCTGTTTCTTGCTCAGATTTTAAGAACAACGTTTACAATCTTTGAAAATGATCACCCTCTCCAGACACCGATCTAAGATGCATTTAAAAACTTCCTTGCTTTATCAAAGGGAGTAAAAAAGTTATTCTTGCTGAGTTGCCATCATATAAAATTTGACTAGATTGAATTATTTGACTTTTACTTTAGTCTCTTCCTGACAAACAAGTAATATATGATCCTGTACAATTTTCCTTTCAATTTTTTCACAATTTCTCTTTGATTTTAAAATCTTTGTTTTAGAATTTATGAAAATTTTATTCATTTGTTTTAATTTACAAAAGAAGCCATGAAATTTAAAATTTTATTAATTAAAAAAGTTTTATAACTATCCTCTTCTTAAATAACTCAAAGCAGATTTTTTTTTCAGCATAAAATTTTCTTGAAAAAAGCTTTTGATTATCAAAATGAAGGATTCTGTTTTAAATAAATGTAAAATTGTTTTAAAGTTTAACATTTTAATGCCTTTAAACTTTGAAATATAAAAGTATTCGACAAGCCGAATATTTGGTATTTGGCCCAGCAGTTACTATTCGGCTAGCCGAATATTCGATATTTGGTTTACCTGTTAGCCGAATATTCGGTATTTGGCCAAAATCACTATTCGGTGTATCCCTAGATTCTAAATACAATCATAAAAACAATTATCTATTGCTTTTTGTAGGGTGTTTCATTACTGGAATTTTGAGATTTTTGATTTATTTCTGTTATTAAAATTAAATTTTGATTCACAATGGGAAATGTGATTATGAGAATGGTAAAATATTGTTGATAGATTAATATACTAAAATAACTGGAATATAAAAATTAAAACTTAATTAAAAATTAATTTTAAAAGAAATTCCTTAAGGGCACCCATTGCTGAGACATTTACCCAATAATGATGACAATTTAATACACGTTGTTATAGTTACATAAATGTTTAGTGTTCAGCAGAGGAGCAACATTGCCTGTTCAATGAGGCTTATTAAAAGTTTCTTACAAAAATTTGAAAGCCTATTTCTATTTCTGATGTCATTGTCCTAATTTTATGTGTTAACACTGAACTACACAATCTATTTCCGGACTTCAATTCCAGTAGTTTCACTTCAAAGAAAGCTGTTTCACAACTTTAAATACATCAATATGGAAGTAAATTGTAAAGCCAAATTTCTAAGAAGCAGATACAGTATTTTTGAAATGAGTTTTCAAATATATTAACATTTGTTATTTCTATCATTTGAAGGGAAGAATCACTTTAAGTTAATGTAGAACCAGCGTTGAATTCAGGGGGTTGGGGGATGTCCCCCGCCCTGGGGCAGTGAGATGCCCCCCCCAGAGAAAATTGTCTGAATTCGACACTGTGTAGAACTTAACCCTCTAGTTCATACTGTTGCCAATTGCCAACTATAACGGCTTTCCCGTTATATATTCATTTAACCTCCTCTCCCCTCAAAAATCAACATTTAACCTTACTAGTTCATTATGCAATTGTCATTATTCCCCCCCCCCCTTCAAATAAAATATTTAGTTTAAATTTGTCATTTTATACTTAATTTCATATGGCTTTAGTCTTTCTCTCCCCCCCCCCCCTCACACTACTGTAAGTTTCGCTTTTTACTTTTTAAAGTTCGTTTTAAATGCATGCATCATTTATCAGTCTGTTCCTTTTTTTCTTTCCCTTTTACACAGATAGAAATATATCTTAACCGCAGAGGTTTTACATTGAGTTAAAAACTATGCCATGGCGGGCTTTATAGGGTTACTAGAAATAAAATTCTTGCAGTAAGTGAGAGTGGCTAAAGAAATAGCTAACACGTGATATTACATGCATGTTACAGATTTAACGACAGCTGAAATTAGCCAACAAGGGGCATATGGCTTTTATCTGACAAACACAAGGGTGAGAATTGATTATTAATGCAAACCAAGAGGCTGAGAAAATATGCATTACATATTGTTGGCTGCGATGCGAAAGACATTCACTTCTATTTTATCTCAACGGAAAATCACTGCAGTTAAGATATATTTCTATCTGTGTGAAAGTGAAAGAAAAAAAGGAACAGACTGATAAATGATGCATGCATTTAAAACGAACTTTAAAAAGTAAAAAGCGAAACTTACAGTAGTGTGAGGGGGAGAGGGGAGAGAGAAAGACTAAAGCCATATGAAATTAAGTATAAAATGACAAATTTAAACTAAATATTTTATTTGAAGGGGGGGGGTGGGGGAGAAGAATAATGACAATTGCATAATGAACTAGTAAGGTTAAATGTTGATTTTTGAGGGGAGAGGAGGTTAAATGAATATATAACGGGAAAGCCGTTATATATATATCACCCTTGTATACCCAATTTGTTTTTCGCCAAATATCTTACATATGGTTATCTAATGTTCGCCAATCTGTAAGTAATTGTAACAAAATCTGTCTCACTTTTGCTCCTGACTTCGAGCCATGTAGACTGCAATTAAGCCCCGCTGTGGGCTTCTGCAATTGGGCAGTTATCGAAACTCTCCCTGTCCCTCTGTACTTTTCACGACCCTCCTTTAAAAGTTCTTTACAATAAATGTTTAAGTCTCTTAAAGTATTGTGTTGGAGTTTCTTTTTGTTCATTTATGAACCTGGGTACACGAAATCACCATCATACCAACATATTAAAATTTCCCTCCTTATTGTTTATTTACCGTTGTCTCTTGACATCTTTATGCTTTACATATTCATGTTGGTCCTATATTTAGATTTAGTTCATAAAAAGTAACATAGTTGGCAATAGTTGTTTATAAATTACAAATAAAAAGCAACTTTTGATACTTTCCATTTTGTTAGCCATAGTTGGATTTCTAACTCATATAAAAAATATTTAACATGCAAAATTTCATTTGAAAAAAATATTTCTGAAAAGAATATACTTTTAAAAGTTATTTTAAATAATTTTCAGTTATGTTTATTGGAACAAAAATTGCATGCACATGAATATACATTTGTTGCCACTTGGCAACACCATGAATTGAGTTCCGCTTTTGTAAACATTTTGAGCATTGTTTGTTTCACAACTGGTTCGCATGATATTTAATTTTTTTTCACTTTTATCACTATATGTCACCTAACTCGATAAACGACTCTTATTAAATACAAAATCTTTTCAGTTTACTTTAAAGCCAGGGCCTGACTAATGCAGGGGCATGCAGGCAGCTGCCCCGGAACTCCCGATTTGAAGTATCCCTCCTAATGGCAGATATAAATTTTTTGTTAAACGGGAGCCAAATGATAAAAAATGGCCAAAATACATTTTATTCAGATTTAAAGGAGCTCTATTCTCTTGTGCTTTCGTGTCCATGCCCTCCTAAAGGTACCAGTTACATTATCAAAAAAAGCAAATGATTAAAATTTTATAGTAACAACTTAGTAGTCCATTGTTTTCAGCTTTATGAAACTTCTAAAGATGTCAGGAAGGATAAAATTGATCACTGGCGACAACACTTAGATAAAAAACAATGGTGTAAAGTTCTGGGCTGTATAGGTTACACTAGGGTAAAATGAATTAAGTGTTTGGTACCTCTACGTTTAAACAAAAACAATAAATGTTCCATTGGTTACAATTCATAACTTTGATAAATATTATTGATATAAAATTCTATGGTATTCTGCAGCATTGCCCGTAAATTTATAGAGTATATTTTATCAATACAAAAACCCTTAACGGGTTAAAAGTTTGTGACGCAGTACTTTATCTTATGCTCTAAGAATTTCAAATATGGAACTTAAAAATAATGATATCAAATTTTGAGTGACGCTATGCTATTAATTATAATCTCTCTATATATTATTCATTTCATCTTTTTATTTTTTTTTTATAATCGCATGTGCAAAAATTATGTTCAATTAAAAAAAAAATGTATAAAAGTTTATTCATTGATGCTTTAACATTTACACCTCTCATAAATTCCAAGTATGAGGTTTAAAAGATATGATATCAAAATTTTAGTGACGCTTTGATGTGGCTTTAAACGATTTGATTTAAAATTAAATTTAAATTATTTTTGTTTTGGCTAAGATATATTCACACATCTAAATAATAGTTTTAATTTTCCAATGTACTTTAAATATGTCACTTCCACTGAATTTATATAATGCATTTAAATGTATTTATTTGAATAAATTGATTTATCCTTTGTCCAATGCTATTAAAAATTTAAAATAAGATTTACGTAATTAATTTTTTTGCCTCATAGTATCCATTTGAATACATTTCCCTTAGTTTGGATACAATGACGCAAAAAAATTATTTACGCAAATCTTATTTTAAATTTTTAATAGCATTGGACAAAGGATAAATCAATTTATTCAAATAAATACATTTAAATGCATTATATAAATTCAGTGGAAGTGACATATTTAAAGTACATTGGAAAATTAAAACTATTATTTAGATGTGTGAATATATCTTAGCCAAAACAAAAATAATTTAAATTTAATTTTAAATCAAATCGTTTAAAGCCACATCAAAGCGTCACTAAAATTTTGATATCATATCTTTTAAACCTCATACTTGGAATTTATGAGAGGTGTAAATGTTAAAGCATCAATGAATAAACTTTTATACATTTTTTTTTTAATTGAACATAATTTTTGCACATGCGATTATAAAAAAAAATAAAAAGATGAAATGAATAATATATAGAGAGATTATAATTAATAGCATAGCGTCACTCAAAATTTGATATCATTATTTTTAAGTTCCATATTTGAAATTCTTAGAGCATAAGATAAAGTACTGCGTCACAAACTTTTAACCCGTTAAGGGTTTTTGTATTGATATCATTACTTTTTTGAGGTTATTGAAAAAAATAAATAAAACAATAAACACACACAAAAAAAATTAAAGACCAATACAAAGAATTCATAGTCAGGATTTCAATTCACCTTCAATCTCTCCCCCCTCCCTCCCCGCAAAAAAGGATGACCATACTTCAATTTTAAAGAACACCGTGCAATGAGATTTTTATAAGCACTCTTTGGTAAGATATGGAAGTAATGTACAACATGCATGTTTAGAGGGTATTTCTGTTGGTTTGCTTCAGAGATATAAAAAGCTATGTTAAGTTTTACTATATAAAAAAATTACTTTGTTAAGAAAAATAGCAAGAAATATTACTCTTTAAACCTTTATATATATATATATAACAATCATCGCTCACTTATAAAAGTAATTCCATACATTTATATTAAATCCAAAACTACAAATTTCTGCTTCTCCCTTTTCTCATTCCTAGAGCAAAAAAATTAAACATTCTTTAATTTTATATAAAATAATCTTTCACCATCCCTATTTAAAATTCTTTATTAACAATAATAATCATATAAAATAATTCCCTGAGCTCCGAAGATTCCACTTCTGCTTTTGCACCCACCTCTCCAGCTTACCTAAATAATAAAATCTTTCAAAAATTAGTTTGAAAAAAAAAAAAAAATCTGCAACATTTGTTGCTCACTAACATAAATAAATAAATAAGCACTAACTTCCCTAATGTACAGTCATGGAAAAAAAAAAGTAAACACCCCCTACTAACTCCTCAACAAATTACCGTAGAAAGAAAGTTACTGGTACCGAACGATTGGAAATAAAGTCTACTTTTAAATGATGTATATAAAATTTGCTTAAGGGGTTATCTACATATTAAAACGAACCATAACTTTGTTTTTTTCAATAGCAGTACACAATTTTTACAGCATAAATGAATTCTACACCATTTAATTAGCCTAAAAACAAATTTTTATGCAATTCGTACTATAAGTTTCCGAGAAATTAATTATTTTAAAACAAGCTTATTTTAAGGGCTGTATCCAAATTGAAGTTCGGTACTCGATTGTTAACCGAGAGAGCCCCCTTCTTGATCAAGGCACCTTAAGCGTCACTCAAGCAGTCAATGAAGTCTGCTAGATTACAGGACAGCGTAAGACATTTCAAAATATCTAGTCACTTCTATCATAGACGGCCCCTTAAACCCTAATTTTGCCGTTTTTTACGCATAATTTGAAAACTATTTGGAAGAAAAATGTGAAATTTTGGATTTCCATAAAGCAGGACTTAATAAATCTAAATCCATCAAAAAAATTTTAGGTTACAATTCATAATTTTTTCGAATATTAATTTCATAATTCATATCATAAAATTATAAAAATTGCAAATTCAACGTATTTATGTTTGGGTATGTTAGTATTACTGCTACACAAAAAATTAGCACATTAGGAGCATAATTTCAAGAGATATGAATAAAAATATAAAAATATAATTTGACATTAGAAGCACTAAATTTTGAATGTTTATAATTCAAAAACTTATTATTCAAATTACTTGAAATTTCGTGCCTAGGCATAGTTTGAATCGAAGATTTGAAATATCTCGTTAAAATTGGGTTGCCATTGAAAAAAATGAAGTTTGGATTTGTTTTAATATGTAGATGGCCCCCTAAGCAAATTTTATATACATAATTTAAAAATAGACTTTATTTCCAATCGTTCGGTACCAATAACTTTTGTCTACGATAATAATTTGTTAAGGAGTTAGTTAAGGAGTTAAAATTCATTGTTTATATCTGAGAAATACATTACATCTTCTGCATTAAAATTTTTTAGTGGCAGGCTTTTGTGATTGAACAAGGACTGCTTGCAGAGTGCTTTTAAGGATTTTACAATATAAAATTATGGCTCTTGAAATACTATTAATCAAATACAGTAATAGGGATAAAAAAAATCATTAAATAGTTTATTTTAGAAAATTACTTGTATTTTCATCAGATATACTGATTATTACTACCATATGTTATATGTAACATACAGTGGTGTAGTCGTAAAAAAAGCAGAGGGTATACTCTCTAAGCAGAGGGTATACGCTCAAGGCAGAGCGTATACCCTAGAGTGTACATACTATACCTTTCTTGAGAAACAGAGGGTATACGGTGTTCCTTAAAAAAATCCAGAGGGTATACGGCGTATACCCCCATAGCCCCTCCACTACATCCCTGGTAACATATTTATTAGAAAAGTTACAACTATTTTCATGAAGTTTTGGATTCCCTCACCCCCCCTGACATACTGTCAAATTTCGCGAGGTTTTTTTTTTTTTTTTCTTGTGATGTTCCTCCCCCGACCGAGAATGGAGTGGGTTTTTTACAATCAACTGATTAATTTTGTTTTTCTTTTACTGCTACTTTTTTATGTTAGTGTGGTGATCTTTCAAATGCTATTGCACAACGAGGCGATAAATGCGCTACTCTGTAAGTGGGACGGCAACCCTCCAGTGTACAGGTGGAATTGATAAAAAGAGTTTTTGTAGTCGGAATGTGCGGAATGTTACAGAATAGTGAATGGTTTAATGAAGGCAGAATAAAAACTTAATATTTAATTTAAGATGCGAGTCAGATTAATATATTAATTGAAATGGTTACTGAGTAATTACTTTATTAGTTTATACAAAGTCTAATTATCATGACAGCTACAATGCAGCTGCTAATGAAATTTTGTGAAACCAATCTTTTCTAAATAGTAACATGTTCTGAATTGTTCTTATTTACAATAATACTTCATTACCACAAATACCATATAAGGGGGCTACTTTTATATTTTTTAAAAGTAAATTATTTAAAGCTTTCTTTTAAGCATATTAACTTTAAAATTAAATAAAAACAAGTATCTTACTTTTGCAAAAAAGCTGTTTTATCTTATTTATCTATAAACTTTAATTACTAAATAAGGAAAAGTATCATGATGAAAATTTTTACTTTTAGGAGCTCAAAACAACCAGTCAGGATAAAATGGTTCATTTTGAGCTAATCGTGATAATTTAAGTACATAAAGTAGAATTTACTATCAGTCAAAAATATGTCCAAGACTGAAATCAGTCCTGAGACTGAAGGTCTTGCACCCATGGCTGTAATCAATTAGCCTAAAAGTAATGCTTCAGGTGTTTGTTTTTTTCCTTCTGTTTTTCTTTTGTTGCAGAGATAAACGGCAATAAGAATTTTTTTCCCCTTTAGGTTAAATTTTATAAAAATAAAATACTACGATGCTTTAATTTTTGAAGCTGAAAAGAGTTATATTAAAAAAAAATAAATAAATAAACGAAAGATGTCATTTTAAGTCAATTTTCGTTTATAATATTATTAGAAACGATTCGCAAATAAATCATTTTATAAACGGGATTGGAAATCTTAATTTTGATTTCGTCATACCTTTTATTTAAATTGTGAAAAATCTTTAAAAATGAAAGATTTTGTTTAATTTCTTTAAAAGAAAACTCAAAATTAAATTAGTAATCTATCTGTATTACACTCACATATCACAAGAAATACCTATGCCACACATGAACGTTATTTTGTAAGGAAAACAGTTATAAGTATTGTTGAAAATAAAAACAATTCAGAACATTATACTAATTAGAAAGGATCGGTTGCAAAGAATGCTGTCTGGATAATTAGAAATTGTACTCACTTTCTCCCCTTGGAATACCATTTCAAGATCTTTGATACTTCTTATTTCTTCAGTCAACTTCGCGTATCGCGTAGTGATACATGGCGAAGTCTTATGGCGAACGCGATGAATTTTCATTTCGATACGAGAATTTTCGATAAATATCGAATTTCGATACGAGAATTTTTTAAAAAATGTGAAATATTTTCTCCTTAAAAAATGTTTACTTACTATGAATAACAATGAAATAAAATACCTATAATTACAAAATACTGCTCCATTTAAAAAAATCAGTCTAAGTATTTTAAAGCACATAATAAACTGTTTTCGTAGTTTAAAAAAAGATTTATTGCCAATATTCAGATTTTTAACTGTGACCTAAACCGCGCAAAACCGATGTGCAACGTTCTGTCTGCTAGCCCATAGAATAACATGTAATCCGCGATCCTAAGAAGTCCATTTTTTCATGCGGATTATATAAAAATTAAGAGTTTTCCTAGATACTAGGTTAGTCTTATCCACTTCGTCAAAAACAGATTCATTTTATATGTTAATGTTTTTAAAAAAATCTAGACCGTTTCGGAGTAAAAAAAAAAGACAAACTTACACCATCGAAATTGCTTTCAAAATGGGTTTACAGATCTGAAAATATACTGCACGTAGAATTGTAAAAAATTCAGAATAGGATTAGACTGCAGATATAAGACTGTTTAAAAAAAATCAGAACAATAGGACCTATATTTGATGAGTTATTAACAGGCGGCTTTTCGCATTTTCTTTGATGTCGAGTTAGCTGTATATATGAGTTCCGCCATCTACGAATTCTACGATACGATACGATACGATTTTAGGCTTAAGGCTGCGTCACTCGGAATACTACCGTCTTCCATGATTAGCCTATGATTTTTTCATTGTATTTTGCATGTGATATTACACTTTATAAGACCATTTTGGTTTTTAAAATTTAAAAGATTTCAATTGGTTTAAAATACAGGATAAATATGGATTTCTTTTCCGCATTTTATTATGCTTTTATTTAATTATATTTTTTACAATACTTCTATTGTGTTCTGTATAAGGGCAGCATATCTTCTTATTCATTTATAAATTAAAAATGATTCCATTGTAGCATCTAACTTTATATGTTCATTTAATATCTTAGAACTATAATTTGTACCATTATTATTTTGTTGATAGATAACAATTAATGTATAATATTATTACATGCCGTCTTTATTTAGAATTTTGGTTAATATTGTTATATGACTTGTAAGTTAAATTTTAATTTAAAATTATTACATATATATAGTATATGTATATATATATATATATGTAAATGCATACATACCACATATATATATATATAATTTATGCATTTTTAATCTTATAATTTACAAAAAAAATTTGCAATAAAACAGCACAGTGTTGCTAGTTGGCAAAGTTCAAAAAATATTTTTTGGGGTTAATGCATGGTGTTGCCATTTGGCAACAATTAAAAAAACTTCAAAATACTAAAAAATATAAGAGTGAAATTTTTGTCAATATTTTTCCTGTAATTTATGGCTGTCAAGGAAGCAAACATATTTTTTTTAAGAAAAAATAAAAAATCATGCATTAGAGGGTTAATATGTTAACTACAGCATAGTTCTCCAATATTATACTACAATAAAGTTAGTAAAAGATACAGAAGATTAAGGAGAAATTTTATTTATCTAATGTAGAAGTAATTTTACATTAGAGATATAAAACTAAAAAGAATGGCAAAAATATGTTTCTCTGAAAATTTCTTGAATGCGTGCATCATGAACCAAAAGGCATAATTCTAATCAAATGCAACTTTATATAAGACAAGAAAAACAATTTAGATACAAATATTGAAAAAAAAGTAATTGACAAAAAAAAAAACCAAAAAAAAAAAAAACCCAGGAATAAAAAATAATTTTAGCCTAACAAACTAAACTATTTATACCAATAAAAAAAAAAAAAAAAAAAAAAAAAAAAAAAATACACACACACACATATATATATATATATACAGTAAAACTCGGATATAACGCTCACCGCTTAAAACGCTTTCCCGCTTTTTACGCTCATTTGTCCCGATCCCTTGAACCATACCCATAAGAACAATGTAAAAATTCATTGCTTTTAACGCTCCCCGCTTTTAACGCTTTCCCGCTTTTAACGCGCTTTTTATTGGTCCTTTGAACAAAGAAATCCCGGATATTATGCTTTGGTGCTTTGGTTTGCATCCGAAGTTTTCATTTTCTCGCCCGTACACACACAGAGAGAGTGAAAGTGGGGATGCGTGGAATTGGCAGCCAGCCAACGCCCAAAGACTATGTTAAAAAAAAATCAGCTAGCCCTGCGGTTTTTTTCTCATTGGATCAGAGATTAAAAGAATTTCTTCCGTCCATCACAGTAGCACCTGTCTGTCTCTTACTTCATACAAATTGTTCCCGCTTTTTTCATTTACACATAAGTAAGCAGTATCGCTGGCGACTCCAATTAGAGGCAACATGGAATCTAAGAGTATGAAAAGAAAGACGCTGACAATTTCAAAAAAATTAGAAATTCTAAAAAATTATGACAAAAAATCCCCTATTGTGAGCCAAAAAGATTTTGCGTTATCTATGAATATCGCACCGTCGTCCCTTCGGACACTTCTTCAAAACAGAAAAGATATTGAAAAAAATGCTGCTATTGGTGGCTCAAAGAAAAAGAGAGTGAAAACAGGAAAATATGAAGATTTAGAAAAAGTTATGTACGAGTGGTTTCTTGAATCTAGACACTGTAACATACCTGTCAGCGGATCCATAGTTAAAGAAAAAGCTGCAGAGGTAGCTCAAAAGCTAAGAATTGAAGATTTTACTCCATCTAATGGGTGGTTAGACCGATTTCGAACCCGCCACGGCATTGTGTACAAGAAGATTTGCGGAGAATCCGCTGCCGTGAACACAGAAAATGCAGAATTTTGGAAAAAGAACAATCTTCCAAGGCTTATGAAAAACTATGCCATTTGTGATATTTATAACGCCGACGAATTTGGCTTATTTTTTAAAGCGATGCCTGATAAATCCTTAACATTAAAAGATGAGCAGTGCCATGGAGGGAAGCTCAGTAAAGAACGTGTTACTGTGCTTGTTTGTTCCAACGCCGATGGGAGCGACAAACGCAAGCTTCTAGTGATTGGAAAATCGGCCAAACCTCGCTGTTTCAAGAACATCAAACGACTGCCCTGTGACTACGCACATCAACGTAAGGCTTGGATGACGGGTCCCCAGTTCATTAAATATGTTTCTGATTTTGATGTCGAGATGCGGAAGCAAAATAGGCATGTCATACTATTCGTAGACAATTGCGCAGCGCATCCCCAAGAAATACCAGATATTACAAACGTCTCTCTGGAATTTTTACCTGCAAACACCACAAGCATACTTCAACCGATGGATCAAGGGATCATAAAGGTTTTAAAACAACATTATCGCAAACGTATAGTGAAACGATTTCTACATGAAATGGAAAATAAAAGTAGTCGATCTTCTGTAACTCTCCTCGACGCCATGAACTACCTTAGCGCTGCTTGGGATGCAATCGAACCTAAAATAATTCCAAATTGCTTTAAAAAGGCAGGCTTCATAACAGACGCCAACTATAATATGGATGCAGCTGAAGAGTGGTCGGATCCTATAGACGACGAGGACTGGCAAGCTGTTTGCGAGCATCTTGCAGAAAACGCACACAGCCTTCAGAACTATCTTAACATTGATAAAGACGTTATCACATGCAACGTTAGGAGCATTGACGACATTATAGGGGACACTGTACAGGATGCCGCAGAAGAAGAGGACCCTGATGAAGTTGCTGATGGCGATGTTCAAGAGCGCATCCCAACGATAGCTGAAGTAATGGAAGCTTTTAGCACTATCCGCCTATACACTGCTTCAGTAGATACCGCCGCTTCATATGAAGATATATTAAGACATATAAACAAAGCAGAAAACTCTCTTTTGTGTAGCCGTTCGTCCACCCGTCAGACGAAACTCGATGAGTTTTTCTCTAAAACAGAATAAACAGTAAGTGAAAGTTTATAGTCCTCATAGTGGTGCTCAAGAATACAAATGTTACATTTTTTTTAACAAAATATTATTATTAGTTTCTTTCATAATTTTATTTTATGTTTAATATAAGGATAAAGGTTCCTATTAGAAATGTTAAATATATTTTGTAGCTTTTAATGTTAACAATTCTTTTACTTATTCTGATTTGAAATAATAATACACTTTGTAAACACTATGTAAATTTGTGGTATTTAAAATGAAGGAAACGTTTTTGTACCTATGCTGTGGAGTTTCTATTTTAAATAATACACGAAAATGATTCCCTGCATTATTTAAAGCAGATAATCTAATATTCTCAATTTTAAAATGTCGAAAACTTTCTCCCGCATTTAGCGCTTTCCCGCTTTTAACGCTCTTCTAGCCCGGTCCCCCGGAAGAGCGTTATATCCGAGTTTTACTGTATATATAATATATATATATATATAAATAACAGTAGTAATTATCAGCATTAAAAATTTTTAAATGATACTTACAGCGATAAAATGGATTGCCCTTTGTTTAGCATAACCTTTTGAAAACCCTTAAAAGTACTGTAATAATCAAAATCACTGTCTGATGGTACCTCATTGGAGGCTTTTGTTGCAGCCAGTATACTACGGAATGCAGCCTGTACATAATACATAAATAAAATTTAAATATACTGATATAACCATAAACAGAACACATACAAACAGCTTTTGCTTAACCCTTTATGTACTGAATTGTGAATTCATGAAAATTTTATCTTCTACAGCATTTTTCGTGAATTGTTTAAACTACATTAGAAGATTTACATAATCATTTAATAAATTTTGGAAGGATTAATTCAATTTGAATTTATACGGATTTTGTCTAATATTTATAACCCCACTCAAATCTTTTATTTTAAATATTTTTCTAAGTATTTTGTAGAATTAGGAAATGTACAAATATAATGTTCTTACAATAGAAATATTTCCTAATTGAACCCCCCCCCCCACACCTTTCCCCAACACCAAGAAAGCTGAAATGATGCAAAGGCAAAAGAAATCATCCTTTTAAAAATATTTTTGTTTTGTGTAACCAATAATGCTTTTGGAACAAGATACAGTAATGTACAGTCGTAGAAAAAAAAAAAGTAAACACTCCGTACTAACTTCTCAACAAATTATCGTTGATGAAAGTTACTGGTACCGAACAATTGGAAATAAAATCTACTTTTAAATGATGTATATAAAATTTGCTTAGGGGGGCATCTACATATTAAAACGAACCCAAATTTCATTTTTTTCAATGGCATTACCCAATTTTAACGAGATATTTCAAATCTTTGGTTCAAACTATGCCTAGACACCAAATTTCAAGTCATTTGAATGACAAGTTTTTGAATTATAAACATTGAAAATTTAGTGCTTCTAATGTTAAATTACATTTTCATATTTTTATTTATAACTTCTGAAATTATGATCCTAATATTCTAATTTTTTGTGTAGCAATAATACTAATATACCCAAACATAAATATGTTGAATTTGAAATTTTTATAATTTTCTGTCATAAATTATGAAATTAATATTAAAAAAAATTATGAATTGCAATCTACAATTTTTTTGATGGATTCAGATTTATTAAGTCCTGCTTTATGGAAATCCAAAATTTCACATTTTTCTTCCAAGTAGTTTTCAAATTATGCTTAAAGAACGGCAAAACGCTTGTTTAAGGGGCCGTCTATGATAGAAGTGACTAAATGTTTTGAAATTTCTTATGCTATCCTGTAATGTAACAGGCTTAATTGACTGCTTAAGGTGCCTTGATCAAGAAGGGAGCTCTCTCTGTCAACAATCCAGTACTGAACTTCAATTTGGATACAGCCCTTAAAATACGCTCGTTTTAAAATAATTAATTTCTCGACAACTTATAGTACGAATTGCATAAAAATTTGTTTTTAGACTAATTGAAGGGTGTAGAGTTCATTTATGCTGTCAGAATTGTGTACTGCTATTGAAAAAAACAAAGTTATGGTTCGTTTTAATATGTAGATGGCTCCCTAAGCAAATTTTATATACATCTTTTAAAAGTAGACTTTATTTCCAATCGTTTGGTACCAGTAACTTTCTTCTACGATAATTTGTTGAGGAGTTAGTAGGGGGTGTTTACTTTTTTTTTCCATGACTGTACCTATAACTCGTTCTAAACTGTATTACAACTAATCAATGTATTAAATGAATTTTACAACACGTTTTTTTAATAGTACCTACTTATAAGTACCGTCAGTAGATAAAGGGCTAAGAGAATTCACTGTTAAATAACTGATACATTATAAATTTTTTTTATAACAAAGACAGAAAAATCATTTATCACACATCCCGGTAGCAGAAAGTTCCTGACGGGTGACGTGCGTCGCAGATTTTCTTTTCCCTTTTGCAGATTTTTTTTTCCATTGGATCTTTTTCCAACTTTATATTATGTTTAGTTCTTTATTATTTATTACTAAAACTTAAGATTATTATTAATAAAAATGAGTAAAATGCTTAAAAACATTAAAAGTAAATGATTAATTAATTAAATGTTCATTTGTAACATTTTACCTGCAGATTACTTTCAGTCCCTGAAAGATCTATCGCAGACACTTGGAGAATTTTCTGCTATTGGGTCACACATAAATTAAGAAACACTTTCTATACACTACTAATATGAAACTTCATTCTTTCATATAATGAAAGGAGACATTTAAATAAATGCTACTACTTGATTATCCCGTCGAACAATTTTGCCAAATTATACAAATGGAAGAATGTTGCCATTCTAAAATTTTAAGTTAGGAAAATTAATGAATTTAAATAAAAAAAACATTACTAAAGAGTAGAGAAGTAAATTTTCTGGAAAATTAAGTGGCAGAAAAAAACAGTTTTTTTTGGGGGGAAAATTGATTTCCTATAAGTGCTTCTCAAAAATAAGTTATATATTTTTAAAAAGTATACTACAATAATAAACTTTTTCAATATTTATGCACACTAAAAAAGAATTATTTTCTCTTTATGTGTGAATATGTTATCAAAAAAAAAAAAAAAAAAGAGAAAAAAGCCAGCTTTTAGAAGTTTATCCTTTCAGCCTCAGAATTTTGACAGTTTTTTTTTTTTTTTGCTTAATTTAACACCAATGTTTGTAATACAGTCAAACTTGGATAATTCGAACGTCTTTAATTCGAATTCGTGGATAATTCGAAGTTTTTTGTCAGTCCCTTGAAACTTGTATTCCGTTAATGCTAAAAAATCTTGGTTATTTCGAAGTCCAACTTCTTTAATTCGAAGTTTTTACTATTTCAAAAATGACAAAATCTAATTTCAATTCAGTTTATTTGAAAAATGGCCGGGTTATTTTCAGCTATTGTGGAAATTTCGAAGTCCAACTTCTTTAATTCGAAGTTTTTACCCTTTGAAAAATGACAATCTAGTTTCATTGCAGTTATTTGAAAAATGTCCGCGTTATTTTCAGTTATTGTGGAAAATTCTTTAGGGAAGAGAAGGGGGTGGGAGAATATTCTTATCTGTTCTAGGAAACGGAGCAGGTATAAAGGGAGGAAAAATGAATGCCCTTTCCCTTGTAAGTGACACATGCTACTCTCGCCAATGCGATAAATCTTAGATGACACGCGTTGCAATTCCTTCGAAACCAGGACTATAGTCGCTTTAGTTTTCTTCATTGTCTTTTTAGTTTTTGTGGTGAGAGTTCAGTGCAAGCATGTCATTGAGTAAGCCCCATGTCCCGTATAAAACCTTATCTTTCGATGAAAAAATTGCTGTGATTCGTGAGGTAGAAAAGGGTTTTAAAAAAATGCATCATCGCAAAAGAGTATGGAATAGCACCTAACACTCTTTCGACCTTTTTGAAAAATAAAGAAAAATTTTTGAAATCTAATCGAAATCGCAAACGAGCTAGAGAACTCGATAATCCTGATGTGGACGAGTGTGTCTTGAAGTGGTTTAAACAAGTGCGGGACAAAAACATCCCTCTCAGTGGAACTCTTGTTCGTGCAAAAGCGGAAGAATTTGCTGTCAGCTTAGGAAACAACAACTTCAAAGCATGGTTAGACGGATTTAAGGAAAGAAATGAAATTTCCTTTAAGTCTGTGTGTGGTGAAAGTTCAAGTGTGAACCAAGATTCAGCAAATGAGTGGAAAGAAAAAGTTGTTCAAATCATTGAGCATACACAGGACAGAGACATTTTTAATGCCGACGAAACTGGACTCTTTTTCAAATGTACCCCTGCAAAGACTTTGGATTTTAAAGGTGGAAAATGTAGTGGAGGAAAACGCAGTAAAGAGCGAATAACTCTACTTGTGGGAGCAAACATGGACGGCACTGAGAAGTTACCTTTACTAATGATTGGAAAATCAAGAAATCCAAGGTGTTTTAACAAAGTCAAAACAAAACCTATAGAATACCGTTCTAACATGAAAGCCTGGATGACGGGGAATGTTTTTGAAGAATGGCTGCTAGATCTCAATCGCACGTACCAAAGAAAAACAGAAAAATCATCCTGTTTATTGATAACTGCACGGCCCATAAATCGATATTTGCTATGGAAAATGTCATGGTTGAATTTTTTCCGCCAAACATGACCTCAGTGGTGCAACCAATGGATCAAGGCATCATTAAAAATCTGAAGCATTTCTACAGATGCCTAGTCGTTCAACACCTCCTTACTGAATCTTCTGAAAAGCTCCCCATTACCTTCCTTGATGCATCAAGAATGTGTTTAAATGCATGGTCCAAAGTGCGCCAAAAAACAGTAGCAAACTGTTTCCGGAATGCAGGATTCATCAAGAACACTGCCCCTAGCGAGCTTTTAGATGAAGAAAATTTACCTCCCCCAGTTGCATGGGAAGACAGCATACCATTTGATGATTACGTCGACATTGATAAAAACTTAGACATTTGTGGAGAGCTGTCTGATACAGATATTCTATCAGAAGTTCTAAACAATAAGAACATTGCAACAGAAGACGATGAAGATATTGAAGATGAGGTAGAAGAACAGAGAACGATTCCAACTTCAAGTGAGGCAGTCTTTCATCTAGCCGAACATCGTCATTATGTAGAAGGACAATCTAACGTGAGTGAAGCTGTGTTTCGAGCTGTAGATATCCTTGAAGATTTTGTTAAAAAAAACCAAGTAAGCTCTTTAAAACAATCTGAAATATCTCAATATTTTAAAAAGCTGTAGTTTTTTATTTAAAATTAATAAACATATTTTTTTTCACAATTTCTGTTCCGATTGATTATTTTACGACATAAAAATAACTTTTTTTGGATAATTCGAAGTTTTGCAGTAGTCCCTTGCACTTCGAATTATCCAAGTTCGACTGTATATCATGTGTCTGTTGAAATGATTTTTCAGTAGCGCTTGTTTAATTACATCATTTGAGCTAATTTAAAAAACAACAACAAAAATCTTTAGTTTCAACCAATATCACTGTAGTTTTAAAACAGTTTTAAACTGCATTGTACATCTCATCTACATAGTACTGACTTTCAAATGCATAAAGGATGCCGCTGTAAAAGAAACAAATTACAGTAGTTCTGGTATTATTATAAATACTATTATCATTTTTAAAATTTTCCATTGTTTAAAAATTGGTATTATTTTACAATATTACTCCCCCCACCCCCCCTTACAGTTATAATTTTCATTTCCTGTATAATGTAGTTTTGGTACAGCTTTCCAGACAAACCTAAACTATGTTTTAGTAAGATTTAAATCCTTAATTTTAAAAGCGGTAGGTATTTTTTTTTAAATGAAACTTTTAAAACAAGTGAATTTTTTCATATGTTTAAAAATTGTTTTCAACTAGAGTTTTCACAGAGATTTGCTTTAATTTTCTTTGCAAAGTTTGTATGGATTTATATTTTTTGAAAATACATTTAGAGAACTCTAAGAATCTATATTTCAAGAAAAGAAAAAAAATTATATATAATTTCAACTACATGTTATTATCAAAAGAAATTTTTCCAACAATAGTGAAAAGTTACAGCCATATGAATAAAAATAAATGCATGTTTCAAATTTTACATTAAATTTTCCATCTTACCATTTTCATTTTTTGGTATAATATTGAAATACTTTTGCACATGAATTTTCATTTTTAACGAGAGAAGTTGCATTTAATTATCTTACCAGGGATTTGCTTGGATTTTTTTTTCCCACGATCATGTTTTTGCGAAATTGTGAACTTATATAAAAACTTTTGAACTTCTAAAAAATGTGAATGAAATATAAATAAACGGTCAAGTGCGAGCATTACTCATGCACAGAGAGTTCCATAGAATAAATATTTTTTTTAAATTGTATTATTTAAAAAAAAAAAAAAAAAAAAAAAAAAAAAAAACATTGATAAAAGAATATTATGACTTTGTGAAAAACTATACAACACAGTGTTGGGTATAAACTTGCAATGAAAGTTCAAAGAGATATGGAACGTAAATAATATCAAATATAGCTATTCTATATAACTTATTTTTTAATATTATCCTAATATGTTTTATAGCTGCTTCTAAGTTATTTTATGTGATTAATAAAATTTCAATATTTTATTCATTTTTTTTTTTATATATATATATATGTAATATGTACCTTTCATATTTTATAATCTGGCAATCAAACCAGCCAGGAAGCAGAAAATATTGTTTAAGTCAAAGAGGGGCTCATAGGGCTTAATCTCTCTTCGTTTAAATAAAAACAATTAAGTTACAGAAGCTATTAAAAATCTATTTTCTGTCTTAAATGTTCCCTTATTCACCTCTGACAAAAAAAAAAAAAAAAAAAAGTAATATTAATGAAAGTTATAGGTAATATTCATGAAACTAGTAAATCTGCAGATAAGTGACCTCAAACATCAGTTCTACAGCTTTATTTTGAAATTATTTTATTTAGTATTTAAAATGTTCAACTCATAATACCGTTTCTTTCTTATTTGTAATATTAATTATTATAAATGATATATATAGTTTCTGGAAGATTAATTGTTAAAAACAGTGAGACAAAACTAAACACTAGTATTCTAAAACCTTTTTTTTATTACCTTTTAAATCCCCACTGTTTCAATAATTTGATAGCTGTAATTGCCTGATATTTAGTATTTTAAACTATCCATCTAAAATAATTAAAAACATCAATCTTTTGATAATTACAATAACTGATGGAAACAGTAAATGATTATCACAAATATTTTATCAATTAGGGTTTAATCTAGGAAAAATGGAGTTTTAGCTTTTTGGCTAATCGCAGCCAATAACTTCTAGCCAAATAAAAATAGCTTTAGCCAAAGAAAAAAAAAGTTTTATTTATACAAAATTTCTATATACCGAGTATTATTTTTAGTTATGCAATATACAAACAAATACATATAGGGTAGATGTGCCAGTAATGGACACCCTTAAGGGATTTCTTTCAAAATTATTTTTTTATTAATAGTTATAATTATTATATTCCAGTTTTTTCAATATTATATTAACCTATCAACAATATTCAACCATTCTTATAGTCTTATTTCCCAATATGAATCGAAATTTAATTTTAAATAACAGAAATATATCAAAACACCCAAAAGCCCAGTAATGGACACCCTCTAGCCCAGTAATGGACACCTTCTGGTCCAGTAATGGACACCCCATAAAAAGCAATAAATATGATTGTTTTTATGACTGTATTTAGAAACAGAATTTAATGAATACATACTAATGAAACAAAATAGTTATTTTCAAATAAATTTAACAATTAGGATACCAGTAATTAATAAAATATTTGTGAAAATCATTTACTGTTTACATCAATTGTAATTATCAGAAGATCGATGTTTTAATTATTTTAGATGGGTAGTTTAAAATACTTAATATCAGGCAATTACAGCTATCAAATTACTGAAACAGTGGGGGATTTTAAAGGCAATTAAAAAAAAAAAAAAAAGTTTTGGAATATTAGTGTTTAGTTTTGTCTCACTATTTTTAACAATTAATCTTCCAGAGACTACTTGATATATCATTTATAATAATTAATATTACAAATAAGAAAGAAATGATATTGTGAGTTGAATATTTTAAATACTAAATAAAATAATTTCAAAATAAAACTGTAGAACTGATGTTTGAGGCCACTGATCTGCAGATTCACTAGTTTCATGAATATTACCTATAACTTTCATTAATATTACTTTTTTTTTTTTTTTTTTTGTCAGAGATGAATAAGGAAACATTTAAGACAGAAAATAGATTTTTAATAACTTCTATAACTTAATTGGTTTTATTTAAATGGAGAGGGATTAAGCCCTATAAGCCACTCTTTGACTGTGCTCTTAAACAATATTTTCTGCTTCCTGGCTGGTTTGATTGCCAGGTTATAAAATATGCAAGGTACATCTACATAAAAAAATAATAAAATAAAATATTGAAATTTTATTAATCACATAAAATAACTTGAAAGCAGCTATTTATAAAAGTTTTGGTGTTATTACATTTTGGTAAGTATAATTTAAAAATTAAATTTGATTATTTAGGTTTGCAGTTAAGTCAAAATATTTTATGCACTGCAAACATTACTGAAATTGCATTTTTTAGCAATGTTTACATGGGGTGTCCATTACTGGAAAATGACTAATTAACCATCCCAGTAATGGACACCCCCTCTTAAAACCTTAAAAATAAATGAAATTTTGTAAATGGCCATTAGTATATAAAATTCAAAGTTTTCTATTGCTACTCAAACAAAAACATTCCAATTTTGCAAAAAAATAAATAATATATAACTTTAATTAAACGAAGCCAGCTCTTAGCCTCTTCATTAAGATTTTCACAGAAAAACAGCGAAACTTTGAAACATTATTTTCTGCTTCCTGATTGGTTTGATTAAAAGTGTCAACAATAACACAGTTTTATAAAACATTCAAGAGGGAATTATTAAAAAAATAATTAAAGCTAAATATTTATTAGTTATTTTTTTATGAACCAAAAACTTCAAGGGGTGTCCATTACTGGCACATCTACCCTATCTGTAAGATTGACCCTTCTAAGATTTGGCTGTATAACACACAGCAAATGCTTTTTTTAATGGAAATTCTTTTCAAAATTCCCTTCCAAATTAATCATCATTAAGTTACTTAAATTCTTGATTGTTAGTTTGTTTCTCAAGTCCGTTTTTAGGTGTGTTTGTAATTATATAGATACGTAGCAGGGTTGGCGAGGTTTTTCCCACCCCCGGTAAATACCATGGTAAAAACCGGTATTTACCGTCCTGGGAAATACTATGTTTTTCCCACATGGGAAAAACTGATTATTAAAAACATAAATGTAAATTCAAAACAACCTTTAAAAATGTCAAAATTGGGTTCCAAAAAATAGCTTAAAAGGTAAAAAAAAAAAAAAGAAAAGGAAGATCTACAAAAACAGACAATGGAGTGCATTTATTTAAATATATTCACACACTAGTACACAGATTCCCAAACATTTATCAATAATAATCGTATTCATATTCTTCATCTTCCACATTGGATTTTAGCATCATATAACAAAATACTAATTTAGAGACTTTTTGTAAACCCAGTCTATTTCTAATCTTGTTTTGGATGAAAGAAAATTTAGAAAAAAAACGCTCCAAAGATGCTGATGATGCAGGACATCCCTGCAGATGTTTTATGCAATAATTCTTATTTATTTATACAGCAGAAGATCTTTATTGTTAATTATTATTATGAATTTGTTACATTAGTTCAACTTTATGCCCTTAATTTAGAACTTTAATGAAAAGAAAAATGGTATTATTACAATATATTACTCATTTTCAAAAATGTTTAATGAATGATTTTGTCCTGGTATAGTTTGACCATGTTTATAAAATATATTTACCAATATGTGAAATAATCAATGTTATTAAAAAGTTCATAATCTGGAAAACTCCTGTGGACTAGGAATGCAGTATAAAGATACTTTAATATATTTTCATATATGTTTCAGACATATTTCGCCTTATTTCTAACCCTTTAAGACCAGACCCGCACGATCGTGCAGATTAGGCAATAACTAAAATTCTATCTTCCTGGGTTATCTATTCCATAAATGCCGGAATCGAGTGATTGTGCTGGTTAACAGAAACTATATTATACAGGGTTGGCAAGTTTCTGCCAAAGTGGTTATAACCAGCGGTTATAACTGGCATGGCAGAAACTAGTTTCTGCCAGTAAGTGGCAAAAAGTGGCAGAAACTAAGAAATAATATTAATAAGAACTTTAACGTACAAAGATTCATAATTCACACATGTATTTGATATGTAAACAATTAAGTTAAAAATTAAAATTAAAGATTATGAATGTTATTCAAAGTTGTAAAAAAGTTTCAAAATGATCATATAAATATACTTTGTTTATATAATAATAGGTACTAATTTTCTTTCACTTGAAAAACAGAAATTTTCAATGGTAGCCTGATGCTGTACAAGTTTAAATATTTTTTTTTTTTTTTATATTGTTGTTTAGAGTTGAATTTTTATTTAAAAGTAAAAAAAGAAATTTTAAATTTCTTTTTTTTAATTTTACAAAAAAATCTGTGACATTTTAACAAATGCATTTTTCAGAGTATTTTTAAATAAATAATGCAATGCAATAACTTAAAGATTATGATTCTTGTGAAAATATATAAGTAAATAATTGAAACACAATAAATAACAGAAAAAAAAATTAATGAAATATCTTGTACAATTATTTTACAATATTGAAAGAACAAAATTGCCACTCAAATATACTATTATTACTTTTTCCACAGAACATTCCATAGCATAGGACAAAATTTTGCTAATCTTCCTGAACACACCGTTTCTTAATTTGTTTTGAATGAAACAAAAGTTTGAAAATATTCTTTCAAGACTATCATTACTTGCTGGCAATGTCATTTTTGAGGATGCAAAATTTGAAAAATCCTCATTTTCACCAGTATTCGTTTTTAAAGATGACCACCACACAGGCAAGGGCAAAACATTTTCTAGGGCTTCCTTGGCGAAATATATTTCTGGGATAGGAGTCGATTTTGCTTCAATGGATATTATATATGGCACAAAATTGGGATTAATATCAGAAAGCAGTTTCATTGCCTTTTCTTTATGCTCATATGTCAATTTTGATCCCATATACTTAGGATGAAGTAAATAAGCTAGCATATGGTAGTCGGTTATTACTGTATTAAATCTGCTTTGAACCTTTGTAGTTGTTTGTTTTGTAAGTGCAAAATGTGGTTGGAACATTTTCAACTAACAGTCTTAATAAAAAAGCTAAAATCATTAACAACGATTTTACGCACAAATAACATACAGACACGACCAAAAAATCCCATATGATCATTTTTTGTCATGTCTGTACGTTATTTGTGCGTAAAATCATTGTTAAAGATTTTAGCTTTTCTATTAAAATTCACACAAAGATTGATCTATGCTTATAAGTCTTAAATAATAATAAAAAAAAAAAAAAAAAAAGAAAAGTCAGATTTGTTCCTTTGAATACTGTATTTAAATGAAATGTTTTTAAGTCCATAGAATTACAAGATCCACATATAACTATAACATTTCTATGAGAAATAATTTATAGTGTTATTATTAAATTATTACGTTAAATTACAGAAAAGCATTTTGAGCAAGTATTGAATATTTTTCTTTTCTTTTCATTGCTTCATTTAAAATAAGTATTGGATATAGTTTTGTATTTGATTTTTAAACTGAAATTTTATCTGTTACATTACTCGTTTTTTCTAATACAAATCTATTTATTTTTTAATTAAAACTACCCACAATATTTCATTTGTTATTTAAATGGAATAAAATGTACTTAAGGAATTTAATACTAGTAAAAAAGCCTCAGATTATGTCACGAAATGTGTTTATGCCCGTTGTTGCCAGTTTCTGCCGGTTATAACCACTTTCTGCCACTGGCACGGCAGAAACCCTTTTTTGCCGGCAAATAGCCAGCCCTGATATTATATGAATTTTATCAACAGATAGTAAATTATCAGTTACAAATTTCAGTTATATTATTGTTTAAAAAAAAACACAAAAAGCTGCCTGGTCTTAAAGGGATAAGGTAAATTTAATGATGTGCGAAATGTGACCCATATAATGCACAACCTTGCATTTTTAGGTTTTCGTTATACAGATCTTCTACTGTATTCCTTTCTTCTAAAGGAAATTTGTAATAATTATGCATTTCCAACTTTCATTTTACACATCAGATTCAGAAAACCAGAATATTTCTTACATATCGTCATTTGGAAGTTTTTTCCAGTATTTACCACTTTTTCCCGGTATTTACCAGTTTTTCCCAGTGGGATGGGAAAAACAAGTTTTGGACGGGAAAAAGCCAACCCTGATACGTAGCACCTATAGTCGTCGTTCAGTCCGTCTGTCTGCATATAACCGAGCAAAAACTACTCAACCAAATTTTCGGAAATTTTAAATATATAATTTTTGCAACATTTTGTCGAGTCATTTCAAATTTTATGAAAATTGGATGTATAGTTTAATTATAGGGACAGTCAAAAATTTTCCATTACATTATGGCCAATGGGAAAAAAATATTTCAAGTGCATTTTAATGATCTTACAGCCTTTCGAACAGCAGGAAATTGATATGAACTTATGAAGTGCACTAAAATATACATCCAGTACAGTACGCGGTGCAAAAAATATTTATAAAAACAGTTACAGTACGAACGCACCTCATTTGTCCCGTTTGACGTGCAATTTTCAACTTGTTGTTATATTCATGAGACTGAATCCCCCTTCACAGTCTGCTGTAGACAATAAAAGTGATGCTACAAATTTATACAAAGAAGTCGCATTGGGAAACATGCCAGTAAAGCCATTTTTATGAAAAAAATAATACAATAAGCTAGTTTCATTTCTTTACACGTTGTAGCCAGAACCCGCATAAATTCAAGCCTAAAAGTTTATATGACATGCATCTGGCACATTAATTCAAAGCTAGTGCACATTATATCCCATTCTTATACAATCTGTGATTTTCATTTTCGCCATATGCTGGAGTCGTGTCTGATGCAAATGACGTCACACTGTTTGAAGACGCTTGCATAGAGAGCACAAGACAAATTTTGATTGAAGTGTTGCCGCAGCAAATGCAATATAAGAATTTTTTTCGTTTTTGTGCTACGGCAGCAGATTTAAGAAATGCAGAACAACAAAATAGGAATGATATAGCATATTTCTTTGGCTGTCGCTATTTGGCTAATTCCTAAATGCTTTGCGGGCAAAAAGCTCTTCCAGTTAGCTTTTTGGCTAGCTCTAGATTAAACCCTATCAATTATTGGTATCCTAATTGTTAAATTTATTTGAAAAGAACTATTTTGTTTCACTAGTATATGTAGGGGAGAGTGGTAATGAATGGGCCATCAACAAAATATGAAAAAGTATTTGCATAAAATTATTTTCGATGCCACCAATAGATGTAGCTATTTGTTCTACCAAACTCATCAAATTTTCCATTGTTTGGGAGAAGCCATTATCCCACTAGAGTAGGATAATCAAGAATATGATTGAAAAGTAAATTTTTTCCCTTTTCAGTAAAATAAATAAATGAAAAAATATCTATTATTTCATTGCAGATATGTGTATTGTCTTTGCATATATGTAAACTAATTTTAGGATGTATTTAGATATTATTTGAATTTAATGTACTAAAAAAACCTGAATATATTCCAGAAGTATAGGTTTGGCTGAATGGGCCACTATATCATGGTCATGAATGGGTCACCTTTGCCCTGATCATGAAAATATGGTTTTTCTGTTTTTTTTTTTTTTTTTTTTTCCTGATTTTCTCTTTAATATGAAACATAACTGGCTGTCATGGATTTAGATTAAATTACTTCTAGTTAGAATAGGCTTATAGTGATGTCTAAAAAATAATTTGCACATTTTCATCCTATGAAATATTAGTTATTTATTAGAAACATAAGTTAAATTGTATAAATGATTAAGGTGAACTGTCCAGCTGTTGACCACACCTACCAGTATTTTTCCATTTGATATAAAACTAGAATAATTGTTTATATTCTGAATCTGATGGGTAGAATAAATAATACCAGAAATTTACACTAAATAGTCAACAGTTCCAACCCTATTACAACCATGTCGTTTAATATTAATTTTGAAAAATATAAATTTCGTTAAATCATAATGTGTTATTAATCTATTATTTTTATGTAATGTTCTTTCTTATCTCATTATTTTGTCATTTTTCTGCTACAATTATGTGATTTAATAATATCACTTTTGATGTTCTCATAAATTTTGATAAGCATTGTGTATTACTTACTGTCCTCTAAAAAAAAACCACAGGAAAATGTATCCTAAAAAAAACCCACCCTAGAACTTAATCAAAAAATCACAGAAGTCAAAATTTCTTATTGTCCTGTTTCTATATGCCATTTACAATAATAAAAGCATTTAAAATTACTTAAGTGTTTATTTAGTTTTTTAAAAAATAAGCAAAAAATTACATTTATAATTTTTCATTTGTAAATCCTTCAATTTACAATTATTAAAATATTGTTATTTTTTTTTCTTTTTTTTTTTGGCAAAATTGTGTTTTAAAACTAATTAATAATGAAAGAAAAACTTTGCTGTTTAATATTTTGATTTCTAGAAGTGTTTTTACGTGTGGGTTATTTTTAGGAAAAAGTGGGTTTTTTTTAAAGTCTTGTTTAATTGGCTGCCATTTTGTAATATATTGATAGAAAAAAAAAATACTATACATTAAAATCTTAGTCAGGACAGGCTGTGAAAATGTATCTACTTCAAATTGTTTTGTATTTTTTAATAAATTTTATATAGTGAGAAATTAAAAAAGTGGGTTTTTTTTAGAGGACAGCACAGTACTATTTCAGTATGCTTTCATCATATCATGTCAAGTACCATTCATTTTGTCATATTTGGTGAACAAAAGATTAATTCCACATTTTTTCATTGAATTCATTTAGTGGCCCTTTCATTATCTTCAATGGCCCATTCAGCCCCACTCATGGGCTGAATGGGCCAAATTTCTATATTTTTATTTTCTATTATCATTCATTATAAACATTTTCTAATCCAATGTTTATGACTTTTTTATACCTATAACTAAATAAGTAAAGTAACTGAAGAGCCAATTCTGAGACAAAAAAAAGTATTAGAAAAAATTATAAAAATTAGAAACCAAAAATTTGCCCATTCATTACCACTCTCCCCTATTCATTAAATTCTGATTCTAAATACAGCCATAAAAACAAGTATATTTATTTTATTACTTTTTATGGGGTGTCCATTACTGAGCTTTTGATATATTTCTGTTATTTAAAATTAAATTTCGATTCATATTGGGAAATACGACTATAAGAATGGTTAAATATTGTTGATAGGTTTATGTATTGAAAAAACTAGAATATAATAATTATGACTATTAATAAAAAAATTTTAAAATAAATTCCTTAAGAGAGTGTCCATTACTGGCACATCTACCCTATCCTATATGTGTTTAATATACAAATATATATATTATGCATATATGTACAACATATGCATGTATATATAATGTATGTATATATATATATATATATATGTATATATAACACTGGCGCTCGGCTAACCGAAAAGTACCAAAATTTCCATCTTAAAACTGAACACTTCACAAATTTAACCATTTAAAAATAAAATTGGACCTACATAAAACAGGTGAAGTACAAAGGAAACTTATTATCTAGCTATAAATGTACAGAGCCTTATAAAAAATGTTTAATTAGGAACATAAATATAACACTAATTTCAGATTCACAAAATTATGATTAGGATTTTTGAATAGAAAAACAGTTGTTAATTTTTCATAAAACAAGACCCTGTGAAAAAAGTCTGGAGTGGCCTTGTATAATATTATAGCTATTTGATAATACGCACTCTAAATTTTAACCAATAAATTCTTTTATGTAAAAATAATCTAAGAATCTAAAAGCTATAATACTTTTTACCATGCATGCTTAAAGTATAATTTAGTCCTGGAATTATTTTTTATCAGAGATTTACAAGATGATACATGAATTCACTGATATTGTAGATAAATCTATACACATTAATATAGAAGTGCAATGGTAAAATATTTTGAGTCAGACAACCACTGAATAATTAGTACATAATGATTGGTAATAAAACGAAAAGGTATACGAATAAAATTATACAAAAAATTGTACCCCACAATAGGAATTTGCATCTCTATAGCCAGGAATAATAAACGAATCTTCACTGGATTCCTCACAACTTTCCATGTTGTACTTTTCAATAAAATAAATTACAAACACCAACACGTTCCAAACTGTCCAAACGTAAACAATGGAAATTTTGCGATTTGCAATTTGAGTTGAGATGAGTTGGGGTGAATGATTCAGTAAATTGAAACCAGTGAGCTGACTTAAACTGGAGCTGTCTCGGTACAGGAAAATCGTCCTTTTAAATACTGGTAAAATACTTAACGTTTTAGGAACGCGTCTAGGATAAATACACTATTAAAAATATCGTGAAAAATTGCCTCTGTTTTAAACAATCTCTATTTTCCGACCAATGAAAACGCTACATAAACACCTATGAAGCGTTCTCATTGGTCAGAAAATAGACAGCCTTTAAAAACAGAGGTAATTTTTCACGATATTTTTAACAGTTCCATTATCAGCTCATTCTACACTATAGAGAAGCGTCTAGAATACATAGTGTGGAAATATGTATCCAAACAATGCTAAAATTTTGTATCCCTTAAATGTGCAACGATACTGCTGAAATCTAAAGAGTCGATCACAGCGACATCTGCGGGATTTTCGTTTTACATTATATAGATTAGTAATATTCTTGCAGTTTTAGAAAATATCCTGCAGATGTCGTGACGTTCTTTATATTTCAGCAGCATAATGGAGGATATTCCATTTTCATTTTGATCACGTGGTCAAGGGAAAAACTTCTAGCGTAAAGAAGGGAAGGCCCCCGTAGACGTGTAATATAATCCCCGCTAGCCAATGAAAAAGTTCATGAGGCAAAGCAGTAGTATCTTCCCTTCTTATCGGTTATAAATTCCTTGGGTAAATTACCGGTATCACGTGACTTTTTTCAGCCTCGAACCCAGATTTGGAATATCCTCCATTGCACATTTAAGAGATACAAAATTTTAGCGCTTTTTAAAGTATTACAGGGATAGCTGATTTCTACACTATATATTCCACAGACTTCTAATATAAGTAGACTCCAAATCGGCAACCTTTTCTTGACTCCTACATCTCTGCCCAGATTTAGCGCGCCAAACCGGTTTTTCTCCCACCCAGCTTGTAGTTTCGCTTTTATGTTTACATTATTTTATTGCGAGAATGAAATCCAAAAGTTGCCAATAAAAGGATTACCGCCAAAATACGGCACCCTTTTAGCGATGAAAGCAAAAGATGTTGGAGTCAAAACCTTGCCGAAAGAACAATGGAATTGGGCCTCTACTTCTATTTTTACTCTGAGATATATTCTAATCGCTATAACTATAGTATAGCGCCTAGAATATACAGTGTTGAAATTGTCAATCCCTGTAATACTTAAAAAAGTGCTAAAATATTGTATCCTTAAATGTGCAACGATGCTGCTGAAATATACAGATCGCAGCGACATCTGCAGGATATTTTCTACAACTGCAAGATATTGCTAGTCTGTACCATAGAAGTACCAATACCTTTGCATTGCATCTTCCCTGCCTGCTGTTTGCCACCGGATAATTTCTCTTTCTTTAACCCCCATGAGCACTTGCGGAAAAAGGGGTGATAGTAACAAAGCCCATTGGATAGTAAGGTGAAGCGTTAGGGGGGATTGCAACACCGTTGGGGGGTTGCAAGCAGTTCGTCTTCCTTAAATCCGGTCAGCCCCTGCGCGCTTCAGAGTTAATCCGGTTTCTTGTCTTCCTTCTCGTTATTGGTACTTCTATGGTCTGTACAATGTAATACGAAAACCCCACACATGTCGCTGCGGTCGCCACTTGGGATTTTAGCAGTATCGTCGCACATTTAAGGTATACAAATTTTTAGCGTTGTTTTGATAGCATATTTCTACACTAGGTATTCTAGACGCTGTAACTATGGTGTGGGAATCGGCTATCGATCTTTAAAAAGTGCTAAATTATTGAATCCCTTAAATGCCCAACTATGCTGAAATCCAAAGAATCGATCGCAGCGACATATGAATGATATTTTCTAAAACTGCAAGACGACTGCTAGTTGCCCACACTGAGCTATTGCGCCTAGAATATACACTGTTAAAAATATTTAGCTTTTGCTGCATAGTCACTCCAACGCTTTTATAGAAAACGATTACTTAACTGTGCTATGAGGTATTCTCTTTGGTCAGAATAGAGGTATTCTATAAAAGCGGTGGAGTGACTATGCAGCTAAAGCTGCAGATTTTTAACAGTGTATAGTGGCTATCCTTGAAATACTTAAAAAAGTCCTAAAATATTGTATCCCTTAAATGTGCAACGATGCTGCTGAAATATACTGATCGCAGTGACATCTGCGGGATATTTTCTACAACTGCAAGATATTGCTAGCTTATACAATGTACTGCGAAAACCCCGCAGATGTTACTGCGATCGACACTTGGTATTTTAGCAGTATCGTCACACATTTAAGGGATACAAATTTTTAGCGTTGTTTGGATAGCATATTTCTACACTAGATATTCTAGACGCTGTGACTGAATAACAGGTGATCTGTCTTCTTATTTCCCAGCATGATTTCTTGCGGTCAGCGCGGAAAGATACAGTGACGATAATTTTAGTTCCTATTCATGGCAGAACACGTTATTTGAGGCATTCCGTTACGTGATTAGAGAAGAATTTATTAATTAGATAAGAATAGCTTAATTAGAGAAGCATAAATTCGGATAATAGTAAATGAGAACACTAATATCCAACATTAACTAGCGTACTATTTTATCCCTCTGTCTTGTAAGCCCCCGATATGCTATTTCTTTCGGCGCGAATGGCAACAACTACGCCTTTGAGGGGGGAAACCATGGAGGAAAGAGATAGATGGAGATGCAGTATGCAGTAAAAACGGTTTGCAATATGATGCGTTTTGTAGCTCAAATTTAAATGTGGCCCAAACAAACCAAAGCACTCGGCCCAAACAAACTAATCACCTGAAACAGGGACCAAATTCCTTGATATCACCCGTGTATTTTTTTCTCTAAATGAAAGTGATCAGCTTATTTTTAAGCATTCTAAAGCAGTATTCCATTGTATTATGAATTAAAAACTGTATTATTAAAAGTTTTCTTCTTTTTTTCATCAAAGAACGTGCTTGTGTTTGGGCCAACTGTAGCTGATTTTAGGGTTACTTTTTTGGCGTCACCCCCCAGCCGCCTTACTGCATCTCCATCTATCTCTTTCCTCCATGGGGAAAACCCTCCGAAAAAGACTGTTTATTGGACGAAGGAGGAGAAATGTTAAAATGTTCTTCCCGCCTATTGATGTTTATCTTCTGTTTACCCGCGATGCTAACGAAAAAGGGCAGGCTAACCGCGGTGCATCCAAAGACTTTTAAGGCTGGGTTACGGTGCCCCACTTAAGATCACTTTAGAGACTTACGATATAAACAAAACGTAAACGGCACTACGGTACAGCGCCTAGAAGATACAGTGTGGAAAAAGGCTACAAAATAGTGCTAAAAAATTGAATCCCATAAATGTACAACGATGCTGAATAACAAGATGTCGATCGTAACGCCATCGTAGTGATTTAAAAACGAGTCATTCTAAAAGATACTCTTTAACCTATTTCACGTCATTCCTTAACTAAATTAGCTTATAACAGACTAAAATATCTTATATTTATAGTTTCCGATATTTAACATTCTGTAATTTTTGAAAACACAGGGTTTATATAGAAAAGAGCTACGAGATGGCGCTCGTATCAGCATATTGCCGCTGAGCATTGTTGGAGATTTATGGGATACAAGTTTTTAGCACTTTTTAAAGCATTATAGGAATAGCCGTTTTCCACACTGTATCTTCTAGGCGCTGTAACTACGGTGTCTCGCGATCTTACGACAGCTTGGAAGCAGCCGTAAGATAAGACGCAAGTGGATGCGCGCGCAACCACAACAAATGTAACTGCGGCCTCTGATTGGCTGACTGCAGGAGGACTTATGCTGAGACACCGTAATACCAAGTTACGATCGATTGCAGGAACGCCCATCCTACGATTGAGCTTAAGATTTAAGATAGCGAGGCACCGTAATCCCAGCCTAAGATACATAGACCTCCAAACTGTCAGTTTAACTGAGGATTTTTGATCGCAGCTGTTGTACGGCAGTATATATGCTTTATATTTTAATTTACTTAAGAAAATGCTTTTATCAGCGCATTTTTTCATTGCAGATTATTAACTAATAGTCTACCCTGTTTCATTTAGGCCTTTTAAAAAAAAAATACCTTATTTTTCATCAATTTTTTTGTTTTTTTTGTATAGCAAGTAAGTATTTCAATAAACATCCTTCAAGGATAAAAATATAGAGTTACTTTCGTTATTATGCATTTTTTAATTAACTTTTTGCATAAAATTAGTTTTAAAAACGTAGATTTCTTTACAAGTAATTTAAAATTTTGTAAATTACTATATTATGTTACAGTTGCTACCTTTAATCTAAATTTTCCTAACAGTTACTTTTGTAAGTCAAACTTAAAAAAAAAGTGGAATGAATTATAATCTTTAACAATATGTTTCCATATAAATTTCGCCTTTATTTAGGTTTATAAGGCATGTTAAAATTAGATACATTTTTCCAAACATGCCATCCATAAAATTATTAATAAATCGCTTTATTTAACTTTATTAGTGAAAATTCAATATTTATAACGCATATTTAGATATAAAAAATAGCTTCATGTAACAAAATATGCCATAAACTTCATATATATTGATAAAAATTAATTTTTAAGCTCATTCTAGACATAGCACTTAATGGTAAATAACCACAGCTGACGTACAAACCTCGCGGTTCAGGTGTTTCAATTTACTTCAGATGGCTGCAATGATTTCGCATACTTTTGAATGGAAATTGCCGGTCTATGTATCTTAAAAGTCTTTGGGTGCATCCCTGATATCTTTTTTTACAGACCGCTAGAAAGACGTCATGCTGTTTTCGCACACCTGCATTGTTCCATTTGAGCATCACATGACTTCAGCGGTCTGTAAAAAAAGATACGCGTGAAGCACTGCGGTAGCCTTTCTTTTTCGTTAGCCTCGGTTTACCCGCAGCTGACGTCACATGGGTAGGGTTCATTAAAGTGTCGTTTGTAAAAAATAATGTTCCGTTACATAAGCCAGCCGTAAAACGAAGATAGCACGTTTAAATACTGATAATATCTACTGCAATTTTTTTAATTTCTAAGTATCGCATATTTTCAATTTTTACACCTTCCTATAGATCAGTTTCACCTGACGTCATGGCTCTAATCACATGACCTCTAGCGAAAAACTTGGGGGGGTGGGGGGGGCAAACAAATAACATTGGTAGTTTTCTTTGACTCGTACTTTCACATCATTCGACGTGAATCACATTGCTGTTGCTTTTGTTGTGAAACAGTTCACTTTATAAATCTGAGCCTACATTTCAAAGTATTTCTGAGCGATTATTTACATTGTGATGGGATATCTTATTGGAGGTGTTATCACGTAAAGTATCACATTTATTCGCATCACCATGCCAGCGACTTGTTGTGTAAAAATGTGCGGTAATCGTTCAAACAGGGAACATAATAAATCCTATTATAGATTACCAGGCATTCCAAAGACAGATAATATTATGAGAAAAAAGTTGTGTGAAGAAAGGCGACAGAGATGGTTGTCATCGCAATATTGTGTGAATTAATTTTACGATTTTTATTGTGAATTAAATTACAACCACATGGAATTTGTTATTAATTCATGCACAGAAATGAATGCTTACTTTTCGAATAACAAGATGAAAATTCCAATTTTCAAAAAATGCACTTCTCTTACCCAGTTGCAGTCAAATTGTTTGTAAGATTGAAGGCTTTTATAACACCTGAAGTCTTTCTCAGTATAAAAACTTTGCCCATAAACTAAATAGTTTACGATGTCAAAATAACTAAGTGAAAAATTAGCCAGAGCCAGGAATCGAACCCGGGACCACAGTATACAAGACTGCTGTTCTAACCACTGAGCTACTCCGGCCGATGCCTGAGTCTGCAATTTATCACTAATAAACCATGTTGGAGAAGTCATCAGCCATCTATACAACAGCCTTGGATGACCGGACAACGATGAATAGATTTTACTATTACATCGATCTACGATAATTATAATAAAACACTCATACTACAATATATATTAAAACACACATAGGGAGAAATTGCATGGCTGGTGACTTCCCCAACATGGTTTATTAGTGAGAAATTGCAGACTCAGGCATCGGCCGGAGTAGCTCAGTGGTTAGAGCAGCGGTCTTGTATACTGTGGTCCCGGGTTCGATTCCTGGCTCTGGCTAATTTTTCACTCCAGTTGGGTTTATTGTATTTATTGTTTGTATGTCTGTATATATAATGTTTATATATACCTTTAACTGTTGAATGCAGGCGTTATTTATGTGTGTATGTGTGTTTTAATATATAATGTAGTATGAGTGTTTTATTATAAAACAAAGTGATTCGTCTTGCGACCGAAGTAGAATAGGAATAAGGAGTACTGTATTATTATTTGTTTGCCCACCAAAACTGGTTACCACGGGTGTTTCTAGGTTTGTGATCACGTGGTTGAAACTGATCTATAGGGGAAAAAAGTATTTTAACTGCAAATTTGTTTGAAAACTGCACCTCAATTTAATTTTGAGATGTAGTTTTTTTTGTAGTTTTTAATACCATTTTATGGTGGCAACTGAAGTACCCATTTCTGTAGAAAGTAAAAGCATGAACATAGAATAGAGATCTCTATTCTATGTTCATGAGTAAAAGAAAGTGCCTAGACGCATAGAGTAAAGAGAAAGAATAGAAATGAAGTATGGTGTCTGGGCGTGAGGCCGAAAATGTAAACCTAAAATCCGTTACATTCGGCCCAAACACATCCATGTGCTTTGACGCGCCTGTCAATTGAAATCTCTATTTCTTTGCTTTTGCTTTTACCGTTGCAAATAGTTATTCATTTTCCACGTGTTGACTGTATGTATCATTAAAATTCCGATAAAAAATAAGAAATGTTCAGTTATAGTATGCAGTACGTACTGCCTATTCCACGTGCCTGATCTTGATTGGGCCGAAAGAGGGTATTCAAATTTGAGCGATGACCGCCTTCATATTGCAAACCGTTTTTACTGCATCTTTCTCCATTTATCTTTTTCCTTTGTGGCACAGTGAAACGTTTTGATGATCTAGGTGGACAAAATCCATTTTTCCGATTATCTCGGAATTTGACAAAACCGCGTCTACTGGTAGCTGAATGTCTGTATTTTTGAGATCCGTACTAGTTTTGGCGTAAAAAATCAGAGGTGTCGATTAATTGTGACCGTAAAGTAGCCATTTGCACAATTGGTTTGAGGGAGTTTCAAAAGTTGCACTACCTTCCTCTAAGTTTGAAAGCACGTCGTGACTATTCTGTTTTATTTGAAAGCACGAGTTTTCTGATCTAATGTTACAGCTTTATCAAGGTCAGATTTAACCCATTTTTGTTTGAAAATAAGCGTTATTAAACCCGCTTTATCCCTTTTTTCAAAGGCTGAAGTTCTGGATAATCCTTGATGTTGTTTACAAATTTCATCTTGACTTTTAACAAATTATTTAGCATTATTCAGCAATAAGCGTTTTAAAAAATCAAAGTGCAATTCCTAAAGTATTGAAAAATTAAACAAACTCCTGCAGATAGCTGCAGATCAGTAAGTTTTTATTAATAAACAAACATCATATTAACTTCTAGTGCATGCATGTATGCTTAGTTCAAATCTTGCAAGTCAAATTTAAATCACATTTAATTATCCTATTGAGCCGAAACAATGAATACATGTGTAATTTGAATGACAGTACAATATTTATAATTTAAAGAACGTAGACGTTTGTTTAGAATACTGTTTCTACAGGGCTTCACAAAAATTTAGATTAAAACTTGCAAGTTAATTTTAAACCGATTTCAATAGTCTGATTGAGCTGAAACTTTGCTTAGGATATGTAATTCTGATGACAATGCAAAATTATTATAATTTATGGAGCGTAGCAATAACGCTTTTTTTACAGGGCTATATAAATGATCAGTTCAAATCTTGCAAGACAATTTCAAACCACTTTCAATTATCTGATTGAGCTGAAACTTTGTCTACATGTGTTTTTCCGATGACAATTCTATTAAATTATAATTTGACGAACGTAGAAATTATGCATTTTTTACAGGGCCACACAAAAAATCGCAAAAAGATTGTTGCTAAAAAGCTGAAATTTTGATTAAATTTCTACTAAATTACTATAGGTTATTGAGATACCCAATTACATTTTAAAAATTGAAAACAAAATGCGTAGCAGTTGTATTTCTTTTACAGGGACATATGAAAAATTTGAATACATTACCGTCTATATGCAGAAATTTATTTCAAATTGAATAAAATTTATATAGGTTATTTATTCACACAACAGCATTTTTTCAACCGAAAATAATTTTGGTAGCATTTGTATGCTTTACAGGGTACCACAAAACATTAAAGTTTTTTTAATATAATTTTGTTTTAAAAATTTTATTTTTCAGGATGACTACACAAATTTCTGGAGAAGTTCTGAGTAGACAAAAATACAAAAAAAGAAATGAATGTTAATTTACATGTGTGCATTAAATTGTTTTTTACTTAATTGTAAGATAAGTATGTTTAACGCATTATTTGTAATGCATTTTACAGGATGTCCACTAAAGTCCATCCAACGCTCTTAATTGCCGAAGGGTTGCAGTGCCCATAAAAGTGGTGCTTAGGTATAGTAAAGTGGCTATGCTGTACCAGATGACACCGTTTCTAGCGTCACCTTGTGCAAAACAGCTGAGTTAGTATACCTATATCGAAAACAAGATTCATGCTCAGAACGAGATTCATTTAGCATTCATGTTCACAAGGTGTCCTTTCGAACTAAATCGATGATGCTCTACAAATTTGTCATTCACTTTTATCCCATATTTCGAACCGTTTTCGCGATAGGAACGCTAATATTGCACCAGGTGGCGCTGTAAGCGGTCTCATCTAGTAGCGCATAGCCTCTTTATTATACCTGGATACCAAGTTTATGAATATAGATGCATTCGTTCGGCAGTTAAGAGGGTGGGAACGGACTTTAGTGGGCACCCTGTATTTTTATTTTAAGACATTGTTGTTAAATAACCAAATATTTATCACTGTTTGAGTTTTTATTAGTGATGTATTAAAAAAAAAAATAGCGAAAACTAATTAAACTTCAACGAAATAATTCTGTCCACTTAGACCCACCTTCGCAAACGTCCGACTAATCCGACTTTTAGCTTTTTAGGCAGAAAGTCCGACCATCGTTTGCGCATGCGTGAATGTTTGTTTATAGTTTGTCCACATTATTTTTACTAAACTTATTTATGTATTAATAAAGCTTTTTTGGATATTAAGTCTGACTAAACATGAAATAAACTTTTGCTATATTAAGATTATTATTTTCTTCTATCTTCAATAGAAGACAGTATTGGAATCGAAATTTTTTTCGACTTCCGGTTTTCGTCGGATTTACACGTTCTAGGGGTCAAAGATACTCAAATGATATACTTACAGAAAATGTCTGTCTGTCCGTATGTCGCCATTGCCATCAAAAAGTTTATGAAGTTATGCATATAATTGAACCAATTTTTTTTTAGTTTTTGGCTGTGGCAAGCAGGTCCTCTCTTAATTTGGAAAAATTCCGACAGAAGGGGGCGCTGTAATAGCGATTTTTGTGCCATTTTTATTATTGTACCATTGAAAACAGGGTTGGCAAGGTTTTGGACACAATGGTTAAAACCACGGTAAAATCCATGGTTTAAACCGTACTGTCCGAAACCCTTCTGTCTAAAACCGTCTTAAACTGTCCAAAACTATATTTTGTAGCAAAATTGTATTTATCAGAACAATGCTAAAAATTTAAAAAATTGGCAAAAAGATTACAATACAAAAATACCAATTTAGTATTAACAACCTAATTACCCTACGTTATACTACCTAACAATTTAGTAGTAACAACCTAATTGCCCTACGTAACAATGTAATTACATTAAGAAGATATTAAATTTAATTATGTATCATAATTTTAATGTTATTCATTTAAATAATAGTAGTTATTAGAAGTACTAATGATTTTTATGAAGAATACATTCTGATTCTGTTACTGAAAGTCCCGAGAGTTGTTACTGGAAATAATTGATAAATGGAGTTCAGGTTCAGCATACTGATTAAACAAGCTTACGGCTGGCAACTATGTATATGTGTATATTAAGAAATAGTATAAATAAAAATAATTGATTTTGTTTGATTATGAGATATTTAGGTATTGACTATTATTATAACACTATATTATATGAATGACTATTATTATAACAACACTATTTAACTCTTAAGAAATAGAATGTTCACTAGAATTAGATTAAATTCATAATAAAAATACATAATTTAAAAAATAACTTCTAGATTTTAAATTAAATATTTCTGTTTTCTTTCATTATTGCCGAAACGTCAGTGAAGGCTTACTCTGGAGACACGAAAAGTTTTGGTTTCCGTTAGTCTGTCTGTCTGTTCCGCGATAACTGCCGTAAAAAGCATCCGATTATCTTAAAATTAAGGATGCATGTTGGTGAAATCCCCGGATTTAGCTGTATAGTTTTTGGTTAAATTTGGTTCATTCGTTCGGAATATATAAAACATTTTATTTTGCGACTTAATGCTTTCCTATAGCAATTCAGACGATTTTTCCATTTTTACTTTCTTCTATCTTCAATAGAAGAAAGTATTGTAATCGAAATTTTTTTCGACTTCCGGTTTTCGACGGATTTGCATGTTTTAGGGGTCAGAGATTCCAAAAAACATGTTTATAGAAAATGTCTGTCTGTCTGTGTGTCCGTCTGTCCGTCTGTCCGTCCGTCCGTCTGTCCGTCCGTCCGTCTGTCCGTCTGTCCGTCTGTCTGTCGCCATTGTACCATCAAAAAGTGTATGAAGTTATGTATAGAATTAAACCAAAATTTTACTATAAGTCTTTGGCTATGGCAAGCAGGTCCTCCCGGAATTTGGAAAAAATTCGCCGGTAGGGGGCGCTGATATAACAATTTTTGTGCGATTTTGAATATTGTACCATCGAAAAGTGTATGAAGTTATGCATAGAATTGAACCAAATTTTTATTTTAAGTTTTTGGCTATGGCAAGTAGGTCCTCCCTGAATTTGGAAAAAATTCGCCGGTATGGGGCGCTGTAATAGCGATTTTTGTGCGATTTTGAATATTGTACCGTCCAAAAGTGTATGAAGTTATGCATAGAATTAAACCAAATTTTTATTTTAAGTTTTTGGCTATGGCAAGCAGGTCCTCCCTGAATTTGGAGAAAATTCGCCGGTAGGGGGCGCTGTAATAGCGATTTTTGTGCGATTTTTAATATTGTACCGTCCAAAAGTGTATGAAGTTATGCATAGAATTAAACCAAATTTTTATTTTAAGTTTTTGGATACGGCAAGCAGCTCCTCCACGAATTTGCAAAAAATTCGCCGTTAGAGGGCGCTGTAATAGCGATTTTTGTGCGATTTTGAATATTGCACCATCGAAAAGTGTATGAAGTTATGCATAGAATTGAACCAAAAAAAAAATTTAAGTTCTTGGCTATGGCAAGGAGGTCCTCCCTTAATTTGTAAAAAAATCGCTCGTAGAGGGCGCTGTAATAGCGACTTTTGTACAATTTTTGTGCCATTTTGAATATTGTACCGCCGAAAAGTATATGAAGTTATGCATAGAATTGAACCAAATTTTATGTGTTTATTTTTGGTCATGTCACGAAGGTCCTCCCTGAATTTGGAAAAATTCAGCCGGAAGGGGGCACTATAATTGCGATGTGTGTACCATTTTCATTATTGTACCATTGAAAAGTGTATGAAGTTATCCATATAATTGAACCAAATTTTTTGTGCATGTTTCTGGCTATGGCAAACAAGTCCTCCCTGAACTTGAAAAAATTCCGAAAGAAGGCGGCGCTATAATTCCGATCTCTCTGCCATTTTCATTATTGTACCATCGAACAGCGTATAAAATTATGCATACAATTGAACCAAAATGTTTGTGCTTGTTTTTGGCTTTGGCCAACAGGTTCTCCTTGAATTTGGAAATATTGTGCGGTAAAGGGGCTCCGTGCTAGCGATTTTTGTATACTTTTCTTGATTTTTCGTAGTTCTATTGTGCATCGGCGGCTCATGCAGCGGCGGGAACACGCTTCCTGCTATGCCGGCTATTCGCAAACAGCTGATAACGACAGAATAAGGAAAAATTAATAATTTTAACAAATATCATGATATAGATTAACTCGTTTTTAGCCCGTTTAATTGACTTGAGCAGAAATTTAAGATGAAAATCAAAGTTGGTATAGTATTGAACTAATAATATTGAAGTATTAACATGTGTAACTAAGTTTTGAAATATTAGGATGCATAAGATAGAAGAAAGTTTTGGGATTGGCACATCCAACTAGTTATTTGTTGAAAAGAAATGGCTCATATGATTAAAGGATTTAAAATCTAAATTAATGATGATGAAATTTCCTAATTAGAACCATACATTATTCATAGTAGTTTGAAATTTTGTGTATACATTTGTCAGAGTTTTTAAATTCGGTGTATAACTTTTATGGAGGGATTTTATATATGTGTTTCAATAATATAAAATATTTTTTTTAATATAAATTTTCTTTGTAAGCACATATTTGTTTTTATTATCTTTTAACTGTTACCTAGCAGCGAACTACACCTAAAAATATCGTAAATGTGAAAGTATGTGTAATTGTTTGAAGTTAAATCAAAGTCAAAAGGGACGAATTAATGCCTTTGTGTCTTTACACATAGATGGAATTTACCACAGAAATAAAGAAAGACTATGTTCTATTTATTTTGCTCAAATATTTTTCTTTTAAATTAAAAAGTTCACTATTTTCATAAGGAATAAATCGACATTTTGCTATGAAATTTAACAATCATTTTTCTTTCTTTTTTTTTTTTTTTTTTTTTTGCCGTTGCTACGAAAATTCAATCCCGGAATAAAAATTTATCCTAAACAGTTAATTTTGATTTGAAAGATTTTTATGTGCGAGAGGAAAATGAAATAAAAAATAGACATGAATACGCCTTCATATTAGAAATAAAGTGAAAATACGAAAAGAAGGTGAATTTGATCTCATATATCAAAAATAAAACGAATACACTTTGAGGTTGAAATAAAAGGGGCTTTGTGATATCGTTTGATATCACATATGTTATTCTTTATAGGTAATTAATATGATCCCTAGATAGTCAAAATTTAATATTAACTATCAATATAAAAATCCCCTTTCTATTTCTTTTTGCATATCTAAGTTTTAAAGTAATCTACTTTCCTTTTCACATTACTTTAACGTTCCCAGAAAACTCTCTCTCTGCTCTTTTATCTATGTAAATAAAATAAAAAAAAGAATATTATTCACAGTCATTTCTTTTCGAAAGATTCATTCTTTTCGCGTTGCATCTGCCTATAAAATTTCTCTCTGTCAGATTTTTAATTCGATCCTTTACTAAGAGATAGTCAAAACTTTGGTTAAACCAGCGGTTAGATAATAATATCCAGATGTACTTTTAAACTCAAGTCGCCTTTCAATTTACCGCACTCATTCCAATGCTATTGACAGCTTTCGGAATTCTTTCTTACTTTCTCACGGACTATCGCTTGGCTAATTATCGCCTATTAGGCTTTTCATCTAAATTTGATCTACCCCATGTATTCCAATGTAACGGTCACCCCTTGGCAAGATCTGTGTCTTACCCAATATCTATATATCGCCAAAACTTTACGAATGAAAATGTGAAACTCATCACTCTTTGCCCGCTTCTCAGAATGTAAGGATTAAGTTTTGATTGTGTGTAAGGGGGGTCACTCCCAAGGCACTTATGTGTCTCTTCAAATTTTCATTAAAGTTTCCTTATTATGCTACAAGTATTAGTGAATCTTCTGGATCTGAGTTTATTGTGTTGTTTGCGCATTCGTACTCCACTACGGAAAAATCTAAAAATCTCATTTAAGTAATTCAAATGATACTTCCATTTACTTATCAATATCTCAAGTTTTTTTAGGGAAGAAGACTCCTGCAACGAGAAACCCTCTCTTTCACAAACTTTGGTGCCGAAGGAAGAAGATTTTTTAAACTTGTAGCTGGGAGTGACCCTCGCTTTTATTCTGCATTTTACAAAAAAATTACGAGACTTCAGATTAATTAACTGCACGGAAGGACTAGATAAAAAGACTGTAACTAAGAAAAAGTGATTGAGAAACCTTTTCCCCTCCGTTCATCCGGGTTTTGGGGCCCTTTCGTTCGACCTTTAAGCACCGTCGTGCTGCTGTGTGATCGACCGTTGGTCAAATATCGCCGCTGTCAACTTGTGAAGTCGAAAAATATGGTTGTTGTTTCCAGATGGTACATTGTTTCGTTTTCTCCTGAGCTCGCCTGATAAGGATATAAGGAAAGGAAACGGAGTTTGCTTTAGATATGGAAAGCGATGATTAAAGAATGTTCGACTCGTGTGTCATTTTCGCCTGATCGGAGGATTTTCATCTTCTACTTGGGAAAAATAAAGTGTCAGTTTTTGAATAGTGCCTGTGCGCGCGATGTGTGTGAATCTGTTTTTGAGTATTCAAGAGTTCAAAGAAGTACTCGTGTACTTGCAAAAAAAAAAGTGTGAAACTGGATTGTGATTAAGATACGTGGTGTGATTTCAAGAATAATTGCTACACGGTTGATTAGTCATCGGTGTTCAAAATTTATTTGTGAAATATGTCTCATCAAGTTCGAAAATACAGTTGTCGCTCCCGTGATGTGATGTTTTTGTTAAATGTCTAGTTTTACGACATTTTTTATGCTTTACAGATATAGTAATGCTTCACATTTTTGAACTAAATTGTCAGTATAAAAAAAAAGTTTAAAAAAAATGGGTCTGTATATTTTATACAAATAATGTATAAATTACCTGGTTATGAATAAGATATTTAACGCTTTTATAGGAACGCACCTTGCGATTATGATTGTTTCTTTTCACTATTTATTTTGAGAACTGTTTATTATTTCTCTTGAAAAAAAAAGAAATGAAAACAAAAATAATTGATTGAAAGTACTCTTTTAAAGCCAATTTACAACTGTGTTACAATAGCCACGATACATTTACATATAACACAAACTGTGGCAATGAACAATTTTTTTTTTAAATTGAGAAAGTTATTCAAGTTATTCTATTTGTATGGTTATCTTTTATTTTACGTTTTAATGTGGTTCACAATCTTATTTTAGCTATTTGTTTATTTTACTGATGAGGAGTATTATTTTATTTTAGTAATTTGTTTCTTTTTACCCCAAGTTAGTATATCAGGAGGGAAGTTATGAAAACTGTTTTTTTTAACATACATTTTTTTCCCTGCATGGATGTCACTTGTTTAAACTATGCTAATAACACCTTCAGTATATTTAATTAGCTTTGAATGACAAGTAAGTTTTTATTACAAGGGTTATGTTTTTATCTACGCAGTGTTACATTTATGAAAACCAAAAAAAAATGGAAATTTATATTTAAATTTCAGTATTGTGTTTTTATTCGCGTATCATCAAGTATTTGGTTCTTGTGCAGAATATTTTAATTTGACTAGATGTGTTTAACATTTTTTTTATTTTTATCAAAGGTAAGTCTTTTTAAATATATATAGATGTTCGTTTCCCAGTGCTTTAAAAAAAAGTTTAATAATTAAAGCAATCTAGAAATATTTTATGTTTTCATATTTTATCATAATTTTTCGATTATGCTTATATTATTATTTCAAGTTTTTTTTTTTTTTTTGAAAATGTGATGGGTTTATATTTTGTGCATTTTATGTTATTAAATTCAAATGTTGTGTCATATAATATTGCGACAATTTTTGGTTACCCATATTTTTCTTTTTTCGAAAATTTAACTTTTCCCCATTTCGTTTTATATTTAAATTTCACGAATGCATTGGGTAAAAGAAAGAGAAGTGTGTAACAAATAATAATTTTGATTTTTTCGGTAGTGAGAATTTTTTTTTGTTGTAAAGTATTCAGAATTGTTCTCGAACCATTATTGATAGCAGTAGTCGCCCATGCATGCCCGTTTTAAAAATAAAATTACATTGTGGTTCAAAGATAATATTCACTTCTCCGGTTTATATCATTTTTGTTGAAAAGAACACTTTTAAGAAAGATTTGGATTTCTTATAGTTTTTTTTCAACTTTTTTTTTTCACAAGTACTTCATATGTTGGATATTTGTTTATGTTACACAAAATTTTCTCATTTAGAATACAATTTTGCCCATTCGTATACATACATTTCACTAGTTCATGAGTTTGGGGTTTCTTTTCCCCTCCTTTCACACACATGCTGTAAAATTTTTTTTCTCTCGATATATACAGCACTGTGAAGGATTCTAAAAAAAAAATCACTTTTTTTTAATATTTCACTTTTTATACACTTAGGTACATCTTATTGCTTCACCATATGGCATAAGTGATAATTTAATTCACATTTAACTTTAAAGTTAAAGGTTTGTTTTTTTAGAAATTAATTGTGTACTGCTTTACATATATATTTTCTTTCATCGGACTATTCGGCGCGCAAATGGTCGGATGATTGAAAATATATTGTTTTTGTGTGAAAATACTCTGATGTGGATCGTTTTTGTTTTTTTTTTCTTCACATGTAAAAGATTTTTTTTTAATCAGAAGGGTACACAGCAACACTATACACTTTTTACAACATTTACATTTCTTTAGATATTTTTTGGAAATTAGGTATAAAACTTTAGACAGTTGTTTAGATAGTTTTAGTTCAGAGGTTGAGTACAAGTGTTTACATTTTTATCACAGAAGAAACTTTTCCTGGTCACATTTGTCCTTTTCGCTTTTCTTTACTTAAAAGCACAGTTCTTTGTTTTTTTTTTGTTTGTTTTAACTTGAGGCTAAGCATTTTTGTACTTGTGATACAATGCTCTTGGTTCCATATGTACACAATGAGTTTGTGTTCATAGTTTAAACATCTGAGTTCATAGGTCATACAACTGAGTTCATAGGTTTTACAACTGAGTTCATAGTTCACTGAGTTCATAGAAAATACACTTTACACGAGTTCATAGATAAAACACTTTACACGAGTTCATAGTTCATTGAGGTCATAGAAAAAAACACTTTTACACGAGTTCATAGCAGTGTCAATTCTTTGTGTACTTCAGGGACCAATTGCACTATTATTTTTTCTCTTTCATGACAATACTTAGTTCATAGAATTTTTTTTCCTTACACATATTAGTTCATAGTTTGTTTTCTTTCTTGTGATTTGTTTTGCATATTAGTTCATACCAATTTTGTTTCGGTAGACACTTTTCTCCATTGTAATAATATTTTTGTTAGACACATGAGTTCATAGCAAGTTTCATTCTTTTACACACACTTTAGTTCATTGTATTACTTTTACACTAGTCAGTGAAATACCCCTACACATTATTTCTTTGAAATAATTTTTCACTTTTGTTCATTGATATACTTAGATTGCTGTATTCATTTACACATGCAACTATGTCGTTTAATTTTACCTTTGTTCACTGACACACATTCCTTCGATACTCGTATACATCGTTAGTTCATTGAGATTTGCTTACATTTTTAGTCATGCATATATGTTTGTTTGTTTTTAAACATTGCATACTGAATTGAAAATATTCATTTTCTTTCAAGTTTTTGAACCTTTGCACATTAACATGCTTTTTGTATGTTTGTTTTTATGTCTCACTATACCAGGACTACTTTTAATTTTACATGATACATTGCAACATAAACATTTATTAAACTTTACATTTTGCATACACTTAATTTTTTGCTTTTTAATATTTTGTTATGTAGTGACATTCTCATGTCACCATCACTTTGTTTAACAACAAAGATTTCTCAGTATAAAGGAAACTACCTCTTCACATACTATACATATTTTTTTTTTTTTTTTAGGCTCATGATTTTTTTTTCTTTTCTAGTTTTATGTTACACCAGGTTTTCATCATTAAACTTTCTCACATTTTAAAAGTTACCAGTTATTAAATTATCGTTTAATTTCTTGGTTCTAAATACCATGACACAGTAATGTCATCATCACTTTGCCTAATTGCAAATTGACAGTTTGGCATTTTTTCACAGTTACATAATTTTAATCCTTCACTGATATTTTAAGCCAACTCTATACTTTTGTAGCAGTTGCTTTTCTCTTTTGTCATATACTTTTTCTACAATCACATAATACTTTTCCTTTTCTCAAATAATACTTTTAAAGTGTTTTTTTTTTTCGATACACACCACTTTTAAATTATACAAGCCAGACGATGTGTTTTAAAAGAAAAACAGTTACTTTAAATCACAAATGCTGTTCAGTTGCAGTAAATTGTTAGGAATTTCCTCATCTTTATCCACAGTACAGATACTCACTAACACAATGTCATCTTGACATATTAATAAGCTAAATCATTGATAAATAAATGGGCTCACTGCATGAGGTATTTGTAGTTGCTATTAGTAGATAACGACTACTACTCACAAAAAAAAAATGAGAATTTTTTTTAAATATTTTATATTTTGATATTAGATACAGTTCTTTTGTTTTGTAATCTAATCATCTCTTTTGTTTTTCTAATCACTGCACTCAGAAATTGGGTTCAATTTAAAATTAGGGTCCTATGGCCACACACTTCATTTGTTCTGAGAGACACTCCTGAAAGGGTGCCCAATTACATTTCTGTGCCCATCTATATCGCTTATTCATATTTTATAAATATTATTTAGCTATTTTACATACTGTATGTTAATTAGTTATATGTTGTGTTTATTTTTTTTGTCCACTTATTTTTATGATCTGAAATGGATCAAGATTTTGAGAAGAATTATAGAGCTCCTTTTAAAGCTTCTTACTGGTCACGACAACCAGTTTCTAACAAATATTTGCAAATTTATTGATAATGGTACCTTATTTTAATGTGACGTCACAAAATACAAAACAGGTAAAAAAAAAAATTCCTGTTGTTGAATTAATATGTGCACAAGTACAGTAAAGAATACTGTTTATTAAAACATAGTCTATAAGACTAGTTCACGTGAACCTTTTTGAACTTCTACTGAGCCTTTATAAAAAAGGACATTATGAAGCATATTTAAGTCATGACATATATAATCATATATATATATATATTTGCAATTTCAAGATATTGTTTTGTATTGTTTCATGTAAGGTTTTTATTATTTCTTTGGAGAAGACACAGATTTTTTTTTTTTTTTTCTCTTTTCCCTTCCCCATCTCTGGGCATTCAAGGCTGGTTGGTTTTTGGGGGGAAATATGTGATATCGTTTGATATCACATATGTTATTCTTTATAGGTAATTAATATGATCCCTAGATAGTCAAAATTTAATATTAACTATCAATATAAAAATCCCCTTTCTATTTCTTTTTGCATATCTAAGTTTTAAAGTAATCTACTTTCCTTTTCACATTACTTTAACGTTCCCAGAAAACTCTCTCTCTGCTCTTTTATCTATGTAAATAAAATAAAAAAAAGAATATTATTCACAGTCATTTCTTTTCGAAAGATTCATTCTTTTCGCGTTGCATCTGCCTATAAAATTTCTCTCTGTCAGATTTTTAATTCGATCCTTTACTAAGAGATAGTCAAAACTTTGGTTAAACCAGCGGTTAGATAATAATATCCAGATGTACTTTTAAACTCAAGTCGCCTTTCAATTTACCGCACTCATTCCAATGCTATTGACAGCTTTCGGAATTCTTTCTTACTTTCTCACGGACTATCGCTTGGCTAATTATCGCCTATTAGGCTTTTCATCTAAATTTGATCTACCCCATGTATTCCAATGTAACGGTCACCCCTTGGCAAGATCTGTGTCTTACCCAATATCTATATATCGCCAAAACTTTACGAATGAAAATGTGAAACTCATCACTCTTTGCCTGCTTCTCAGAATGTAAGGATTAAGTTTTGATTGTGTGTAAGGGGGGGTCACTCCCAAGGCACTTATGTGTCTCTTCAAATTTTCATTAAAGTTTCCTTATTATGCTACAAGTATTAGTGAATCTTCTGGATCTGAGTTTATTGTGTTGTTTGCGCATTCGTACTCCACTACGGAAAAATCTAAAAATCTCATTTAAGTAATTCAAATGATACTTCCATTTACTTATCAATATCTCAAGTTTTTTTAGGGAAGAAGACTCCTGCAACGAGAAACCCTCTCTTTCACAGGCTTGTGTTATGATATTAATTCTTATTATTAAAAAAAAAAAAAGTTACTAATATCTCATGGTTTATCGTCTGCACACAGCTAACAGAACTGTTAATTCTTAATCGAAAATTCCAATGAGAAAAAAAAACTTTTGAAGAGCAAATATATAGTAAATATCAAAATTATGCACCGCAAAATTATCGCTGTCGAAAATGACGTCATTGTATCGGGAAATAAATATTTTCATCCTTAAAAACCAAGCATTAACTAGATTGCCTGAAAAAATGTTTTTTGACGGGTGTTACTTCTTAATGCCGCCTCATTTCAGAAAATATGAATGAAAATTATTTTATTTTTAAAGGAAATTACATTTTCATTCATAAAACCTAAACGTTTAATATAATTGCGCCAATGTAAATCATTTTCTGTGTTACCAGTATTGAAAAATAAGGCTCGGAAGTGTAAAAAGAAATCTAAGATTTGCGCTAACCATTGGCGCAATCAATAAAAAGTTACGTATGTAAATTAATAAGACCACGGAGGGTTCAGGGGGGGCTTTTATTATTTAAAAAATATACCAGAATTAACAGCTCATGAAAATTTCGAAATATCCTTCCATAACGTTTTTAACGTAATGCCTCTAATGTCTGAAAACTTCGTATTTTTTATTCTTATAAATAATTACATAATTTGAAAACTTTAAATTGCGGTTTGCAGGAAACTGAATATTGCCAAAGTGAGTCTAAAAACAATGACTTGCAGAGCTGACGTTGAGGCTCCCGATCTGCAGATTTACTAGTCCTATAGTCTAGAAAAGATAATTTACAATGAAATAGTATTTAAAAGAAATTTCTTTGTAACATTTTCTTGCACAAAAATTGAAAAAAAAAAAAAGCAAATCTCTCCCTCCCTATACTACATGTGTGGTATTATAAAGAATTTCTTATTATTATAACTCAATTTTAACAGAAACAGAACTTTTTATGTTACACAGATATATGACAAATTTGAACTTTTTTTTCATTTACCAAAGAATTAAATGGAATGTTTGTAAAATATATTGTGAGATATTTATATTTATTCATATGTTTAATAAGTGTGCAGTGGCTACATGTGGAATATTGCTTTTTTAAGGTTTTGGACACTTTAGTACAGTTTTGGACAGTAAAAACCACATGTCCTGTCCAAAACTAGTTTTGGGCGTCCAAAACCCCAACCCTGATTGAAAAGTGTATGAAGTTATGCATAGAATTGAACCAAATTTTTTGTGTATGTTTTTGACTATGTCAAGCAGGTTATCCTTGAATTTAGAAATATTCCGCTAAAATGGAGTACTGTAATAGCGATTTTTGCGTAATTTTCTTGATTTTTCGTAGTTTTGTTGTACACCGGGAACTTCGCATCATGGTAAGCCGGCTATTCGCAAACAGCTGATGTACAACAGAATAACGGAAAACTTGATTTTAATAAATATCCTGATCTGGATTAACTTGTTTTTACTCCGATTTATTGATGGAAGCAGAAATTTAAGATGAAAATCAAAGTTGGCATAGTATTGCATTTTGAAATATTAAGGTGTATTAGATAGAAGAAAGTTTTGGGATTGGCACATCCAACTACTTATGTAAATTATTAATGTATTTTTATGAGGCAAGTTTCATTGAATAGTTCAAAAAAAATTTATCTCTTCATTTTTATGCATATTTAGTTATGCATTATTAATTATTTACTTGACCTTCATTTTTATTATTTTACTTAATTATTTTATTATTTTACTTTATTGTAAGCATTCATTAGAATTTCCAGTGCAATTGCTACATTCGAATTAGTGTTTAAAAACGTCAGTGACCAGGAATTTTCAAAATTCTAAAATCTGCACAATTTCTAGTCCTATGATATGCCGATTTAAAGGAATCTAATATATTTTTTTAAGCTTCCATTCCCAGTTATGTTTGTTACAACGTTTGACTTTTAGAAAGTTTCATTTATGAGAAAACTGCTATTGTTTTCCATATGAATAAACTGTTGAATAATTTTACACAAACAGTCACTTTAAACTAAGGTTTATATCAAGCATTAGCATTTTTGTGTAGATGAAGAATAGTTTTATTTGAGATGTAATTTATAAAATTATGGAAAGATTAACCGTTAAACGTTTAACGTTAAAGTACCCCCCCCCCCAAAAAAAAAAAAAAAAAAAAAAATATATATACAGTGTCTCACATAAGTGATGGGACACTTGTGCTTTACAAAAGGAAACTAATCAAATAAATTAAAAAAACATGTACACATTTTTTTGTGGGTGTGTTTCATACTTAAATTTAGTAAAGATTATTACATAACATACATTTTGTCAAAATATTAAAATATTAATTTAATAAAAATACAAATGTTTAGAACGGAGCAAAAAATAGCTCACATAAGTGATGGGACACCATTATATATGCAACAAAAATCGTCTGAAATAAGCAATAAAAATATTTTTGGGGGTTTTATTTTTACTTAAAAGCAATTGGCAATAATTTATAAAATCGTCTGCAGTATTTCTCTCCAGTTTGTTTTGGAATTTTTGTGTTTTTTAGCTCTGTGTAGCCATGAATGCTAAACGAAAAGAAACTTCGCCTGAAATTCGAAAATTAGTTATTAATTTGCATATTGAACGTGGAAAATCTATTAGAAAAACTGCAGAAACAGTTAACTTGAGTCGTTCAACAGTTTTCAATATCATTAAACGATATAAAAAGAATCATATGATTCAGGATAAAAGAAGACCTGGCCGACCATCAAAGCTATCCAATGGAATAAAGCGAATTATCGTTCGAAATATTAAAAAAAATCCAAGAAATAGTGCTCCAAAAGTTGCTGCTGATTTACAAGCATTATATGGAATAATTGTTAATCCTGAGACTATTAGAAGGGTAATTCGATTTGCTGGATATCACGGTATAGTAGCCAGGAAAAAATTCTTCGTAAGTGAAAAGAATAGAAAACTCAGACTAGCTTTCGCGAAATCCAACATAAATAAGAATTCTGATTACTGGAATAAAGTTATATTTGCTGATGAGAGTAAATTTAATATATTTGGTTCTGACGGTAGAATCTTGGTGTGGAGAAAACCCAGGGAAGAATTTCGCAAACAGAACTTGGTACCAACAGTAAAACATGGTGGATGAGGAGTTATGGTATGGGGGTGTATGTCGTCCGCTGGAGTTGGTAATCTTGTTTTAATTGACAATATAATGGATCAGTACAAGTATATTGATATTTTAAAGCAAAATTTGAAATCTTCAGCACGAAAATTGAACCTTCATAACGATTTTAAATTCTACCAGGACATTGACCCCAAGCACACTGCTCTGAACGTTAGACTCTGGCTGCTATATAACTGTCCTGAAATAATAAAAACACCACCACAATCTCCAGACTTAAATCCCATAGAGAATATTTGGCAAGAATTGGAATCAAGAATTCGCAAACACACCATTTCTTCGAAACAACAACTAAAATCGGTGCTTCAAGAAGAATGGGGTAAAATCACTCCAGAAATCACAAAAAAATTAGTCGAATCCATCCCAAAAAGATTAAATCATGTTTTAAAAGTAAAAGGAAATCCAACAAAATATTAAAACCTTTTAAAAAGTAAAATTTTTGGATAAATATTTGATGGAAAAGTAAGTGTCCCATCACTTATGTGAGCCATTTTTTGCTCCGTTCTGAACAATTGTATTTTTACTAAATTAATATTTTAATATTTTGACAAAATGTATGTTATGTAATAATTGTTACTAACTTTAAATATGAAACACACCCAAAAAATTTTTGCACATGTTTGTTTATTTATTTTATTGCAGTTTCTTTTTATAAAGCACAAGCGTCCCATCACTTTTGTGAGACACTGTATATATATTACAAAGGAAAATATTACAAAAATCCAAATTTTCACCAGAACTCAAAAGCATGAAAACGAAAAGAGATTCTTCGCAAGGCTGTGAGTCATAACACGTTATCTAATATATAAAAATGAAAATTTGTCTGTCTGTAATGCTATACAAACAGTTTGGAAGCGAGAATTCTGAAATGTTACATACATGTGTATTAAAACACGGCCGAGGCAACTAAAGTAATCAGGAATCGAAATAACTTATAGTTCATTTTTAATTAATAAAACACCACAAATTTAACAGCATTTTCCTATCAGATTTAACCATTTTTTGTTATAGCAGTTGCCAAAAATTAAAAATCCACAATAAAATTCTTACCACAAAAATTACTTTTCTATTGCAAGACGCATTGCATATTACATACGCCATACTTCACTAAAAAGACGATAATTCTTTTACCTCACATGCAAATAATTATAGATATACATATTACTTACTCCACGTTGCAATAATAAGAAGCTTTAGCGGGTATTACGATAATTCTTTTACCTCACATGCAATTAATTAGACATTATTTAATTGTGCTTAATTATTACAAATTTTTAAAAATAAACACATTTTATCAGAAACATCAACAAAACTTTTTATTCTATTTATTCCCTTATTCCAAAGATATCATTTTATCGTCTGCTGCCATAGTAACACGATTAATTAAATTTCATTAACAAAAGAAAAAGGCATAGTAGTAGAAAAATATTTTACTAAATCGAATAGTTATTCTTAATTTTGGTTTTAGAATTAAATTCATAAATGCATAGAACGGGTTTAACAGCTAGTCATTAATAAAATTAAAGTGATAAGTGAGAAATAAATATTTGATTGATTTAAAACGATGAAAGATTGCTCATTCAGTTCGAATGAGCAATGAGTTCGGAAGCTCGAACTCATTTCGTTCGAATACCTTATATGTGATTATATATAATTTTTGTATATATATTTTTGTATATATAATACTAGGGGGCTCTGCTCCCTACGAGCTACGCTCGCCAACCCCCGTTTTGACACCCCAGATTCTAAAAGCGCGCTAATTTCACCAGCTTTAAAAAGATTGAATTATAATGTAAAAAAACAGTGGCGATGTTCCTGTAAACGGGCTTTCATTCATTTTCCTTTGATTTGAGATTTTAAGTTCAAATCAGTCGCTGCCAAGAGATACAATGGCTATTTTCGTCTTTAATTAAAAGAAAAAAATAGTTAAAAATTAGAAAATAAGCTAATGTACAGTCGTGGAAAAAAAAGTAAACACCCCCTACTAACTCCTCAAAAAATTATCGTAGAAGAAAGTTACTGGTACCGAACGATTGGAAATAAAGCCTACTTTTAAATGATGCATAAAAAATATTTTTTAATTCTAACGTACGGCTCTTATGCATACAATCATATGATATTCTGCTAAAAGAATGGCCAACGTGCGGGTTGAAGCGCCCTCATTATTTACCAAAATGCAACTTGCGTTTTCGGCGAGTAATGCCTATTAAGTTTTCCCTCCACCTCTTTTTATTCCTTGTCTAAAATATATAAAAAATATCTCTCGAAGTGCTGGAAATTTGAATTTAAAATGGAAATAAATCTTCAAAATATGAGTCAAATTAAAAAAAATAAATGCAGTCTGCACATCGGGAACTTCTAATGTATAAAATGATCTAAAAATGTTTAAATCCCTATGCAAAGTTTTTGCCCCTATAAAACTTTTTTAATGGAATGATTTTGACCAACTTTAACATTAAATATCTCTTAAAATAATTATTCGATTTAAAAACTGTCTGCATCAGCGTGTTTGCCAAACGTTTCTCTATAATTTCACCAATTTTCATAATTTTGTATGAAACAGTTTTCTTAATATTAACGAAGGAAGATCAGTCGGTACCAGCTCGTAAAAAATCTGGATGCCGGTGTAGCGGGAAGATTTACGCAGATTTTCATTGGTCTATTTCCAAATCGTTACTTTTTTATACATATACTAGGGGGCTCGGCCCCCTACGAGCTACGCTCGCCAACCCCCCGTTCAGACACTGCAGTCTCTAAAAGCACGCTAATTTGATCGGCTTTAATTGAATTTTTTTGGAAGATTGAATTATAATTAAAAAAACAAAGGCGATCTCCCTATAAACGGGTTTCTATTCATTTCTCTTTGATTGGGGAATTTTACGGAAAAATCAGCTGCTGTTAAAAGATACAATGGCATTTCAAAATCATCTACCGGGTGTCCCAAAAAGGACTGACTGATTTTAAAATTCAATAACTTGCAAACGGTGACAAATATTTAAAAAATTCTTGCAGGAGGGTTATGCATAAGGTCAAAAGTTTTATTACAGTGATTTTCGATTTTAGTTCTAATTACTAACAATAGATGGCGCTGTAAGCAATAGTCGCTAAATACAGGCTCGATTTCTGGTCCTTTCTCTTGTTCCATGCTGAAAAAGGAGATGGAAATGTATTATCCGGGCCACGAAGTACCAAAAATCGAGCTTGAATTCAGCGTCTATTGATCGCAGCGCCATCTATTGTTTGTGATTCGAACTAAAATTGAAAATCACTGTAAAAAAACTTTTGACCTTATGCATAACCCTCCTGAAAGAATTTTTTAAATATCTGTCACCGTTTGCAAGTTATTGAATTTTAAAATCAGTCAGTCCTTTTTGGGACACCCGGTAATATAAAATGAATTAAGTAAACAGAGTCTTTGTCTCCCGGTATTTTTTAACAAAGCGAAAAGAAAGTCCTTTTAAATAAAACATTTTAAATATATCGTTTTTAATCTGACGTAATTTTCACCAAACTTTTCTTTCCCTTTTTAATATTCACGTGAAAATGCTTTTATTAGAAATGAAATATTATTTGCGCTGCCCCCCAAAAAAAAAAAAAAAAAAAAAAAGTTGAAAAGTTCATCTCAAAATATCAAGTAAATGTCTCGCGCTATTTTTAAATTTAAACTACTATTTTGCAATATTATTTTTTGTTCATTTTACGTAATAAGTGTAATGTGACGTAAATGTGATGTAATTTCTCCTATTTAAGACTTCTAACGCATGTTAATGAATTTATTACTTTACAATATCCTTTCTCTGTTAAAATTCACGTGTAATTATAGATGAAGTAATTTTCAATAAGTTCCTGCTTTTTATACGTAATTATTTAAACGTAATTATTATAAAAACATTTTAAATATATCGTTTTTAATCTGACGTAATTTTCACCAAACTTTTCTTTCCCTTTTTAATATTCACGTGAAAATGCTTTTATTAGAAATGAAATATTATTTGCGCTGTCCAAAAAAAAAAAAAAAAAATAGTTGAAAAGTTCATCTCAAAATATCAAGTAAATGTCTCGCGCTATTTTTAAATTTAAACTACTATTTTGCAATATTATTTTTTGTTCATTTTACGTAATAAGTGTAATGTGACGTAAATGTGATGTAATTTCTCCTATTTAAGACTTCTAACGCATGTTAATGAATTTATTACTTTACAATATCCTTTCTCTGTTAAAATTCACGTGTAATTATAGATGAAGTAATTTTCAATAAGTTCCTGCTTTTTATACGTAATTATTTAATTCTAATTTGAAAGTTTTTCTTTTCTGTTTATAATAGTCACGTGTAAATAAATTTTTAATTTGAAGCAAACATTATTGTTTCCGTTGTTTATACAGTTTGGCAACAGGTTAAATTAGTACAATTTTCTGAAATAAGTAAAAAAATATCTCTCGAAATGCTGAAAATTTGAATTTAAAATAGAAATGAAACCTCAAAAAATGAGTCAAATTAAAAAAATAAATTAATTCTGCACACCGGGAAATTATAACGTATAAAATGATCTAAAAAGTATTAAATTCCGATGTATAGTTTTTGCTCCTATAAAACTTTTTTAATGGAACGATTTTGTCCAACTTTAGCATTAAATATCTCTTAAAATAACTCTTCGATTTGAAAACTGTCTACATCAGCGTGTTTATCAAACATTTCTGTATAATACTACCAATTTTCATATTTTTGTATGCATTATTTTTCTTAATATTAACGAAGAAAGACCTCCGGTCACAAAAAATTCAAAACCGGCGGCGGCGGCGGCGGTGACAGCGGGAGTTACTTTTTTTTAGAATAGAGAGACTAGGGCGGCTCCGACCTCCTGCTCGCTACGCTCACCAACCCCGCTTTGCTATTTTATGCGATACTAATTTAATTAATTATTTTTTGCGATGCTAATCGCTTTGCGATTCCGTTCAGTATCGCGAAGCAATCCCTATTTTCTAGCCAATCCCAAACGTAATTGTTTCGCGATTCCATTCTGGATCGCTTCGCAATTCCTCATTTTATATGCATTCAATTTTTAGATTCCACTTGGTATAAACGCGCTCCTCCCCAACTACTGACAATTTTATTTCCTTATCTCCAAGCACATAATCATTAGAGTTTGCAGAGTTTCATAATTATAAGAATTATTAAACATAAAAACATTAAAAAAAGGTAGAAAGATATAATACAATGTACGGGTGTCCCAAAGAGGACTGACTGATTTTAAAATTCAATAACTTGCAAACAATGACAGATATTTAAAAAATTCTTGCAGGAGGGTGATGTATAAAGTCAAAAGTTTTTTTTACTGTGATTCTGGATTTTAGTTGGAATTTCAAACAATAGATGCGGCTGAGAGTGGTAGGCACTCAGTCGAGGCCGAAACTGACGTCACTCAGTATTGATGCGAACGAAGGAGAAGGCCGTGGAGTGGGTCTCATTTGATAATGCTATCTTGCTCTTAGGGCACAATTCTGAACTCAGTCGATATGATTTCGATTTTGTTTGTGTCAGCAGAGAGATAGAAGAAAATAGTGTTTCCATGGAAACAACTTCTTGTAAAGCGAAATGTGCAGCAACTTTCAAAATACCGGTTTTTATAATTTTTTACATTCCAAGAATGTTAGGATTTTTTAAAACTGGGTATTTTCTTTATCAATCAAATAATTTTTTCCCTTTTAAGACTTTCCAACATGGTTGAAAAGTATTTATGCCCTCAATTTTTCTGGTCGTCTGTCTCTCTTCCTTTTTTCCGTGCTCTAACTCGCGTAAATATATTCGAATTGCTGTGTAATTTATATACTTTATTGAGGTTCACCATGGCGTATTCGGTATTGAAAATGAAGTGCGTGGCACCTTATGGTTCATTTACAGGGACACTCAAAATAATTCCATTACATTACAGTCTATGGAGAAAACGCTTGCGGTGTATTTTAATGATGTCACACTATTCCAAACATATCGAAACAGATATTAGTCACTGAGGTACACTACAAGATGCTTACTATAGAATCGTGTGTGTAGCATTCATAGTTCATTGCCAGGCACACACTAAAGAATTCGGTTACCGTACTGTCTATTAACAATAGGTGTTGGAAGTGAGTTTTCAATTACTGTACGTTTTGTAAATCTTAACTAATTTTTTAGCTATTACTTGGTGCGTATAAATTCTATAACAGATCACATACATGGCAGAACAAAAGATTTCGAGTGCATTTCCTTTTATTGATGGAAATTGTTGAAGAGGAATTTTTAACTATGCTATGCGTTCCCTAACTGAACTAAATTTTTGTGCATGAAAACAACGATGAAAGATTGCTCATTCAGTTCGAATGAGCAATGAGTTCGAAAGGTCGAACTCATTCAGTTCGAATACCTTATATGTGATTATATATAGTTTTTGTATATATATATTTTGTATATATAATATATATACAATGTACGGGTGTCCCAAAAAGGACTGACTGATTTTAAAATTCAATAACTTGCAGACGGTGACAGATATTTAAAAAATTCTTGCAGGAGAGTGATGTATAAAGTCAAAAGTTTTTTTTACTGTGATTCTGGATTTTAGTTGGAATTTCAAACAATAGATGCGGTTGAGAGCGGTAGGCACTCAGCCTTGATGCGAAAGAAGGAGAAGGCCATGGAGTGGGTCTCGTTTGGTAATGTAATCTTGCTCTTAGGGCCCGATTCTGAACTCAGTCGATATGATTTCGATTTTGTTGGCGTCGGCAGAACGATAGAGGAAAATAGTATTTCCATGGAAGCAACTTCTTGGAAAGCGTATGTAGTATATTTCAGATCTGTAGAATATACAGGGCTGCACAAAAGAAATCGGATATTTTTCTGGCTATTGAATTCCTGAAATTGGGTTTTCAAATATGTTATTCTTCTCCCAAATGTTTTATTTATACATCATCTTTCACCTTATTAAATGGTGGAGGTTTGTTAAAGCAGTCTGAAAGTGTTGGAAAGTGTTACATAATCAAAAGTACGCCGTTACATTATGGCCTATGAGAATAAATGGATAGCAGTCTATTTTAAAGATGTTACACAATTTCAAATTTTTAAAATGGATATAAAGCACTGTAGAACGCTACAAGAAGTTTACTATCGAACATTGAATGTGTTGAAATCATAATTCATTTACAGGATCACTCAAAATAATTTCATTATAGGATTGGAGAAATTTGTTTATGGTGTGTATTATTCATGCCGCACTGTGAAAAACATAGTGAAGTTGATTTACATTTATGAAATGCATTAAAGTACGCTTTCTGTGTAATATGCAATGGAAATCATTTATTATTCGTTTACAGGGTCACCCCAAAAAATTCATTTACATAATGGTCTACGGGAAAAACGGCTTGCAGAGTATTTTATTTATGTTACGCTATTTCAAATATAATGAAAGAGCTATAAATTACTGAAGTTCACTGCAAGATACTTGTTTTATAATATAATGTGCATAACATTTATCTTTTATTAAAGTGACGAAAAAAAAAAAAGATTTCCTTACAGTACTGTTTCCAGAGTACTGTACATGAGCGATAATTGCTGGAAGTGCGCTTTCAGTTATGGTATGTGTTTTATAAAATATTGTCGCACATTACACGGTGTACATTATGCTATAGATCATACACAGGGCTACACAAAAAAATCTTAATCATTATTGAGTATGAGAATGAATTTATTAAGAGTTTTTTAATAGTTACGCATTTTAATAATATCATATACAGGTCTACGCTAAGAAATGAATACATGGCCGCTGACGCAGGAAAATTTCTGGAATTGTTATTTCAGAAGTTTTAAGCATGTTTTTGTCTGAATTAAATTTTAGTTAATTATTTGACTTGTAAAAAATCTAAGCAGGTCTGTACAAAAAAAAAAAAAAAAAAAAAAAAAAAAACAAACAAACAAACAAACAAAAAAAAAAAACATGTTTCCGTGTATTAGAAGAAATTGCTGAAGGTGAATTTTCAACTCTGTTATGTATTTTCTTATTAAACTAAATTTTTGAATACTATGTAGTATATATACAATTTTAGAGTGTTTCTATTACAGGGCTTCAACGAAAGAAGAGGGAGTACTTTTTAGGTTATGGATAATAGTTACTGAAATCCTGTTTTCAGATGTATTATGCGTTTTCTGAAATGTTTAATTAGATATATTCTTTCAACTTATTAAATGGCGAACTTATTGTGGCGTTTCAAATGTATACGGAAGTAAAATTAAAACGAATTATTTTGAGTTGCGATAATTTTCGTTTGCATTTTTACGTGATACATCCTTTTGAGATGATTTTGATTACTTCTTCTTAAAGCATCACCTGTAAAAACTTATTTATCGCCTTCAAGCACTTACATAATGTCGTAAATGAAATTAAAATTAAAAATATAAAGAATGCGTTTTCAAATATTTATCTCACTATTTATTTATCAGAAATACAAAGTTCTTTCAAAAATAACAAATTATTATTACAAACTAAAGATACGCACACAGAATATCAACTAAACTGCATAAAGAAAGTTTTAAGAATAAAAAATCAGAAATGACAATATTGATTGAATACGTTAAGGTGTCACTATTTTTAATAGAGAAATTAATAAAGACAATAAAGTTAATAAAGAAATGCTGCGCGAAATAACAAAATAAAATATTTTCAAATATTTTCGAACATTTCAAAATTCTAAAAAATAACTAATCAATAATAGTCCAGGCAATAGAGACCGTATAGGGGCTCTACCTAGCAAAATTCATGGTAGTTCTGGAGAAAGGTTTACTATATATTTTTGGGTCGCTGAATCCGAATTTTTAACTTCCCACCAAAATTTCCCTCGGCAACCCTCCCAAATTTTGGAAAAATTCCCCCCAAAAAAGGTTTTTATTAAAAAAATCAATTTTTTTATTGTTTAGGGGAAAAGTATATAGAAATTCAGAAAGTAGACAAAATTTGCAACAAATTAGATATATGACATTATGACTTAGGATGAAGGGGAAGGGGGGATCTGCCTCGGAACATGCGCGCGGTGCTGCGTGAACTGAGTTGCGCAATTCCACTTAACCACTCACACGTTTACATTCGCCCTCCCATCTCCCCTCCGAACTTTCTCTATAAGGTTTACTTTAAGTTTTTTGGGTCGCTGAATCCAAATTTTTATCTCCCCCCCAAAATCCCCCCCCCCGAAACACCCCAAACAGTTGTTTTTAACTTAAATTTCTTATTGTTTTAGAGGAAAACCATTACGAAATTCAGAAACTATACAAAATTTGCAACAAATAGGATATATGACATTATGACGTAGGATGAACGGGGAGGGGGAGGGCTGCCTCTGAACATGCACTGCGGCGCTACGTGCACTAAGTTATGAAGTTCAAACAATAGGGGATTTTACCTGGAAAAATTAATACTAGTTCTGGATTTCGTCTCACTTTATGTTTTTTGGATAGCTGAATCCGAATTTGTAACTTCCCACCAAAATATCACCCAGCAACTCCCCCCCCCCCAAAATTGATTTTTTGAAAAAATTTGGTTTTTGAGAAAAGCGCGCGGGGAATGTTCCGAGGCAGCCCCCTGTCTCCCCGTTTATCCTACGTCATAATGTCATATATCCTATTTGTTGCAAATTTTATCTAGTTTCTGAATTTCGTAATGCTTTTCCCCTAAAACAATAAAAAATTTAAGCTAATAACAACTATTTTGGGGGAATTTCGGGGGGGAGGGGGAAGTTTGTGGGTAAGTTAAAAATTCGGATTCAACGACCCAAAAAACTTAAAGTAAACTTTATAAGGAAAGTTCGGAGGGGAGATGGGAGGGCGAATGTAAACGTGTGAGTGGTTAAGTGGAATTGCGCAACTCAGTCCACGCAGCACCGCGCGCATGTTCCGAGGCAGATCCCCCCTTCCCCTTCATCCTAAGTCATAATGTCATACATATAATTTGTTGCAAATTTTGCCTACTTTCTGAATTTCTCGATACTTTTTCTCTAAAACAATAAAAAAATTGATTTTTTTAATAAAAACCTTTTTTGAGGGCATTTTACCAAAATTTTGGGGGGTTGCCGGAAGAAATTTTGGTGGGAAGCTACATATTCAGATTCAGCAACCCCAAAAACATAAAGTAAGCCAATTTTCAGAACTACCATTAATTTTGCTAGGTAAAATTCCCTATTGCCTGGACTATAAACTTATGTAACTAAAGTAATTAACCAAACAGTTAAGAAAAATTAAAATAATAAATTCAACTTCATGAAATTCTTTAAACATATCAACTCTTTAAAATTGAAATTGAAAAGAATGTGAATACCTCTATTAAAGGATGAAAGGGCAAAGACCAAAAATTAGATGCTCACAGTCACATTACTTCACAGTCTTCGGGCTCGGGTTCAGAGTAAAAATTTTATTTACTTAAAAATTTGAAAGAAAGTGAAAAAAAAATGGTGTTTAAGAAATAAGAATGTGGATCACGTTTATAAGTAACTTGAATAATAACTAATTCATATTAAGTAGAAATGTGTATATATTTTTAAAGAATTTGGAACTTTTAGCCCTCATATGGTTGCAACTTAGTAGTCGTAAAAGTGAAATTTATTCACATAGCAGTTTTAGATAGGGTCTATGCATATATAACGTTATCAACTTTTTGGCACTTTTGGGCCCCCTTCCCCCCTTACGATATCATACGTTATACTGCTTCGAACCCCTCCCCCCACCCCCTCAATGATATCGTTATCAATGTCTAAAAATTCTTTTGATGTTTTGAATTTATTTCTTTTGTTTGGAGTGATATATAAAAATGGTTACATTTATTTTTCGTATACTTTATTGATTCAAATGAAGAGAAGTCAGTAAAATATCACATTATATATGAAATAACTTTATATCAAATAACATTTAAAAGAAATAGTTACTATTTATAAGTATTTTATAATAGCTTTTTGTTACATAATGCATTAAACAGTAATTATGTCTTCTTGCGCTTGCCTTTCACCGAGGGGGAGGGCAGATAGAACTTCTTATCAACAAAACAGGTGGACAACATCCTTTCTCTTTCTCTTTTATTTACTAGTAAATTCAAGTATCATTTCAAATACACTTTGCATATGGTTTATCGAACAGTGGATTATATACGCATACACTTAACCCAGCATTACACGCGCGAGAAAAACGAACGGGATTACTCGCGCTGGGTATGTCATACCCATGGTGGTTTCTTCAAAATTTTTTCCATAAAATCTATATAAAACATAAAACACTAGGAAAAAAGAAGGGATAATAGAGTTTTAAACAGATATTAAACACGTTACTTACATTTATTTTGTACATTCGCTGCGTCTATCTATATTGAATGCACGCGCGAGAAAAACTGCCGGTTTTAATCGCTCTGGGTATGTCATACCCATGGCGATTTTTTCCAATATTTTTTCCTTAAAATCTACATAAAACATAAAACACTACTTAAAAGAAAGGGATAATATAGTTTTAAAGATATATTAAAAATGTTATTTACATTTATTCTGCAAATTTCCTGCGTCTATCTGTACTCAGAGCTGTTAAAGAAATGCTCGCGCTGAGTGTCAGATACCCATATGTGGTGATTACGATAGATCTATATTTCGAATTATTTAACTGCTTTTCCCACTCTAATATTATGACCTTCGAAGCAGCAACACAAAGACTCATTCATTTCTGAAGATAGGGAGAAAAACTGCAAAAAAGCAGCACTGGTTGTGATATACCCAGCGCGAGCAAACTCGGCTTAAGAAGAATAGGAATGCCAAACTTTGGGATATTCCATATTTGGACTTTTACCATTTAATGATTTTAATAATAACTTAATATTTTCATAAAAATTAGGTACTAGACTAAAAAAAATAACATACTATTTTGATGTAAAGACCAAGTTAAAAATAAAAAGAGAGAATTTTGGTCGGATAAAAAATTATAAAGATATCAAAAGATATCCCCCCTCCCCCTAGAGATAGCTTACGATATTATGTGCCAGACCCCTCCCTCCCCCCTAAAATGATAACGTTATATATGCACAGCCCCATATATTTGTTGAAATAAAAACAACTAATGTTAAAATATGTTTTAAATTAAAGAGAGCAAATTATAATAAGTTTTAATCAGCAATAATAGGAGCAATCCAAATTTCTCTAAATTCTAAACATTCTAAAGTTTTTGAGAGGAAGTCACGAAAACAGTTGAAATTTCTAATTAAAATAAGGTCAATTATTAGTAAATGAAAATTTTGAAGATAGACCAACAGTTGGTCAATTAGCAGTTCAAACTTTAGTCCATCGATCAGCCAAGCTTTGGCTCAGACGCAATTTTAGCGGTTGTCCCAAATAACAACCCAAATAAACTACTTATGTCAAAAGTTCCCATAAATGCATACTGAAAAAAAGTGGGTATACACGTTTATGGAAAAAAAAAATTCTCTGGCATCTCAATAATACGCCCATAAAATAAATAATGAAAATTTTAGTTGGCGATTTATCGATGATTGGAAACTGAGCGAAAAATAAAAGAATACTATTTTATGATTATTGACCTTCCATTCCACGTGTTGGATAAAATGTACGCAAGAAATGTTTCTACTCTACACGCTGAATCACTTAAAACAAGTTTAACTTAAAAAATGCATTTTTAAAACATTAATTTTGACAAATTTATAACTTCTTTGATTTATTGAAATTTAACAATGTTATTACACAATTTACAGCAAATTTAAAAGCATTTGGTACTCAAAAGTACTTTTATACAAAACTTATGGAACGGAAAGTTAAACAATATAATATGCGTGAAATGAGAAATAAAATAAATTTTGTGGCAAAGAAAATTCATTTCTTTAATCTTATTTTAAATATTTTAAATGAATATTGTTATAAAAGTACAGAGAATTGAAAATATCACAAGCAAAACGAAAATGATTCTAAACAAGGCAGGGTGTGTGTGTATATGGGAGGTTGGAGAGGGGGAGGGGTGGCATACGCCCTTGAATTAAAAAATATGATAGGGTTGGAAAGTGGTTAATAATGTATGTGGTATGCATGATTTTTCTTCCTTGTTTAAATGTATAGATCAATGCTTTATTTATTTGTTTTGGCATTTGTATTTCCTCCAATCTGACCTTACACACTTAATCATGTCAAATAAGAAAATTCCGTTGTTAGAAGTTTTCTGCTTATCTCAATTTGTTCACTGGCTATTAAAGGGTTTATGATTTCAGAATCGTGCAGGGAAATTTTCTGGAAAAAATTTGATTTATATGGTTTTAATTTTATTAATTTTCTCTTTTTAACACTTCCAACAAAGTTGAAAAGTGTTTATGACTTTGGTTTGTCTGGCCATCTGTCCGTCTGTCCGGCTGTACGCGCTCTAACTCTCGTAAATATACTCGGATTGCCCTGAAATTTTTGGATGTTATTGATGTTTACCATAACAAGTTCCCTACTTCGAATGAAGTTTGTAGCATGTTTAGTTCATTTACAGGGACAGTCAAAAGTTTTCTGTTACATTACGGCCTATGGGAAAAAATCGTTTAAAATGATTTTTAATGATGTTACATGCTTTCAAACATAATAAAATTGATATGCATTTATGAAATGCACTAAAATATCATTCTGTAGAATATGTGGTGCAAAGAATAATTTTTATTCATTTACAGGGCCACACAAAAGATTTCCGTTACATAATGATATAGGGGTGGAGGGAATTGTTTGTGGCTTATTTTAATTATGTTACATTATTTCATATATAATGAAATTGATATACGTCGCTGAGGTTTACTATAATTTATTTCATGTATAATACGAAGTGCATAGCATTTACAGGGACACACAAAAGATTCCAGATACTATATTGTATCCGAAGTACAGTAGCGATGATTGCTGGAAATGCATTTTTAATTACGATATGCGCTTTTATGTTTCACTATATTTATGCATAGTATATGGTGTCTATAAATGCTATAATTCATATACAAGGCTACACAAAAGAATTCGTAATGGTTTCTGGGTATGAGTGCAAATTGCTTAAAGGTGATTTTTAAATGAGTTATGCATTTTTACGCTGAACTGCATTTAGTTTACTAAGAAATGTTTGTAGAATAATAAAATGATGTACAAGGTTACGCAAAGAATTGGATACATGGCCGTCTATAAATGATAATTTCTGGAAATGTGATTTCAGTAGTTTTTAGAGTGTTTTAGTTTGAATTAAGTTTTAGCTATATAGCGGCGCGCAATAAAGGTACTAGGTAAACTACAGGGTTGCACAAAAGTATTCAAGTATATTTTCATCCATTAGTATAAATTGCTGAAAGAGAAATTTCAACCTGTTATGCGTTTTCTTGCTAAACTAAATTTCCCCATTATACAGTATACATCAACCTACAGATCAAATACAGGGCTGTTCAAAAGAATTGGAATACATATTTGGCTATGGACGGTAACTGCTGAAATTAGTTTTTCAAATGTTTTATGCGTTTTTTCTAAAATGTTTATTAGTTATTTTATATGCCGTATTTCCCTAAATAACGAAATTTTGATAAAGCATTTAGGTAGTGTTGGAAAGTGTTTCACAATCTATACTTAACGCGTGATTTTTTTTTTTTTTTTTTTTTTTGTTTATACAATGTCTCGGGATTTAAGCTTAATTTTTTTCAGTCTCCTTTATAAGTACTTAAAAATGACTTCATATGAAAGAAAATCTTCTCAGTGGCAGATATTGAGAAATTTTCACTAAAATACGTTTTTTTTTTTATATAATAGGGCGATTCCGTGGAGAGTATCACACACGTAACACAGGCTTTAATTTGGATTTATTCAATTATTTATTAAATTTTAATGTTAATTCTGATTTTAAGTGGTATGGTAAATAAGTTACTACCATATTTTTAAATTTAAATATGTGGCAATAAAACTCACAGAAGCATATCATTTATTATCATTACTCAAAATGTGCTTCAGAAAAAACTACTTCAGAAAAAAAGCACATTTTCTACTTCAGAAAAAAAAGCACATTTTGAGAATTAAATCAAGAGCACAATTAAATGATATATTTATGTGAGTTTTATTTCCACACATTTAAACTAAAAAATATGGTAACAACTTATTTGCCATACCACCTAAATTCACAATTAAAATTAAAATTTAATAAATAATTGAATAAATCCAAATTATAGCCTGCGTTAAGTGTGTGACTCTCTGCACGGAATCGCCCAACAAAGGTTTGGTTTTTTTCGACTTAGTAAAGTAAAATATTTGTAATTATAACAGATATTTAGAATTCATTTTTCAAATACAACAGATATAATTTTAATCATATTGTATAAAAGTAATTACAATGTTTCTTGTAACGGAATTTACGAAAATATATATATGATTACTTAATTAACTAATTTTATAAATGAATATAGAAGCGTTCCTAATCGATGAAACTAATTATAGCAACTTTCGAGTCCAAGTATCTTAAAGATTGTTTAATAGAAAATTGTGCATGCAGTTCACATATTTCCCAATAGTTTCCAAAATTCTCATGCGAAAAATTGATTATTGATTTCCTTAAATGAATAATTTAACGGTGTTGCGCCAGAGATGAAAGATCAATGAAATATTGCGATAATTAGCAAAAGTAAAACATTAATTCGCCAAAAATACTTTTAAATATGTGAGTAAAAATGGTATTCTTACGCAATAAACAAAATATCCCTTCAGTAATGTTTTTTTAAAAGCTAGTTAGTGATTTGAAAAATAAGTTTTTCTAAGTCTTCACCATGTATTTCAGTTATGATTTACAATCAATTTATTAATATTAATCAGAAGAAAAGGAACCCTCACCAAGCTTAGATAACCAAACGCGGTTGTCCCTTTCTTCTTAATTTTGCAGATTTATTTATAATAAATATAAATAAACATTACTTTACATTATAGTACAAATGTTATTTTACATTATAGTATCAAACGATTTATTTTTTCTCATATCATGTGTTGGTCAGATTAAAAAAGATTCAAGTTTGAAAAGTATTGCAAATGTGTTTAAAAAATCAATAAATTAAGTTGCAGTTATCAAGCAAACTTTATTTGAAAGTATGGTTTTGTCTATTTAATAGATTAAATGTCAAAAATATGCGATTTTTTAAAAGTGAATATGTATGCGATTCGAGCAATATAGATAGCGCATGTAGTATCTATTGTAACTTTTCAGCTTAGTATTACTTACGAATGGACATGTTTGTTTTAAAACTTAACTAGATAATGCCCGTCAAGATTTAACAGTAAATAACTTAAATGTTTCATTAGAAAAATTCTTGAATTTTTAATTAGTTGCTCTTAAATTAATTATTGAAATCGCGACAAATTTCTTTATTGCATAAGTGATTCTTACTTCTTTAAGGCGATAAAGGGCGCTGTCAGTTTAACCTATTCAATGAAATGAAAGAATTTTAAGTTTTTAATTTACTTCCAATTACGCTTGCTTTTTATCAGAAATTTACCTAAAAATACTAAGTAAAGCATTTATTTTTACTTACTACGGTATTTTTTTTTCTTTTTTTTGAAAAAATAACAATACTTATTTTTATTTATTTATTTATTATAAACTGCACAACCATTAAAAGCTGCTATGAATTTTATTTTTATCAGTCTCATTCTCTAAAACCTAAATTTGAAACTTTATGCAGCTAACGATTTATAATATAATTTTTTTTACTTGAATTTTATTTTACATTTTTATTTATTTTTTAAATATTAAATCATGGATATCAAGGTAATTTCTTTTATAATTCTTATATGAATATTGTTCTAATAATTCTTTTTTTTCAGTTTTCTTTTTTACGGAAAAGAATGGCAAACTTTTCTTTCTACCACACACACATATATATATTCTTGATAATGATCAGAAAATATAAAAAAATTGTGGACCAGCTCAATTTATTTAATTGATAATTACATGTAAAATATTTTAAATAAAAAATTATTATTTTTTAAAAATATTGTTGCATATTAAATTTTATTTAATTATAAAGCATTCAAATAATAACAATAACAAAATAAAAATCATACAACTTCTCCTGCTAATAAACATGTCATTATTGAAGAGAATCATCGCTAAAAATATTGCAGAAATCATTTTGCCGGGCGTTGGGCTCGAACTCACGTCCTCTACAAAAATTCAGAGCTTTAAACTGCCGTGTTTAACCGCTACGCTAGAAGGGACTCGCTCCATGTTCCTCTAAGTTAAAAATATTCGAAAAAGAGTTGACGCATGCGCAAATGTGTCAATATTGGTCTTGCTGATCGTGGTCTTGCAGAATTCCCTTTACATTTTAATATATATGATTTATTAATTTTTTTTCTTGCAGTGAAATCTCACGAAATGAAACAATTTTATATGATTAAGCATGTGGTTTCCTTAAATAAATTATTTAATGGTATTGCTCCAAGAATGAAAAATAAATAAAATATTGCGATAAGTAGCGAAAGGAAAATATTAACTGTCCAAAAATGCTTTCAAGTATGTGTAATGTAAAATAATATATTGATATGTAGCGTTATCTATTGTATGACTTTCGGACGGACATGTCTTTCTGTAGTGAAAGGAAAACATTAACTCTCCAAAAATGCTTTCAAGTATGTGTAATGAAAAATACTATATTTGCGTAATAACACCAATATTCGGCCCAATAATCGTTTTTTAAATACTAATTAGTTAATGAACTTCTTTGGATATATAAGTCTTTCAGATTGTGTTTCAATTATAATTCACAATCACTTTGTTAGTATCTATTGTTTTCAGAAAGAAATCTGTTTTTTAAAGCTATATATAAGCAGTTTTCTTATATATATTAATGAGTTAAGAGTAATATGTGCCCAAGTAAATTATATACACAATAAAAATAAATTCAAAGTGAATTGACTAACATTGTTTTGAAGTAATTGTAATTCTTCATTTATCTTTCCTGATAAATAAGTTCTCTAATAACGAAATTCGTATGATATTTTGGAGAGAAAAAACCGATTTTTCAGAAACATCTATATATACATTTCTCTTACGTAGCGCTAAAAAAGGGCTGTATTTGTAGCTTGCTATTTGGCAACAGCCAAAGCGACGTCTCTCAGTGGTAGTTACGGTCGCATGTCCCAAAACACCCAGCAAATCAAAATCCAGACAGGATCTCTCTTTTAACGCAAACCGTTTGAGCAATACATGAATGACAATTGCTATTGGTCCGTTTTACGGTGACGTAGCTTTTTGATCCAAGGTTGTATTTAGACACAGGCGAAAACGTTTTGTTTACATTTCGATAGTAATGAAAAATAAGGGAGCAGTGAGTGATTTTATCGATGGCGTCAGCTAAAACAACTTACCCAGGCAGACAAAAATATATTTAGATGTAAAATGGAAAGGTCCTACCTGTATTCTCTGTAAGTAGCTGGATCTATTCCGTGCTTTTGATCTGAGAGAAATAAGCTTTATTGAAGTATATAAATGGAAATCCTGCAATTCCGTTTTGTGTGTGTACTCTTCAGAAAACACGGGATCTTGAAGAATCACAATTTTATTCTGGACTACTATGAGAAAATAGGAGAAGAAACACGGTTAATTAATATATGAGTGACATAGATAAATTTAGACAGTTCAAACTGTCTATAAGACGTTGTTATGTGACATTTTTAAGTAGGAGCTGTCGCTTCCTCCGAAGAACAATAGACGACGTCGAACACCACAAGCGTGTTGTTATTGTATTGAGATTTTAAAGCAGACTAATAAAATCTGGGGTCCCGAAAACTGTTCAAAGGGTTGAGACAGAAAATAGTACATAAGTCAGCAGTTTTCATTGTTAAATGAAGCTTCAGAGTTTAATTGCATAACGTCACTGCATGGTGTGGCGTCGAGATGAAATAAGTTCCGGATTGATGAAAACTTGTGGTGCTTCCATCTGCCGGAAGTTCGTGTTAACAGTTCACTTACACACGGTATCTGTCACTTGTTCACAGGCGTGTATTATGTAGCACACCATTTATTCACAAGCTTTTTCGGAGTATAGTGTATAGTGTAGCATATTTTAATCACAAACATTAATTATTGAGTATTGTGTATGTAGTTGCATACGTCATGTTTATAAACGTTTTCTGGAATAAATAAATACTAATTACACAGGTTCTTCACGTAAAACTAGTCCTATTAAGAAAGAATTTTAACATATAGCGTGATACGTAGCATGTTTTATAGCGTCTTATTATAGTTTTAAATTAATTAAAGCCGTGGTTTTCTATAGGCAAAATGAAAGGAGAAGGACCCCATCTGACACTAACATGCCATTTAAATTTAAACGGCGTCAATTTTCTGTTCGCTTAGCTTTCTCAATGATGATCAACAAGTCATAGCGCCAAACTTTTGATAAATGCATTTTTATTTATATTTTCAACAAAATTTTCAATTACTTTTTTATGAATTAAAATATTTTTAAATTTCATATGTTGCTTGCTCGTATCTCATAGCGGCCCAACTAAAAATATTTTTTATTGTGTTTTCACTAAGGTTTTTAATTAATTCTGTTTCCAAGGTACGTTTTTATTTACATTTTCAAAAGTTTTCAATTACTTTTTTATACATTAAAAATATTTGTAAATTTAATACGTTGTAATGATTTATGATATAGCACTCATTCTGGCTAGAGTTGACATAAATAGTGGCGAGCGAGCGAAGCGAGCTGGGATCGCGTAGCGATCCCAATATGAATTGCGTAGCAATTCATGGGGGTTGATGAGCGTTAGCAAGCAGGGGGCTGAGCCTCCTAGTAATTTATAATTAACTAGTCGGATGTACCAATCCCAAAACTTTCTTCTATCTCATACATGTCAATATTTCAAAATTCGTTATCACTTTGCCAAAATTAAATGGCAATTTATGCTCATCATAAGGATTGTAAAAAGATGAAATTCCGTGCATTAGTTCTTGAGATATGACTATCGCTGAAATCGTGTAAATCCAGCAAAACGCAGCATACCAGCGCCACTTATAGGGTGATTTACACCAGAACCTAATCATCATCAACTTATGTCAGCGTCTAACTGAATATGAAATTTGGGGAAAATTCGTGCATTAGTTCTTGAGATAGAGCTATTGCGCAAATCATGACAAATGCCGCATAGCAGCGCCACCTGTTGAGCGATTTGCACCAACACATAATCAGCAACAATATTAATCAAGGTATACTTCAATCTGAAGTTTGATGAAAATTCGTGCATTAGTTCTTGAGATAGAGCTATTGAGGAAATCGTTCTAAATGCAGCACAGCAACGCCACCTATTGGGCGATTTACACTAACACGTAGTCAGCATTGTTTCATATCAAGGACTAACTAAATCCGAAGTTTGATGAAAATGTGTGTATTAGTTCTTGAGATTGAGCTACTGCGAAAATAGTGTAAATCCTGAAAAATGCAGCATAGTAGTGCCACCTGTTGGGCGATTTAGACCAAAACGTAAACAGCACCAACTCATATCAAGGAGTAACTGAATGTGAAGTTTTATCTTGGGCAGTAGTTCATGAGATAGAGCTATTGCGGAAATCTTGCAAAATGCAGCACAGCAGCGCCACCTGCTGGGCGATTTACACCAAAAACTAATCAGCAATAATCTATATCAGGGACTACCTGAATATAAATTTTTATTAAATTCCGTGCATTAGTTCTTGTGACACAAAATTTGTGTCACATACAGACAGACGGACAGATAGACAGGCTCACAGACAGACATTTTGTAAAAACATGTTTCTTGGAATCTCTGATCCCTAAAACGTGTAAATCCGTCAAAAACTGGAAGTCGAAAATTTTCATGAATCCAATACTTTCTTCTTGTAAAGATAGAAGAAAGTAAAAATTAATGATATATGAGTTGTAATTTTCCAACTAAGTGAAAAATGTCCGGGCCAGGATTCGAACCAGGGATCTCTTGGCTGAAGCTGCCATGCTCTGCCAAATGAGCTATCCCGGACGAATCTGGAGGACCTAATTCACCCATAAATTCAAATTTTATTGCTTCTTTTTCTAATCTTATTAAAATCTTATACTATTTAAATGCTTTTTGATCACATCATCTGCTCTGATATAGGAATCAGCTCAACGTAATAAATCGCAGGTTATGCAACTCCAGTAAACGCTGGATACGTAATTACACTAGATTAATTTTAACACAAAATTAATCTAGTGTAATTATCGTTAAGTGTACACTTTAATTACTAGTGTAATTAAAGTGTTAAAATTAATCTAGTACAACGAAAATAATTTATAATTGAAGCTATACATTTCTAAAGAGAGGACACCTTTAAATAAAAAGGTATATTTTTTTTACATTTTTCAATCAAAGCTAATACTTACTATTCATTTTCATTATTTCAAAATGCATATATATACATTAAAAATATATAAAGTCTTCGAAGACAGAAAACATAATATTAACAGGATGAGAGCATGACGGAAGACTCCTTATCACGTTTACAAAATTTGTGATTTAAAAAAAAAATGTAGTTATTATAAGAAAATCATTTATCTGTTGATGAATCAATATAAAAGAAATTTCTATCACAATCAGACAAAAAATTACCTTATTGACGGGAGTTTATTCACACGGGAGAATAGTTAAGATGAATAAATATATATACATATATATATTAATCTTCAATCCGAATATACATTCTTAATACAGTATTTCGATATTTATGTACATACTTTCTATATATATTTACATACCTACACACATCTTACATATTTATGTACATATCTAATTCACTCACACACATCTTATAACATATATAAAGTCTTCGTACTTGCATACGTATTTGCCAAGTACTTGCCAACTTACGTACAACTTTCAATATATGGAACAGACATAACAATTTTCAACAAATGAAATTAATAGGAACTAATGAGAAAATCTTTCATAACCTTAATATGAAACTCATTAATCGCTACTACTGTGTTCTTTTTCCACGATTGGTATTCTATAATTTTAAGTGATGTTTCACTGGCGATTCAACACCCCCCCCCCCAAAAAAAAAAAAAAAAAATAAAAAAAATAAATAAAAAATAAAAAATAAAAAAACAACAAAAAAAAAAAACCCAAACAAAACAAAAACAAAAAACAAACAAACAAAAAGACAAGCAAACTGTTACTTAAAAAAGAAACCCTGGCACCATTAAATATAAACGTTCCGATTTAATTTAAATGTATCGGTTATGCTGTCAAAACAGTAAAAAACAAGAAAGAAAAAAATCATACGTCAAGCATAGATTCTGAAACACTTTCCAAAACATTCAGAATAATGTAACAAAACTTAACCGCTTAATAAGTTGAAATAGGATGCCAAATTGAACCATTTGGCAGCGCTTTATTTATTTGAAAACCTGATTTCAGCAATTCTAGTCTAGAATCGGAAAATGATCCAAATTCTTTGAGCAGCCCTGAATATAATATATAGATTTGTGCCTAAAAATTATGTGTTTGCAAAAATTTAGTTCATTTAGGAAATACATGCAAGAATTAAAAATTCCCCTTCAGCAATTTTCACCAATAAGGAGAATGGTACATGAGTTATTTTGAGAAGCCCTGTATACGAGTCATATAATTTATACACAATGAGTAACATGCAAACTAAATTTTAAAGTGCATACCGAAATCGGAAAGACAGTTCCAGCAATTATTTCTCAACGATAGTACTGTAAGCGACTTCTTTTGTGTGTACCTGTAAATGAACGATAAATGGGGGTGATTTACATCAATTTTAAAACATATTGGAAATAGCGTAATATCATTAAAATACACTGCAAACGATTTTTTCCTATTGACCATAATGTAACGAAATTCTTTTAAGTCCCCCTGTAAATTAACCATTAATGCTACACAATTCACATTCAATACCGAACATGCATTAAAATCTGAGATACTTACGCGAGTTAAAGCGTGGACTGATAGACGGACAGAGAAACTGAATTCATAAACACTTTTCGACTATGTTGGAAAGTGTTAAAAACAAAAATAACATACTCTGTGCCTAACACACTACCGAATTCCCTTTAACTTTATTATGAAAATGATGGTCCATCAATGGTCCTATCCTAAGGCAATCAAGTTTCATTAGTTGCTTGTAAGGTCTTATAATCATTTTATTATACACATGGAAGTTAGTGTGGTAAATACTTTCAGCTTATTCATAACCGTTATCAACCACCTAAAGGAACTTTAAAACTTATATATTTGAACTTTGTAAGGTTTCTGGTCTGAATCGTATACAGGGCTGTAAAAAAGAATCGTATATTTTAGCGACTATTCATGGTAATATCAGAAATTGGATTTTCAAATACGTTATGCGTTTTCCGAATTGTTCATCTAGACGTCATCTTTCACCTTAGTAAACTGTGAACTATTGTTATAGTATTACTGAATGTGTTGGAAAGTGTTTCATAATCTATGCTGTACGCATGATTTTTTTGTTTCTTGTTTGGATATGAAAATTGATTTATCTGAAAAATGTTCTATTGTCTTTATCTGTGTAAAGCCATTTAATATGCGCCCTGTTCCCAGATAGTTTATAAAAGGAGAATGTTTTATTTCTTTTAACTATTGCTAACAAATATTCTGTAAAAAAATTCTGAAATTTTAATAGTGTTATGATTATTTTAACATTTAAGTTGCTTACCGTTAAATTTTGACGGACACTATCGGTACATTTTAAAGTACAAGTTGTTTTCTATAATAGCACTTTCTATATGTTACATTCAAAATATTTTTAATATCATATCAAAAATAAAGATAGAATACAAAAATTAGAGAACATGTACCAGAGTTATCTGTTAATTAAAATTTGAGAATTTTCTTTACTGCAAAAATTTTTAATTATACAGGGTGTTCTAAATGTCCCTGACACAATTTAAAATTCAATATAAAATCAAGTAATTGTCGTACAGGAGTGCGATTCAGACTAAAATGCTTCTCACGATGAAAAGTTTTCTTCAAGCGAGTAAAAAAAATTAGTTCCAAATTTCGATCAGAGATGCCACATGTCCGTATGTTTGGTTTCAAACAAGCTTTTTTCTGATTTTCAGATAAATTTCGATTTTGTTACAAAGTACCAAGCTACGCAATTTGGTTTTTCACCGGGATGTTTGAAAGTAAACATTTGGACAAGTAGCGCCATCTATGATCAAAGTTTGGAACTAATTATTTTCATTCGATTGAATAAAACTTTTCATCGTGAGAAGCACTTTAGTCCAAACCGCACGCCTGTACGCCAATTACTTGATTTTATATTGAATTTCCAGAAGTAGTTTATCTTTAAATATATCTTTTTGTCAATATTTGCTAAATATTCAGCTGTACAAGTACATGTAACACTTCTTTTGATATATTTTAGAAATAACTTTCTTGGAGAAAACTAAATATATAATTAAGTTTTGACTGGTTTTAAATCTGCTTTTTAATAAAGAGAGAATGTTTTTTATCACTTCAATAAGCATCAATTTGAATTTTTTAACATCAGATACATTAAAAAACATTTGTCTTCACAAAGTTCGGAGTAAAATCTTTTTTTTTAAATCCTTCTCGTTTAGCTCAATTTTGCAATATTATTAGTAATACTGCTTGCATACTGGATTGCATCAGTTGGGATACATGTCATTTCTGAATACAGGATAAGGAATGCAGCATGGAACTTACTGCACTAGGGGCAGATATGTCATTCTCTTGTCAGCAGAATCTGATTAAATTTTGACATCGTTCTTTTAAAAATGTTAATTTTATATCGATAGAGCGATATGGGGTATTTATTAGATTAAAAAATAATTTTTACCTAACTAGTAGCTTATCAGTGAACATTAAAAAATTAGGTTAAATCTAAATCCATAATATCTCAGCATTCTTTTAAGTTAATTGATTCATATCACAATATTAAAATATTTATTTGCTAAAAAGACGTTATAAAAACACATTAAATACTTTTAATGTGTTTTTATAACGTCTTTTAAGCAAATAAATATTTTAATATTGTGATATGATTAGTAGTGGACGTAATTTTGACTTACTACTCGCACTAATTTATATTTGTTAATTGATTCATTAAACAGTTTCAGAAATTTACCAACTGACTTAAATTTGCGGCAACTTTTGATCCCATATATTGGTTCTATTTAATATAACATAATAGTTAATTAAAGACTATTTATACATTAGCGATAAAAGACCTTCCACTTTTTTTTAGTTCTCAATTTGTGGAATTAAAATAGAGTGCACAGCATATAAAACACGACAGTGACTTTTTTAATGTTAAATAATGTTAATGTTTTTTATGTATCAATAATTGTTTGGTGACGGAATATTCAGAGCTGCAATATTTTTAAAACGACCCGTAATAGTTAAAAAAGTATAAAAAGAAACATGATTGAACAGGCACAAACCGTATAATCGAAGAAATATCTTGTTGCATAGAATTGAAAAATTTCAGATCTGTCCCTGTCATAGCTTTCTCTGATGGCGATAAAAGTTCACGTTTTTAAAGTGAAACTACATATTTTTGGCACGATAGAATGGTTCGCCATTTGATGACTGTTTCTGAAATAAGTGACAATTTGTGAGACAAGTGGCATTTTGAGAAATAACTGAACGTATAATCGAAGAAATATCTTGTTGCATAGAATGGAAAATTTTCAGATCTGTCCTTGTCATAGCTTTCTCCGATGACGATAAAAGTTCATGCTTTTAAAGTGAAACTACATATCTTTGTCAGGATAGAATGGTTCACCATTTGGTGACGGTTTCTGAATTAAGTGGCATTCTATGGGATAAATGACCATGTGAGATAAGTGGCATTTTGAGAAATAACTGACCGTATAATCGAAGAAATATCTTGTTGCATAGAATTGAAAATTTTCAGATCTGTCATTGTTATAACTTTCTCTGATGACGATAAAAATTCACGTTTTTAAAGTGAAACTACACACTTTTGTCACGATAGAATGGTTTGGCATTTGGTGGCAGTTTCTGAATTAAGTGACATTCTGTGGGATAAATGACCATTTGTGAGATAAGTGACATTTTGAGAAATAACTGAAGTTGTGTAGAATAAGTTACGATTGTTAAAAATGGTTTTGTTACCATCTCCTTAAATTATTATAATTGAACATTACTGATGAGTGATTTTAAAGACCTGTTGGTACGAAAAAATTGTAGCTACATTTTAATTCCTAGAAATATAAAAATTTATTCAGGAGACAAAAAAAAAAGAAAAAAAGAAAGAAACCTAGTATACAGACGAGCAGATATTTTCTATGTGATAAGCATTTGCAATGGGGGAGGGCGTTGAGAGGCTAATAGCTGACTTGGTTCTGGTTAAGCAAATTTACCCAATTCATTTCTGTGACTGATTTGGTGGAAATATATTTATCCCAGTTATGCAAGTAAAATTAAAATCTTCAGACTCACAATTTAACTTTTCCCTTGTTTTTAACCTTTATATAATTCCCCATTTTTTGCGCCTTTCCAAATATAGAAACTGAGACATATGCCCGGCTGCCCCGCCCCCCACCCCCCATAGTATCTATCAGTTGATAGATTTAGTGTGCACACAACTAAGATTTAGTACACACAGCTGTTTAGATGGCCAAGCCCTAAATCTGAGGTTTTCGCAGTAAGTCTGTAATTAACCATTGATCAGACTAAAGCTAAAGAGTAGATGTCATTGAGATGAGCAGATATGAGATGTCATTGACATCTCCGTTCATGATTGGAGAGTTGTAATTGCAAGCTTTAGCCGCTGTAGATTTACGCTTTCAAATAGTAAACGTGCTTAATGTAGTATGTGGAATCACGAGTCTTCGAACATGTACAAGTGCAGGTAGTGGAGTAGAACGCGGCGTAGAGATTCCTCTTCTACACAGTTGATCTTAATCGTGTATTCGACATAGTAGGAAATATTAAACCATTTACTAAAGTTTGCCACTGTAGAATTATTAATGTTCTAATTTTTACGACATAAGTGTGATTTAATGTAATATTGTAATATTTTTAATCAAATAATTCTTATATAAATATTCCAAGTTTTTTTAAAATACAAATTATAATTTTATGTTTTGTCTTAGGTTCTTAAATTTTCAATTGAAATGTTATATAAACTGTGCAAATTCTTGCAGTATGAAGTATTATTTTGCTTTACATTTTGTATAAGTTATAGTACATAGAAAAATTCTTTATTTTAAAAGCTGATTTTTCTTTAAAAGTCTAACAGTTTACATAGTTAACAACCTTCTGTTTTGATTTCAAGTCAAATAAACATAATTTGAAACAGAAATAGTATTGATTGAAACATTTCTTGTTTCTATATTGTTATTAATTAATAAATTTATTTAATAAAATTTCTGTTTTTTCCTTATAAAAAAAAAACTCGGAAGGCTTATAAGTATGGATTTATTTTAAATGTATAAGAGCTCCAAGAAATTCTCCTTCAAAGACTGTAAGATGCATTTTGATTTAGCGAATTATTTATTGTCTCTTTTCAAAGTACAAAGCTACTCTAGAACAGTACAAAGTTATTTTATAAGTATACAAAAGTTATGAAAAAAAATTTCTTAATCCATCATTATGATTTTTTTTTTGATGAACTATATCTAATAGTTCCTTTTTTTTAACCATAATAAATTTTCATAACATTTTAAACCATAATAAATTCATACAAAATTTTATTATAAATAAAAGTATCCCTAATTTTTTACAAGAGTTGTGATACAATGAAAAATAAGTGTCTGTCAGGGGAATGTAGGACTGTAGTAAAACAATCCACATTTTTTTATTCTTTTGTGTGTTCACTTTTGGAACCAAATGAAGTATTTTATCGTGTTTAGCTTTACGCAAATTTAATTTCGTCGTTGTAACCTATTTCTTTTCTTTTCTTTGATTGAACTTCAATGAAAAATAGGATTTCCTTCCCAGAAAATGAATCTGACCGTATTTTGCTCGATTACAGCGCCATCTATGGCGGAACAAAAAAAAATGTTAAATACAAAAGTTACGTATTTTTGCCGTAGAATCCAAACCTGCAAGAAAAAAAATGGCAGTTCTCATTCAAGATATCAAATTTGGACCCTCTCTAACCCCCAGGGTTTCGAAGTGGGGGTCAACTTTGGTATCACTGAATAGCTATTTTAAAAATATTTAATTCGTATTTTTCCGCTTTTCAATCCAATGTGTATTTCTCAAGTTATTCGACGTTTCCAGACTTTTCGGACACCCTGTATATAAACAAGCATAAAAGTTCATCAAGAATGTTTTCATAGCTGTTTATCTCCTTTGGAAACAAACCTCACCTTCTGAAACCCAAATTGCACCGCGCTTAGAACAACAACAACAACAAAAAAAGCAATTTAGCAAATTACAACGACCATTTGGAAAATGCTTTTTTCAAAGACTAAAATTTAAGACATAAAAAATTGCACGGAGTTCATCATACATTACGTACGCCATGAATTAAACATTAATAGTGTTATTACACGTAAAAATTCCAAGCGACAAAAATCGCCTGCGACTCGTACGTATTATCCACCTGAAACTTATGTATTATCCAAGCATTTCATTGGCTGTTCGGAAAAAGGCTTTTCCATCGTCAGATTTCCAAGAAATCTGACGGCCAATTTTAAATGAAATTTCATTTTTAAACTTCTAAACATCCCACAATATTACTTTTTAGACCGTCGTATAGAGAAAAAAATGTACTTTTAAATGCAATTTGTTTGAAAGCTGTATCTCAATTCGTTTCTGAGTTATTATTATTATTATTATTATTATTTTGTAATTTTATTACTTTTTTGTCATAGTGGCAACAGAAGGTATCCATCTCTGTTGAAAGTAAAGAGAAATACATATTACTGTATAGACCAATCAGAAAACGAATAAAATGATGATTAAACCAATAAAAACCTTCAGATATGCTTTTGATTTCCTACCCTGACGAGGACAATAACCATTTTTCCAAATGGTTAAAAAAAAACTCGCTTAAGCTACTATAACGGAAAAGTAACAGCCTATCAAACATACTCACTTTTATATTCGTCAGAGGTAACGGACTTAAATTAGCAGAGGGTCTAGCCGGATAAGCATAGTGAAATGGCCCTCACGGCCGATGTTTGAAATAACATGTGTGGTAATAAGGCTCACCATGAGAATACAATATAGAGTGTTTTTAGCCCCTGACCTTGAACTGTCCTTGAGATAATCGGGGACGTATGCGTCGGCGCTACCATTGTTCAAATACGTTTTTCTCAAAAAGTATAAAAGTGAAAAAAATGAAAAGAACGTCAATTATTGAAGCATATATTAGTTCATATTATATATTCTTTCACATTTTCCCACAAATTTTAACATAAAAAATTAAACAAAAATATTTTTAAAAAACATTATTAATGCAGTAATTTTATATTTACACCAACCAAAAAATTACAGAATAATGCTCAAAGTATGTACTTTTAAGAAAAAAAATTTCGTTAAAATGGAAGATGCGCTTTTTGAGTTATAAAAAAATAATGCTAGCAACTTGCTAAAATATTCGTAACTTTCCCTGTTTGTATTTGCAGAAATACACTGCCATCAATGCATTGGTAGATTAGTGAAATTTCCACTCGGGCAGGATGCGCAGTGCGCCAAAATTAGAGAATGTTTCATTACATACAACTTCCCTATAGGTTTGTTTCGTGTTTGTAAACATTCTGTTATTTTGGCATACTGCGCATCCTTCTCGCGTAATAATATCAAATCGATGGTCTAGTAGTCTATTGTGCAGGTGAAGCCGAACAGAAGCTGTAAATATATAAGGTTATCAACTTTTTGACAATTTCGGACGCCCTCCCAACCTTCCGATACCATACGTTATCATTCCTCGAATCCCATCCCCCTAATAATATTGTTATGAGTGTCTAAAAATTCTTTTTATTTTTACAATTTTTTTCCTTTTTTTTTTTCTTTTTATACGTTTGCAATGATATACAGAAATGGTTGTACATTTTTTATTCGCATATTTTACTGATTTAAATGACGAGAAAGAATTCATAAAATATCACTGCTATATAAGAAATAACTTTATATCAAATAATATTTTATACTTATTATTTAAAAGTTTTTAATAATACCTTTTTGTTACATAATGCACTGAATAGTAATATTGTCTTCTTGCACGTCGCTCTTGAACGGGGCTAAACAAATCTTCTTGTAAACAAAACAGGTGGACAGCATTCTTCCCATCTTTTACTAGGAAAAATAACAAGTATAATTTCCAATCTGGATTCTCTACCCAGCAATGAGGAAATTGCTGCCCAGCAGCAAGATAGGTGCTGGCAATGACGGATAAGTGCTGGCTAATGGTCTACCCCGCTGCTCTATGACCGCTGCTGGACAGCTTCAGTCAACTTAGCTGTTGGAAATCATCAGATAATATTCTGGTGGGCTTCCGTTTTATCTCATGCGCTGGTCCACCTCTACATGGAAGTGCACGAACTATTGCAGTATTATTGCATGGAACCCTTATGCTAGGTGGCGTTGCGAATATTGAAGACATGAGTATTTGAACACAAATCTGAAATAATATCTTAACACAATTTAAGCTGTGAAGCTAATTTTTTTTAAAACTGTAAATAATGTAGCACCACTGCCACCAACAAAATAAATAAGTAAATGAATAAATAAACAAATTCTTTATTTCAACGCACTTTTTTTCTCTCCTTAAATCTGGTTTTACTAAGTTACAAAGGATTTCGGTTTTCATAATTTACACAGTTCAGAATCAATAATAAAAAATGCGTATAAAATATATAGGATTTCTATACAATAGAATAATTTCTATACCAGTTTAATGATTGGGAACGTAAATCACAAAAAAAAAAAAAAAAAAAAAAAAAAAAACTTGAAGTAGTGTAATGAGAGCTTGAAAGCTACGAACGGTCATAGCATACGCTGAAAGTACTTGTTCATGTCCGATCGCAAAAACCAAACATCATCGAGCGCGGTCAGTACTTGGGAGGGTGACCGCATGGAATCCGCTGCAAGTTCAAGTAATTCTATAGACACTTCTACAGGTATTTCTTTAGCTCTTGGTGGAACTAGCTTATAGAAAAAAGAGCCATAATACTTTGTTTTTTTTATAGAATTCTATAAGAACTTTTTGTAAGGGAAAGTGCTGGGCCAGCAAAGGAAAGAAGTGGGGTATGTGCTAGCACTGCAGGAAAAGTGCCGGATTGAAGTAATGTGATGGCATACCAATGCTGGCCTGCTGTTGGCCATCACTGATGGGCCAGCTGCATTCCGCACGGACACTTTTGTACAGGTTTAAGTAATGGCATCATTGCATTTTACCTCTGATGGCAGTGCTGGCTGCCATCTTTTTTCCAGCTGATGGCCCACTGTTTTTTTCTTTGCTGGGTAGCAACGAATTATATACGCATATGGCAGGAGAATATTAATGGTGAACCTTAGGTTATTCCATATTTTGGGATGAAATGTTTTATAATCATTCAATGGTTTTAATAATAGCTTTGTATTTTCATAAAGAGGAGAAAACAAACTTAACAAAATTAAGGTAACAGATGTAGAAAAAAAGGTACAAAAAAAAAAAAAACAATTTTGGTTTGATCAAAAATTATAACGATGCCAAATGACAAACCTTCCTCCCCCTACAGATGTCTTCCGATGTCAAGTGTCAGAACGCCCCCTCCCCACACACCCCATAAATGGTACGTTATATATGTACAGGTACACTGTACAGTAAGGTGGATCGAAAAATCGAAATGTGGTTAATCGAATCAGCGCAGAGTGTAAAAGTTGCCATTTATGTATACTAGTTTACAAGTGTTTTTTTTTTTTAATCAAAATGTATTTATATCTCCCGGTGCCCCAAGCGACCCCAAAATACATAAAAATTGAAATTTTTATGAAAATGTACAATTTTTTTTAACCATTTGGAAAAATGGTTATTGTTCTCTGTCAGGGTAGGAAATCAAAAACATATTTGAAGAGTTTTATTGGTTGAATACGCATTTTATTCGTTTTCTGATTGGTCTATACAGTAATCTGTATTTATCTTTACTTTCAACAGAGATGGATACTTCTGTTGCCAATATGGCAAAAAAGTAATAAAACTACAAAAAAAAAAACAAAAAAAAAACAAGCTAACTCAGAAACAAATTGAGATACAGCTTTCAAACAAATTGCATTTAAAAGAACATTTTTTTCTCTATACGACGGTGTAAAAAGTAATATTGTGGGGTGTTTAGAAGTTTAAGAATGAAATTTCATTTAAAATTGGTCGTCATATTTCGATGGAAAAGCCTTTTCCCGGACAGCCAATGAAATGCTTGGATAATACGTAAGTTTCAGGAAATCTGACGAGTCGCAGGCGATTTTTGTCGCTTGCAATTTTTACGTGTAATAACACTATTAATGTTTAATTCATGGCGTACGTAATGTATGATCAACTCCGTGCGATTTTTTATGTCTTAAATTGTAGTCTTTGAAAAAAATCATTTTCCAAATGTCGTTGTAATTTGTTAAATTGCTTTTCTTTTTTTTTTTTTAATTTTTTAATTGCTTTTTAGCGCGGGGTGCAAGAGTTGTCTTTTATGTATATTAGTTTAGATAATTTTTTAAAATAGAAACCCATTCATATCTTCCGGTGCCCCAAGCGCCCCAAATGTAGTTGGAAATTGAAATTTTTATGAAAATTTATAATTTTTCTGTTTTTTTGCTTTTTTTTTATTTTACTACTTTTGGTGCGGGACGCGAAAGTTGTCTTTTAAGCATACTAGCATACATGCAAAAATTTTCAACTTCAATAAATTTCTTCCGGTGTCCCAAGACAAATATCTGCCGAAAGTCGTTTTTTATGCAAATTTTGAACTAAAAATATACGTAAAAATATGAGTTAAAGAATCATTTGTACAGCTTAAAAAGTACTCTCTATAAAAGATGAAAAATTATTTATCACTTATTATTAAATGTATAAAATTATTTTTTTATACTATATAGAAAAGGCCACACAAAGGTGCAAGTGATGAGGGCATAAAGTTCTGCACATAAAACACATAGGAGTAACATTATATTGTTGTAAAGAAACCTTTCCCAGCAAAGAAAGAAACAGTGGGCCATCAGCTGGAAAAAAGATGGAAGCCAGCTCTGCCATCAGCGGTAAAGTGCAATTGTGCCATTACTTAAACCAGTACACAAGTTTCCGTGCGGAATGCAGCTGGCCCATCAGTGATGGCCAACAGAAGGCCAGCATTGTATGCCATCCCATTACTTCAATCCGGCACTTTTCCTGCAGTAGTAGCACCGATCCTACTGCTATTCCTTTGCTGGCCCAGCATTTTCCCTTACAAAAATTTCTTATAGAATTCTATAAAAAAACAAAGTATTAATAGAATTATGACCCTTTTTTCTATAAGCTAGTTTCACTAAGAGCTATAAGTGTCTATAGAAATATTTGAACTTGCAGCGGTTTCCATGTGGTCACCCTCTCAAGTACTAACCGCGCTCGGTGCTGTTTGGTTTTCGTGATCCGATACGAACAAGTACTTTCAGCGTATCCTACGACCGCTCATAGTTTTCAAGCGCTCACACTAATTGAAGTTTGTTTCTTTTGTAATTTACGTTCCCAATCATTAAACTGGCATAGAAATTATTGTATTGCATAGAAATCCTATATATTTCATACACTTTTTTTTATTGATTCTCAACTGCGTAAATTATGAAAACCGAAAATCCTTTGTAACTTAGTAAATCCAGATTTAAGAAGAAAAAAAAAGTGCGTTGAAATAAAGAATTTATTTATTTATTCATTTACTTATTTATTTTGTTGGTGGCAGTGGTGCTACATTATTTACAGTTAAAAAAAAAAAATAGCTTCACAGCTTAAATTGTGATAAGATATTCCTTTCAGATTTGAGTTCAAATACGCAACGCCACCTAGCGTAAGGGTTCCCAGCAATAATACTGCAAAAGTTCGTGCACTTTCATGTATTGATGGGCCAGCGCATGAGATAAAACGGAAGCCCACCAGAATTTTATCTGATGATTTCCAACAGCAAAGTTGACTGAAGCTGTCCAGCAGTGGCCATGCAGTGGTAGACCATTAGCCAGCACTTCTCCATCATTGCCAGCACCTGTCTTGCTGCTGGCCAGCAATTTCCTCTTTGCTGGGTTCTCTCAGTATATTGGACACGTTTCAGTTGCAGCAGGAGAAGCTAAAGCCATAAAAGAAGCAATAATATTTTCTTTTTATGAAACTAGGGGGCTCTGCCCCCTACGAGCTACGCTCGCCAACCCCCGTTCAGGCATACCAAAATTCAAAAAGCACGCTAATTTGATCGGCTTTAAAAATATTGAATTAAAATTAAAAACATTAGCGATCTCTCTGTAAACAGGTTTCCATTCGTTTTTCTTGGATTGGGGATTTTTAAGGCCAAATCTGCTGCTGTTAAGAGATACAATGGCTGTTTTCGTATTTAATTAAAAAAATTTGTTAAACATTTGAAAATAAGCTAATGTAAAAGGAATTAAGTAAACAGTGTCATTGTCTCCCGGTATTTTTTAACAGCGCTATAAGATAGTTCTTTTAAATAATTCATTTTAAATGTATCGTTTCAAATCTGACGTAATTTACACCAAAGTTTTATTTCTCTTATTAATTTCTTATTCACGTGAAAATACTTTTGTTGTTAGAAGGAAATATTATTTGCGCTGTCTTCGAATTCACGATAATAGTTGAAAAGATTATCTCAAAATATCTCGCGCAAATATATTTTTCAATTTAAATAGTTTTGCTATATTTTTTGCCATTTTAAATATGACGTAATTTCCTCAAATTACAAGTTTTAACGCATAATAATGATTTTTTTTATTTTAAGATTTTGTTTCTGTTTTAAAATTCAAGTGTAAATATGGTTCGGCACAGATGTCATATACATATTGGCGGAATTTTTTTCTGACGTCAATTTCATATACGCAACGGGTACTTAACTGGTGCTAAAGTGTCGTTATTTTGCTTGATATGGTAACCCAGATGTTGCTGTTTATACTAATGATGTTTTCGCCAAATTGGCGTCGGAAAAAAATTGCGTCAATATGGGGCGTGTATGACATCTGTGCCTATGGTTCTTATGACGTAATTTTCCTGCTTTTAACATGTAATCATTTAATTCTAATTTTAAAGTTTTTTTTTTTCTGTTTGTAATAGTCACGTGTAAATAAATTTTTAATTTGAAGTAAACATTATTGTTTGCGCTGTTTATACTACTGGCAACAGTTTAAATTAATAACATTTTCTAAAATTTGTAAAAAATATCTCTCGAAATGCTGAAAATTTGAATTTAAAATTGAAATAAAACTTCAAAAAATCAGTCAAATAAGAAAAATAAATACAATCTGCACACCGGGAACTTATAACGTATAAAATGATCTAAAAATGATTAAATTCTCCTGTCATTGTCATTTCTCCAATAAAACTTTTTAAATGGAACGATTTTGTCCAACTTTAGCATTAAATATCTCTTAAAATAATTCTTCGATTTGAAAACTGTCTCCATCAGCGTTTTTATCAAACATTTCTCTATAATACTACCGATTTTCATATACGCAACATTTTGTATGCAACAGTTTTTTTAATATTAACGAAGAAAGACCATGCTTAAGCATTCAAATTGGATGCCGATCTACCCGGAATATCTACGCAGATTTTCATTGGTCCATTTCCAAATCAAAACTATTTTATATATAGAAGGATAACATACAATTATATGGGCTTACAGTAACGAGATGCGACGAAACAAATGCAAATATTGCGTACAAAGGGTGAGTTATTTGCCTAATGGAGCTGAACTCAATAGACTCTTACAGTAGCCATTTGTTTGCTTCATACAAATGAGTTGCCTTTACGACATTTACTAAATTCTTTACATAGTGCAACAATTGGTTATACAAGCTTTTGTGGGCCAATCAGTACAACAATCAAAACCTGCGAGGAGCTACCTGTAGTTTCCTTTTCTTTGATAACTGTGGAGAATGTTGACAGATAACATACATAGAATGGTTCTCAGCAATGATCAGCAATATTTATATAATATTTGCATAGCAATATCACCTGGTGAATGTGGTTCTGACCTGATATTAAAAAAAACCTGGTCCTGTAGTTCACTCAAGATGGCTGAGAACTGCAGGTAGAATTTTAAGGTTATATGTGGCCACAGAAAATTCATTTGAGATTCTCATTATTCATACAACATATATTATGGAGGTATATGCCCCTGTATTGTTCCATATCAAAACAAAGCCCTTTATAACAAAAGGAGCGCGGCATATTTGGAAACTTATCACGTTTTCTAGATATTTTTAGCCCAATTTATGAGATATGGTAGACGCTGTTGTTCAACGACATAGCTTCTTTTGTCATCCTGAAAAATTGTCAATGCTCTCAGATGACAGAGAGCATTTCAGGTCTTCAGCAAAACAAAACCTATTTTATGCTAGAAATGAAAATAGAGGAGCGTCAGAAATACGAATTTTTCAAGTACCAAAAATACACTTCAAAGCAAAGTATTATCATGGAGTCATTAACTGGCAATGAGTTGAACGTTTTGAACGACCTCTTTTGATGAATGTGCCTTGCAAATAAATTGAGGCCATAGTAAAAGTAGGAAAAACGGAGTAATGGTCAAAATATCCATGCCATACTCACGCTGTTGAAGGATGCATTCGCCTAGTGGCTGAGAAATGTCAGACGGGCGTCTTTTTTGCTGCTTTTTTGCTTAAGTATTATCCATTCACAATGCTATAGCATTGTGAATGGATAATACTTAAGCAAAAAGCAGCAAAACAGACACCTGTCTGACATTGGTCTAAGGCATTAGAAAGCGTATCAGGACAAGAAAAGAGACAGTATTTTGTATTGAATAGAATAACATCAGGAAATCATATCAAACATTTTAAAACAAAAAATTATTACAAACTTCAGAAATATGCAAATCTTCAAAATAAAAGAAGTAAAAATTTTTCCATGTAAGTTCAATTTTTATAATTTGTATGATTTAGTGGTTTTATTTTTAAATTTATACTTCATGTATTATTATAAAATTATTATTATTTATACGTTTATTCTTTATTAACTAACATTTTGCCCGATGTGTAAACAATTTTCGTAAAAAAAAAATTAATTACATTTTCTTAAAAATTACAATCTTTAACTGTACTTGGGATACCGAAAGATATGAATGGATTTAGATAAAGAATTATGTAACCTAATTATGTAGTACACCCGATACACAACTACCTCAGCAGGTGCTAAATGGAATTTAAAATAAATAAATAAATAAATAAACCAGTAACTTTCTTCTACAATAATTTGTTGCAGAGTTAGTAGGGGTGTTTACTTTTTCCCACGACTGTACAATCATTAATATTCAAATATATAGTTTTTTTTTATATTGCGGACTTTCTTTTGAAAAATCGTGTCAACTCGAACCCGCCTCGAAAGAATAAATATCTCACCCGAAACCTACCAGAAATGTTTTTGTCAATCCAAACTTAAAAAAAAAAAAAAAAAAAAAAAAAAAAAATTGCAATTTAACAAATTACAACGACCATTTTGAAAATGATTTTTTCAGACTAAAATTTAAGACATAAAAAATAACACGGAGTTGATCATACTTTACGTACGCCATGGATTACATTTTTCGGTACTGCAGAATTTTAAAATTCTACGGAGCTGGTCATACATTACGAACGCCATGGATTAAACATTAATATTCCTGGGCCAATTTTAAATGAAATTTCATTCTTAAACTTCTAAGCATCCCACAATATTACTTTTTACACCGTCGTATAGAGTAAAAAAATGTACTTTTAAATGCAATTTGTTTGAAAGATGTATCTCAATTTGTTTCTGAGTTATTGATTTTTTTTATAGTTTTTATTACTTTTTTGTCATAGTGGCAACAGAAGTATCCATCTCTGTTGAAAGTAATAGGAAAATACAGATTACTGTATAGACCAATCAGAAAACGAATAAAATGCGGATTGAACCAATAAAAAGCTTCCGATATGTTTTTGATTTCCTACCCTGACAGAGGACAATAACCATTTTTCCAAATGGTTAATAAAATGAATAAAATTATAAATTTTCATAAAATTTTCATTTTAAAGCTATTTTGGGCGCGCTTGGGGCACCGGAAGATATGAATGGATACCAATTAAAAAAAAACATGTAAACTAATATACATAAAATGCAACTTTTGCACCCCGCGCCAAAACTAATTTAAAAACAAATAAAAAAAAATAAAAAATATATAATTTTTCAAAAAAATTTCAATTTTTAACTATTTTTGGGGCACTTGGGGCGTCGGAAGATATGAATGGATTTCAATGAAAAAATAAGTGTGAACTAGAATACATAAAAGGCACCTTTTGCACCCCGCGCCAAAAGTAATAATAAAAAAAAAAATTCGTATACTTTTCGATCCACCCTACTGTACAGCCCCATAGCCTTCTTCTATGTGAAAATCACGAAAAGCAAATGTTACCATTTTGTTTGTCCGTTCATGATATTATTACGCAAGAAGGATGCGCAGTAGCCAAAATAACAGGGTATTTACAAACACGAAACAAACCTATAGGGAAGTGGTATGTAATGAAACATTCTCTTATTTTAGCGCACTGCGCATCCTGCCCGAGTGGAAATGTCACTAATCTACCAATGCGCTGATGACAGCGTATTTCTGCAAATACAAACAGTGAAAGTTACGAATATTTCAGCAAGTTGCTAGCATTATTTTTGATATAACTAAAAAAGCGCATTTTCGATTTTAACGAAATTTTTTTTCTTAAAAGTAAATACCTTGAGTATTATTCTGTAATTTTTTGGTTGGTGTAAATATAAAATTACTACATTAATACTTAAAAGAAATATATTTTTGCTTATTTTTCGATGTTAAAATTTATGTAAAAATGTGAAAAAAATATATAATGTGAACTAATATCATCTTCAATAATTGGCGTTGACTTCATTTTTTTTTAAACTTTTGTACTTTTTGAGAAAAACGTATTTGAACAATAGTAGCGCCGGTGCATACTTCCCCGATTATCTCAAGTACAGTTCAAGGTCAGGGGCTAAAAACACTCTATATTGTATTCTCATGGTGAGCCTTATTACCACACGTGTTATTTCAAACATCGGCCGTGGGGGCCATTTCGCTATGCTTATCCGGATAGACCCTTTCACCCAATTGCTTTAATAATTTTAAATCTTTTCTTACAGACTCACTTATTTGCAGTATTCTCGATGCTAAACAGTGCTTAGAAAATATTTAATTTCTTTCAGTTATGTGCAACAAATCTAGAATAGCAACTGCATTATCATAAGAGTAAGAGTCATTAATACATTTACAAACACTTGACGATACAAAATTACGTAAAAGTTGTAGTTTCCTTTCGTTAGTCATAGACCGGGAGGTAGCTGCAGAGACCACCACCTCATCCAATTTAAGGCTGAAATTTCAGGATTAGACAGAAATTGATTTGCATATTAAAATGCAACCGCTCTGCCAAGTCATATCTTGGTAGAAACCACCTGCAAACCTGATGTTAGTTGTTGTCAGTAGGTTTATCATTATGTTTTCCTGCAGACTGGGAGCAGGAAAACACAATGGTAAACCTACCAGTCAACCACTAAATTCGGGTTTGCAGTTGTTTTGCATCAAGATATGACTTAGCAGACCAGTTTCATTTTAATATGCGAATCGAGTTTTAACTAATCCTGGAATTTAAGCCGTCAACTCAATGAGGTGATGGTTTGTGCTGTCGCCACCCGGTCTATCACCTTTTCCACTTGACTGAGAAAATTCAAAAATGTAAGCTTACGGTGTTTACATTTAGGTTCTTGTCTAACAAATGCGGAGTCCACATAAACTCTAAGGCTAATGTAAGACGAACGTCTATTTTCTCGTTTTTTGTTTTAACAAGAAAAAGAAACGCCTTCGCTGGTAGGGGTTTCTTTCTCATGTTAAAAACAAAAGCGTGCAAATAGACGTTCGTCTGTCTTTAACCTAACAGATTTCAAGAGATGTTCTTTTATGCACACTGTAAAACATGAATTAATACTACTTAGTTAAATTGCTGTGATGAAAGTTAAAAGTTAATTACATTTTAAAGCTTAAAACCCCTTGAGGGGCGGTGGGATATACAGGGTGATTCAAAAAAGATGGGAAAAATTTTAAGAGGTGATAGTACACACCCAAACAAACATTTTGTATCAAAGAATGCATGGTCGAAAACTAAACGTAAAAAAGTTAGAGGGCGCCAAAAGTTATGTTCTTATACGAGGCAAAAACACACAATGAACGATTAAGTTAAGTTACGAAAACAAATTTAATGGCATTTGATTACAACAAGTGCTCAAAACATTGACCGGCAGCTGTTATGCACGCAGTACAACGGCGAAGAACAGATTGGCGAATTTTCTGAAACACACCTGGCATATCGCGAACTTCCCCTACAGCAGCCGAAAGCTTGGCGACAAGTTCTTCTGCGGATTCAATGGGAGTCTCATACACAAGAGCCTTTAGCTGTCCCCACAAAAAAAAAAAAAAAAAAAAAAAAAAAAAAATCGAGACATGAAAGTTCTGGCGAGCGCGGTGGTGCCTGGTGTGTTTCAGAAAATTCGCCAATCTGTTCTTCGCCGTTGTACTGCGTGCATAACAGCTGCCGGTAATGTTTTGAGCACTTATTGTAATCAAATGCCATTAAATTTGTATCCGTAACTTAACTTAATCGTTCATTGCGTGTTTTTGCCTCGTATAAGAACATAACTTTTGGCGCCCTCTAACTTTTTTACGTTTAGTTTTCGACCATGCATTCTTTGATACAAAATGTTTGTTTGGGTGTGTACTATCACCTCTTAAAATTTTTCCCATCTTTTTTGAATCACCCTGTATTTTATCCCACCTAAGTTTAATTAAGATTTGCATCAGAAACTTTTAACTAAGTTTTACTTTTATAACTTTGAGGGAAAATTGTTTAAAGATTGTTTTTCCTTATTTAAAAATAAAAAATTTCAAACTTTCAGGTGGGAATTCGGCATTTCACAAACGCAATTGCTTGCCCTTCAAGGGGTTAAGGCTGCTAGACACTCAGCTTTCGAATTCTCCTCGGTAATGTTAAGTCTATGGGTGTGTGATTCATTTTTATATTCAAAATATCTCCTCAGAAAATTAATATTTCTAAATTCTTCTTTCTGTGTTCTCTTTTTAAAGGATGCCTCTGTTTTTTTCTTACTTTTCAAAATATTTCTAAAATTTACACTTAATTTTATATGGTGTTAAAATTTTACTCCCAGTTTGTCAATTTTTAACACATAAAATATTAAATTAAGCATAGATTTTAGAAATAGTATTTTGGCAACTAAGAAAAAAAGAGGCATCCTTTCAGAAGAATACACAGAAAAGGGAATTTATAAACATTAATTTCTTGAGGAGATATTTTAAATATAAAAATGCATCAAACACCCACAGACTTAACATTACCGAAGGGAATTCGGAAGCTGAGTGACTGGGGGCCTTAAGGGAAAGCTTTGATCAACTACAATTTAACAAGAGCAAAATATAGATTATCTAATTCAAATGAAAACAAAAAATTAAAAATGTTGCCATTCACATACAAAAAATTTAGTGTTGCCAAACATCACAATAATTATATCGCATCTGCCTAATCAATTAAGCTAATTATGGCAACTACCGAATCGGTACTTTAAATATTGTTTTATAGAAATTTGCGTAGGAAATCAATCTTTATTCCAATAGTTTTGGTATTCGCTTGCGATAAATAGACTATTGATTTTCTAAACTAAATAATTATTTTAATGGAATTGCACATAAAAAATAATAATCGATAACGTATCGTGATAATTAATTAAAAAAATCCATGAACCACGTTAAAAACATCTAAATATGTGATTAAATATTTAGATTTTAGTTAACAAGTCAAATTCTATATTGTCGATAACAGTTTTCTTTTAATCCACAAAAAGAAAGACAACTGTCATTGTCACTAGTTATGAAATTATTTTTTGCTGCAAATTTCATTTACAATGCATTGATTTTTTAATATCGAGTATTTATGATTTACTGTTTCGTACTAGTTTAACTACGCCTTGTTGAAACATAATAATTCTGTTAAAAACTATAGTAATTTTAAATATGAAAAGAAATTAAGCCAAAAGAATTGTTCTGATTTTATTTATAAAAACAAGTAATATAAAAATCTTTTTTAAAAGTCAATTCCTACTTAGGTTGAATAATAAGTATTTTATTAACGATTGAAAATTTGAATAAGAGAATTTTTTTTCTCCCATATAAAACTAAAATTAATTAATTTAATTAAATTAATGAATTAATATTTGAAAAAACTGTATTAACATCAAGTGTCATCCACTAGAAGTTAAAAAAATGTATTTGAACTTGAGTGGATGAATAATAAGTATTTTATTAACGATTGAAAATTTGAACAAGATATGTATAGGGAGAGTGTCAACTAATAGTAGGAATTGAATAAGCAATGCTTCATATATTTTTATGGCCGAGTGGTGTTAAAAAATTAAATAAAGATGCTTTCTTAATATTAACAAGACACACATTTATTTAAAGATGAAACACAGCTTTGAATATATCAGAGAAATAGAAAAACCATAACTAATAACTATAGAAACTAAACAACACATATCGTTGCCATCAACTATTGATAAATACTGCATTTCAAATTCAAATAATCATAGATATCTACAGAGTATATCAGAAAAAAAATTCAAAAACGCATTTTTTTCATTTTTAGTTTCAGAAAATTCAGAAAATTTAAAAAATAACAAAGCATCATAAATTTTGGTAGTAGAAGAACGGTGATATTTTTTTTTCTTTTTTTTTTATGTGGAATGTCTTTTTAAATATAACTTACGACACAGGGACCGTATAAAAACTTTTTAAGATGTTTCAACTAGAATAAATATTTGCATTATAAGCTTAGGGGCGATCCATAAATGATGTCACACTTTTTTTCAATATTTTTTACCCCCTTCCTCCCCTTTGTCACAAAATGTCACACTTCACTATACCCCCTCCCCTCCCCTTGTCACATGTCACGCTATTTTACGTAAACATATACTTGCAGTTCAGAAACAAAGCACTACGTTATAGGTCATATTTCAAACTTTAACTATGTAATGTATGTACATCACTCTCATCCTCGGGGATAGTAAGCCCTCTAATGTCAATGCAATGATAGTAAGACCTCTAATGTTTAACCAAAATGCGTAATGTCACACTTCTTCTTACCCCCTACCACTCCCTTGTCACAAACTGTCACAATTTCACGAACCTCCCTCCCCCCTCTAAGTGTGACATCATTTCTGGATGGCTCCTTACTGAAGTTCATTTAGTAACGAATTGAAGCAAAACGTCGTATAATATTAGTCACTGCATGAGTTACTGTTTTGTTTCTAGAAGTTTTTTTATCGGTAGATGATGACATTTGTGAGCATAACAATAAAAATGATTCGTGTACTTATTTTGTATGAAATAAGACTAAGATTTACAACGAAAAACATAATTAATATACAATAGTAATAAAATATTAATATGAAAGAGCAATTGAAAACAGTAGTATTTTAGAATTTGAAATGGAATTTAATATATTTGGCTTTTAAATCTTATATTTACTTTATGAACACAAAATACTTTAAAACAGATCGATTTTGAAGAAGAAGCCTCAATATTAGTTTTACTGAAATGGAATCGACACCAATTTCATTTGTCACATTAATATGAACATTTATAAAATTATATATTAAACCATAAAATAGAAATTACTCTGAATCATTTACTATTATGACTCTTCCTCCCTTGGAGATGATATATGCTCGTCTGCACAGGCATTTTGACATCACTCTCATCCTCGGGGATAGTAAGCCCTCTAATGTCAATGCAATGATAGTAAGACCTCTAATGTTTAACCAAAATGCGTAATGTCACACTTCTTCTTACCCCCTACCACTCCCTTGTCACAAACTGTCACAATTTCACGAACCTCCCTCCCCCCTCTAAGTGTGACATCATTTCTGGATGGCTCCTTACTGAAGTTCATTTAGTAACGAATTGAAGCAAAACGTCGTATAATATTAGTCACTGCATGAGTTACTGTTTTGTTTCTAGAAGTTTTTTTATCGGTAGAAATACAAATTCCACTATAATTGATCTGTATTTTCACTTGATCATATATATTATTTCTGTTGTCAACATCCCTTTTGCTATGCATTTACAAAACGCAGAACGATGAATGAGGTATCATTCGAAAGGTTTTTGAGCCGGCTTAGGACATAGTACACCCATATTTCGTTAAAACATGTTTTTGATTAAAAATTGCAGTTGAATTAAAAATTAAATCAACGTTGTTTTCATAAATGAAATGAAAGATTTTTCTGAAATCATTGCTGCCGCAAAAATAAAATAGCGCATTATGTCATTCTCAGCAATGCTTACAAAAAATAAATGGCACAAAAAAAAATTGTGATGTCTCCACACGGGTTTATTACCCGACTGAAAAGAAGGGTTATGTGTTTCACGCGTATCTGTGTATGTGGATTTCTTTATACCCTGGAAACATCCCAACGGCTGGATGGATTTTAATGAATGAGGTCTCTATCAATTCGTCTTAACCGTCCGATGGTTATAGGCTAGGTTTTGTTTTTATAAATTCAAAATGGCGTTAGAGACGAAAAAAAAATTACGCACCCTATTGAGTGGCATATCATTGGATAGGTCTTTCAAAATGAAGACGATGTTTCATTGACTATTTTACAGTCAGAAGCTCCGTTAAAATATTATACAAGCTGGAAGTTGTGCATGTATTGTGGATCTCTAGCTTTACTGCAATTCTAACCATCATCAAAACAGTGTTTATAGATAGGAACTAACAATTAAACACAACTTAAAAGTCATCAATGCAAGTAAATAAAAAAAAGTTAAGTAATATAAACAAGTAATATAAAAAATATATTTTAAGTCAATTCCTACTTAGGTCAATAAGAGAACTTTTTTTCTCCCATTCTTCTTTCCTTTTGAGTGGCGCTTAAAATGCCTTGACCAAGAAGAGGTCTCTCTTGGTCTTAAAATACCTTGATCAAGAAGAGGGCTCTCTAGATTATTGAAAATTAATTAATTTAATTAAATTAATGAATTAATATTTGAAAAAAAAAACTGGATTAACATCAAGTGTCATCACTAAAAGTAAAAAAAAAATTATTTGAACTTGATTGGATGAATAATAAGTATTTTATTAACGATTGAAAATTTGAACAAGATATATATAGCGAGAGTGTGAGCTAATAGTAGGAACTGAAAAAAAAAAATAGTTTCACATTGATGAGAAATAATTAATAAGTTCGCTTTTTACTCAGTCGGGTTTTTTGATTTTTTAAATTTAATTGTTTATTTCATATTTATGATTAAAAAGCAAAATTGAAATTGAAATGTTTAGAAGAATAAATACCATCGATCGACCGAAGCAGTGCAGCTTAAAAGCTATGCTTTGTTATATTAGCTTAAATCATATTTTATATATATTCAATTTAATTTTATTTTTAACGCGATTTTTCCGAAGCGACGACAACATTCTTTAATTTAGTTAAAATATGATTGTTATATTTTTTTTTCTCGCGTTTGCTTTTTGCTGTCTTCGATCATTTTTTACTGTGACTTTGATGGAATAAATGAGGTGATATTTTGGCTTGACTAATGTTGTTTGGAGATATTTTTATCCTTAATGCTTCTTTAAAATTTAAAACCTGCATCTAAAAAAAAAAAAAAAAAAAAAAAAAAAAAAAAAGTGGGTAAGTGTGATCACAGATCGCACAGAGGGTTTCGTTTAATATTCATTTCAAAACACTTTATCCTTTTGAAAAATCTGTTAGTTCCACATTTCGCAACCAGGGGCGCACTCTATTCTAAACAAATCTCTATCCGAACGAAACTCCGTTTTACATACTATCCGTATATATACATACCGTATACATACTATCCGTATATGTATTAGTCGAAGGGATTGGGCCCATAGCACCTGAGATAAGTAGATGCCCCTGGCGGTAAAAAGTGGAACTCAAATATGTAAGGCTATGGTGCATAATATGAAAGAATGGTCAAAGGGGTGTCGGCAAAAGTTGGAAAAGTGCTCCCCGGGTGAAAAGATTATAGAAAAATTGCTTAAAATATACGTTAGAGCACGAAGGAGTAAATAATATAAGACTTTTTGAAAATTTTATGATTTGTCGTGTGATCTGAGGTATTCAGCTATACGTATGCAAAAATTCATGTCTCCAACCTAATTAGGGGCTCTTTTAGAAAGAGTTGCTTAAAATACATATGTGGTAGCTCAAACGGTTAAACGTAAGACATTTTCAAGATTTTATAATTTGTCGCTTGGCCTCAGGTGTTCTGCTATAATAAGCATACAAAATTTCAAATCTCCAAATTAATAAGGGGCTCAGTTAGGAAGAATTGCTTAAAACACGCATGTGGGAGCCCAAAGGGTTAAATGTACGACTTTTTCAAATTTTTATGATTTGTCGCATGATGGTGTTCAGCTAGTATGCAAAATTTCACGCCTCCAACCTAAATAGAGTATCACTTAGAAAGAATTGTTTAAAATACACATGTAGGAACCCAAAAGCTTAAATGTACGACTTTTTCAAAATTTTATGATTTGCCGTTTGATGTGTGATGCTCAGCTATAAGTATGCAGAATTTCACACCTCCAACCTAATTAGCGGCTCACTTAGAAAGAATTGTTTAAAATACACATGTTGGAGATCAAAGGGTTAAATGTACGACTTTTTGAAAATTTTATGATTTGTCGTTTGATGCGAGGTGGTCAGCTATAAGTATGCAAAATTTCACGCCTCCAACCTAATTAGGAGCTCACTTAGAAAGAATTGTTTAAAATACATATGTGGGAGCCCAAAGGGTTAAATGTACGACTTTTTCAAAATTTTATGATTTGTCGTTTGATGTGGGGTATTCAGCTATAATTATGCAAAATTTCACACCTCCAACCTAATTAGGGTTCACTTAGAAAGAATTGTTTAAAATACACATGTGGGAGCCCAAAAGGTTAAATGTACGACTTTTTAAAAATTTTATAGTTTGTCGTTTGATGTAAGGTGTGCTGGGCAACATATAACAATGATATGTTCCCGCACCATATTGGTTAAATCAAAGTAAAATTGCGTAATTTGTTATTTCTGTTTGTATAAATATTTTTTTATAAAATATAATTATGAGTGTAAAATTATAATGTTTATATATTTAAGTAAAATAGGAGTGTAAGTTCATACAAAAATTATTAAGTTGATTTTAAATATTAAATATATATTTTTAAAAAATTGTTGTATTGTAAAATGAATGTATAATGTTGAATAGAGTTCGGATCTCAGATAACAACAATAGCCAGACGCCATGGTGTCGTTTTATGACAAGCCAATGGAAAGTGGTGTATAATTAGAAATTGTAAAATAATAAAAATGTTGGAATAAATTTATGGCCTTAATAAAAGTGTTGGGATAAATTTATGGCTTTTCAGACCACCCAAACTTTAAGGCATATAATAATATTAAAGTATATGTAAGGGGCCATTTGCAGACTGTTAGCTAATAGGCCTATCGAAGGATAATGCAAAATCTTCTCACATCCAATCAGGGTGGACTAGACAAATAGTTCCACCCACTGCAAGAGTTGGTGTGCCAGAAGAAAAGGTTTGAAAAAGAGAGTCTGAAACAAGATGTCGAGGACGCAGGAGCTCTCCTGAAAGCCCGTGCAATGAATCCTGAAAGCCCGTGCAATGAATCCAGAAAGCCCTAGTAATGCCCAGGCGAGATGTACATATCGGAGTGAGCCTAAGCAAGCCTAATTGAGGATGTCTTCCTGATGTTAAAATAAAGTGGATTGTTCTACTGAGGTCCGTAGCTATGCATCCTGCCATCCCGATATCGCCGCTCTGATAAGAAGCGAATTCCTGATGACATATGGATATGATCCTTAGCAACGCGACAACTCTGAATTTGATGAATAAAGGCCATCATCCCGTAGATGAAATAAGGTACTACCTTAAACTTTTTCTTTTACCACTTGAAATCATATGAGAAATTATAAATATCATTTTCTGATATTTTATGGTAGAGAGCAATCTGAGATCCAACAAAACCAATAATTAAATATAATTAAGGTAATTTAAAAAGAAAAATATATAATAATGAGAGTAATGAAAACATTGTCTATTTTTTAAAGATTAAATATACATAAAATAATGAGAAGCAAACAAAAGTGTTGCTTTCTTTCTTTTGAATTAATATTATGTATTTCTGTATATAGTTGTGTTCAATGTAAATAAAATATTTAATCAAGTTTAAAAAAGTTTCTGTAATTATTTAATTGATAATGTTTAAGGTGTGTCAATTTATTTTTACATCTTAAATTTTAGTTTAATTCATAAGTGGAGGAGTTCGTCTAAATAATTCACAACGCAAACTCTTAATTTTATTCGTAATTAATTAAATTTAATAATTACATTTTGACGCGGATTATAATTTAATTTTATTAATGCTTCGCGTTGCTCTTCTACTAGAATTATGTAATTACGATCACTTATGTTATTTGAATTTATCTAAGGTATATAAAATTATATAACAATTTACTAAGAGGTTGCTTGGATGATTTGGACCAATTAACAATTTTGGATGTAAATTAAATAGAAAATAAACAGGTGTAATTATCTGTCCAGCAAGGTGTTCAGCTATAAGTTTGTAAAATTTCATGCCTCCAACCTAATTAGAGGCTCACATAAAAAGAATTGTTTGAAATACACATGCGGGAGCCCAAAGGGTTAAATGTACGACTTTTTCAAAATTTTATGATTCGTCGTCTGATGCGAGGTATTCAACTATAAGTATGCAAAATTTCACTCCTCCAACCTAATTAGGTTTCACTTAGAAAGAATTGTTTAAAATACACATGTGGGAGCCCAAAGGTTTAAATGTACGACTTTTCAAAATTTTATGATTTGTCCTTTGATGTGAGGTATTCAGCTATAAGTATGCAAATTTTCACGCCTCCAATGTAATTAGAGGTTCACATAGAAAGAATTGTTTAAAATACACATGTGGGAGCCCAAAGGGTTATATGTATGACTTTTTCAAAATTTTATGATTTGTCGTTTGATCTGAGGTGTCTATCTATAAGTACGGAAAATTTCATGCCTGCAACCTAATTAGGGGCTCACTTAAGAAGAATTGTTTAGAATACACATGTGGGAGCTTAAAGGGTTAAATATACAACTTTTTGAAAATTTTATGATTTGTCGTTTGATGTGAGGTATTCAGCTATAAGTATGCAATATTTCACTCCTCCAACCTAATTAGGGTTCACTTAGAAAGAATTGTTTAAAATACACATGTGGGAGCCCAAAGGGATAAATGTACGACTTTTTCAAAATTTTATAGTTTGTTGTTTGATGTGAGGTGTTCAGCTATAAGTTTGTAAAATTTCACGCCTCCAACCTAATTAGAGGCTCACATAGATAGAACTGTTTGAAATACACATGGGGGAGCCCAAAGGGTTAAATGTACGACTTTTTCAAAATTTTATGATTTGTCCTTTGATGTGAGGTATTCAGCTATAAGTATGCAAAATTTCACGCCTCCAATGTAATTAGAGGTTCACATAGAAAGAATTGTTTTAAATACACATGTGGGAGCCCAAAGGGTTAAATGAATGACTTTTTCAAAATTTTATGATTTGTCGTTTGATCTGAGGTGTCCATCTATAAGTACGCAAAATTTCATGCCTGCAACCTAATTAGGGACTCACTTAGAAAGAATTGTTTAAAATACACATGTGGGAGCCCAAAGGGTTAAATGTACGACTTTTTCAAAATTTTATGATTTGTCGTATGATGTGTGGAGGTCATCTATAAGTATGCAAAATTTCAAATCTCCAACATGTGTAGTTTCTGAGAACGGGCTCTGTGACGGACAGACGGACAGACAGACAGACAGACAGACAGAGGAGCGAGACGAATAGGGTTTCGTCAGATGAACGAAACCCTAAAAACATGGGTACAGATATATAGGAGAGACTGGGGAGCGCCGTCCATAGGGGAGGCTTGACCCACCCTTCAGTTTTCATATTTAAAAGAATTTCAGAGTTTTGCCAATAGGTGTCAACCAAAGCTATTGAAATGCTCAAACAATAGTCTCTGTTTCATGAAGATGATTGAAATAGGTGTGGTAAAATCAATTGTGAAGAGTTTTCAGCTTGAAAAGTGTATTTTTTAGAAAAAAAAAATTGTAAGATTTTCTCAGATAAAATATATCATAAAAATTTAAGTAAGTAGGTTTTAAGTAATGCAGAAATATTGAGCTTTTATTCAAGGCATAAATATTGTACAGTAAATTAGTCTAAACATAACCATGTGCTATACTTTAAAAAGTGGCTATGTGGGCAGGCTTGACCCAATCAATCTGGGGAGGGTTGACCAGATGTTGAAAGCTCTTTAATTAAGTGTTTTTAGAAATCTTTTTATTACGCACTGTACATAATGAAGGGTTAATGGTATAGGTGCAGATTTACGGTCGCCAGTCGCCATGTGGCGACTAACTTTCAGTGTCTTAGTCGCCAGAGATCAATTTCCAGTGTTCCCAATCCCCGTCGTGGAATTTTTATGTATATATTTTTCTTTTGCAAATAGAAAAGCACCTGCTCTTTTCACTGGCCGAGATCAAGTATGACCTTGATAAAAAGTCATGCAATTTTTGCGATCTCAGTTACCGTCGTGAACGCTGCCCCTGTGATGTACTGCTTTCTTGCAGACATTATGTTCGAATATAATTTTGCGCATGTCCGCTCCACTACAAAGCTTAGCAGCTGCGAAGCTCGGCACATGAACGCGCTAATGGTAAAGATTTTCCTTTGGACACTAGCGAAAGCAAGCATTTCTTGGAAGGTTTCGTCCGCAATCCAGAGTTGAAATAAATACTCCTTTACTGCAGATCTGCTCACGAGACAGTCCAAAGTTCCTGATGTGATGGAGATTATTTAAGGGCTTTGGATCATGGAGTCGCAAGGATAGAGGATTCTGAACTCTTAAAAAAAAGAACAAAAAGAAAAAGAATCTCGCACAAAAAAATACTTAACGCGAGATATATTCTTGCTCTGTAAATGTTTTCTGTAAGTGCGAGATTTTTATCGTGCAAAATAATCTTACACATTCCTAAAATTTTTTATATGTATACTTTTATATGGCAAAATCAAAATAAGAAGCTAGAGAACAGGAATTCTGCTTTTCAGAATTTAGTGTCGCCTGCGGCATTTCCATTACTTCATTTTTTTCTGATGGACTGATGGCTTCTATTATTATGAAATAGCCATTATAAATGAAGTGTTAGGTGAAGATGAAAGAGCAGCTATAAAAAGTTAGAACTCTGATTTTCTGGTCAGAAGGGGGGGATGGCCATAATTTTTCTTTAAAAAATGCCCATTTCCCCCCCCCCCATTCTAACCAGAAAATCAAATCATAGTTCTAACTTTTTACGGCTGCTCTTTCATCTTCACCTAACGCCATAACGCAAAAATGGCCATAATTAAAAAAAAAAAATGCCCATCCCCCCCCCCCCCCATTCTAACCAGAAAATCATAGTTCTAACTTTTTACGGCTGCTCTTTCATCTTCACCTAACGCTTCATTTATATTGGCTGTTTCATAATAATAGAAGCCACCAGTCCATCAGAAGAAAATAACCCGGTTAAGCGGGACTCTACTGCAGTACAAAACATATTTCAATTTTAAGACTTAAAGCACGCGTTTTATTTTATCTAAAATGACGTCATTCGCTTCCCCTAAAGAATTCCACATTTACGATCTACTCTTAAGCATCTACAGTAAAGCGCGCATAGTACATCACTATCGCGAAATAATGCACAAATGCAGCAAAAAGATGCCGTCATTAAAAAAAATCGACAAAAACGAACAAACAAACAAACAAACAAAAAAAAAACGGCTATCTAATGTTTCATAGATACTTAAAATTAAATATAGTTTATAATAGTTCCATTGTTTTAATAGAAATCATTCGTTTATATTTTTTTCAAAATAGCACGTATTTTAATTACATTTTCTTTCGGTTGTTATGAGAAAATGGCAACAAAAATATGTAATTACTATTTTAGAACTATTTTTCCTTTACTTTCTACAGAAATGGAGTACTTCCGTTGCCAATATTAAGCAAATGACTCTAAAAACTACAAAAAAATTAATATTTCAAAAATAAATGGAGATACAGTTTTCAAACAAAATGCATTTAAAAGAACTTTTTTTTCCCAATACGACGCTATAAAAATCGAAAATGTGCGATGCTTAGAAGTTTAAAAAATTGCTATAGAGTATTTAATCGTACTGCTTTGTCTTACGACTGGCTTCTGTAAGGTAACGTTATTTTTTGGAATACACAAAATACGCTGGGAGAAAGAAATAGCACACCGTACCGGGGGCTAATAAAGTTTTCCTAATATTTTCCATCATCATAACTGCTTAGCTTATATATATTTTGTTATTCAATTGTATCTTCATCTTCTGATTTTTCCAGATTTATATTATACATTTTTAATATCAAACTTTCAAGAATTTTAGGATTAAATTAAATATACACATTTGTTGCAATTAGTCTGTGTTTTGTTGTACATGTGTATTTATTAATTAAACTATTTTTACTTTTGAATTCGTGAGTTTTTTTGCTAAGTTTTCTCTATATAAACACGATTGTTTTATGAATTCGTTTCACAATGTGGTCATTAGATTTTGGTTAGAAGCCAAAGTGGCGACTGGATTTTTGGGGTTTAGGAGCCACTGGCTCCTTAAAAATTTTGGGAATCTGCACCTATAGTTAATGGTTTTATTTCTAAAATAATGTAAATTTATTCTGTACCGCTACAGTAAAATTGGGTGATAGAAAGGAAAACGTTTAAAACTGATTAAATGAAGATGAGAAAAATTGCTATAAGGAGCAAGAAAAAATTTAATGAAATATAAATCGGAAACTTGACAGGAACTTTTATTTCATTTAAATAGTACACATAGTAGGTAAACAGAAAGAATGGAAAAGACTAAAAAGGATGAAAGAAGAAGCCTTAAGAAATGTTAGGCATTCATTCCTCTGCAAAAGAATATTACATTGATAAAAACACTTTAGAAATGTATGTAGACAAATTTCACCAAGATGAACACAATGAGATGAAGTCAAACTATGTGACAACTAGTGTTGACAGGCCAAGTGTAAAAAAAGTGGGTGTTTAAAACGGAATTTTTCTCTTGCGCCTTGAATTCCGTCTAAGCAGGTTTATTTACACATCACATTTTCCCAAATATTTTCAAGTAATAATTAAACCTTGCAGCATAAAAAGTTATTCCGTTTTTCTTAAACTGATTTTATTTCTCTTAACATATATTTCAATATAAAATAAAGTGGGTCCAACCTCCCATATGTGGGGAGCCTTCACCCTTTATTTTCTCATGTTTAAAATCTATCATTTTTCAAGTTTCTCATGTAGTACTCTTATGTCGCAATTTTATTTTGATAACTGATAATATAAAGAATAAAAAGATATACGAAACTTTATTCTAAGCTCAATATTTAAAAAATAAAAAATCGTTTTGTAAAAAGTGGGTCAACCCTCCCCAGTCTCCCTTATATTTTATTTCCGATGTCAACGTCCCTTTTTCTATGCACATGCAAAACGCACAACAAGGAATGAGGTACCATATGGGAAGTTTTTGAAAAATGCTTTGATATAGTACATTTAATTTTCGTTAAAACAAGTTTCTTGATAAAAAAAAAAAAAACTTGTGTTAATTAAAGATTAATGAAAAAAGGACCAGCAAAAAATTTCAAAGATTGTACCTCGAAAGTCTTCCACTGGGCCTACTGGATTTATTTGATGTTTATATAATGTTTCATGAATATGCTAAAATTATTGCAATTCCTCCCTAACTTGCCACTGTTTTGTAACTGAGACATTATGGCAAAATTTCAGTTTAACAAAACAAAACGTTAATTTAAATACGTAATGATAAATATCAGAAATACCAGTCTCAATGGCGCACCCAGGATTACCCTTTGGAGGAGGGCTAGCATATTTTAGAGGTCTACATGTAGCCAGATCTGGTCCAGCCCGCGTCTGAGCTCAAATTTCTTTAATTTGATGCGATGGTGCGGGCCGTGTCGGGTACCGACTTACATTTTTTAGCTCACAACCTATTAAAGCCAGAGAGCAAATGCGCCCGCAGGTTTTGTATGTACAGTCGTGGAAAAAAAAAAGTAAACACCCCCTACTAACTCCTCAACAAATTATCGCAGAAGAAAGTAACTGGTACCGAACGATTGGAAATAAAGCCTACTTTTAAATGATATAGATAAAATTTGCTTAGGGGGCCATCTACATATTAAAACGAACCATAATTTTGTTTTTTTTCAATAGCAGTACACAATTCTGACAGCATAAATTAACTCTACACCCTTCAATTAGCCTACAAACAAATTTTTATGCAATTAGTACCATAAGTTTTTGAGAAATTAATTATTTTAAAAAGAGCGTATTTTAAGGGCTGTATCCAAATTGAAGTTCGGAACTGGATTGTTAACCGATAGAGCCCCCATCTTGATCAAGGCACCTGAAGTCAATGAAGCCTGCTAGATTACAGGACAGCAGAAGAATTTCAAAATATCTAGTCACATCTATTATAGACGGCCCCTTAAACCAGGGTTCGCAAAACCCCGGGTTTTTCTGAAAAAACCCAACCCACATGGGGTTTTTCGGGTTTTTTCATGAAAAACCCAATTTTCCCCGGGAAAAATCGGGTTTTTTCAAAAGTATAATATATGCGTAATTACATTATTGTATACTATATTTTCTGTATATTATATACACTATACATAAAAAAATACATTGTTCCCTTATTACAATATAAGTGTAATGCTATTTTACAAGTTATAAATTATATAAATTTAAATTAATTAAGTGTCAGTGTTTCTCACAAATTAGTTTTAAATATAATAGAAGATATAAAATTGTTAATTTTCTTTAAATCTAATAATGAATAGAATATTAAAATTTAAAATATATAAGTAGGAAGAAAAAACGGGGTAAATTAGTCGGATGTGCCAATCCCAAAAGTTTCTTCTATCTCATACATCTTAATAATTAAAAATTCACTATCACAGGGCCAAAATTAAATGGCAATTTAGGCCCATCATGAGGATTCTAAAATATGGATTTGTTGAATTGGATGCATTTAACAAGGAGGTATAAGTATCACCTGTTGTGCAATTTACAACAAAACCTAATCAGTAACAGTTTACGTCAACATCTAACTGAATCTGAAGTTTGATGAAAATCCATGCATTATTAGTTCTTGAGATAAAGTTATTGCAAAAAGTGAGATAAATGCAGCACAACAGCACCACCTTTGGGCGATATACAACAAAAACTAATCAGCACCAGTTTATATCAAGGTCTAACTGAATCTAAATTTTTATTCAATTCCACACATTAGTTCTTGAGATAAAAGTTATTGCTGAAATCGTTAAAAAATGCAGCATAGCAGCACTACCCGTTGGGCGATATGCACCAAAATTCAATAAGCAACAATTTAACTTGTAACTCAATCTGAAGTTTTATGAAAATCCGTGCATTAATTCTTGAGATAAAGCTATTGCAAAAATTCAGATAAATGCAGCATAGCAGCGCCACCTGTTGGGCAGTATACACCAAAAACTAATCAGCACTAGTTTACATCACGGTCTAACTCAATCTAAAGTTTTGTGAAACTCTGAGGTTCTTGAGATAGAGCACCGACAAATTTTTTTTCACATACAGACAGACATTTTCTAAAATCCATCAAATTGTCTTCAGGACCTTTTTCAAACGTATAAATCCATCATAAACTGGAAGCTGAAATTTTTCACGAATCCAATACTTTCTTCTTGTAAAGATAGAAGAAAGTAAAAATATAAATATTTTTTATTTTCGTGAATATAGTTGACATGAATTTTTTATATAAAGACATTCTTATGATATAACCTTTACCTATAATTATGTACTATGTATGTTGCCTACTAGGTTCTATGTTAGTAAAGTATTTCAGTGTGTTGAAATACATTTTTATTTTACTTCAGATGTGTATGTAATGGCTTTTATATATTAATTTTTTTTCAAAATTAACTGAAATGACTTAAATTCTTTAAATGTATATATTGTTTAAATTTTTAAATTATTTCTGAAAATTGAAAAAACCCACATTATGGGTTTTTCAGTGGGCTTTTTCAAGTGGACCCATTCTGAAAAAACCCACCGGGTTTTTTCGAACTGGGCTCAGCTTTGCGAACCCTGCCTTAAACCATCATTTTGCCGTTTTTTAAGCATAATTTGAAAACTACTTGGAAGAAAAATGTGAAATTTTGGATTTCAATAAAGCCTGACTTAATAAATCTAAATCCATCAAAAAAATTGTAGGTTGCAATTCATAATTTTTTCGAATATTAATTTCATAATTCATAATTCATATTATAAAATTATAAAAATTGCAAATTCAGCGTATTTATGTTTGGGTATATTAGTATTATTGCTACAAACAAATTAGCACATTGGGAGCATAATTTCTGGAGATATAAATAAAAATATGAAAATATAATTTAAAATTAGAAGCACTCAAATTTGAATGTTTATAATTCAAAAACTTATCATTCAAATGACTTGAAATTCGTAGTCTAGGCATAGTTTGAACCGAAGATTTGAAATATCTTGTTAAAATTGGGTATTGTCATTGAAAAAAATGAAGTTTGGATTCGTTTTAATATGTAGATGGCCCCCTAAGCAAATTTTATATACATCATTTAAAAGTAGACTTTATTTTCAATCGTCCGGTACCAGTTACTTTCTTCTACGATAATTTGTTGAGGAGTTAGTATGGGGGTGTTTACTTTTTTTCCCCCACGACTGTACGTATGTATGTACGTATGCATGTATGTAACACGATAACTCTTGATAGAAATATCCAAATTGCTTCACATTTTTTTTCTAGTAAAGCAACACTGTTGTTTTCAATTACGGTATGTTTTCTTTCTTCAGGTTCCGCGTTTTTATACAAGTTATTTTCTTCATAAACTAGTGGTGTTGAATTGTTTTTTCTTATATTGTCTGTTATTTGTGTGACTGTTGTTGTTTTTTCCTTTTAGAAACCAGCACTCTTTATTCGTGTGGTTTTTCATTTTACAGTGTGAGCAGTACTTATTGTTGCCTCTTTTGCGTTCTGAATTATTAAATTTACCTTGTGCTTTATATACTTTATTGCTGTTTTCGGAATTTTCAGAATTATCTATCCTACGAGTATATTCGTCTGTAAGCTTACTTTTTATAAATTGAACCGTTAATTCTGCTTCATCTCCCGCCTCCAGGGCAGTGACTAGTGTATCGTAGGACGGTGGCAAAGAGTACACATAGTGCTGAAATGTGCGAGTCAGTTATGTTTTCACTTATGGCTGTCAGTTTGTCCACTATTTCTAAAATTTTTGTTATGTGTGCTGTCATATTGCCACCTTCAATTAACTTTGTGCTGTACAGTTTTCGAAACAAATATAGCTTACTAGAGAGATTAGATCTCTCATGGATTTGTTTAAGTGCGTCCCATGCTTGCCTAGTTGAATTTAAATTTTTGACGTGCACTATCTGACTATCGTCGATAGACAAATTTATTAAAGCTCTTGCTTTTCTATCTTTCTTGGTCCATTCATCGATCAATGAAGTGGGGCCTGTTCTGTCATAACTTCTATTAGCTCATCTCGAATCAACAACATTTCAACTTTTAACCGCCAATTTGTATAGTTGTTGGCGTTCAATTTTTCAATGGTTGTGCTGTCTTTTATAGAAGCCATGATATTGTTATAGATTTGCTGTATTTTTTTTTCTAATAAATTACCCTTATTGGATTACCAGATTTTTATTTTTATCATTTAATGAAGATGCCTTTATTGAGACATATTTTTCAGTCTCGTAATAAATTTGTTAGACGTATTTTAACTTGTTCAACAATATGTTTGCGCGAAATTCGTTTTTCCTCACAGTTTATTGTTTATTTATATCTCAATTATAAAAGCAAAGCATAGGTAAGAGAAAATTGGCTTACCTTGTATTTATGTTTTTGTATCCGTGATCTATCTGGTATCCATCATCATCAGGGTAATATCACTATAACTTCTATTCGTTTTCCATTCTAATTAATTGCTAACGGTATAATATTCTGTGTTATTTTAAAGCACGCGTGATTATATTTTTGTGACTTGCAAAAAAAAAAAAAAAAAAAAAAAAAAAAAATTGTAGAGTGAACTTTAAAAAAAGAAAAAAGAATTTAATTAGTTACACTTGCGGAATACAAGTAATATTATTGTCTAGACATAGAATTGTCTGGAATACAAGTAAGTGTAAAAAACATGTATTATACATTATTGAAGATAAAAAACAGGAAATTAGTATCATTAACCTTAATATTACATTATTTATGTTTATAGTCACTTTAAAATAGTTTATTGATTGTTCAAATGTCTTAATTTCTTGGATATGTGATGAAATGTTCATATAAATTATTTATTTAGAATCGCAAACTTCCTTGTTTCGAATAACAACTTCTTTTCATAATTGCTTTTATGAATCATGTTGATAGATGAAAAAACAACTTACTGAGCTTGATTTATTTCATAGTCTTCATTTGGAGATTATATTTCGTAATGTCTGTCAACATTGTATCCAGTCATCCTTTTTGTTGTGGTATTATATTCTTCTCCGCAACCAACACAGTGATCTTCGTCCAATTCTATTTCCTCGGACTCTGTAGAATTTAATATTTTAAATATATTTTATCTTCTTCGCTGCTGGAAATGTCGTGTTTTTGTTTTTTTCTTGCGCTTATTTATGCTTTTTCATGGTTTTAAGTTTATTGATCAACTTTATCTGTTTTTGGGACGAACGTTTCCGACGTTTTTCAATATTTTATGAAACAAAAATACATCATTAGACTCTATTATGTTATTGTTATTGAAATGTTTATATTCGTCAATTAATATAATTATAAAAATAAAAATTAGATAATTATTTTAAAAATAATTATATTTAGTTAAAAACCTCACTCTGTATAATTTTGATTATAGGTGGTTATCTCTCCTCGATTTGATGTAGCGTAAATTGATGGAAAGATTGCCACCCAATTTAAAGCGACACTCCGCCACTGTACGTCTTTGTTTTAGACTTAAAAACAAAGATTGGATTATATACGTGCCTTAAAAGTCTTTATACTAAAAATAAATGTAAGATACGTACTGCAAAACATTCAGATACCTAACTGAACAAAAATATCCAACCACTAAATTAAATAAATATTAAAATTACACTTTCTTTTTAGGTGCGTTCGTAATTATATAGATACGTAGCACCTATACTCTATAGTCGTCGTTCAGTCTGTCTGTCTGTCCGTCCGCATATAACAGAGCAAAAACTACCCAACCGAATGGTCTGAAATTTTAAATATATGATTTTTGCAAAATTTTGTCGAGCCATTTCAAATTTTATGAAAATCGGATGTATACTTTAATTACAGGAATAGTCAAAAGCTTTTCTTTACATTACGGCCAGTGGGAAAAAATTATTGCAAGTGCATTTTAATGATGTTACAGCCTTCCGAATGGTCTGAAATTTTAAATATATAATTGTTGCAAAATTTTGTCGAGCATTTTAAATTTTATGAAAATCGGATGTATAGTTTAACTACAGGGACAGTCAAAAGTTTTCCGTTACATTACGGGCAATGGGAAAAAATTATTGCAAGTGCATTTTAATGATGTTACAGCCTTTCGAACAGAATGAAATTGATATACACTTATGAAGTGCAAAAAAATATACATTCAGTATAATATGGGGTGCAAAAAATATTTATAAAACTAGTTATAGTACGAACGCACCTCATTTGCCACGTTTGACGAGCAATTTCCTACTTTTTATAATTGAAAAACACAGCTGCACGTCGCATTGAATGAACACGTTGAACTATTTCTTACGAACAAAGTTTATGCGGCAATCTATGATATAGTTTTTGAAATATTTAGACTGGCCATCTCTCCTCTATGGCCATCTGTTCTAGAATTACCCTATATATTTTACCAAAAAAGCTCTAACTACAGATTTATTAAATAAAATTTATTTAAAATCTATCTAAAAATTAAATTGTTATTTTATAAGTTGTTTTATATATCTTCAGACAATAACGAAGATAATTATTGAAGAGAAGAAAATTTCTGACTAATAATTCCGGACGTAAAGGGTTAATTATATATGTCTTGGTTTTCTGTGGTTGTAATTTGATTTTGATTTGTTTTCATTAAAAAAAATTTCTGGTTCAAATTTGTTTATTTAAGTTGAATAAAATCAAATGGTTGGTAGCTATGGAGTTATTTTGTTTCAATACCTTTAATCCTTGCATCCTGTGTATTTTTAATGATTATGTTTAGTTATTTCACCTTTAATTTTTCACATATTTAAAGACATAAAAAAAAAAATTAAATGCTGCTAAAAGTATTAGAAAGATCTTTCGTTGATGGAAATGTTGTTTTAAATAAAATTTCAAAAATTTACTTTATTAACCATTTGGAAAAATGGTTATTGTCCTCGTCAGGGTAGAAAATCAAAAGCATATCTGAAGCTTTTGATTGGTTTAATCTGCATTTTATTCGTTTTCTGATTGGTATATACAGTAATCTGTATTTCCCTTTAATTTCAACAGAGATGGATACCTTCTGTTGCCACTGTGACAAAAAAGTAATAAAAACTACAAAAAAAAAAAAAAAAAAAAAAAAAAATTAATAACTCAGAAACAAATTGAGATACAGCTTTCAAACAAATTGCATTTTAAAGTATATTTTTTTCCCTCTATACGACGGTGTAAAAAGTAATATTGTGGGATGTTTAGAAGTTTAAGAATGAAATTTCATTTAAAATGGGTCGTCAGATTTCTTGGAAATCTGACGATGGAAAAGCCTTTTCCCGAACAGCCAATGAAATGCTTGGATAATACGTAAGTTTCAGGTGGATAATACGTACGATTCGCAGGCGATTTTTGTTGCTTGGAATTTTTACGTGTATACGTAATATATGATCAACTCCGTGAGATTTTTTATGTCTTAAATTTTAGTCTTTGAAAAAATCATTTTCAAAATGGTCGTTGTAATTTTTTAAATTGCTTTTTTTTTTTTTTTTTCTTTTACATGCTTTCTTTTAATTTATAATTCTGTTTGTTTGCATGTGACATCTTGTTACTCATTTTTCATCCACTTCCTGTTGACATAGAGCTTTGGAATTTAGAATATGCATGTATTCCTAAGGGCAATACATGAATTGGACAGCGATTTTTTTTTAAAAATTCGATCCCTAAATGGGGAAAAGTGGCTACGGAGGATTCAATTCTTGATTTCCTATAGCGAAATCAGTATCAACTTCAACAATCAGTATTAGTTGAAAAGGACTAATGTCGGGTTACCAAAATAGCGCAAAATTTTGCCAACCTGGTGAAATATTGCCAAATTTGGCGACAAAAATTAGTTGCCATACATGTCGATCCAACAACACAATATCATATAATAGTACAGTTCCAGCTAACTATAAAAAAAAGCAGCCTACAGATTTTACGTAAAAAGAGCATTCGAAGTATGTACTGATGGCTATATAGAGGAGGAATTAACTAACAAGGAGAGGGCCAACCTTGTTAATCACAGATTTTGATTATTTTAATATATGTTGTAGGGTAGAGGCCCCTTGGTGTCAGGTTCAACGGATTTTATCCAATGCTCCTTAGTTCTTGAGAAACCGGGGGGGTCTAATATTAGTGCACAACTTAAATATTTACTTTGCTACGACAATGATGGGTCAGTCGTAGCTCAGTTGGTATGGTGTTGATTGGCGGGCCCGGGTTCGATACCTGAATGCGCTACATTTGTTTTTCTCATTTTTTGTTTTATAAATTTACTTGTAAGTATAACTTAATAATCTCACTGTCAATTAAAATTTTTAATATTGTATATCAATTATAATTTTAACCTATTTAATTTTTTACTTTTAACTGAATAGTTGTAATAAAACATCATAAAACTGTTATTTTTTAAAAAAAATCACTTTTAAAATATATTTCATATATTCTTTATCGTTGCAATGATATTGAGCAATTGTGTCAATTCGTGATTTTAAAGAAACATCATTTACGCATTACTTTAACAAAGGAAGTCAATGAGATAATACTATTATTCTGTTTTTAAAGTAACAAGCATAATCATATTAAAAATTAGCATCAGAATTAAATTACAACCGATTTTTTGCATATTAAATATTTTTAAATTTGTAATAAGTATGCTTGCGCTTTCAATTATTTTGCTTTCCCCTTTATCTTTTTTTCTGCTTTTATTTTATTTGAATATTCCCTTTTTTTTTTATCATAACTAGATGGCAACACAACAGAATTTGTCACGATTTTGGAATTTTTATCATTCAATAATAGATCCAATTTCTTTTTAAACCGGCCCCACCAGTGGCTGAGAGGTTCTGCTCTCGAAGCTGGTAGACGGGAGGTGCTGGGTTCAAACCCAATCGCGCCCGTCGGCCTAACCGTTTCGGAGTTTTCGTGGTTTTCTTCGAAGCCGTGGTTTTCCATGCGTAAATACGGGTTAGGTTCCCTTAGAAAGACCCCCACGAAGGGCACTCCCCCCAGGTCCTATATCCCACGTGTTGATAATCGGCCGTCATAAACACAAACCAAACCAAACCATCTTTTTAAACCTCTTTAATGGATGAGAAATGATAGTTTACAAATAAGAAATGATAAATTTAAGTTTGTTAACATTATAATTAATGTTTGGTGTTAAAATTTTTAATTGAAATTATTAAATTATAATTATAACTATATTTATAAAACAAAAAATGAGAAAAACAAATGTAGCGCATTCAGGTATCGAACTTGGGCCCTCGGATCAGCCGGCTAACGCCATGCCAACTGAGCTACGACTAATCTGTCGGTTTTGCTGTGAAGTAAGTATTTAACTTGTCTACTAATATTAGACCCCCTGGTTTTTCAAGAACTAAGGGCCATTGGATAAAATCCATTGAACCTGACACTAAGGGGTGTCTACCCTACAACATATATTAAAATAATCAAAATCTGTGATTAACAAGGTTGGCCCTCTCCTTGTAAGATCAAAACAATCGCAGCTGAAAACGGTTATCCGAGAAAATTTATCAGTAAAGTAATTAATGAGTTTAAAAGCAGGAATTGTATATAAAAAAAAGAAGAGTACACAGGTTTCAAAGTTTTGTAGTATTGATTACGTTCCGCAACTTTATGGGAGATTTAGGTATGCGTTAAAAAAATGTGACATAGCCACTGATAGCTAAACTTCCAGCTAAATTACAAAATCTAGTTCACAGAAAAGTTGATCCAGTAAATTCAGATGACAAAGCAGGAATTTATATAATCCCATTCAAATATAAAAATAATAATAGAAATTTTGCATACGTTGGAGTGATAACCAGAAGACTACAGGAAAGGTTGAAAGAACATATGGCTGATATAGGAAAGGGGAAACAATCTACAGCTTTAGATGTGTTAAATTTAGAAGCTGATATTGACATCCTTTTTAGTAAAGCAAGGGTCATCGCACAAACAAATCAATTTAACGCATGCATTTTGAGAGAATCTATAGAAATTTTAGCCAGAGGTAGGAACGCTTGTAATGATACATTATCATGTTCTATACCGAGCATTTGGTTTAGACTACTTGGAGTCAATGGAGTATTTGGATTGGAATGATCAATGTCGCTGTATGAAGTCATCCGACTTCCTGCCCCCCTTCCCCCCTCTTTTTCAAGTTTTGGACTCGCCCTGCGTTATTTAAACCGGTATGCATTCTGCAGGTCTTCTTCTCATTTTTCACCTCATTGATTATGACCAGGGCTAGGTCGAAAGCGCTCGGGAAATTTTAACATCTGAATATTGGTTTTAATGTTTAAAACCTTTTAATTGTTTTGTAGCACCTATTTTAGTAATAAAAACTGAGAAGCATTTAATGTATTCATGTTTTAATTTAAAGTATTAAGATGAATTTGTCGTTCTCTGGCATATAGTTTTCTATATATTTAACATTCTGAATGCAAAAAAAAAAAAAAAAAAAAAAAAAAAAAAAAGACATAGAAAATGTTCTGGAACCAAAATTGATACCTTCCATCAAGGATTTCTTCCAAAAATATGCAAAGAGTGGTTTGAAAATAAAAGCATACAATTATTACCCTGACCAGGAAACAGCCCTGATGTGAATCCTATAAAAAATTTGTGGCGACGTTTGAAAATCCGTGTACAAAAAAAAAAAAAAAAAAAAAAAAAAGAAAAAAAAAGTCTATCTAATAAAACGCAACTTATTGAAGCTATAATTGATTCTTGGAATCATGTGATTAAAAAGGATGAACTCCAAACATTAGTTCTTTCAATGAAAAGACGCTGTGAAGTTGTAATAAAAAACAAAGGTTATCCTATTTAATATTGAATGTGTAAGTGTAACTTTAAAATACAATGAAATCTAAGATAGATCATACTTTTTTGTAAGTGTAACTTTTTTTGTAATGCAGATATTTTAATTATGTTTTTTTATTAAATTCATTAAATTTCCTTGAATTTGATACATAAACATTGGTATTTAAGTGGAATTTATTAAATTCCTCAAGCACACAAAGTTATAAAACATGAATATATCAAAAAAAGTGCATAATTGTAGCCACCACCGTATGTGATTTTTCATCCTTGTCGTATGCCTGATTTTCCGTGTCATTTTGTAAACTTTTTTTGAATCACACTGTGTAGATGGGGGAAGGCAGATGGGATAGATGAAGGGACATATATTTGTTTTGATTAAACGTTTTCCAAGGCACCTATTTCAATCACTTATTTTTTTACGTAGCCGTATGATCAAGCACTATTTAGCTTTGCGTAACATTTGAATAAATAAATAAATAAAATGTTCAAAATCATTAGCTAAAAATTATCTGAAGTCTCTTTTTCCTTACTGCTTCATTTAAATCTAAACTATTAGTAAATATCTTAAAAAATTCTTTTACTGACGAAGTTCAGTGTTCTACTCATTTCTACAAAATTTTAATAAAGCAACTACACTTTGAAGAAACATTCAGAACTCTTTTGTTACGTATTTTTTAATTAAAATGCCTTCCATTTTAATTCAAAGCTACCAATAAAATTTTAAAGGCTGATGTGATATCATTATTTCGTGAACTCTCTCATTATATGAATTCAAATATCAAACACTCAAGATACAAATGCAAAACTTACATTCGTCGTTATTCTCGATGCAGTTTAAAGTGTATATTCTTAAAATTTTTCTTCTAACAGAATTTTTAATGAGCGAAGTAAAGATGAAATATATTCTTCGATCCACCTTTTAATGGCATGTGAAATTACATTTTCGAAATCTAAGAACTCTAAAATGAGGAAAAGAATTTCTATTATTCGGATTCAGTATGCTGTTTCTAAAGTTCAATAGTTTTTGACTCACAGTTAATTTTAGAAAAAAGAAACTACATGTGAAATATTCATTAAAAACATCTTTTTACTCAAGAACCAGAAATGGAAAATTGGTAATGAAAATAAAAATAACATTAAAGGAAATATAAAGCACGTCTCTTTATTATAAAAAAAGATCTGTTTTCTATCTTTTAATTGGTGATTAAGTAATTTTAAAACATGCTGAGATTAATCTAGTTTATATAAAACAGTCACTCATGAAATTGAAATTAGTTTTATAATTCTAGAAGTTATAATTTTCAAATAAGGTAATTCGATACATTATTTGTTATTCGATGCATTCATAACTATTGCCAAATCCATAAAAGACTTATGAATCCATCTTACGAATTGTGAGAAATTACTTCAACGCATCGTAATTGAGAAGCTTAGAGAAAGAACATGTTACGATATATTTTCTCAAAAATGATTTTATTTTGTGGATGAAAGTGTTATGAGGTATTGTATCATATGGTAAAACAAAAATACTAAAATTCTACTTAATATTGAAGATTTGAGACAGTATCTTTTAATATTTTAGTATTTAATAATTTAAATGGTGAAAGTAATTCCTATTATTTAATAATTAAATGCTAATATTCTTTCCTAGGAGAGTTTAGTATCTCCTATTAACATTCAAACATATGCTGCTAAGAAGGAATTCAATAACTAGCTTACAACAAAAAACTTCCACTTCAATTTTCTCGAATCCTCATTTTTATTACATAACATCTTTTTCCACTCAGGTCTTCTGTTGTTAATGCAGTAAAAGTAAATTCCAGGTTTCCAGACTGAGAAAAGTATTTCCATTTTAAAAGATTTTGAGAAAACATTAGCACTTTTGCTGGAAAAATTTGGTGTTAAAAACTTAGTTATAAAACTTCAGATATTGAGTATAGCCCTTTTTCAATACAGATATCAATAACACTGGACAACAGTGGTTTTGTCCTAGAACTAAAATTAGTTGATTCTAGATCAGTTTTTGGCGCTGATTCCGAATATGCTTTCCGTTTATCTCTAGGTGGTCTAGGTTTTAAGAAATTTGCATATTTAAATTTCTGCAAATTTAAGCTTTTTTGTGCTATTTTATGCAAATTTTAGATACAATATATGTCACATCTAATTCGTTTTCTAGATAATGACTACTTGACTATTTGCTTCAGATAAATGTCACGATTTGCATATTTAAATTTCTGCAAATTTAAGCTTTTTTGTGCTATTTTATGCAAATTTTAGATACAATATATGTCACATCTAATTCGTTTTCTAGATAATGACTACTTGACTATTTGCTTCAGATAAATGTCACGATTTGCATATTCTTAACATTTATTTATCAGTTATTAAGCCTAATTTGCATATTTTTCAATGGTGTAATGTTTACATCACTATCAACTTTAAAATAGTTGCCATAGAATTGACGTAATGTTTTTCTAGACTAGATTTTTATGCTGATTTCAAATCTGCAATCTGTTTTCTTATGTCATGTCTAGTTTACGAATAAGATGAATTTCTACTTTTGCACGGCATTAACACAGGTTTGATATAAGATGCTTTTTAGGGGTGTGTAATTCATTGACAATAAGGTGAACAGGGTCAGATTCATATCAGAGACATAAACAAAAATTTATATAATCGAAAAAAAAATAAGTAGTAGAATCTATCCTAACTAGTTGAAGTTTATCATACAAAGTATCATAAAAAGCTATTTCTGTCTTTTTTGACCCAAAACTAAAATTTCACTTTTTTCAAAAACTAGACTTGATAGAAGAAAACAGATACAATATTTGAAATCAGCTCAAAAAATAGTTTAGAAACTTATTAGCGTACTCGTGCGGCAGAAATATTTGAACGCCAAGAAACATTACCAGAAAAACATGAAAAATATGCAAATTAGGTACAATATTTCACAGTCACATGTCAGTATAATCATAAAAACAACATTTTTGTGAAGTAAATTAGGTAGTAATCATAACATAAAACAAAAAGCTCTGTCTTATATTGCTTTATACCTTAAATTTGCAAAACATTGTATAAAATTTACTAAATTTGCATAAATTGAAATATGCAAATATCTCTCAAACTTGACGTACTGGAGTAAATCTTAAACTAGATTCGGAATCAGCACGAAAAACCGCATAAAAAAACAATTAATTTCTGATTTAGGACAGAGCAAAAGTTCAAATTTGTTGACCAATGTAATAGAATAGATAATTTTGTAAAGGAATTGCTATTGAATAGGAGTTGACCCCTTTTCAAAATGTCTGATTCAGTATTTAGACTGATATGAGATGGTATAATATGAGTGTATCGTTAATCTGTATTGGAGTCGGTTCTAATAGAAGACAGATCGTCAATAAAATGGGAAGTTTGAAAGCTGTATTTGTCTGAAAAATTAGTGAAAATATTTTAATTATGGCCAATTTTATTAAAAAAGAATACATGGAGATTGTCTATGAATCTAGATGTCTATGAATCTAGATAATGATAATAAATGTGAGTTTAAAAAGAGTTTGTAAAAGAAGACAGATCTATTGTTTGAAAATAGGTAAGTAATCTGTAGCAAATTATTAAAAAAGAGAGGATATTCTTTCGGATCAGAAGAAGGTATAAACGATATTTTATTAGGTTCGAATGAGATTAATTTATTTTACATAAAAATGTCACACATAAAATTGAAATCAATTTTTTAATGCCAAAACGGATAATTTTTAAATAATGAAATTCCATACGTTTTTCGCCTTACTCATTTTTAAAAATTAATTTCGGGCGTTCAAGTTGTGACTAGATCCTTGTCATTACACTATTGTTTCTGAAAAATTAGGGTTAAAATATTCATTGAAAATATGGAAAAAAATTACCGTATATCTCGGCGTATGACACGCACTTTTGACTCTAAAAAATCCCTTCCTTTTTCCGGGTGCGTGTTATATACCGGATATAGAATGTTTGATGTAAAATTATAAGAAGAAAACTTCAACATTTTTAGAAGTATATTTAAATTCATTTATATATCAATATAAACAAAGTTAATATATATTTTTTCTAAAAAACTTAGTCTTCCTTATCAGGTAAAATGAAAAGTTCGTTGTATCCATCGTCATTTATATTTTCGGGAATGTCATCCTCTTCCCCGCTATCTCTTTCATATAATTTATCCCCACTGAGCAATAAACAATCATCATCGGTACAGTCAAGTTCATTTGATATTCCACATTTTTAAAATGATTTAACAATTATTTTCGATTAGATTTCATTCCATGATGTTGTAAATCATTCGTACATTTTCGTTAATGATGCAAGACGCATATTTCCTTCTTTCCTATTCTTTTGGTATCCATGTGTTCCACTGGTGACTTAAACTTTCTTTGAAAGATTTGTTTATGGAAACAGCTAAAGGTTGATAAAATGAAGTTATTGCAGATGAAATTACTGCCAAATCTGTATTAGATTTGTTTATTATTTTTCTTAAATCCGTCTGTTCTATGGGATCTAATCATATCCCAAAGTAAGAGACTTTATGGTTTTCTTAAAGCTCCTGGACGCTTTTCCCAAACAGTTTTTATCCACAATTTTAACACATCTTCGTCCATCCAGCCCTTCTTATGAACACGAATAAAAACTTCATTTGGAAAATTACCAATTCTCTTTGTCTTTCGTTACAAAATTATCATTGGTTTTAATTTAGTATCGTCAGCAAAGCAAGAATGAGACACTGTCAAGTGGGATTTTTCGTGTCCGGTAGTTTTAAATGGAACAGTTTTTACTCCTTTTGTTTCTCCACTCTTGTTTCCTATTATATCGAACATTACAGGCGTTTCATCCATATTTTCAATTTAAGACAAATAATAGTTTTTCTCCTTTAGTTTATCGATGACAAACTTCTGAAAACTTAACACTTTTTGTTCTAAGTCTTTTCTAAGCTTTTCACTTCTTTTTTCAAAAAGACACATTATCTGAAGTGGAGGAAAGCTCCTATTTCTGGTTTATTTTCGTGTGAAAAACTTGATGCGTGTTATACAGCAGTATATGCTCGAAATAAAAATATATACCCTCAAATCAGTGATACGTGTTATATGCCAGGGCGTGTTATACGCCGGGATATACGGTACTTGTTAAATGGCGAAAAATTATATTTCTCAAATATTGATATTACATTGGACTATTTCCAAATATACATATCATATAGACATAATGCGTATATCTCGGCTTTTTCACACAAATGTCTAAGAGTTTAAGTACTGTGTTAAAACATAAAATCTCGACAATTTAATCATAACAAATTTTATTTAAAAGGAATATGATACAAGGGGACCGTCTATGAATTTAGATAAAGATAATTGTGTTGGTAAGAAGACAGAACTACTGTTAGAGGATAGGAAAGTAATCTGTGGATGTGATGCATATAAAGATCTCGAAGTGTGCATTAATTAAAAACATACAGACTCTTCAGAGATAAGTAATGTAATTCCATTAAAAAGACTGTAAAACGAATATGGAACATATTGGATACATTAGACACATGAAAAGAGCGGATAATACAAGATTTCCAAACATTGTTATGCAATTCAAAGTATTCGAAGAAAGAAGCAGAAGAAGAGTTACAAAAACATGGAAAGGGTATGTAAACAAGGCATTGGAATAGTTTGGAATTCCACCGGAATGAAGTAAGAATAGGAAATTATGAAAAAATTATCATGAAGATTGGAGGGCAACATAACTCTCTTTAAAGCTTATACATATGCATATAAATCTCTTCACAATACTCATTTTCCCCTGATGTTTGGGGTTAAAGTTGTGACTAGTGAATTGTTATTATGTTTTTGCTTCTGAAAAATGCTGACCAAAACATTCATTGAAAATACGGCAAAAATTACTTGTTGAATCACAAAAAATTATGTTTTTCAAATATTGATACACTGTAAAAAAAATCTATATTTTTTTACAGAAAAGAAATTGTATTTTTTAGAGATAAAATCTGTTTTAAAGAGAAACAGTTTTTTCTGTAAAAAAGCTGAATTTTGTAATTTTTACAGGAAAAATCTATATATTTTTTACAGTAAAAACTGTTTTAATGAAAAATTACAGATATTTTCTGTAAATTAAACGGTTTTCTACACGCACCAAAATTGACAGTTTTTTCTGTCAATTTGAGATATTTTTTTACAGTGTATCACATTGGAATATTTCTAAATATAGCATAAACCGCGGCTATTTCACACAAATTTCGAACAGTGTCAGTAAGAGCATATCGTGTAAGATATATTAAATCACCCAGAAACTGGTGTCAGTTATTATAAATTAAAATTTTGTTAATTACACCATAAATTATTAAATAAGCGATGATATTCTTTCGGATAGAAAGATGTAAACCGATCATTAATCAGGTTTCAAATAATTAATCAAAGTTAAAAAAATATTTTTTTTCGGTGTTACTAGCAATATCTACTGTGTTGGATTTTAATTACTGTTTTTCTATAAAATGTATTCATTAACATAATTTTCAACTCATTCGATGATGTTTGAAACTTAGAGGTATAGTACACTGTAAAAAAACCACTGTAAATTTGCCAGAACAAACTCGATCACAGTGAATGTGCTGTATCTTTCTTTGGTTTCCTGACTATAGTAACATGAAAAATACAGTAGTTGCGTAAAATTAACAGCACAATGTGCTGGCAATTTGGACGCATTTTTTTACAGCACAAACTACTGGCGTCCAAATTGCCAGAACATTGCACTGTTAATTTTACGCAACTACTGTATTTTCCATGTTAATATAGTCAGGAAACCAAAGAACGATACAGCACATTCACTGTGATCGAGTTTGTGCGCGAGATGAACAGTACTTTGTACTGTAAAAATGTCGTTTTTTTACAGTGTAAATTCACTCTATGGTGCACTTTGTGTAAAACGGAACTCTGTCTAACACGAAAAGATTTTAAAGTGCCGTAGAACGAGTTTCAATAGATTAAACTCTGTTTAAGACATAATAATGTCTACGAAGGTAAATGTTGTCGGTCCCAATTGATTCCTATTTAGACATAGTTTACTATATGTGAAAGTTGACTTTAGATTCATATCTGATTGAGATCGTTAGTTACACACATTTGATTGAAGTCACTGCTATATCATTAAGTGAGATACTGATAATATTCTCGCAGATATGAATCATAGAATTTCATCACATTACAAATAGAATAGAGCTTGTTAGTCAGATGAACAGAACGATCCATTAGAAGTATCATATAGTACAAGAGTTGCCTGTATATAAAACACCTTAGAAAAATCTGTTCTTTGACATATCTCAGCATTCCAGTTCTCCGAAAGTATTATGAAACGAAAAGACTTTGAAGAAAATTTTCCTGTCTTTTGTTAAGAATTTTTTTAAGTTGAAAATCCTTCTATTTTAAAACTTTATATAATGATGAATATTTCTTATTTCATTCTCTTTCATAATAAAAACCCTACCACCAGACACTTAAAATAAGAATTTTAAACTTACACTGATCATTATTCTTCGAGGCAGTCTTCAATACATCTTGATAGTTTTTTGTTCCCAACGAAATTTTTAATGAGTGGATTAAATACAATATATATTTCTCGGTTCATCTCTTAACAGTATGCAATATATCACATTTTCAAAAATTAAAAGCTATAAAATGAAGGAAATAATTTTCGTTATTTAAATTCTGGAACGTCTATGAGAGCTCAATAGTTTTTGACTCGTAATGAATTTTAGCAAAAGAAATGAAATTTGAATACAGTCATTCAGGGTAATGTTGAACCATGGGGTGTAACTTCGCACCACGTCCTAATTTTCAATATTTTTGAATCCAAAAGACTAAATAAACTCCAGAACTGTGCTCTGTTGGCAAGGTTCTAAACTGGGATTTCTACTCTTTATTTTAGAAAATAAATTAGCAACATTATGTGCAATTAATTGAATCATCTAATTATTTTTGTGAAGTACTGTTTTCAAGCTAATTTTGAATGCTGTTTTGAAGTTGGTGTAATCCAATTAAATTTTCAAAGTAAGTAACAATATACTCATTTATCAGACATATTATTATTTAAATGTTGTAAATGTGTTAATATTTTGTGATTATTTATTTATTAATAGTTAATAAAATGTAAAATAAGAAGGCACTAACATTTTACCACATTTTCAGGGTAACTTTGAGCCGACTCAAAGTTATACTGATGTTTATAATTTATTGATTATAGGTGCTACTGTCAAAAATTTCCCATATTTGCAAGTATATTTTCTTTAAATGCCGAAAGTGTGCATTAGATATAACATGTAAATATTTTCACAAATATGAGTAAAATACATAAAGTTTATTTAAAGGCGTTATTCGGGGCGGAGCTAATCAAATTTGACATTTCATACATTCGACATTTTTATTCTTGTATGAATAATACTAGTACTAGTATATATTACTGTATCTATGGATATATTATTGAGTTAAAACATTGAAAATTGTTTTTCACTGCATTTTTATGTTTTATATGAACAATAAACAGTTTTTTTTTAAATATCTAAATATTCAAGGTTCTCTTCTTCCACTTTTTTCATGCATTATATTTGCTGTAATATCATAAATTATACAAATCTTGTGATGTTGGGAAATGAAAATTCGGAGTCTTTACATATCTGAAAACATTTTTTGGGGTTCAAAGTTGTCCTAACTATAATACTTTTTTTTTATAATGAATTATTTTAGATAATATTTATCATATGGTGCAAACTTAACCTAAATAGCTGGGTAACTTTGAACCGGGTTAAAAATTCATTTTTTATTGCTTGTATCATTATTATTCGTTAATTTTTGATAGTCATACAATAATTTAGGATCGTTTCTTCTCTTTTCTGCCCCTAGTTGCAACAATATTCTTAAAATAAGAGTGTGGCATATGAAAATAGACAAATGCGGATCAAAGTTACCCTGAATGACATTAATTCATTGAATATACTCTTGTACTGAAGAGACAGCGTAAGATTAATCGCACGCAAAGAAATAAAAATTTTAAGTGAAATAGAAAGTGTATCCTTTTACAGGATTGCATTAAAAAATCCGACAAAGCATATTATAATTTGATGTTTATTTTCTCAAATTTGAATTTTACATTCATAATACAGGGTGGATACAGCAAAAGACTCCCTGATTTTAAAATTAAATAACTCGGAAACTAAGATCGTTAGAATAAGGAAACAAGTGGTATGTTTATTTTGAAGGTCGTAAAAATCTGTTACAATAGTTTCAAAATTAGTGTCGACAGGTAGCGCTGTACGGTGAAGTCGCAGTACAGAGTCGGAGAAATAGACCCCTTGCATTGACGTCACGTTGCTATTAGCAACGACTGATACTAAGCTTCTGGAGCACACACGTGGAGCACAGAACTCCCCGTTTGCCGTTAAAAGCACGTGTCATCTTTCTCTTTAATTTAGAGCTTCCTTATTTTTATTATTATAGTACAAATAAGACTAAAAAATCAAATAGAGAGTACCATATTCGCCTTATATTTGGGCGCCATACGAAACGATTTCAGACATGTGACGTCATGTGCAACCCGTCTATAGGCTGCAGACTGTCCTTTGCAAACAATTGTTCCAATCATCAGCCACTCTGCCTGTTCACTGAAATTTCTCGAAAAGTTTGAAAATTATTTTCTTATAAGGACCTTTTGCAATTTTAAACTGCGATTGAAAACTTGACCTTGTTGCCGTAGGAATGCGATTTAATCGGACCGGCGATTCTCGAGCACTAGAAAAACACGTTGCTTCACAGAATACATTCATTTCCTTCAGTAAGAAGATTGTGTTTCAGAGTACTTTGTTTAGAGATCCATCAATGACTACAGCGCCACCTGTCGACTCAATTTGTAACTAATTTTGAAACTATGGTATAGATTTTTACGTCTTTTAAAATAAACCTACCACTTGTCTCCTTCTTCTATCAATCTTAGTTTCCGAGCTATTTAATTTTAAAATCAGGGAGTCATTTGCTGGACACCCTGTAAGAGAATCTTGATAAAGTATAAAAATCAAATATAAAATTATAATAAATTTTTTTGGCCTTATTTTGATATGAATGGATTATTTTACTTGTGTTGATAAAAAAAGAAATTTAAAAATGACATGTACAGTGTGTCTTGTTAGTGCGGCCTTCCAAGGGAAGCAACGTTTTGTTCTCACTAACCGAAATCGGCATTAAATGAGGCAAACATTTGAGTGGCATAAAAATAATCACATGCGTGGAATTAATTTAATTCAGTTTTGGAAAGACTCTTTTAATTTAGTATTTTTATTTTCTTCTATATTAATCAAAATTTTTTTCGACATTCGGTTTTCGACGGATTTACACTTTTAGGGGTCAGAAGTCCCCCCAAAACATGTTTATGGAAAATGTCCGTCTGTCCGTGTATATTTCCGTATATTCGTGTGTCTCCATTGTACCATCAAAAAGTGTATGAAGTTATGCATAGAAGTGAACCAAATTGTCCTTGCATTTTTTCGACTGTGGCCAGCAGGTCCTAATTCAGTTTGGAAATATTTTTCCGGAAGGGGGTGCTGTAATAGCAATTTTTGTGCCATTTTCATTATTATACTATCGCAAAGTGTTTGAAGCTATGCGATGAACTAAACCAAATTTAATATTTATGTTTTCGGCTGAGGAAAGAAAGTCCTCCTTGAATTTCGAAATATTCCGCCGGAAGCGGACGCGGTAACAGCGATTTTTGTATAATTTGCTCTATTTTTCGTAGTTCTACTGTACATCGGCGGCTCGAGCAGCGACGGGAACTTTGCATCCTGCTAAGCCAACTACCCGCAAACAGGTTATGTACAATAGAATATAAAAAACTATTGATTTTAATAAATATTATGATGGAGACTAATTCGTTTTTGGTCCGATTAATTGATTGAAGCAGAAATTTAAGACGGAAATCAAAGTTGGTACAGTATTGAACTAATAATTTTGAAGTATTAACATTTGTAACTGCTGTTTGAAATATTAAGATGTATAAGATAGAAGGAAGTTTTGGGATTGGCACATCCAACTAGTTAGTACAAACGTTAATTACAGGCCCCGATCATGACTAATTGGGCAATGCATATGTGCAATGCAATAACAATATTTTTGTCCATGGGATTTTAAATAGAAGAACAATCTTAGCTTTGTCAATTCTAAATTAAGTACCTTAATTAATAAAAATACTCTTTTCTTCTTAGTGCAAAACAAAACTTTTTATATAACTTTAGCAACTTAAGATGACTTTAAGATGAATTTAATAACTTCAACTTATGGAACAGTGTGAAATACACTAACATGTAAATATGAGTTAATCAAGTTACTTTTCTTTTTACATCTTTTTAAGTTGTACTACACACAACATAATATCAAATAAAGAGATTCTACTTCACAAGTAAAAAGTGTTTTTTCAATAAATCTAAAAAAGATGGCAATTTTGGATCTGTTTATCATATTTAACTCAAAGTTTAAAAAAAAGCTTTTCGTAAGAAAATTTATCTCATGACAATTAGAACTGATTATTTTCAACCACTACAGTTTAGATATGATTTAAGTCATTCTTTTAAAGATGAAATTTGTATTTGAAAATTTTCAGAGTTGGAATTGGAAAAAAAAAATAAATGTCTTATAAATTAATATATAGATTTGGGGGCCCCTGGGCAAAGTCCCGATTTGCCCATGCAATAATAAGGGCCTGGTTAATTAACGATAAGATTGTTAATAGAAACGAACTACAGACATACAAATGAACTCAAGATGATCAAAATAGACAAATAAATTTCCATAACTAGATAATTTAAAATTAATTTGCATTATTAAGCAAATTTTATGCGACAGTGAAACAAGTGATCTTTTTACCGCGCATCATTTTCAAATTTTACGAAATGCGCCAAAAATTGGTATGTTACATTATATTTTGATTGATACTATCTGTGAACATCTTGCAACATTCTTTGAGCCTCTTACGTTGACCTCAATGGTATGTATTATGATTCTCTTAATGTCACTATCAATTTCTTAACTGTCAATAAAAGATGTAGCTTTAAAATTGCTATTGAAAAATAATGTTCAGTGGCAAGAAAAAAAAAAGTAAGCTACTACTAACAAGGAAGGTCTCCATACGGGTATATTCAGAAAAATCTGAAAAAATTACTGAGTGTTCTTATCATGAGGATAAATGTGTTTATGAAAATTTTTTTGGCGGAACCTCGATAGAACGTTCGTAAAAAAAATAATGAAAATTTCGTTTATTTGGCGATTTATCATCGGTTGGCGATGAAATGAAATTTCGAAAAATGCTTTTTTATGTCGAATACTCTTTAAGATAAAAATGTTTCATATTTAACTTATTTAAATAAGTTTAATGTAAATAACTTTAGTTTGGTCAGTTTTAGTTTGATTTAACTATAGTTTTGAAATGCATATATATATATATATATATATATATATATATATTTATAATAAAAGTTAAATATCAAATTTTATGAATTAAAACAAAATTAAAATAAATTAAACTTGTTTCAATATCTCAAAATTAAGTCCAATTGAACACTGTCGAGTCGATTCAATTTTGTTGCTATGGAAACGAGAAGTTTTTTGATATTGAAATGAATTACTGGTAAATGAATCTTGCGTTTATTTTGGATAACGCTTAAATATATGAAAGTATTTTATATATATATGGAATTGTTTTTAAAATAATAAAACTAAATAACAAGCAACATAAATATGTAATACGAAAAAATGTATTTATTAAACTCTCTCATTGTTTATGTTTAAATTCATTAAATACTTTTTACACGCATTCTAAAAATCAATCAACAAACAATTTTCAGGGGCATTAAAATCGTTTGCTTTTGGCGAGGAAAAGTACTGCTCGCCAAATCGCGTTACGTTTTCGTCTTTTCGCGCCAAATACTCGAAAGTATTTTATTTTTTTACAGACTTTCTACTGTAATTTCGCCACTAAATTTGACTAATCCTTTATTATATACATAAGTAGTTTAATTGGTATTTTTTTCAAAATATTTTGAGTATGCCCAGTAAGGAGACCTTCCTTGTAAGTGTGCAACAAGTTATTATAGAAGAAAGTTACTGGTGCCAAACGATTAGAAATATAGCCTAATTTTAAAAAAATATATTATTTATATATATAATATATAAATATAATATATATAATATATAATATATATATAATATATATATATATACATAATAATATATATATAATATATAATATATATAATACATAAATATATATATAATTTATATAAATTTTGCTTAGGGGAAAATAATCCACCTACATATCAAAACAAACCCAAACTTCGTTTTTTAATAGCTGGGCCTATTTTTACATATTCAAATAAAGTTTACATAAAAATATTATGGTTTACATAAAAAATACAGTAATAATGTAACATATATTCTGCACAGGTGCAGCAAAGAAAAAAAAAAATTCTAGAGAATGATGACGTAGGCAATGATGTAATACTTAAAATTTGAAGTGAAAAAAAAAGTCCAATATTTACCACACACGTGGTTTACTAAAAAGTCCGAGTCTATAGTATATTTGTGTGGTTGCCAATCGTAGTCTGTATACTACACTCAGTCTTTGTTTTGCACATTACCAAGTGTGAACAACACAATTTTTACCATATAACGTCTAATTATTAAAAAAAAATCCCTGCCGGCCCGGCCTACAGGCAGAGGTAGATTTCGAAGTTAAGTATACTAATTTCACCAACAAAAACTAAATCATTATTAGATATAAATCCACTTTAACAGTTTTATCTGTCTGCTTTTGACGAGTTTTTATTTCCTTTTTATAAAATAGCTGGTTTTATCAGAATCATGTTAAGGCGATATTAAAAAAATATTTTTCCATACTCAACAACTCGAAATTTTCTGGCACATTTTCAGATTAATTTTTAATAAAAAAAAATATGAAACATGCCTGACATGATTTTTGAAAAGATTTAGAAGCGACCCGTGTTCTTATTTTTCTTTCAATTAATTAAAACTTGATTAATAAACAATTATTTTCTCAGTAGGGCAATATTTTTCGTTTCTAACACAATCGTTTCGGGAAATTCTGTTCAAAATGCCCACTTTGACATCATTTCTTGAAATATATTCTGCCTCTATCAAAAAATCGATCATTACTGTACATTATATAGTTTCTGAATAAGAGAATCTAGCAATTGGATGCGTTTGAGAGCAAAAATGAACTTAAAAATGAGTAAGAAAACAGAGAGTTTGAATTTGAATGCACCCATAATAAGATGATTTTTTTCATCAACCGCTATGTATTTTTAATTTGTTTTTGCTTTAAGAATTGGCCCTATCAAAAAGTTGTCCATAGAAATGTTGAAGACAATATTAAGAAGATATATGATAAATTCATGGAGATTTTATATCTTGTGAATTGACGCAGTTATGAAAATTTTTCTACTTCAACCCACCTTTTTTGTTTTCGTTTTTAATTTTTTTGCGGTACGAATTGGTCCAATCAAAAACTTGTGAGTATAAAAATTGTAGATAATATTAAGGAGATTTATAATAAAATTAATTGGAATTGATATCTTGGGAATTGACGAAGTTATGAATTTTTTTCTCCCAAAAACCCTATTTTTTGCGCCCCTTGAGCCCATTTTTAACTTTATCAAAAATCTGTGATACATGACATTTTGGCCCTATTTTTAGAAATAATAAAAACTTTAAACTGATTTGATATGTACAAAAATTAAGATGTTATGGGGGATTTTCGGTTTTCACAAAACCCCTCCCTATTTCCATCCCCTCGGTCCGATTTTGCCGATTAACGAACTTGACCGAGATTTTATGCCCCTTGATTTTATGTATCAGTTTGGAAGAGATTTGTGCAGAATTGCGGAAGTTATCGTGTCCAGAAGAAAGTGATAACACAATTGCTTCGGGAAATTCCGTTCAAAATGCCCAATTTGACATATTTTTTTGAAATATATTCTGCCTCTATCAAAAAATCGATCATTGCGGTACATTATATAGTTTCTGAATAAGCGACTTTACCAATTAAATGCGTTTGAGAGCAAAAATGAATTTAAAAATGAGTCAGAAAATAAGCAGTTTGGATTTGAGTGCATCCTTAATGCAATGATTTTTCCAACACAATCCGCTTCGGGAAATTCGGTTCAAAATGCCCACTTTAACAGCATTTTTTTAAAATATATTCTGCCTCTATCAAAATATCGACCATTACGGTACATTATATAGTTTCTGAGTAAGAAAACGTACCAATTGGAAGCCTTTGAGAGCAAAAATGAATTGTAAAATGAGTCAGAAAATACCCAGTTTGGATTTGAATACACCCTTACTTAGATGATTTTTTTCTTCAACCGCTAATTTTTAATTTGTTTTTGCTGTAAGAATTGGTCCTATCCAAAACTTGTCTATATAGATGTTGTAGACAATATTAAGAAGATATATGATAAATTCATGGGGATTTTATATCTTTTGAATTGAAGGAGTTATGGATTTTTTACTTCTTCAAACCCTCTTTTTGTTTTCGTTTTTAATTTTTTTTGCGGTACGAATTCGTCCTATCAAAAACATGTGAATATAAAAGTTGTAGATAATATTAAGGAGATTTATAATAAAATTAATTGGAATTGATATCTTGAGAACTGACGAAGTTTTGAATTTTTTTCTCCCAAAAACCCTATTTTTTGCGCCCCTTGAGCCCATTTTTAACTTTATCAAAAATCTATGATACATAAATTTTTGGTCCTATTTTTAGAAGTAATAAAAACTTTAAACTGATTTGATATGTACAAAAATTAAGAAGTTATGGGGGGTTTTCGGTTTTCACAAAACCCCTCCCTATTTCCACCCCCTTGGTCCGATTTTGCCCATTAACGAACTTGACCGAGATTTTATGCCCTTTGATTTTATGTATCAGTTTGGAAGAGATTGGTGCAGAATTACGAAAGTTATCGTGTCCAGAAGAAAGTGATATATATATATATATATATATATATATATATATATATATATATATAAAGTTTTTTACTGAGGGTGGTTTTGGGTTCTAGGAGTCATGATCGGTGTAGATCTGCAAAAAAATTTCAGAAATTCCAACATAGGAACGATCCCAATAGGTAGTATTTCATACGAAATCTACCTAATATATAACATTCAGGTAATACAAAACATTCAAAATATAAAACGAAAACAATGTAACACGCAAAATATTTAGAAGTAAAAATATTCAAAAATACTATTAAGACATATGAACTGATAACAAATGCAATACTTTTCAAATAAGTGTTACTAGATAAAACAAATGTAAAACACAATATATTAACAAACACACTACATGAATTACTCTTCTATGCTTCCGTTTTTGCAGATCATTAGCTGTTCATGTGACGCAGCATTGGGTTATTCCATGATAATAATAATAATAATAATAATAATAATAATAATAAAAAGATACAAAATTATATAAGAATAGAAAACTATAGACAAAAAATAAATATTTCTACGATTTTCACCATGCCCATGGTCAGTAGGACATGAATGTCAAAAATTACATTTTAAATGAGAAATATGCTTCTCAGATATTGATATTACATTGGAATATTTCCAAATATATCTTAAATCTCGGCTATTTCTTCCAAATTTCGAACAGTTTAAGTACTGTGTAAGATATATTAAGTGACCAAAAAACTGGTATGAACTGATAGAAACAAAAACTTTTGTTAATTACACCATAAACTATTAAATAAGAGACATATCCTTGCAGATAGTAAGATATAAACCGATCTTTTAACAGGTTCCAAATATGCAATTCATCGTGTTTTTAGGGTTCCGTACTTAAAAAAGACAATAATACGACTAAATAAGAATAACCTTAAAATTATAAGATCACGCCTGTGTCTGTCTGTCACAGCTATTTTACTCATAAACTATGGAATGTGGAAAATTCATATTGGGGGAAGTAATAAAGGCTATTGACCCACATATTTACAGATTATTAAACGTTCACAAATATATTTAGGAAAAATGGAGAGAGGCTAATTAAGTTACTTGAAGAAAAATGGTGGGTGCCCCAGCACCGAGGTAGTAGGTAGGTGTGTTTCAGGGCTCGTGAAATATGCGTGGCTAAAGGCGGAAAAAAACGTCGGGCCCGTGCGCCCCTGGATGATCCGGATGCCGGACGCCGAGACCTTCAAAATAAGGAATGTTGCATGCTTAAATGTTAATTTTTGACAAAGTTATTAATAAAAATGTGTTTTTTTTTCAACCAGTACGATCAATGGCCTCTGCATTTACGTAGTATTTATAACTAAGATATATGTTGCACCATAATGATATTTACATATGTTGATCTGCTACCCTAAACAAACATCTTAAGTTGTATTGCATTTTTCTGTGACAATTATTTACAATGTTATTAATTTTTAAAATGTCTACTAGCTGGGAGCAAAACAGCGCCATTTTGGATTTTTCATCTTTTTATACCTATTTATCGGAGTGTTAATTAAAATCAGATGTCATATTTGTGTCATTTAGAGCTTTATCTTTATGTTAGTATGCAGAATGTCAAGCTTTTCGCAGTTTTTCTTTAATTTTAAGCATTTTTAAAACTTCAGTTTTTAGAGCACATGGCGCCGGAAATCCCCATAGACTTAACATGGGAAAGGCCCGCTTGTTTACATTTTTTCAAACACTCACAAAACCACTTTTTCTAATCAGTACTGACTAATTAACAATGTCATTGATAAATTAAGATCATCTAGTTTGCTCCGCCACCCGGTTTGTTTGTCTAGCTAAATTTTAAGTATATTAAAATAAATATTTAAAAAGTGTCTTTTTGGAACTTAGTTTCTTGATTTTCCCATAGATTAACATTGGGGGCGGAATTTTTCAAGGTAATATAATAATTACTTCTAATTATCAGATCATTAAATGGTTAGATTATTTGGAAAGATAAAGCTCTGATCTATGCTTCACCACTAATTATGTATTTTTAAGTCAATTACAAGTATTTTTAAATTGCATTTGAAATTTAGTATTTTTTTGGTAATTTGTGTGGTTGATTGATTGATTGGAGGCTTTAATGTTAATTTATATCAGTCTGAAAAGGAGATTTGAAATGGTGGAGTGGGACTCACGCAACTCGGCTATCCCTATTAAGGGAGTTTCATTTGTGGAGGCGGCACAGCAGTTAAGTAAGTTTTTTTTTTTTGGGTACTTAGGGCTTTTCGATATAAGTTCATTTCCAGGGTCACGTGAGCACATCTAATTTCAGAGCTATTGTTGAGATTTAGTCCTTCCAGTTTTAATTCAGTCAATTATTTTTAACCAAGGGTTAAAAATTTAACTCTCATTTATCTCCCAAGTTATTGTCTTTAGGGGATGGTCTTCCCTTTTCGTAGTAAGTCGGGCACGGGGCGTAGATTGGCGCAATCAGTTTTAGTCTAATTAATTAAGGGGGGAGGGGGGTAATTCACCTTTTTATGTTAAATGCGCCTTGTTACACCTTGTTGATTAGGGTTTGCCCCAGGCACTAAGACTCAGCCATCGTCCACATCGAATCATTTTTAGATTAATTACTGGGATTATAATTATACGCTAATTAATTTCAACTTCGTTTTCTACCTTAATTTCGGGACTTTTCGGCTGGGTTTTCCTATTCGTAGTTAATCGGGCGCAGGGCGTCGTTTGGCGCATTCAGTTTTAGTCTAAATTAATTAGTCGAGTTAGCAGGGGGGAGGGGGGTCAATTCACCTTTTTAAGTTAAATGGGCCTTGTAACACCTCATTGGATAGGGCTTGCCCCAGGCATTAAGACTCAGCAATCGTCAACACCGTATCAATATTTTTAGATTAATAACTGGGATTATAATTATCAGCTAATTAATATTAAGTAAGTTTTCTACCTTAAATACTGGGTTTTTCGGCTGGGTTTCCCTATTCGTAGTTAATCGGACGCGGGGCGTCGATTGGCGCATTCAGTTTTTGTCAAATTTAATTAGGGGGTGGGGGATGTTAGCAGGTGGGAGGGGGCCATCTCGCACAAATTTTCTTACCTCATTGGTTAGGGTTTTCCCTAGGCTCATGGTTTCCATAATCGATATGAGTTTTTCATCTTTCGTCAAGTTTTCATTCTAACAATCAGTTATTAATTCCAATGAGCCTTTGTCAAATAAGTTTCCATTCTGCTATCCGCCCTACCTTAGTGGAACTTACATTTGTAGTTCAATAACTCCCGTCAATCATTTTAAAGTACATTATATTTTTATGTGACTATTATTTACGAAGTTATTATTTTTTTCTGGGAGCAGATCAGAGACAATTAGGATTTTTCATCTTTTTACATACTATAAATACCAACATATCAGTGTGTTAATCAATATAGCTGCAATATCTGTGTCATTTAGAGCTCTATCTTTAAGTTAGCATGTAGCATGCTCAGTTTTACGCAGTTTTCCATTAATTATAAGCAATCTTAACTCTACAGTTTTTGCGCACACGGCGCCGATAATCCCCATAGTCTTAACATTACAGTGACACAAATTTCAGTGGCCCGTTAAGCCATCTAATCAGTGCTTAATCGTTACCAAACAACCGGTGGCATTACTTTAGACCATATTCTTTAATTTGTTACAATATTAGTTTTTTTTTTTTTAATGTTTATTACAAAAGTTGTTGTTTTTGTACCTGCCACTTAGCATTCCCCATAGGAATTCATGGGAAGGCCCGCTTGTTTACATTAGCTTAGACCTTCTAGTTTGCTCCGCCACCCAATAGCCACACCTAGCTGATTTCTTAGTATTTTTTAAAAGACTAGGGGGCTCGGCCCCCTACGAGCTACGCTCGCCAACCCCGTCCAGACACCGCAGACTCTAAATGCACGCTAATTTGATCGGCTTTAAAAAGATTTCGAAAGATTGAATTATAATTTAAAAAACAGTGGCGATCTCCCTATAAACGAATTTCTGTTCATTTCTCTTTGATTGGGGAATTTTAACGCCAAATCCGCTGCGGTACTACTTGATTATCCTGTCGACCAATTTCGCCAAATTATATAAATCGCCAAACCACTCGCCAAATTATACAAATTGATATAATTTTTATTTTAAATAACGAAAGAACAAATAAATTCGTACAACATTAATAAAAACACAAACAAAACGTCGAAATAAAAATAACTTGATGACGTATACACGTGTAACAACATTTCAAAATAAGCTAATATAAAAGGAATTAAGTAAACAGAGTCTTTGTCTCCTGGTATTTTTTAACAAAGCGAAAAGAAAGTTCTTTTAAATGAGACATTTTAAATTAATTCTCAAAATATCAAATAAATGTCTAGCGCAATTTCTAAATTTAAACTTTTTTGCAATATTATTTTGTGTTCATTTTATGTAATAACTATAATGTGACATAAATATGACGTAATTTCTCCTAAGACTTCTAACGCATGTTATAGAATTTATTATTTTACAATATCCTTTCTCTTTTAAAATTCACGTGTATACTTTTTATGACGTAATTTTTAATAAGTTCCTGCTTTTTATACGTAATTATTTAATTCTAATTTGAAAGTTTTTTTCTTGTTTATAAGAGTCACGTGTAAATAAATTTTTAATTTGAAGCAAACATTATTGCTTGCGCTTTTTATACAGTTGGCAACAGTTTAAATTAGTACAATTTTCTGAAATCTGTAAAAAATATCTCCAGAAATGCTGAAAATTTGAATTTAAAATACAAATAAAACCTGAAAAAATGAGTCAAAATAAAAAAATTAATGCAATCTGCACTCCGGCAAATTCTAACGCATAAAATGATCTAAAAATGATTACACTGCCATGTATAGTTTTTGCTGCTATAAAACTTTTTTAGTGGAACGATTTTGTCCAACTTTAGCATTAAATAACTCTTAAAATAATTCTTCGATTTGAAAACTGTCTGCATCAGCGTGTTTATCAAACATTTCTGTATAAAACCACCGATTTTCATATTTTTGTATGCATTATTTTTGTTAATATTAACGAAGAAAGGCCTCCGGTCACAAAAAAATCAAAACCGGCGGCGGCGGCGGTGACAGCGGTAGTTACTTTTTTTTAGAATAGAGAGATTATTTAATAAGTATTATTTAAAGTCAGCCATTTTTATTTTCACATAGATTGACTTTGGGGGCGGGAATTTTTCAATGTATTAAATTAATTACTTCTAATTATCGGATCACTTAGAGGTTAGCCTCGTTGGTAAGATAGAGCTCTATTTTTTGTTCCGCCACCAATTATGTATTTTTAAATTAAGTATTTTTAATTTGTATTTTAATTTTAGTATTTTTTGGTATTTTTGTGTGGTTGTTTGATTGATTGGCGGTTTTAACGCTAACTTATATCAGTATGAAAAGGAGATTCAATATGGTGGAGTGGTTCTCGCGCAACTTGAACATATTTAAATAAGGAGTTTCATGTAGTGGAAATGGCACAGTAGTTAACTAAGAATTTAATTGCGTGGAATGTTCATTCTCAACCCAATGCCACCAGTCCAATGCATGAACAGGTTAAAAACTCACTTTTAAGGTCACGTGAGCTCATTTTATACCAAGCCAATAAAGAGAATTAGATCATTCAGTTTTATTTCAGTTAATTTGTCTAATCAATAGTTAATTAACAAAATTTCGTCTTTCTCCCAAGTTATCGACTTTAGGGGCCAGTCTTCCCTATTCGTAGTAAATCGGGCACGGGGCGTCGATTGGCGCAATCAGTATTAGTCTAATTAATTAGGGTGGAGGGGGGTCATCTCACCTTTTTATGTTAATTGGGCCTTGCAACACCCCGTCAGATAGGATATGCCCCAGGCAACAAGACTAAGCCATTGTCCACATCGTATCATTAATTTTAGATTAATTACTGGGATTAATTATCAGCTATTTAATTCTCAACGATGTTTAATTCCTTATTTACCGGGTTTTTGGCCGGGATTCCCTATTCGTAGTAAAGGGGCTATGCATATATAACGTTATCATTTTAGGGGGGAGGGGGGAGTCTGGCAAATGTTATCGTTAGATATCTCTAGGGGGAGGGGGGGGGGGGGGGTTCGTCTTTTGATATCGTTATCATTTTTGATCCAACCAAAATTTTCTCTTTTTATTTATAACTTAGCCTTTACATCAAAATAGAATGTTATCTTTTTTTAGTCTGCTATCTATTTTTATGAAAGTACAAAGTTATTAAAATCATTAAATGATTATAAAATTATTTAATTCCAAATTTCCTATTTCTTCTGTCATATGTGTATGCATATATAATTCGCTGTTCGAGAAACCATATGCGAAATATGTTTCAAATGATACCTGTGTTTACTAATAAATAAAAGAGAAATAATGTTGCCCTCCTGTTTTGGTGATAAGAAGCTGTCTTCCTCCCCGCCCTCTCCCCGTGCGGGGTCAAGTGCAAGAAAACATTATTACTGTTGAATGTATTATGTAACAAAAAGTTATTATAAAATACTTTTAAATAGTAACTATTTCTTTTAAGTGTTATTTGATAAAAAGTTTTTTCATATATAAAATGATATTTTATTGGGTTCTCTTCATATGAATCAATGACGTATGATAAAAATAAATATAACCATATTTGTATATCACTCCAAGCAAAAGAAAAAAATTGTAAAAATGAAAAGAATTTTTAGACATTGATAACGATATCATTACGGGGGGGGGGTCGAGGGATCGTATGATATCGTAAGGGGGGGAGGGGGTTCAAAATTGCCAAAAAAGTGATAACGTTATTTATGCACAGCTCCAAATCGGGTACGAGGCGTCGATTGGCGCAATCAGTTTTGTCTAAATTAATTAGGGGGGGGGGGGAGTTAGCAGAGGGGAGGTGTTCATCTCACCTTTATATGTTAATTGGGCCTTGTAACACCTCGTTGGATAGGATTTGCCCCAGGCAACAAGATTAAGCCATTGTACACTTCGTATCATTAATTTCTGGGATTAAATATAAGCTAATTAATTCTCAACTAAGTTTTCTACCTTAATTACCGGGTTTTATGGCCGGGACTCCCAATTCGCAGTATTTCGGGCTCGGGGAGTCGATTGGCGATCTCAGTTTTTTATTAGTCTTACTTAAGGGGGAGGGGATCATTCTCGGCATTTTACTATTTCTAGGTTTAGACCCTATCCTGCAGTTCAGTTCCATGCTCACGTGACAGGCACAGCCCCCATGCAGAGGCCACGGGGTCATTCCAGCCCCACTCATCGCAATCAGCTTTTTAGGGGTAGAACTAGTAGTAATTAGATATGTTTTCCATGCAGCATCTCGGCACCCGGCGCCGGATCGGGAGGGGCAGCGGTACCCTCGATCTATAGCCAGTTTCAGCCTACCTACAAGTTAGACGTTACTAGTATTTTTGGGCTTAAAGCCAATTCTCACCCAGACATATTCCAGTCACACCAGTTGAGTTGCACACATTCAACACTTTTCGTCACACGCGGGTCGATCACCATGACTAAAGACAGTTCAAGAGGTGCGTCCCCCACCACGTCCTTCAGCGCCAAGCAAAACACGAGCAAGCTCAGTACTCAGAATAATTCAAAAAGGCCAACCACGCCAGTTGCTCCGAGAATGACTCGAGGGAGCTCGGTGATGAAAGAGAAAACAGCACTGGAAAAAAAGAAAACAGAACAAGTAAAAAGCAAGTCAGTCACGGAAAAAGACAAAGGAAAAGTAGTAAAGAACACTAAGAAGCACTTAGACCTGAACAAAGGCCTCTTCATAGAAGAAAGTGAGGAAACCGATGAAGAACCAGAAGTAGAAAACCAGAACAATGAGAATGGCGAAAATACTCAGACGGAAGAAGAATTTACCAAAGAAAGCAGGGAAATTCTGAGGGAAATGAAGATGCAAGTAATGGAATATGTAAAAGAAACGGACCTAGCAAGAGTCAAAAGCCAAGTATATGAGAGAGCGATGCAAGTGATACTATATCTGCAAGCAGTCCAACACAGATGCACAAGACTACCAGTAGGGACGAGTAAGGAAATGGATGGCTGCATAAGCATAGTGATGGAATGCATCGGTGAACTAGAAACAAGATATCAACAAGCGAGCATAAGACTAGAAGCGATGCAGGAGTTCTGCCGCACACAACAAAGTAATGACAAGAAAGAGGTAAGCTCAGAGCAAAGGGGTGAAGCGGCTACCAGGACTCAAACCAGGACCCCAAGAGGTATGCGGAAGCAGTCAAGGCGGCCACATCAACCCTAATCATACAAGCAACGTCAGAAAGGGATGCGGAAGATGTAGAAAAACAAATCCAGAAAACAACAACTGGTCACTACGAAGGGGTTAAGAAAATAAAGAGAATAAAGAATGGAATTAAGCTAATATGCGAAAACGAACAAGAAGCTACAATGATAAAGGAAAAGATAAGAAGCGATGAAGAGGATAGTGCAGCAATACAGGTGAAGACAGCAAGTCTAAGAAGAAAGAAAATAATGATATTCAATGTCCCAGAAGCAGTCACAGAAGAGAACATAACCAAGAAGGTCAAGAGAACCTTAGGACTGGGACAGCAAAGCAGTGAGAACACAGTCACTCTGTATAGGCCCATGGGAATCCGGGACGGGAAGAAGCACCAACCGGTCCTACTCCCTGAACCGCTGGCAGATTACTTGCTAAATGCGAAAACAATATGCCTGGGGCTCAGGGACTGCCCAATAAAACCATTCATTAGCGTCACGAGGTGCCACCAGTGCTTGGAGTATGACCATGTGACGGCTAATTGCAGGGGGACCCAGAGGTGCACTGTCTGCTCGGGAGACCACGTGTACACGGAGTGCACAAGTAGACGTCAGTGCTGCTATGTCTGCTCCCGCTACAACAAAGAAAATCAAGCATGGCTAAGAACCCCGAAGAACACAGAACATACGGCGAACTCCAACGCATGCACTGTTCGCCGAACCCTATTGAGAGCTCGGCAACTGCAGATAGAGAAGGGCGTGGTATCATTAGCAACAGGGGATGAAGTTATTTCAGGGAGGGTGTCAATAGTCAGATTCGGAGACAAGGATAGGGTTGAGATCAGGTCTCAAGAGGCATTAGAAAAACAAGCCAAATACGATTACGATCGCCGACGCTATAATGTTCAGCACAACAGGTAATAGAATCACGCGCTCCAGGAGCGCGACCTCAAATACACAAAGCTCAAATGACACCCTCCATCATCCACATTCACAGCCAAAACCACTCAATACACAACACACGTCTCAAACAACGCAGCCACAACAGAAAGATGAGAAACTTAACCTAATACAGATTAACCTCCACGGTGGCAGCAGTGCCACAAATTCACTAGCAGGTTATGTCGCGGCCAACGGCATCCACATAGCACTACTCCAAGACTTCCACCAGCATAAGATAAAAGGCAATGGTGGACAGAAGAAATAAGGGTAGCAAGGAACAAAGTCAGAGCGCATAGGAGGAGATTCCAAAAACAACAAAACGAAGAACTAAAAACACAACAGCACATACTATTCCAAAAAGAAAGGGCAAAACTTAAGAAACTGATAAATAAAACAAAATCGAAAACGTGGAAAGACTACTGTAACAACGTCAAAGACACTTACGGCTCACACTTTAAAAATGCGAGCAATAAAAACACGGGACCAGTAAAATTAGTCAATATACTCCCCCCAAACTCAACAGTTACTATAAAAGACACGCTAAACTACTTCCTAGATAACTCCTATCTAACAGACCAAGACACTCCACACAGGCTATCCAGGGTACAAACCCAATCAAATGAAGCAAAACCACCGGAGGTCACGAGGGCAGAGATAAACAGGATTATAAGAAACATAAAGAGAAATAAGGCACCGGGATACGACTACATTGACTACAATCTAATAAAAAGAATAAATAACACGGCACCCAAACTACTGCAAACATTAATCAACACATGCCTGAGATTAGAACACTTTCCAAAAACGTTTAAAACCGGAATAGTAGTCCTATTCCACAAACCAGGAAAAGACATAAACAACCCGAAAAACTACACACCAATCTGCTTATTACCAGCACTGGGAAAGATACTGGAGAGGATTATACACGGTCGGATAAACCACCACCTGAGCAAACACAAATATTGGAGCAAAAAACAATTCGGATTTAAACAGAATATCTCTACAGAACATGCACTAGACAGCCTACTAAAGACAATAGAGGACGACAAAGAGAATGACTTCCAAACACTGTTAATAGCCATGGACATCAAGGGGGCCTTCGATAACATCCGCTGGCCACAATTAATTGAAAACCTGCGGAACTCTCCCTGCCCAGGGTACCTAGTAAACTGGGTGGTGAGCTTCCTTCAAAACAGATATGTCACACTAGAAGAAAACGGGATTAAAGTGACAAAGCAAACATTTGGTGGCTGTCCGCAGGGAAGTTGCCTGGGGCCACTTCTCTGGCTTATAATAGCAGAAACAGCTCTAAAAAAATACTGGGGTAGGCATGTGAGGGTCCAGGCATTTGCAGATGACTTTATAATAATACTCAGGGGAAAATCAAAAGATAAATTAAGGAGATTAGCAAACAGTATGCTAAAAGAGTTCAATACATGGATAGAAGCAAACAGTCTAACACTCAATAAAGAAAAAACAGAGCTACTATACCTAAACAGAGGTTACACAAGAAACCTTCCAACACAGAACTCATAGAAGAGATAACCCTCAATGACCAGCCACTAGAGGTGAAAGAACAAATAAAATACCTGGGGGTAATGTTACACAAAAACTTAAACTGGACACCACATTGCACAATGCAAACAAATAAGGTGAGAGAGAACTTTAAAAATCTAGCATACATGACAGCCAAGGGTTGGGGAATTAATGCAAATATTCTCAAAATATGATACACAACAGTAGTGGAGAAAACACTAACTTATGCAGCCCCAATCTGGGACACAACCTAAATAAAAGAAGTAGGGAAATTTTATCCAGCTGTCAGAGGCATTTTGCACTGGCCATAGTCAAGGCCTATAGAACAGCCCCCACCTCGGCCCTTCTGGTACTCTCAGGCGATTCGTCTACCTTGCAATTCGGCCCAAAATTATCCCTACAGCGGTAAATTTTCGGCCATTTTAATTTTAATTTTCCCTCAAAATTGCCCTCTTCTACAGCTAAGAAGTTTACCACCTTTTAGGCATCAAAAATAATTCAGCCCTTTCCCAACTGGCATGGCAAGTACGTGGTGTGCGGCAACAATCATAGTTTTGCAAAGTGCAATAAACAACCTAGACTCATCAACTTGGCTTAGTATAGTCGGCCCGGGTGCTTGCTGGTGTGGTCCGCCGCCTGCGGCGATCTGGCGTATGTACTCACAATGCATCGCCCTGCTTTCCAGGCAATTACAAACCCGTTCAGCTGGGTTAACCCCGGTAGGTAGAGGCCTGGTCAGTAGTCTCCAAGTTACTTGAAGAAAAAAAAATCTTTCCTTTGTGTATCTGTGTGGTATCATGTGAAAGTATTCGAAACGCTGACTTAGAAAAAAACATTTCTTTAAATTTTAGGTATTATATTTTCAGCGATATCGTCTAAATTGTAGTGCAAAAATATGTACCCCCCCCCTTCTATTACCGAATCTACTGAAACTAAAATTCTGAAAAAATTAGAGGTAGTAGACCTTAATTTAAACCTTTTTGCGATTGCCCTAGGTCACATAGTTTTTGAGAAAAGCGCATTTTTCCATTACACACAAATTTCGATTTGCGGGCATTCAGCAAAGGTGTTGAGGGGCACTGAAGGTATATATCGTAGCAGAAGTATAAAAGCATTGTTGATAATGATTTTTGAAGAAAATCGTCAGTAATTAGCCGAGATATTAATCCTTAAAGACATGGACGGTTTGGACATACATAATGACAGGGGCGCCGTACACTATGTACCATCGGCTTTTAAAGCCCAGATAACAACTTTAAATGATATATTTCTGTAATGCAATGCACAGTAGCAGTATAATAGCAATAAACGTCAAACTGTTAAAAACAATTTAATTGCCCATAAATACTATGGCATTCGCGACTAGTTTGCATTGAGTGGATTTCTCAATACGTCTTCTGCGTCTTTAAAAGTTAATTATAAGCCTTTCTCGAAAAACGCAGCACAGACCAAGGCGGCGTTGCAATTTTGCGACCTCCTTTCGAAGCGCGCTTATCACAATGTCAAGTTTAAACTTTGAACAAAGGTTTTGCTTTAGCTTCACTGTAAAAAGAAAAGATTATTACCTTGCTGAATTTGGTTTAATGAAATGCCAAATGAAGTTTAAATATGCAGTACTTTTTTTGTCAGTATCGAATTAAGTTCATCATAAACAGATTAGGGTAAGATTAAAAAAATAGTTTTACAGAATTGCAATATTTGATGTTATTTAGGCTTCATATCTCTTTGAACTTTTATGGTATACCCATTCATGCTTTTCTACTATATGCAGCTATACCTAACCGTACATTGTATAGTTTTTTTTTACAAAGTCTTATTATTCTTTAACCAACGATTTTTTTAAAAATATATTCAAAAATTCATATATTTATTGTACGGAACCCTCTGAGCGCGAGTGATACTCGCACTTGACCGTTTATTTATTTTTACTTTCTTCTATCTTTACAAGAAGAAAGTATTGGATTCGTGAAAAATTTCGACTTCCGGTTTTCGACGGATTTATACATTTTAGAATGCCCAGAACCCGATTTGATGGTTTTTAGAAAATGTCTGTCTGTGAGTCTGTCTGTCACTCTGTCACTCTGTGTGTTTGTATGTGACAAAAATTTTGTGGTCGCTTTATCTCAAGAACTAATGCACGGAATTCCACAAAATTTCATATTTAGTTAGACCTTGATATAAACTGGATCTGGTTAGTTTTTGGTGAAAATCGCCCAACAGGTGGCGCTGCTATGCGGCATTTTCACGATTTCTGCAATAGCTATATCTCAAGAACTACTGCACGGATTTTCATAAGACTTCAGATTCAGTTAGTCCAAGATATAGTTTGGTGCTGATTACTTTTTTGTGAAAATCTCCCAACAGGTGGCGCTGGTATGCTGCATTGTTCATGATTATCGCAATAGCTCTAACTCAAGAAAAAATGCACGAATTTTCATCAAACTTCAGATTCAGTTAGTCCCTGATATAAATTAGTGCTGTTTAATTTTTGGTGTAAATCGCCCAACAAATGGCGCTGCTGTGCTGCATTTTTCTCGATTTCCACAACAGCTGTTTCTCAAGAACTATTGTACTGATTTTCATCAAACTTCAGATTTAGTTAGTCCTTGACATGAATTGACGTATAAATTAGTGCTGTTTAATTTTTGGTGTAAATCGCTCAACAGGTGGCGCTGCTATGCTGTATTTTTTGCGATTTCCGCAATAGCCTTATTTCAAGAACTAATGCTTGGATTTTCAACAAACTTCAGATTCAGGTATACCTTGATATCGTTTAGTGCTGTTTGTGTTTTGGTGTAAATTGCTCAACAGGAGGCGCTGCTATGCTACATTTTTCAGAATTTTTGCTATAGCTCTATCTCAAAAACTAATGCACGAATTTTCATCCAACTTCAAATTCAGATATACTTTGATATGATTTGGTGCTAAATCGTTGTTATTTCTTGTACTATTTAAATGATTTAACTGACGTGATTTATATAGAAGAAAGTTTTGTGATGGCCATAACATACTAGTTTTAAATTGGTGTTAGTAACAATGTCTACTACTCTGTTAGGTTTTAAATATTTTTTTAAATAAAATGCATTCATTGACGTTATTTAGAGTTCAACACGTTTAATGCAGTTTGAAACTTGGGCACAATGTGTAAACTGTCTAAAGTGGAAAGATTTTAAGGTTCCGTAGAACGATTTTTAATACTGTAAACAGTGTTTAACCCTCTATCTTATCAGGGTACTTATAAGTAACATTAAAATAACTTGTTATAAAGTTCATTTAATGCATCAATAAGTACATCGATTAGTAGCAATGCAGTTTAGAATGAGTTATAGATGCATTGCTTTATCTTGTTCCAAAAGCATTATTGGTTTCACATACACTGTAAAAAAAAATCTGTAGGTCTACAGATGTAAAGTTACATGCTTACTAAACTTTCAACTGTAACTGTACGAAAAAAGCTGCAAATCTACAAAACTAGTTTTTGTAAAGCTACAAAAATCTGTAACTTTACAAATGAATCTGCTAAAAGTTCAGTAATCTTACTAAACTTTTATTTGTAACCCTGGCTGCAGTTACATGAAAAGTTCTCGGAATCCCAGTTTCCAAAAAAATTCTTAGTAACCTTACAGATTTTTTGATTTTCAGCTCAAAAGTGTGTCTGTTACATGAAATTTTGTTGTTGCCGTTACATGAAAAGTTCTAGGAATCCCAGTTTCCTAGAAAAACTTTAGTAACTTCACAGATTTTTTTTACAGTGTACACACAATTTTTTTAAAGGATGATTTCTTTTGCTTTTGCATCTTTTTAGCTTTCTTGGGGTTGGACGGGAGGGTGGGGGGAGAAATTTTCAATTCTTAAATATTTCTATATTCTATTGTAAGAACATTATATCTGTACATTTCCTAATTCTACAAAATACTAAGAAAAATATTTAAAATAAAAGATTTGGGTGGGGTTAAAATATTGCAGAAAATCCCTATAAATTCAAATTTAATTAATCCTTCAATTCTTCTAAAATCCTATTAAAAATTATTAAATGATTATGTAAATTTTCTAATGTAGTTTCAAAAATTCGCAAAAATGCTTCAGAAGATAAAAGTTTCATCAATTCATAATTCAGAACGTAAAGGTTTAAGACAAAATACTGTATACGAATGAAAATGTGCTCGGTCCCGATCGATTTGTATTTAGGCATAGTTTACTATACATCAAAGTTGACTCTGGATTCATAACTGATTGAGATTGTTAGTTACATACATTTAATTGAAGCCGTAGCTATATTATTAAGTGAGATACTGATAATATCCCGAATACCTGAATCATGGAATTTCCTCCCGGTATAAATAGAATAAGCTTGTTAGTCAGATCAACAGAATCACCCATTAGAAGTATCATATTGTACAAGAGTTGCCTGCATATAAAATATCTTGGAAAAATCTGTTCATTGACATATCTCAGTGTTCCGTTTTTTAGAAAGTAATATGAAATGAGACGACTTCGAAGAAGTTTCTCCTGTCTTTTGTTAAAATTTTTTTTAATTAAAACTTCTTCAATTTTAAAACATGATGAAATGATGAATATTTCTCTGATTAATTGATGAATGATAGTTCTTTCATAATAAAAATTCCACCATCAGATACTTAAAGTAGGAATTCAAAACTTACAATGATCATTATTTTTCGAGGCATTCTTCAATACATCTTTATAGTTTTTTTCTCCTAACAAATTTTTTAATGAGCGGATCGAGTACAACGTATATTTCTCGGCTCGTCTATTAATAGTATACAATGTATCACATTTTCAAAAATTGAAACTATAAAATGAAGGAAATTTCGTTATCTAAATTTTGAAACTTCTGTGAGAGTACAATAGTTTTTGACTTGTAATTAATTGTAGCAAAGGAAATCAACTTTGAATTATTTATTGAATATATTTTTGTACTGAAGAGGCAGAGTAAGAATAATCATAAAGAAAGGAAATAGCAAGTATATCTCTTTATAGGATAGTATTAAAAGTTCGAAGAAAGTATATAATAATTTGATTTTTTTTTAAATTTTGAATTTTACAATTATAATAAAAGAATCTTATTAATATGCAAATATCTTATATAAAATTATTATAATTTTTTTTGCCTTATTTTGTTATGAATGAATCATTTTGCTTTTGCTAGAATTTAATAATGACTTATACAGTAAGACTTTCGGGTTTCCAAGTGTTGGCATCTAAAGGAGGCCATTTTAACCGAAATCCGCATTGAACGATGTAAACATCTGATCGATATATTAATAATAATACCTTAAGTTGATTTAACTGAATTCAGTATTTGAAAGAATTTTTTAATTTAATTTACGACAATATTTTTAATACAAACGAAGTACAGACGTACAAATGAACCCAAGATAATCAAAATATACAAATAAATTGATTTAATTACATAATTGAAATTAATTTGAATTATTAAGTCATTTTTCTTTACGATAAAGAAACAAGTGGTCTTTTTACCGCATCATATTCAAATTTTACGACACGCTTTGAAATTTGGTCTGTTACATCATATTTGTAATTGGTCAAGGTTAACGAAAAAGACAGGTTGCCGCTTTAGCGCCTAGAATATATAGTGTGGAAATCGGCTATCCCTGTAATACTTAAAAAAGCGCTAAAATATTGTATCCCTTAAATGTGCAATGATACTGCTGCAATATGCAGATTGCAGCGACATCTGCAGGATATTTTCTACAACTACAAGAAATTGCTAGTCTATACAACGTAATACTAGTAATACGAAAATCCCGCAGATGTCGTTGCGATCGGCCCTTGAGATTTTAGCAGCATCGTCCAACATTTAAGGGATACAAATTTTTAGCACTGTTTGGATAGCATATTTCCACACCAGGTATTCTAGGCGCTGTAGTTGCCGCACTATCTTTCGCTTTAGACCTCAAGTGTGACGTAATGCTCTCTTCGTGCACCTGCTTTGGTGACGAGCCGTTAATTCCCAAATTGGCTCATCCGACCTCAGCAATCTGATCCTTTGTTAATATTAATATTTTGGATTACTTTACTGTGATTTTGATCAAATTTAACAAAATAAATCAATTTAAGTCATTATAATTGCATTCTATTTTACATTACACTACTTCATAAGAAAATAAATATAATTATCTACTATATAAATATCAATTTTAGCCAATCAGATTGCTGGGCTCGGTTGAGCCAATTTGGGAATTAACGGCTCGTGCTTTGGTGGATTCGAGCTCCACGTGACTTATGCTGCCTTAAAAAAGAGACACGTGTAACCCACCGCGGTAACCTGTCTTTTTCGTTAGCCTCTGTGATTGGTAATATCGGTGAACAGGCGGCACAAGTTTCTTTGAACCTCTCACGTTGTCCTTTATGGAATATATTATGTTTCTCTTAATTAGCCCCCGGTACGGTATGCTATTTCTTTCTCCCAACTTATTTTGTGTATTCCAAAAAATAACGTTACCTTACAGAAGTCAGCCGTAAAACAAAGCAGTACGATTAAATACTCTATAGCAATTTTTTAAACTTCTAAACTTCACACATTTCCGATTTTTATACCGTCGTATTGGGGAAAAAAGTTCTTTTAAATACAATTTGTTTGAAAACTGCATCTCCATTTATTTTTGAAATATTAATTTTTTTTGTAGTTTTTGGAGCCATTTGGCAACGGAAGTACTCCATTTCTGTAGAAAGTAAAGGAAAAATAGTTCTAAAATAGTAATTATGTAGTTTTGTTGCCATTTTGTCATAACAACCGAAAGAAAATGTAATTAAAATACGTGCTATTTTGAAAAAAAAATATAAACGAATTATTTCTGTTAAAACAATGGAGCTATTATAAACTATATTTAATTTTAAGTGTCTATGAATCATTAGATAGCTGTTTTTTTTTTGTCGATTTTCTTGAATGACGGCATCTTTTTGCTGCATTTGTGCATTATTTCGCGATAGTGATATGCTATGCCTGCTTTACGGTAGATTTTAAGAGTAGATCGTAAATGTGGAATTCTTAAGCGGATGCGAATGACGTCATCTTACATAAAATAAAACGTGTTCTTGAAGTCTTAAAACTGAAAAATATTTTGTACTGCAGTAGAGTCCCGCTTAACCCCGTTATTTTCTTCTGATGGACTGATGGCTTCTATTATTATGAAACAGCCATTATAAACTTGTTAGGTAAACCCCCTCCCCCCATTCTGACCCGAAAATCAGAGTTCTAACTTTTTACGGCTGCTCTTTCATCTTCACCTAAAACTTCATTTATAATGGCTGTTTCATAATAATAGAAGCCATCAGTCCATCAGAAGAAAATGAAGTAATGGAAATGCCGAGGGCGACACTAAATTCTGAAAAAGCAGAATTCCTGTTCTCTAGTTGTTTCATTAATGTCATGACTCCCAATAAAAGATGTAGCTTCAAAACTGCTATTGAAAAGTAATGAACAAAAAGAGTGTATTTAGATTATTCCTGGAAATTGTGAAAAAAATTGTACGCATTATCCGATGAATAGTATGCATTAAGCGATGTTCAGAACAATAATTTAAAATAGAAATTAAGGATCGACCGAAACTGTTTTTTAAAAGCGAAGCCAAATCCGAATTTCGGTAATCTTCCTATTTCCGGCCGAAAATGAAAATGGCCCCAAAATAATCTTTTAAAGTAATTAATACATACCTAAACATACATAATTATTAATTAATTATACGTGTTATAAAACGTGTAACCAAGGCAGGCTCTCTGTGCCTCTGACCAAAACTTTTTATTTTCATATAAAATAAAATGTTATTAATTAATCAGCGACACAAAATGATTTTCAAATTATACTAATTTTGTCTAATTAAAATATGCTTTTTATTTTTATAATGATTTTTGTAAACATCTGTTATAATAGAACTTTTGAAAATGTATTTGAAACATTTCTGCTGTTTCAAACTTTAAAGTTTCTATTACTGTTACCTCTGCAGCTTTTAATGATCACGTGAAAAGCGTCATCAAAATTTAGTCATATATGCATTTCTTGCTTTATAACTTTCACTCACGATTTGAGTCAGTCATGACTGATATTACAAACAGTGAAGTTCATAGCAATAAATAAAGATTGTCTCATTTGAGCAGATATAACTTAAATCAATAAGTAATGTAGAAAATTTCAGAAGTAAGAAACGAGATCTTGGGAATACAGGTAGTTTCGATCAAGTTTCGGTCCAGCCGAATTTTCAGCAGCATTCACGCCGAAAAGGTCAAAAACGAAAACGAAACCCAATTTTCGATCGATCTCTAATAGAAATTGATGGGGAAAACGACATTGTCCTCTTTAACCTAAGATACATCTTAAGTGGAAACGCACTAATGAGAGTCCATCATTCTTTCATGGCTTTTTACCCGACTGCCAAGAAGGGTTATGTGTTTCACGCGTATCTGGGTATGTGGATTTCTTTATACCCTCGAAACATTTCAACGGCTGGATGAATTTTAATGAATGAGGTCTCTATCGATTTGTCTTAACCATCCGGTGGTTATATGCTAGGTTTAGTTTTTATAAATTCAAAATGGCGGTAGAGACGAAAATTTTTTTTTGCACACCATATTGAGTGGCATATCATTGGATAGGTCTTTCAAAATGAAGGCGATGTTTCATTGACTATTTTGCAGTCAGAAGCTCCGTTTAAATATTACACAACCTGGAAGTTGTGTAAGTGGGATCTCTAGCTTTACTGGAACTTTAACCTTCATAGACATCTATAGGCCTCATCAAAATCGTATTTATAGATAGGAACTAACAACTAAACACAACTTAAAAGTCATCAATACAATTAAATAAAAAAATTGGCAAGCAGTATAAAAAAAAATTTCACATTAATGAGAAATAATTAATTAGTTCGCTTTTTACACAGTCGGTTTTTTTTTATTTTTCAAATTTAATTACTTTTTATATTCATAATTTTAGTGTGCCGCAGAAATTGAATTATGTATTTAAGGAGATCTGGAGGTCAAAATTCTCAATTTTTTTTTCTAAAAAGTTAAATAAATTATATAAAGCAAATTGCGTAACTCTATGAGGATTACATCAGCAAATAAAACGATTTTTGTATTGCACTATCAGTCTTTTCCCGCCCGTAATTTAAACTTTAAGCCCATTAATCTCAGAATAGATTTTTTCACAATTTATCATGTTTAAAAAGATAGGTCTAAATTTTATTGCAAAATAAGTGCATGAAATTTTGTACAGCGTTTTAAAGTTATGTTTTTAATGAATACTCTTCAGAATTTTTAATGTCATGTAAAATTTTTGAAAATATATTCCTCAAATTAAAATTCACTCTCAAAAATCCACTTTTTTTTTCGCTTTTAAACTTATAAATTTTGTAAGCAATATTTTTATAAATCCAGTAGACAAATTAATAAGAAAAATATCTGCACATAATATTAAAAAAAAAGTAAGAAAATCAGACTAGTGGTTCATGATTTATATAAAAAATTACATAAGAATAAAATAAAAAATAAAAAATTTAAAATAAATTTCAAAGCCTTAAAAATCTTTTTATCTAAAAAGTAATCTTTATAGAGACACACATTTCAGGAAACAAATTCATTAAAAATGCCCATAAATAAATAAAATAAAATTTTGACAACCCCCCCCCCCCCCCCCCTTCCCCGCCTCTCAAGTCGTTGAAAAAAGATTGAAAAATACAGCCATGATAAGTGAATTTTTATGTTGAATTACTCAATATCATACAATATTCAAAAAACAATATTGGATAAAAAGCTGTTTAAGAAAAAATTCAAAGGTCTGTGTTATAGTACATACTTTAACTTCAAATGCATTTAAATGAAGGTAATCATTTTAACGCTCTTACAGTTTTCCCCTTAATAAATAAAAACAGATCTTTTTGATCAGAACAACGTCATTTTCCGATGCTGTAGAGAGTGAGTTTGAATTTTTATTGTTTTATAAAAGCAAAGTACACGGGTTAATAATTTTTCAAAAAATCCTTAGCGCTTTTTTAGGATATGGCAACAGAAAAAAAAATCATAATGATAAACAGGCGGTAGAAAAAAGGAAAAAAGTGGTTTAATATTTTTTTAAAAAGTTAACAGTAATTTTACTCTTTGTTTTAAAATTTATGGATATGAAGTTTCGTGCAAATCTGTCGAAAATTTTAGATTTGTGTAAGAAACAAAAAAGATCTATAGAGACATATATAAATGAAGCATATGTCATCTTAACAATAGAGATTTTGTCAGGTTTTGTTAAGAGTACTTGTTAGATGTCTTTTGACTTTCAAAAGTATTATACAGGGTATCCTCTCTCAACGGTGTCCAGTGGCTAATTCCTAAACCGTTAGTCATAGACATATAGTTCCAATTACAAAAATGTTTTAAATGAGGTAAAGAAATATTTGTAAAGCGATTTGGGTCAATAAAAACACTTCTTAAAAAATTACGAAATTTAAATTTTGATACGGTCTCCCGGTCCTATATGTTATATTTAGTAAAATTTTCTTATTATACTAACAAGTAAGACAAAAAAAGTCCCGTTCATATAACACTAAAATTGACCGAGTTATGAAAAATAAAAATTCATGACCTATACCACTTTTCTGCAGCTGAACACAGATGAGTTTCGCCATGCTTTGAGGGGTATATACCAAGTGCTTAAAGTATTTGAAGAACTTATTTCATGTGTATCTGCGCTTTGAAAAAAAATTGCACAAGCATTACGATATGGTTAACTTTTATCAAGTTTCAGATTGACTAAAATAATTGTATTTTAACATATGTTTTATTTTGTAAGGATTTGAGACTGTTTCTTTTTAAGATTTCTTTTAAAAAAATTATGTTATTTTTATGAGTTTTTATTTAACTTCATTGACCGTATGTATGTTTTTCCAGTTCAAAATTTGTACTCAAACTTTAACTCATTTTCAAATATCCGATCGAGATTAAATTTTACATACTGATGTAAATCCGATGACAATATAATATTATTATGATATTCGGTGGTTACCATTTATACTTATTTTACAGGATAACGCAAAAAAATTCGGATAGATTATCACCAAGAAGTTTAAGAACAAGTTTTAGATTAGATAACACAAGACTGCGATGGTTGTGTTTTTTTTTTAATTTTTATGTATTTTTTAGCACTGAATCCGAAAATTACAATAACTTTTTACCATCATGTCAGGATTTTTTGCAAATCATAAATTGTCAAAGTTAAAAAAATAACGAAGTTAAAAAATAACAAAAATCGGATACTATAAAATAGAGGAGATGACTGTATTTTTTAACTTTTGATAATTCATTTTTATGCACTTTTTAGCACCGAATCTGAAAATGACCTTCATTTTTAACCATTCCGTTAGAATTTTTTTGCAAATCGTAAATGTCAAAGTTAAAATATAGCAAAATTCTGATACTATAAAACAGAATTAAAATTCTTTTAATTTAATTTAATTTAATATAATTCAATAATTTATTCAATTTTTTGGCTTATACTGGCATTCTTATAGCTAAACAGTTCAGGGGTCCGATGAGGTGGGGGAGGAGGTTCAATTTTATCTTTGATTTTTTTTTTAACTTTGAAATTTATAATATGCGAAAAACCCTAACATGATGGTTAAAAATGAAGGTCATTTTCGGGTTCAGAGGTAAAAAATACATAAAAAGCTATTATCGATAGTTAAAAACACCGACAATGACATCTATTTTAGTATAAAGTTTTTCCTTTTTTTTCTTATTTTAACTTTAAAATTTACGATTTGCAAAAAATCTTTACGTAATAGTAAAACATGAAGATCAATTTCGGATTCAGAGGTACATAATACATAAGAATCAATTATACAAATATAAACTATTAATTTTCATCATTTTATTTAACAAAAATTCTGTTTTTTTTCTATATGTTTATTACAAATTGTATATTTTGCAATAATATATCAGAATGATTAAAGATTTCAAATTTATATTGCAATGTTAATTTAACTCTCAACCATTTTTTAAAATATATCTGACGTAATTATATTTCTACTAAATTTGTGAATGACCCCTAATTTGCAGCAAAAAATATACTCCAACTTTAAACAGTTATTACTCGGCCAATTTTAATACTAGAATAACGCGACTTTTTTTGTGTTACTCGTCAGTGTAACAGGAAAATTTTACTAAATATAATTTATAGGATCGGGAGACAGCATAAAAATTTAAATGTAGTAATTTTTCAGTAAATGTTTTTATTAACCCAAATTGCTTTTAAAATATTTCTTTACCTCATATAAAACATTTTTGTAATTGGAACTATATGTCTATGACTAACGGTTTAGGAATCAGCCATTGGGCACCGTTGAGAGTGAACACCCTGTATATATATAGAGAGAGATAGATTTAACGAATTATAAGATTGATACATTTATTTCCATATCGTTGGATAAATCATTTTATGATATTTTAACATTTACTTTAAGCATTAAAAACAATTCTAATTCGGTGAGCAATTCCAACTTCACAAATAAGGAAATGTTAAATTCAATGTTCGTGGCTTAGAACCAGCGTAGCCAGTATGGGATGGCTAAATAAAAAACCACTTGCATAAGAATGTAAAATTCAAATAAATTGTAATTCAGATACCCTCTCCAGGGTACTATTCTTCAAGATTTATTATCGATAAAAAAAAAAAAAAAAAACTGCTTTACTAGCAGTTTATACACTGTAATTAAATTTAAAAAATTAAAAAACCCGACTGCGTAAAAAGCGAACTAATTAATTATTTCTCATCAATGTGAAACTATTTTTTTGTATTACTTACCTATTTTTTTTATTTACTTGTATTGATGACTTTTAAGTAGTGTTTAATTGTTAGTTTCTATATATAAACACTTTTTTGATGAGGCCTATATATGTCTATGATGGTTAGAGTTGCCATAAAGCTAGAGATCCTACCTACACAACTTCCAGATTGTGTAATATTTAAACGGAGCTTCTGACTGTCAGGAAACATCGTCTTCATATTGAAAGACCTATCCGATGATATGCCGCTCAATATGGTGCGTAAAAAATCTTTTTCGTCTCTACCGCCATTTTGTATTTTAAGGCCGTCATTTTGAATTTATAAAAACAAAACCTAGCCTATAACCATCGGACGATTAAGACAAATCGATAGAGACCTCATTCATTAAAATCCATCCAGCCGTTAGGATGTTTCGTGGGTATAAAGAAATCCACATACCCAGATACGCGTGAAACACATAACCCTTCTTGACAGCCGTGTAAAAAGATAGAAATCTTTCTTGATATAACACGAAAATATAAAGAAATATTTGTAATTTTTTACAGTACATTTAAGTGCCTGAAGGGTCTAAATAAATAAAAATCTTTTCCTTTCTTAGTTACCTTTGTTCTAAACGTTATTAAATTTTATTTTCAAAAAGTTGTTTTTGAGTACCTACGTTGCAAAAAGTATTTATCCTGCAAATGTAGTATTTTAGAACCGTTGTTTGAGGCTTTGCGTTAAGTCGGTTCTAAAATTCTTTGCTCAAAAACGTGGAACTTTCTGATACATTTTCCGATTAATTTTTAAACATAAAGCAGTAAAAATTGGCAGGCCTGACTACTGAAGGGATTTGGAAGCGAATGGCGTTTCCACATTTTGATAAATAAATTAGTTATTGAGTTATAAGAGATTGCTTTTTCACGTGAAGACAAGTTTGTCTCTTTTCCAGTATTGTCACGTTCAGAAATGCGGTAGAAAACGCCACCATTCAAAGTATTTTAAGAAAAATCTTTTGCCTTTACGAAAAAAAAAAAAAAAAAAAAAAAAAATCCCTGCCGGCCTGGCCTACAGGCGGAGGTAGATTTCGAATTTAAGTATACTAAATTCACCAACAAAAACTAAATCATGATTAGAGATTTATCCACTTTAACAATTTTATCTGGTAGCTTTTGACGAGTTTTTATTTCATTACATATGTCTTCCAAGTTTCTCATGATTCTGAAAAGGGTTAATGTATCTCCTGAAACCGTAGAAACCAATTTATTTTAGAGATTCAGAGAAGCATTTCTGAAACAAAATTTTCTTTTGCTGACCCAAATTTCCAGAGAATTTTCTGAGTAGTTTTAGACAGTGTATTAAACAGTTTTCTCAACACAGAATATCTGTTTTTCGGATACTATCAACTCTTAAAAAACAGTTTCATGTTCAAAACAGTTTCATGTTCAGCAGGCAGTATTTCTAAATTAACAGAACATTAGCTTTAATATTTAAATTATTTTATCTTTCATGCATAATTTTTGTTAAGCAGCTGAAAATGTTTACTTGAGAATCGATAATACTCGAAAAAAAATACATTCGGACCTGAGAAAACTAATTAATACACTGTAAAATTACTAGAATTACGTGGAAACATTTCCGAAAATAATGGGCCGCAAAATTTTTTTAAATTTAAGAAATGCATCTTTAAATTTCTCAAATCTATTGGTTTCTGAAATTTCTAAAGATAAAGGAGCACTTTAGGAGTCGTGGGTAACGCATATATATAGTGCTAAGTATTTTTGCAAAGTCAAGAAATATTTGTAATTTTTTTACAGTACATTTAAGTGCCTGAGTTGTCTAAATAAATAAAAATCTTTTCCTTTTTTAATTACCTTTCTTCTAAACGTTATTAAATTTTATTTTCAAAAAGTTGTTTTTGAGTACCTACGTTGCAAAAAGTATTTATCCTGCAAATGTAGTATTTTAGAACCGTTGTTTGAGGTTTTGCGTTAAGTCGGTTCTAAAGTTCTTTGCTCAAAAACGCGAAATTTCCTGATACATTTTCCGATTAATTTTTAAACATAAATCAGTAAAAATTGACAGGTCTGGCTATTGAAGGGATTTGGAAGCGAATGGCGATTCCACATTTTCATAAATAAATTAGTTATTGAGTTATAAGCGATTGCTTTTTCACGTGAAGACAAGTTTGTCTCTTTTCCAATATTGTCAAGTCTAGAAATGCGGTAGAAATTGCCAACATTCATAGTATTTTCTGAAAGATCTTTCGCCCTTACGGAAAAAAAATAAATCCCTGCCGGCCCAGCCTACAGACGGAGGTAGATTTTGAAGTTAAGTATACTAATTTCACCAACAAAAACTAAATCATGATTAGAGATTTATCCAATTTTATCTTGTCACTTTTGACGAGTTTTTATTTCATTACATACCTCTTCCAAGTTACTCATGATTCTGAAAAGGGTTAATTTATCTCCTGAAACCTTAGAAACCAATTTATTTTAGAGATTTAGAGAAGCATTTCTGAAACAAAATTTTCTTTTGCTGACCCAAATTTTCAGAGATTATTCTGAGTAGTTTTAGACATTGTATTAAACAGTTTTCTCAACACAGAATATCTGTTTTTCGGATACTATTAACTCTTAAAAAACAGTTTCATGTTCAAAAAATATTTTCAGCAGGCAGTATTTCTAAATTAACAGAACATTAGCTGTAATACTTAAATTATTTTATGATTCATTCATGCGTAAATTTTGTTAAGCAGCTGAAAAGGTTTACTTCAGAATCGATAATACTCGAAAAAAAAAATTCATTCGGACTTGACAAAACTAATTAATACACTGTAAAATCACTAGAATTACGTGGAAACATTTCCGAAAATAATGGGCCGCAATTTTTCTTTTAAAAAAAACGAATCTTTAAATTTCTCAAATCTATTGGTTTCTGAAGTTTCTAAAGATAAAGGAACACTTTAGGAGTCGTGGGTAATGCGTATATTTAGTGCTAAATATTTTTGCTAGGTCAAGATATATTTGTAATTTTTTTATTTAAGTGCCTGAGTGGTCTAAGTAAATAAAAATCTTTTCCTTTTTTAATTACCTTTCTTCTAAACGTTATTAAATTTTATTTTCAAAAAGTTGTTTTTGAGTAACTACGTTGCAAAAGTATTTATCCTGCAAATGTAGTATTTTAGAACCGTTGTTTGAGGCTTTGCGTTAAGTCGGTTCTAAAATTCTTTGCTCAAAAACGCGGAACTTTCTGATACATTTTCCGATTAATTTTTAAACATAAAGCAGTTAAAATTGGCAGGTCTGACTATTGAAAGGATTTAGAAGCGAATGGCGTTTCCACATTTTGATAAATAAATTAGTTATTGAGTTATAAACGATTGCTTTTTCACGTGAAGACAAGTTTGTCTCTTTTCCAGTATTGTCACGTCCAGAAATGCGGTAGAAAACGCCAACATTCATAGTATTTTCTGAAAGATCTTTTGCCTTTACGAAAAAAAAAAAAAATAATAATAATAAAATAAAAAAACCAATTTAACAAATTACAACGACCATTTGGAAAATGATTTTTTCAAAGACTAAAATTTAAGACATAAAAAATCGCACGGAGTTGATCATACATTACGTACGCTATGAATTAAACATTAATAGTGTTATTACACGTAAAAATTGCAGCGACAAAAATCGCCTACGACTCGTCAGATTTCCTGAAACTTACGTATTATCCACCTGAAACTTAAGTATTATCCAAGCATTTCATTGGCTCGTCATATTTCCAAGAAATCTGAGGACCAATTTTAAATGAAATTTCATTCTTAAACTTCTAAACATCCCACAATATTACTTTTTACACCGTCGTGTAGAGAAACAAATGTACTTTTAAATGCAATTTGTTTGGAAGCTGTATCTCAATTTGTTTCTGAGTTATTAATTTTCTTTTGTAGTTTTTATTACTTTTTTGCCATAGTGGCAACAGAAGTATCCATCTCTGTTGAAAGTAAAGGGAAATACAGATTACTGTATAGACCCACCAGAAAACTAATAAAATGCGGATTAAACCAATAAAAAGCTTCAGATATGCTTTTTATTTCCTACCCTGACGAGGACAAAAAGCATTTTTCCAAATGGTTAAAAAAAAAAAAAAATTCCTGCCGGCCCGGCCTACAGGCAGAGGTAGATTTCAAAGTTAATTATACTAATTTCACCAACAAAAACTAAATCATGATTAGAGATTTATCCACTTTAACAATTTTATCTGGTCGCTTTTGACGAGTTTTTATTTCATTACATACCTCTTCCAAGTTACTCATGATTCTGAAAAGCGTTAATTTATCTCCTGAAATCCTAGAAACCAATTTATTTTAGAGATTCAGAGAAGCATTTCTGAAACAAAATTTTCTTTTGCTGATCCAAATTTTCGGAGATTTTTCTGAGTAGTTTTAGACAGTGTATTAAACAGTTTTCTCAACACAGAATATCTGTTTTTCGGATACTATCAACTCTTAAAAAACAGTTTCATGTTCAGCAGGCAGTATTTCTAAATTAACAGAACATTAGCTTTAATATTTAAATTATTTTATGACTCTTTCATGCATAAATTTTGTTAAGCAGCTGAAAATGTTTACTTGAGAATCGATGATACTCGAAAAAAAAAAAATGCATTCGGATTGAGAAAACTAATTAATACACTGTAAAATTACTTGGAAACATTTCCGAAAATAATGGGCTGCAATTTTTTTTTATTTAAGAAATGCATCTTTAAATTTCTCAAATCTATTGGTTTTTGAAGTTTCTAAAGATAAAGGAACACTTTAGGAGTCGTGGGTAACGCGTATATATAGTGCTAAGTATTTTTGCAAAGTCAAGAAATATTTGTAATTTTTTTACAGTACATTTAAGTGCCTGAGTGGTCTAAATAAATAAAAATCTTTTTCTTTTTTAATTACCTTTGTTCTGAACGTTATTAAATTTTATTTTCAAAAAGTTGTTTTTGAGTACCTACGTTGCAAAAAGTATTTATCCTGCAAATGTAGTATTTTAGAACCGTTGTTTGAGGCTTTGCGTTAAATCGGTTCTAAAATTCTTTGCTGAAAAAAGCGGAACTTTCTGATACATTTTCCGATTAATTTTTAAACACAAAGCAGTAAAAATTGGCAGATCTGACTATTGAAGGGATTTGGAAGCGGGTGGCGTTTCCACATTTTGATAAATAAATTAGTTATTCAGTTATAAGCGATTGCTTTTTCACGTGAAGACAAGTTTGTCTCTTTTCCAGTATTGTCATATTCTAGAAATGCGGTAGAAAACGCCAACATTCATAGTATTTTCTGAAAGATCTTTTACCTTTACGTAAAAAAAAATCCCTGCCGGCCCGACCTACAGGCTGAGGTAGATTTCGAAGCTAAGTATACCAATTTCACCAACAAAAACTAAATCATGATTAGAGATTTATCCACTTTAACAATTTTATCTGGTCGCTTTTGACGAGTTTTTATTTCATCTTTATATAATAGCTGGTTTTTTCAGAATCATGTTAAGGAGGTATTCAAAAAAGTACTTTTCCTTGCTCAACAACTCGAAATTTTCTGACCCATTTTCAGATTCATTTTTAATAGAAAAAATATAAAACTTGCTGATGTGATTTTTGAAGAGATTTATAAGCGGTCTGTGTTTTTATTTTTCGTTCAATTAATTAAAACTTGATTTATGAACAATTATTTTCTCAGTAGGACAATATTTTTCGTTTCTAACACAATCGCTTCGGGAAATTCTGTTCAAAATGCCCACTTTGACATAATTTTTTGAAATATATTCTGCCTCTATCAAAAAATCGATCATTATGGTACATTATATAGTTTCTGAATAAGAGAATCTATCAATTGGATGCGTTTGAGAGCAAAAATGAATTTAAAAATGAGTAAGAAAATAAGCAGTTTGGATTTGGATACACCCTTAATAAGATCATTTTTTTCTTCAACCGCTATGTATATTTAGTTTGTTTTTGCTCTAAGAATTGGTCCTATCAAAAACCTGTCTGTATAAATGTTGTAGACAATATTAAGAAGATATATGATAAATTCATGGGGATTTTATATCTTGTGAATTGAAGGAGTTATGGATTTTTTTCTTTTTCAACACCCACTTTTTGTTTTCGTTTTTAATTTTTTTTTGTGTTACGAATTGATCCTATCAAAAACTTGTGAATATAAAAGTTGTAGATAATATCAAGGAAATTTATAATAAAATTAATTGGATTTGTTATCTTGAGAATTGACGAAGTTATGATTTTTTCTCCCAAAAACCCTATTTTTTGCGCTTCTTGAGCCCATTTTTAAGTTGATCAAAAATCTGTGATACATAAATTTTTGGACCTATTTTTAGAAGTAATAAAAACTTTAAACTGATTTGATCTGTACAAAAATTAAGAAGTTATGGGGTTTTTTCGGTCTTCACAAAACCCCTCCCTATTTCCATCCCCTTGGTCCGATTTTGCCCGTTAACGAACTTGACCGAGATTTTATGCCAGTTGATTTTATGTATCAGTTTGAAAGAGATTTGTGCAGAATTGTGGAAGTTATCGTGTGCAGAAGAAAGTGATACATAAATTTTTTTACTGAAGGTGGTTTTGGGTTCTAGGGGTCATGATCGGTGTAGATCTGCAACAATTTTTCAGAAATTCCAACATATGAACGATCCCAATAGGTAGTATTTCATACGAAATCTACCTAAAAAGAAAATGCTATTCGATTACATAGTTCTTGAGAAAGAACACCGCCAATACCATCATACATTTCCGAACAAAAATAGATTCAGAAATGTGTCAGAAAGTAGCTCTTTTGATTTGAGAACAGACTTAATGTGCATGCTGTTGTCAGCAGTATGATTTTGCTGTGGCTTCCCTTACAAATATTGCTATAATTTATGCTCGAAAACCATAAAATAATGTTCAGTACACTAAAGCCTTCTTCGCAGATTTACCTAACTAATAATTAACAAGTAATATAAAAATTTTGTTTTTAAAGTCAATTCCTACTTAGACCATCAAAGAAAAATTTAATATAATCAAGCTAATATGAGTTTTTGTTGCATTAAAATATCTCAATTTGTTGATTTTCTATAAGCAAGTAGGTTTACAATGGAACTCTATGGGAATTTGGCGAAATATTACAGATATCGCCAAGTTGGCGTCACTTTAGGCCGCCAAATTTGGCGATATATCGCCAAGTTGGCGACAGAACAGGGTCCCCCCCCTATGGTAACCCTTATTGAAAATACTTTCATTGAAATTCAATAACCAATGGCGGCCATTTTGTTTCCCATGCAAAACTAAAATTAATTAATTAAAATTTAATTAATTAATTAATATTTGAAAAAACTTTATTAACATCAATTGTCATCCAGTACAAGTTTAAAAAAATTTATTTCAACCTGATAGGATGAATAATGAGTATTTTATTAACGATTGAAAATTTGTACAAGATAAATATATAAATTATAAAATATATAAAAAAGGGAGAGTGTGAGCTAATAGTAGGAATTGAAAAATAACCTTTAAAATCTATCCAGTAGAAGTTAATTTATAAGTTACGCACCTTTTTCAAAATCAGGATTCAATTCATAAAATAGATGTAACGATACCTTTATAAAATATAACAAATAAGTGAAACCTCTCTGTAAGGGCCACCTGCCGTTCTATTGAAAATTGACCCTTTTGAGGGGTGGCTCTTGAATAAGGGTGACAAAACAACAACAACTAAAATTAGGAAATCAAAACCTATATAGATGAAAAAACTGTTTATTAACATTTTCAAACTCTATACATGTTTGAAAAAAATTTCTACTGAAGTTTGTTTACTTTTCATATTTTTTTCTTCGAAAATTTTGGTTTCTAATGATTGTTTTACTTTATAGAACAAATTACTTAAATTTGCATCATTTATTAATGTCTTATAATGAGATATTAGTTTATTTATTTCTGTTAGCGTTTCCTGACAGGTGTAAAAATTGTGCTTGAGTATGCATTCACAGTTTTAGTAAATGGGGAATTAGTTTTTCTAGATAACCCGTTATTCTTTATGTGCCTATAACAAAGGGTCAAGTTTCCCCCACCAACCCAAACCCTACAGGTTGAATAGTAAAAAAAAGTGTGAAGAACACATGTTTGTCCCACTTGTGGAAAAGTTTGTGGTCCTTCATTGCGTTACTAAATCCTCCCCATCTCCCCCTGCCTTCTTTGTTGCAAGTGCAGTTGTTTGCTGAACTCTTATCTTTTGGTTCAGGAATTCAATAAACCTGTTTCTGTTTAAAGCACATGTGAAAAAAATGGCCTTTATGAGGGCTAGGTGCGGCCCCTAATAGGAGTAAATTCAACATTATGTCTATGGGAAAAATTTTCGTTCCTAAAAATATTGGCCCTTAATAGAGGTGGCCCTTGAATAGGGGTGGCCTTTAAAAGAAGTTTCACTGTACTAAGGAGGAATTTTTTATAAGTTCTACACAGAGTATAATAATCGGTAATGCAATGATCCGTTTTCATGATTCAGATCTCTTAAGGGCTTTTGAATCATGAAAAGGGATGCAGAACCTTATGAAGAACATTAGGAAGAGCATATGAAGAACATTATGAAGAATTAATGTTCTTCATAAACTTAATGAAAAATTACTCGCTATTGAAAACAACAAACAACTGTGTTGACTAAACAACAACATAGGATTCAACCCGGGCCAACCGGGTTACAGAACATACTACCCGGTGTACAGAATGTATGCGAAAATTGGTTTTAATTTTGAAAATTCTAATGGATGTTTTACGTTTAATATATATTTATTAGACTGCTCACTAAGTACACCAAAAAGTATTTTTATATGAATGATATCAATTGTGCTTTCAGACAATAAAGTTTTGAAATTTGCTAAAGAGTACATGTTTAACATGTGTAAATGAAATAAGCAGCCTGAGTGTTAATCTCATTTACCATGTTGTTTTCACAATAGTTTTGAAGTTAGTGTTAGTGTTTTTCCTTTATAATGTAGATAGATAGTGCAACATTTTCCTACCCCCATAATTGAAGCTTTTTTTAAATTTCTCTCTACCTCAACTTTCTTTGGCTGCTTTTTATAATAAAAGGAAATATTTTAAAAAGGTCACATTTTCCACATTGTAAAACTAACTTGAAATAAAAAATTGTGAAATTCATAGAGCAACAGCTTAAATTCGAATATCAAAAGTTTCCTTGTTTATTTGATAGACCTTTTGTTTCCTAAAAATGGAATAGGTATTTGTAATTAAGAGATGGAAGGAGAAAAAAATATTTTGCTTCCATTTTGTTCGTGATTAATTCAGCTAACTGCAAAAATTTTGAAAATGTACCCAGAACTATCTAGAAAATAATGCTGAATAGAAAATTTTCAATTCTTTCTTGATTGTCTGTCTCTGAAACATTAATGAGAATTTCGGCCTAAGAAATAATGATGATATATGAACATACATGAAAAAAGCTTTCTTCATTTTATTCGTTACTTTTGACTAAACAAAATGAAGAATTTTTCTTTGATTTTTCTGTTTTTGAAATGTGTAACAAAGATAAAAAAAGATTCTTCAAAGTTTACTTGTTTTATGATGAATTTCAAGAATGTATGTGGAATACTGAATTATGTCAATAAACAGATTTTCGGAGATATTGTAAGAATAGGTAAAGCTTGAATTGCATAGTACTGAAATTGTAGGGAGATTTTCACAATGTTGTTAAAACATTGACTGAATCTCTAGTAAAATAAATGCTTTCAATGCTAATAATGTCAGAGATGAAATATGCAGTATTTAGCTCACTGGAGACATTTGAAAACCAGTGGTCATCATGCGTTCAGTATATAAGTTACACAACGGTAATTACATCAATAAATGGGTTTTAATTGATAATAAACATATAGGCAAGGCTTGAATAACTCAGTACTAGAACCGTAAGGAGATTTCCATAGAGTTGTGTAGAAAACAGACTGAAACTAAAATAGAAATAAATATTTTAAATGTTAATGATGTCACCGATAAAGTATGAAATCATTTTGTAATTAGAGTCCGTTGTAAATAAGTGGTTATCATGCAGTCTTTGACATATAAGTTATACGGCGGCAATTATGCCAATAAATATATTTTATGAGATATTGTATTTGTAAAAATAATATCTCAATATATCTATTTATTCACACAATTAACAAGGCTTGAACAACATGGTACTGAAGATGTTTTTAAACCTGCCTGTATGGATGTAAAAGCTTGCTATCGATTATGAACCTCTTTCATTGAACTGATTTTACTCAGATGTTCCACATAGGTTCAGTTGTTGATAACAATGTAATATTAACACATTGCCATCGTCGTCATATCACATCATACATACGGTACAAGAGAAAAATAAAACCCTTTACGATTTTGGTTGAAATCACTTATCTAACAAATTGATTTTGCACAAATTTTGTATACAAGTTTACTGTTGATAACATTGCAAGATTCAAGCATACTATAGGTGCAATATTCATATATTGTCAAAGTCATACCTAATCAGGTATAGGGACCAAGGAAGAAAAACTTCCCTTTACATTTTTTTGTTGAAATCTCTAATCCAATAAATCGTTTTTGCTCAAATTTTGTACACAAATTTACTGCTGATGACATCCCAAAAATCAAGTACTTTCCGGGTCGTTGTTGCACACAGGTTCATTGTTGATGACAGTGTAACATTCAAATATTGTCTAAGCAGTTCCTTATCAGCCAGGAAAAAATCTTTCTTTTACCCCCTTTCTTTCTATTCATCAGACATATGATCCAGGAAAAAAACCCTTCTTTTACATTTTTGAATGTAATCAGTTATCTAATAAGTTGATTTTGTTCGAATTTTCTATACAAATTTACTGTTGTTGGCAGTCAGGTATTTTCTGCGCTGTAACTCATGTCGCACACAGATTCATTGTTGATGACAATGTAATGTTCACATATTTTCACCGTCTTACCTCATAAAACATAGGGTTTGGAGAGAAAACATTTATTTTACGACTCAGATTGAAATTATCTAACAAAACCGTTTTGGCGCGAATTTTGTACCCAAGTATGCTATTGATTACAGTGCAAGATTCAATTTTTAATGCCGCAACTCATCCGACATTAGTCTAGTGCTTAGGGCGCATGTTAAAAGACAAGAGGTATTGGGTTCGAATTCTAAATGAGGAATGGATGTTTGTAGTGAGTGCGATTCCACTTTAAATGGAGGCTCCCGTATGTTTATCTCTCGTGAGCAAAAGATGACCATAGCGTCAGTAATCAATCAAATCAACACCACCCAACCTCTTGTCCAATGCCAAAGCTAATAATCGGCATTTGTATATATTTTGCAGTAAAATGCTGGTATGTAAAGCTTATAATTCTCAGAATCTGATCTTATATACTTAATCTTGTGAAATAATATTTATATTTAACTGTTCAGTTTTTCGTTGGTCTTATTTTTCCATTTTTATCGCATTACACTTAATGATTACTACGCCGTTTATGTTTTCAGAATTTTGCAAGTGAATTTTAAAAAAGAAAAAAAAATCTTTAATTTTATTCTCTTATTTTTTACAGGACTTCCTAAAATGGAATGAATGTTTTTAAAATTCAACAACAAGTAACACAGTGACAGCTATTGAAAATTTTCTCCTATAATAGTAATAAAAGAATTCGGAAATTTTCTTACATTCTTGTGTTGTTTTCATATTTTGCTGTACTACTGCTCAAAATAACATTACAATTTCAAACGCATACAATTTTTTTAGTTTCAACAGCTAAACAGAATAAAGGTGTGTCATTTAATCACTGTATTATGTTAGTTGAAGCATTCTAACAGTATGAGACTGCGCAGTGTCACTTACCGGTAATATGTGGAACTAAAAAGAGGAAGCGTAATCAAAACATTCAAGACTTTGCACACTAATTTTTTGCAAGAATAATTTCAATAGCTGCCTCGTCTACTTATTATTAATTTTTAGAAATGCCCAGTTTATTTTCGGACACTTTGTCTAAATTTTGTGCTATTACATTTCCTTAGAACTACATACTATTATGGAGTTTAAGTATATTTCTCAGTTGAACATGCAGACATTTAACTACGATTTACATTGTATGGGGAAAACATAAAAATGCTTGTCATATAGATTGGTAGCAGAAATTAATGCTCGCACCGAAATTTTGTGAAGTAGAAAATTGAAAGTATAATCCAAGATATCAAGATAACATTTAGCTCAGGTTTCAATTTACAGTGACTTTTGTACAGTCGTGGAAAAAAAAGTAAACACCCCCTACTAACTCCTCAACAAATTATCGTAGACGAGAGTTACTGGTACCGGACGATTGCAAATAAAGTCTACTTTTAAATGATGCACATAAAATTTGCTTACGGGGCCATCTACATATTAAAACGAATCCAAACTTCATTTTTTTCTATGACAATACCCAAATTTAACGAGATATTTCAAATCTTCGGTTCAAACTATGCCTAGAAACCAAATTTCAAGTAATTTGAATGATAAGTTTTTGAATTATAGACATTCAAAATTTAGTGCTTCTAATGTTAAATTACATTTTCATAATTTTATTTATATCTCCTGAAATTATGCTCCTAATGTGTTAATTTTTTGTGTAGCAATAATACTAATATACCCAAACATAAATACGTTGAATTTGCAATTTTTATAATTTTATGATATGAATTATAAATTATGAAATTATTATTCGAAAAAATTATGAATTGCAACATACAATTTTTTTGATGGATTTAGATTTATTAAGTCCTGCTTTATGGAAATCCAAAATTTCACATTTTTCTTCCAAGTAGTTTTCAAATTATGCTTAAAAAACGGCAAAATGATGATTTAAGGGCCGTCTATGATAGAAGCGACTAGATATTTTGAAATTTCTTATGCAGTTCTGTAATTTAGCAGGCTTCAATGCTGCTTGAGTATCGCTTAAGGTGCCTTTATCAAGAAGGAGGCTCTCTCGGTTAACACTCGAGTACCGAACTTCAATTTGGATACAGCCGTTAAAATACGCTCGTTTTAAAATAATTAATTTCTCGGAAACTTATCGTACAAATTGCATAAAAATTTGTTTTTAGGCTAATTGAAGGATGTAGAATTAATTTATGCTGTTAGAATTGTGTACTGCTATTAGAAAAACAAAGTTATGATTCGTTTTAATATGTAGATGGCCCGCTAAGCAAATTTTATATACATCATTTAAAATTAGACTTTATTTCCAATCGTTCGGTACCAGTAACTTTCTTCTACGATAATTTGTTGAGGAGTTAGTAGGGGGTGTTTACTTTTTTTTTTCCGCGACTGTACAAATAGTTTCAAAAAAGTGTCTGCATACAATAGTTTGATTGGATTAAAAGATATTAAAATTACAAAATACCTTAGCAGTGCATCATTATATGAACATTGGTAGTTAAATTTTGTTGCATCATTAAAATGAAGTATTTCAAACATAAAATGAAATCCATATCTAAAATATTTGATGACTTTAAAGAAAATAATTGAACACGAATTTATCCAATAAATTAACATTTGCTTTAAACGAAAATTTTTTGAACACCCATCTTTTACTGCTTTTTGTTACAAATATTTAAAAGAAATTACATCTCACGTTATCTAAAATAAATTTCTAGCAAATGAATTCTGCATTTCACGTAGTAGGATTATAAATTCGAACAATGGAAATTCATCTCCTCATTTGAGATATCTCTGTTTGTAAAAATGTGATTGCTCTTTGAATTACGAGATGAACCGAGAAACATATTTCGGTTCCATGTTGTTCATTAGTAATTCAGTAGATTGCAAAAATTTTGAAGATGCCACCAGATCTGCCCCGAAAATAATACTGAGCATAAGTTTTCTATTCGTTTCTGGATTGTCTCAACTTTGAACATTATCAAAAAAGTTTAATTTCAGGAAAAATAATAATACAGACATAAAGGGCAAAGGCCCCAGAATTTTATTCGTTGCTCATGATTAAAAGTTTCTATCTTCTTGCTTTTTATTAAAAAAAAAACTGTTACAAAGAATAAGAAACGATTCTTCGAAATTAAATTTTTATAGGATTTTCAGAAAAGTATGTGGATTATTGAAATATGTTAATGAATACATTTTACTACGATATTCTGAATTTTCCTTTCCTGTACTGAAAATTTTTTTTGACACTTTCATGATGTCATTTTTATATAATTATTTGAAATTTGAAGACGTTAACTATTTACGTCACAAAGAATTGAAAATCGTTTTTCATTCTTCAATAGATATGTCACACAGCAAATTAAAATATTTTGCCGTTTGTTGTTAATGTTTTCTGAACAATCACGTACCGAAAATATTTTCAAAATGCTTTGACAGAATTTTTCGAAAGATATTTTTAAGTTATAGAAAAATAAGGAATGTTGCTCGATTCGATGGTATCTCCTCTTAAAATTGATTTCCACAAGTTTCTTGATGTTATGCATAAAATGCCATGTCTTAGATCATCACCTATTAACACATTGCCGAAGGGAAATTTTGACCAAATCTGAATCTTAAAACAGTAGAAACTCCTCCCTGTTCTAAAAGTCTTTTGTAAATTGGTGTTAGGTTTAGATAGGTTTCCTAAGTTTATGCTTCGGTAAATACCTTTCAATGTGCGATTTTAGTATAAAATGTCTTACAATCTAAAAAAATTTGGACAACATGATATAAATGCATTTTCTGTAAGGTAGATGCCACGCTCTTAGTCAATGATGTTTTTTGAATGAAAACGAGAATTCTCGATTCCTGTCGTGAATGTGTTAATATGAAGGATTTCACTATGCGGAGGAGGTTATGGTGTCCGAAACTTTCAGTTATGACTCGAATACCCTTCATGGAGATACTCCGTTTGAAGAATCTGAGCATAAATGATCTTACATTGTTTTTTTTAATAAAATAATCTAGGATTTAAATTGACCAATCGTTAGTTCCAAGATTGCATGGATTTAACTGTAAAAATTTTTTTTGTTTTCTTTTTTTTTTCATGGTGTTGAGATCTAATTGAGTTATTTTAACTACATATATCACCAGCTTGCTTTATTCATTTGACTGTGTTGTTCTGATTTATTGCTTTTATCACAAACTTTTAACCTAACTTTTTGAGCTATAAATCTATGTCTTATTTTTAACGTTTTCTCGGCGCAGCATGTCCCTAAAGGGACTTTGTGTCATAAAATCTCAGTCAACAAACCGTTACGAATAAGATTTATTTCTTAGCTATGTCAGAAAGTAAGTATGAACGGCCTTAAGTGAATAACGCAACACGTTTTTATTATTTTTAAATCAATCATACTGATTGGCAAAACATTCCACTAATTGAAATTTTGCCAATTTAGTGAAAAAGCTCCAGTTCGGGAGTCGAACCTGAGACCTTTGACTTAAATTAACGACGCTCTGCCTATTGAGCTACCTGTACCGACAACAGGCAGACACATTTAGCTCAGATAACTTTATCGCAATAGCATCTGGTCTGCCATGCAGACAGTTCAACATAATGTACCGCAGGAAATGGAACTCCATTAAACGATGGTTACGTAGATACACATTTTTCTATATTTTTAACTCAATCATATTGATTGGTAAAGGCATCATACTAATTGAAAAAAATTTCAATTGAGTGAAAAAGTGTTCTGGTTGAAAGACGATCCTCAAGTCAGAGCGTTAGCAATATAAGCCAAAATTCGGTTCGACTCCCGACCTGGACATTTTTTCTCTTAGTTGGATAAATTTTGATTTGTATTATATCTTTACCAATCAGCATGACTGAGTTAATAATAATAAAAAAAAGTTTATCTACGTATCCATCTTTTAATGGAGTTCCCATGCCTGCGATATATTCTGTTGAACTGTCTACAAGGCAGACCAGAAGCTATTGCCAACAAGATTACCTACAATGCGTTAAGAAATTATAAGACCACTTTGATTTTGAAAATTATGGAGTAAATAAAGGTCCCAATTGTAGTTTAAACACATGAGGTATCAAATTACAACTTATTTATTAAAATTAGTTTGCAATAATTTTGAATAATGCAATAAATAAGTATGTTAACAAAAATATAAGCAATGATTGAAAAATACACAGTTGACAAATTATAAAACTTCACTTGTCTAAGAACTGTCTTGTTCACTTGTCTAAAAACAAAAATAATATGTAAATTAATACGATATTGGTTCTCCATTTTTCGTTATACCCTCAAACAGTCTGTTTTTCAGAGAAGTGACAAAGGTGATTAAGTACAGATTCAGAAATATTGTGTCATTCTTTTACAATGGTTACTTCTAGTTCATTGGCAGATAAAAACAGTTTATTATTAGCATAAACTTTGCGACTTAATGCGCCCCAAAGATTTTCTAGGGTTCATGTCTGGTCTTCGACTTGGCCATGACCAAAACATGGATATTTTCTTTTTTAAATCATTGTTGGGGGGATTTAGACACATTGCAAGAAGCATTGTCCTGCAGAAACATCTAGTTAGCACCTCCTAGAAAAGGTCCAAACGGTATCAAATATTCATATAACATAATCTGATATTGCGCAGAGTTCATACGTCGCAAAAGTCGGGTTAAATCGCATAATCCATCATGGCTAAAAGCTTCCCAAACCATTACTGATCGTCCTCCCATTTGTCGACTGAAGCATTGTTCCGGTTCCTTCCTCAAATCATGCCAATAGTGTTTATGTTGTGTCTTAACACAACAAAACTCAAAATATAAAAAGGAATTAAATGTTATAATTTACAAGGATAACCCTTAAAATAATTTTACCAATCAGTGAAATAAACTAGTAATGAAATATTAAATGAAAAGAAAAGATTCCTGCAATTTATTTTTAAAAATATTAATTAATAATTGAACACATATTGCACTTAATAAAATGAATTAAGAGTTATCAATTAAAATTTATACAAGACATTACAATTAATTCTGAATTAATAACTATAACCAATTAAGGTAAAATGGAGGTGCGTTGTGTTCTGGCCCCCTTTTAAGTAAAATTTAATTAAACAATAACCCAGGGTCAAGTGAATCAAAAAATAATTATAATTATAAAAATTATTCCCGAACCATGCACTTCGCATGATTCCTTAAAATGCCCTTACTAATTAGATTAAATGTTCCTCAACCATGACTCCACATGATTCCTTAAAATTCCCTTCCCTAATTAAATTAATCTTTAAATTGTTTTCTCATCCTACAGAAATTTATTATTGCTGACTAAGATCAGACACAGTCAAAATTAAACAATAACAAGGCAGACTAACTCAAAATTTTAACATATCAATATTACCGTCAAAAAGCAAGTATAATTAATTTCAATTCAAATCAATCATATTAATAATTAGATATTTGACTGTCTCTGATAGGATCTGAAAATGAAAAATAAAAAATCTCTTAAGTGAAAATAGACACTGCAGAAAATGAAGATTCAAGATTAAGGATGACATAGTTCTTTTATTATTATTATTAACAAAGGGAAATTTATGATTAAGGCTTAAACAGCTAGTCCTTATGGACCTAATATTTCAATTATTCAAAATCTGACCATACATAATTATATTCTTTTAATTTTTAACAATATAAACAATTCTAATGATATTACAATTTAAACATCCTTTAATAAGGATCTAAAGCCCATCTTACTTGCTAGATTCATTCTTAACCTGTATACATAACTTTGTTACATATGAAATATTTTAATTAATTAAGGTTATGCCATTATTACAAATTGAATACTTATGAGGTTCATAGAAACCAAAGAAATACATTCATCCTATATTTTTATTTTATTTATTAATTGACGGAGGAGCTACTGGAGTTATATATATATTAAAAAAAAATGCATTCACAAGGCATTACGCCAACGTGAATGATGGTGTTAAAAACCATATAAAAATTTAATTAAAAAATATTAGAATGCATGCAAATGTTAAATTAAATTAGAAAATTAAGAGAGAAGTAGAATAATACTCATCATGAGTATGGCTAGGGAAGGGGGGGGGGGCATGTCTCTGTCTCAAAGCTCTAGCTGCTGCTGGAAAAAAACACCTTCACTGCTTCACGTCTGCCAAGAGAATGTCAAATCCCCCCGCAAAAATCCAGTGACATCACATTTCACCCCAATCTTCTGTCGACAGTACGCACTAATAAAATAGTGTATTAAAAAAACTATTGTTTTACTTGTAAAAATGCTGACACCATTATAGCGAGGCACTGGAATGACAAGATTACATTATCCGTAATTTAAAGTTGAAGACTGGGCTGTTTTAACTTGGAGATTTTTTCTTATATTTTTTAAAATTTCAGATATACATACACGGGCTGTGATGTCACACTTCTTCCAACGAATTTCTGTCACGTGATGACGCTATACTTTTAGCGGTAACCGTCAAGTTGTCATTGTTGCCAACGAAATCAAAAATAGAAAAAGACTGAAAAATGGAAAGAGTTTACACAAAAATAGAAAAGTTAAAAAAAAAAAAAAACCACGTTAATCAAAGAAATTATCTTATTTAATTCTCCAGTAGCTTCCAAAAATTTATTAAAACGCCAGTAGCTCCAATTATTGTTCACACTCCAAAAATTTATTATTTGTACTTCAGTAGCTGTAATTATTACTCAAACACATTTTGAAATTAAACATTCTAAAATTATCGTACACAATATAATTAACTTAAATTAATAATTTTCAAAATTCACAATTGACAAAAGAAAGGCGCGCAACTTCCATTTGACAAGTGTCAATAATTCAACCATCATTCCAACCAACCCATTGTTACAATACATAAGAACACCACAAGCTATTTTCTATTAAATGAAATTCAGATTTGGTGGACAGTATGCAATTTTTACCATTAATTAAAACCAAAATTCTGTGCCAAGAAACTTAATAATGATAGAATTTATAATATTTTAATTTATAATACTAGGAGGCTCTGCCCCCTACGAGCTACGCTCGCCAACACCCGTTCAGGCACACCAAAATCCAAAAAGCACGCTAATTTGATCGGCTTTAAAAATATTGAATTAAAAAAAAAAAAAAAAACAGCAGCGATCTCTCTGTAAACGGGTTTCCATTCGTTTTCCTTGGATTGGGGATTTTTAAGACCAAATCTGCTGCTGTTAAGAGATACAATGGCTGTTTTCGTATTTAATTTAAAAAATTAGTTAAACATTTGAAAATAAGCTAATGTAAAATGAATTAAATAAACAGTGTCATTGTCTCCAGGTATTTTTTAACAGCGCTATAAGATAGTTCTTTTAAATAATTCATTTTAAATGTATTGTTTCAAATCTGACGTAATTTACACCAAAGTTTTATTTCTCTTATTAATATTCACGTGAAAATACTTTTGTTGTTAGAAGGAAATATTATTTGCGCTGCCTTCGAATTCACGATAATAGTTTGAAAAGATTATCTCAAAATATCTCGCGCAAATATATTTTTCAATTTAAATTATTTTGCCATATCTTTTGGCCATTTTAAATATGACGTAATTTCCTCCAATTACAAGCTTAACGCATAATAATGATTTTTTTTTAATTTTAAGATTTTGTTTCTCTTTTAAAATTCAAGTGTAAATATGGTTCGTATGACGTAATTTTTCTGCTTTTAACATGTAATCATTTAATTCTAATTATAAAGTTTTTTTTTCTGTTTATAATAGTCACGTATAAATAAATTTTTAATTTGAAGTAAACATTATTGTTTGCACTGTTTATACAATTGGCAACAGCTTAAATTAATAACATTTTATAAAATTTGTAAAATATATCTCTCGAAATGCTGAAAATTTTAATTTAAAATAGAAATAAAACCTCAAAAATTGAGTCAAATAAGAAAAATAAATGCAATCTGCACACCGGGAACTTATAACGTATAAAATGATCTAAAAATGATTAAATTCTCATGTATAGTTTTTGCTCCAATAAAACTTTTTTAATGGATTGATTTTGTCCAACTTTAGCATTAAATATCTCTTAAAATAATTCTTCGATTTGAAAACTGTCTACATCAGCGTGTTTATCAAACATTTCTCTATAATACCACCGATTTTCATATTTTTGTATGCAACAGTTTTTTTAATATTAATGATAAAAGGCCATGCTTAAGCATTCAAATTGGATGCCGATCTACCCGGAATATCTACGCAGATTTTCATTGGTCCATTTCCAAATCAAAACTTATTTTTATATATAGAAGGATTTAACCATTTACTCACTATTGACATTAACCCTAAAATGTAAACAAACAGATCGCTACTTTAGTAAACAAAACTAAGTTCGCGATTTTGTAAACAAACTGGCCCCAGAATTAAAATGAATGTTTTAAATATTGTTTAACTATTGTTTTTAGATTAAGTTTAAAATTTAAATATTCCCGACATAACATTTATAACGATCTAGACAGTCAAGATTAATTTTTTTTTTCATCTGAGAATATCACTTATTTCCATTTCTTGCTCCATGACATGACATTTTTAACCCATTCCAGTCTTTCTTCTTTATGATATATCATTAACCTCGGTTTTTTCAACAGTTTCATACATTTTGCATTACTACTTGATTTCAGACCCTTCCAAACTGTTACGCGTGAGGTTCTTTTTGCTGAAACGGTTCGAAATTTCCCGAGTTGAAAGACCTTTTGAGTTGATAATCGAAATATTTGTCGATCATCCCGTGCTGTCAAAATCCTTTTTCTTCCAGATCGTTTAATTTTATTTGAATTCTTTTTTCTAATTATTTCATAGTGAATGGCAGTTTTAGAACGCTTTTATTAATCGAGTTAATTCTAGTTCAGATTTACAAGCCCCCTTATAAAACCAAATTTTTCTTACTTCGGTCACAGACAACTTTTTACCCCGCTGCATCTTCAAATATATTTAATAAATAATGCTATCTGAACCTGCACCGTTGCTTCTCGCGAATACTTTCACGATATACAAACACATATGTTTTATAATGATTCTGATGTGACGTATAATATATTAATTTCCTCAGGTGGTCTTATAATTTCTTAATAGTCACCTTATTTACGTTTTAAAAAAAATTAAGAAGATTTTAATAAAATGTAACTTAAATTTTAATGTAGAAATTATAATAGAAAACGTTCTATGATCAATTTTAAATACACATGCTAAAAATTTGCATATTGTGTCTTCTTTTTCAGAAGTGCACCAATTCATTAGTCGTCTTATAATATCTTAACACATTGAACGTGAAATGTGTCGGCCAGAGCTGAATAGGCAGAGCTTTTGAAAGCTAAACGTCTTGGGTTCGGCTTCCGGCCTGCACACTTTTTTCCTCAGTTGGATAAATTTCGATTTGTATTATAACTTTACCAATCAGAGTGATTGAGTTAAAAATAATAAAAAAAAGTTTATCCACATATCGATCGTTTAACGGAGTTCCATTATTTTCGATATATTCTGTTCAACTGTCTACATAGCAGAACAGATGGTATGGCCAATAAGATTATCTGAGTAAAATGTATCGGTCATAGATGAATAGGCAGAGAGTTGCCAATTTAAGCTAATTGTCTTGGGTTTGACTCCCGCCCTGTATACTTTGTCATTCATTTAAAAAATTTTGAAATTCATAATTCAATATATAGCTTTCCGTAAATTAAATGTTTACTTTAAAAATAATGTTTTCATTTATATTTTATACCGTTTTTTAATTAAAAAAAAAAACTATTTCAAATTTTCTAAACCATAGTTCAGTAGAAACAGTGTTAAGTTCGCGCAGGTAATGGAATTAGAGTGATGGATTCCTGGATTCATCCATTTTTAAGTTAATGGAGATAATCCAATTAGAATTCATGTTCTAGGATTCTAAATTCTAACATTAGAAGCTTTTGTTTTCATTACGTAAATATCGCTGTTTCTAAAATGGAATTGCTCTTACAATTACGGTACGAACTGAGAAATATATTTTGCTATCATTCTGTTCATTAATAGCAAAACTTCTGATGCATTAAAAACTACCTCCAAAACAAAGTTGAACACAAGCTTTTATTTTCTTTATTTTGTTGATATAATTATTTTTCCTTCATTGTCTCAACCCGGAATGTTATGGAAAGCTTCAGTTAAAGAAAAAGGATGCTAGTAACATAGGAAGAACGATTTTGTAATTTCCTTCGTTGCTCGTAATAAAAAAAAATTCTTGATTTTCGGATTTTTTTGAAAAACGTTATAAGAAATCGAAAAAGACTACAAAAAAAATAATAACTCAGAAACAAATTGAGATACAGCTTTCAAACAAATTGCTTTTAAAAGTACATTTTTTTTCTCTATACGACGGTGTAAAAAGTAATATTGTGCGATGTTTAGAAGTTTAAAAATGAATTTTTCATTTAGAATAGGTCCAGGAATATTAATGTTTAATCCATGGCGTACGTAATGTATGACCAGCTCCGTAGAAGTTTAAAAATTTACGGTACCAAAAATTGTAAAATTGAAATTTCTTTTAAAATTTTTTCATGATGTGTCCAAGAATGTTAATGTTTAATTCATGGCGTACGTAATGTATGACCAACTCCGTGCGATTTTTTATGTCTTAAATTTTAGTCTTCGAAAAAAATCATTTTCCAAATGGTCGTTGTAATTTGTTAAATTGCTTTTTTTTTTTCTTTATTTCAAATTTTTCCGATTCTTTTAACGAGCATAAATAAATATAAAAACATTATGGGCTAAAGAAGATTTTTATTTTTCTATAAAATTTCCCATTCTATTTTTAACATGCTTTATTTCCCTTGCCATTTTTAACAAATTTAAGTAATATAAAACACTGATTTTTTTACCATCGTTTTTATATCCATTAATCTTCCTTTTCATTAGAAAAAAGTGAAGTTGATTAAGAAAACCTAACGATGCTTCAAGGGACAAAATTGATTCGAGTACCATGATGCCGTTAGAATTCATTAACAAAAAATAACGTCTCTGGGTATGCAGACATCAGGTTGGAAACCTATAATTGATTTTGAGTTATGGAAAAAAAATTACTTCTTGAAATATTTTAAATTATTTTTAATGTTACCCATTGATTTTGTCTTAAATTTTACTTTTTGAAAAAATCATTTTCCAAATGGTCGTTGTAATTTGTTAAATTGCTTTTTTTTTTTTTTTATTCTGGACTTTTTATTTTATTTTATTTTGTCCTAGTTGTTTCATTTTTTTTGAACTACTAATACACAATTAATCAATCCTCTAAATTCTTCCTCGTGTAAATTTTTTGATACCTCTCACCCCATTCTTTGGCCTTTCAGCACACAGTTTAAAATCTTTCACCTCCATTAAAAAGAAAAACAAATGTGCAATATTTATTTCCTTAATGTTACAATAAATGAAAGACCAATCGTCGGACACATCCCCCCACCCCCACCCTCGCTGCGTTCTTTTCTTTCTTTTCTCACAAATTTTAAAGTATAAAATTCTTTATTTTTGAAGTTTACCTAAATCCTTTATGTTAGTATTTCGGAGAAAATAACCCATTGTTTAAACCCTCTTAAAAGTTCACTAACTGGCGGCAACACTGACTAGTTTATCCTATGCGCGTTAGGATAAACTAGTTTGGCCTAGGCCAATCTAATTTGGCCTAAAATCGGGTTTCGCCGGAAACATATATACAAATAAAACTGTGCATCAAATTTTCTATATTTGAATATAAAGGTAAAAAAATAAAATATTTTCTAAATTTTATGAAATTTTCAGCATTTATGCATCATATTTCCGCAACTAACTACTACATTTAACTTTTACAATTATATTTAGTTAAAAAAAACTATGCATAGTTTTATTTGTATATATAAACTAAATTTGAATAAAAAAATATTCAGGATTTTAATTTACATGGAATGTGCACGTGCACATTCCAAATCATATCATTCCCCATGTGGGGCATTTTGAAAAGTTCTTCACAACCCTTAAAATATTCAAGAAAATTCCTTATTTTTATCCTGAATTTTTTTTTTTTTTTAATTTGTGTGATAAATACATGCCGTAATGCATATAGTGTGCCCTTGAACAGTATTTAAAATGAAATAATAATAATAAAAAAATAAATAAATAAAAGAGTTTGAAGGTCTCTTATATCCGTAACTACTCATTCTTTGTTTCTAAAATGCATAAATGAAAAAAAAAATACTCATTGTGAAGTATTAAAATTATCCCTTTTTAAAGTATTACGAGATAGGAAAAAGTATTGGGATTAGCACATCTGACTAATTTCTTTTAAATTTTAACTAACAAGGAAGGCCTCCTTACAGGGCATACTCAGAATATGTTGAAAAAAAAAATGCTAGTGAAACTACTCATGTATGTAATAAGGGATCAGTCAAATTTAACGGCGGAATTTCAGTAGAAAGTCTGTAAAAAAATAAAATACTTTCGAATATTTGGCGCGAAAATACGAAAGTGACACGCGATTTGGCGAGCAGGATTTTTCCTCGCCAAAAGCAAACGATTTTAATGCATCTGAAAATTGTTTATTAATTGTTTTTCAGAATGCACGGTTTTTAATTAATCTAAAATTAATCAATGAAAGAGGTTATTATATATTTTTCATATTACATATATACTATGTTGCTTGTTGCTGGAGTTATTTAATTTTATCACTGTAAAAATATCTTCTATGCTTTGCAAGTTGCAAATAACTATTTTAAGTTATAGTCAGCTGACATTTGATTGCCATAATACATTTCCATATCAAAGACGAAGTCGTTTCCATAGCAACGAAAGCAAATGGACAGTGTTCTATCTGCCTTATTTTTGAACTTGAAATAATTTAAATTTTGTTTTAAATCGTAAAATATGATATTTAAATTTTATTATAAATACATATAAATATATATGACAAACTGTAGTTAAAACAAACTAAAAATGAAAAAACTAATAGTTAAAACAAATTAAAAATGACAAAACTAAAGTTATTTCAATTAAACTTATATAAACAAATTCAACATAAAAAGTTTTTTCCTACATAAAAGCGTATTTTTTTTTCATTGCCAACCGGTGATAAATCGCCAAATAAACGAAAATTTCGTTATTTTTTTACGGACGCTGGATCGGGGTTCCACCAAAAATTTTTTTATAAACATATATATCCATATGAGAAGAACATTCTTTAATTTTTTCAGATTTTTTTGAGTATGCCCGTATGGAGACCTTCCTTGTAAGAAATGTATCAATATAAATATAATAAACCCCATTACTACCCTTTCCCTCTTGAGTTTCCCCCCACAATATAATAACCCAACTGATAATTTGAATTTATTACAACATTTCAATTAAAAGTAAAAAAAAAAAAATCTCGAAAATTAATTACAATTTTGAAATTACGAGAGCTGTTAGAACATTTTTGATTATCTATAAATAATGGATTTTCAATTATACATACTTACATACAGTCATAAATAACTGTCAAACTTCCGTTTTTTTCCTCAAACCAAAAAAAAAAAAAATACATTATGAATAGCAAAATTTACTTACTAAATGAAATTTATGAAATCAAATAAATGAAATTTTGTTGAACGATATTTTCATGTGCAGTCTACATTATAAGTGTTTATTTGAAAGATATTATAGCTATATTTTAAATTCTGTTCTCTATAACAGTTTATATTTTAAAGGTGTAGATTTTTTATTTTACTGGACCAAATTTCTATTAAATACATTTTCTTATTAACTGCATTTCTTTAATCTGTTTGCTACATCTTTAAGTAGTTCAACGTCTACAAATTATTTTTTTTTATATTTGATCAGTTTTTATAAAGGTTTTGCATTCTGAAATTAAATGAAGCTAAAGATGCAAATTATTCTATGAGATCAGAATTTTTGAAAAATGAAGGTTCATCCAGGGAACCTGAAATAAACAGCAAGTTAGATAAGTAACTGGATCACTTTTATTCTAATACCTTAAGACCAGGTATTTCAACAACAGTTGGAGTTTTGTGAAAGGCGTGTTTGTAAACCACCTGAAAAAGAAATAAAGCTAATTGTTAAATGTAGTTTTTTTTCAATCCTGATAAACACATTTTGCAAAAAAAAAAAAAAAAAAAAAAACTTAATAAATTAAATAAAACAAGTAAAAATTAAATTTACAAAATTAAAAAACCCGCCTGCGTAAAAAGCGAACTAATGAATTATTTCTCATCAATGTGGAACTATTTTTTATATTACATATGTATTTTTTTTATTTGCTTGTATTGATGACTATTAAGTTGTGTTTAATTTTTAGTTCCTATCTATAACAATGTTTTGAAGAGGCCTATAGATGTCTATGAAGGTTAGAGTTGTAGTATACTAGAGATCTTACCTACACAACTTTCAGGTTGTGTAATATTTAAACGGAGCTTCTGATTGTAAAATAGTCAATGAAACATCGTCTTCATTTTGAAAGACCTATCCAATGATATGCCACTGAATATGGTGCGTAAAACTTTTTTTTTGTCTCTACCGCTATTTTGTATTTTACGGCCGTCATTTTGAATTTATAAAAACAAAACCATCGCACGGTTAAAATGAATCGATAGAGACCTCATTCATTAAAATCCATCCAGCCGTTGTGATGTCTCAAGGGTATAAAGAAATCCACATACCCAGATACGCGTGAAACACATAAACCTTCTTAGCAGTCGGGTAATAATTACCACATAGAAACAATACACCCCTTTAAAGTACTTAAATTAGTAAAAATTTAAATAAAAAAATACAAAATCAATGGGTAACATTAAAAATAATTTAAAATATTTCAAGAAGTAATTTTTTTTTTCCATAACTCAAAATCAATTATAGGTTTCCAACCTGATGTCTGCATACCCAGAGACGTTATTTTTTGTTAATGAATTTCTAACGGCATCATGGTACTCGAATCAATTTTGTCCCTTGAAGCATCGTTAGGTTTTCTTAATCAACTTCACTTTTTTCTAATGAAAAGGAAGATTAATGTATATAAAAACGATGGTAAAAAATCAGTGTTTTATATTACTTAAATTTGTTAAAAATGGCAAGGGAAATAAAGCATGTTAAAAATAGAATGGGAAATTTTATAGAAAAATAAAAATCTTCTTTGGTCCATACTATGGTAAAAACAAAAGATACTACTAAAGTAGTAAATGGAATAAGCAACAACAACAATAAATACTTAAGGGGATAAGGGACCTTAAAATAATTTTTTTTATTTTTTGTAAATTTCACCTTAAATATTATTCGAGGGTACATTATAGGCATTATTCCATGCATTTATCACAAAAAAATAAAAAAACATTATTTTTGAGAAAAAAATGGAATTTTACGCGTCGTCTTAGAAATCTTCGAAATGCCCCCTGCGTCTTCCATATCAACGAAAATCCCCATTTTTTTTTTTATAAAAGTTTGGTTTATATATATATAAACAAAATAGAGCACCGAATTTTATATATTTGAATTTAAAGGTAAAAAAAAAAATTGAAAAATTTTGAAATTTTTTCGAAAAAATTTCAAAATGTTTCAATTTTTCTTTATTTTTTTTGTAAATTTCCTCTTAAATATTATTCAAAGGTACATTATATGCATTATGGCATGCATTTAGCACAAAAAAAAAATTTATTCTTGAGAAAAAAATGGAATTTTACGTGTCGTCTTAGAAATTTTCGAAATGCCCCCTGCGCATCCCATATCAATGAAAATCCCCAATATTTTTTATAAAAGTTTGTTTTATATATATAAATAAAATAGAGCATCAAATTTTATATATTTGAATTTAAAAGTTAAAAAAAAATTAAAAAATTGAAAATTTTTGAAATTTTTTCGAAAAAATTTCAAAATTTCAAAATTTTTTTTTTACATTTAAATTCAAATATTTAAAATTAGATGCTCTATTTTATTTATATATATAAAACAAACTTTTATAAAAAATATTGGGGATTTTCATTGATATGGAAGACGCAGGGGGTATTTCGAAGATTTCTAAGACGACGCGTAAAATTCCATTTTTTCTCAAAAATATTTTTTTTTTAATTTTTTTGTGCGATAAATGCATGCCATAATGCATATAATGTACCCTTGAATAATATTTAGGTGAACTTTACAAAAAATAAAAAAAAATATTTTAAAGGATTTTAAGGTTCCTTGTCTCCTTAAAGAAATTTTTAAAAAATGATACTTTTTCCTTAAAACAACAAACTATTTAGACATTTTCGCGATTTTGGAGAGAAAAAGTAATTAAAAAATTCGTATTCAATATTTTTCTGTATATTTCTATGCATCCAGACACAATATTTCAATAATTGTGCAATATTTTGAACATCAGAATTAAAACTGCAAACAAAAACATCATACACACATATATTATTCTGTTTGCAATTAAGTGAATTTCATGATTATATAACGAACATATTTTAAGTCAAAAATCGTAAAATATAGAACATAAATGTCTATGTTTTGTTTAAACTCATGAAAATCGTCGAAATAAACAGATTTGAGAAAAAGAGATTTATCAATTCGAGTCAAATTCATCAAATATTTTAAAACGCTCGAATTGAATAAAAACTATATAAAATATTTCTTATTAAATGTTTTTATATTTATTTATGTTCGTTAAAAGAATCGGAAAAATTTGAAATAAAGAAAAAAAAAAGCAATTTAAGAAATTACAACGACCATTTGGAAAATGATTTTTTCGAAGACTAAAATTTAAGACATAAAAAATCGCACGGAGATGATCATACATTACGTACGCTATGAATTAAACATTAATATTCCTGGACCCATCATGAATAAATTTTGAAAGAAATTTCAGTTTTACAAATTTCGGTACTGTAAATTTTTAAACTTTTACGGAGCTGGTCATACATTACGTACGCCATGGATTAAACATTAATGTTCCTGGACCAATTTTAAATGAAATTTCATACATTATGTACGCCATGGATTACATTTTTCAGTACTGTAAATTTTTAAACCTCTACGGAGCTGGTCATACATTACGTACGCCATGGATTAAGCATTAATATTCCTGGACCCATTTTAAATGAAATTTCATTCTTAAACTTCTAAACATCCCACAATATTACTTTTTACACCGTCGTAAAAAAATGTACTTTTAAATAATTTGTTTGAAAGCTATATCTCAATTTGTTTCTGAGTTATTAATTCTTTTTTGTAGTTTTTATTACTTTTTGTCATAGTGGCAACAGAAGCATCCATCTCTGTTGAAAGTAAAGGGAAAATGCAGATTACTGTATAGACCAATCAGAAAACGAATAAAATGAGGATTCAACCAATAAAACGCTTCAGATATGTTTTTGATTTCCTACCCTGACAGAGAACAATAACCATTTTTCCAAATGGTTAAAAATATTTTTTGTAATTATTATTCTTATACTGTTTGAACCTTTAAGAATGTCGCACAGTTGGTTAATAGGAAAAATCCTAAAATTACGAACCGTTAATATTGAGTGAAGGGCAAAATTTTGAATTCAGTTGTTTCGAAATACTGTTTTTCAGCGATTAAACTCAAAAAATGTTGAACAAGTTAACAGATTTACATTTTCTACTTTTTTAAATATTTCACTCCCAGTGAGTCCAAATGGAATCATGACATTCCTTGTTTATTTTCTATATATCCGGATGCTCCTATATTATTTCAAATAACGGAAATAAAAGCTATGTATAATCCCCAATAGATAAAAGGTTTTTTTTTATCTTCAATAGATGGCAGCACTGTGCAAAAAAAAAAAAAAAAAAAAAAAAAAAAAAAAAAAAAAAAAAAAAAAAGGATTTCAATATTTCTGATATGAGATTCAGTTCATTTCGCAAAAAGAGACATGAATGACATTCTTTTATATAGACTTTATAATTAATAAATGTTTTTATTTTTTTATATTGTATTAAAATATGCTTGAATAATTTATTTTGTCTAGTTTAAATAAATATTTTATTAAATTTTATTTATTATTTAATTTATAATTTATAATTTATTATTTTTATTATTATTTGAATTTTAACTAAAAAATGAATTTTTTTTAAATTATTTCTTATATTGAGCATAAAATCAACCTATTTTAAGAATTTCAGAATTTTAGCATAAACAGGTAATGTATGGGAGTGAAAGGGTTAAAAATGAAGGAAATTAAATGTTCTACAAATTATACCCCCCCCCCCCCCCAAAAAAAAAAGAAAAAACAAATTATAAAAAAAGGATAAATTTTTATAGATTTTGAAATTTGTATTACATTTTTAAAAATTAAATCTTTTTTTTATTTCATGTATAATTAAGAGACAACGTAATAAGCGCGGAAAAATATGTAATAACGACCCAAAAATAAGTAACCTGCAGCTCACAATTTTGCAAAAGTAGTTGCTACTGATAGATTATTTTTTTCGTGAAATATTAAAACTTGATCATTATTTGCTGTAAATTAACAAATAATTTTTATTCGTATAAAGCATAAAAAAATAAATGCAAAATGAAATAATATTCTAAATTGAGTACAGTCTTGTAAATCATTCTCAAATTTTTGCTATTCAAACACTGCAGAGTAAATCCTTGAACAATTTCTATGCAACTGAAATTTATGGCATAATTCTGTATATATTTCACTAGAATTATACGCAAAAGCATAATATAAATATATTTATATTTCCTGAATATATGAGATATATATTTCAGGTTTAGAAATCGGAAAATGTTGTTCGTAAATGGTTTGATATTTTTGTTTAAACCCAAGGCGTTCATAAAAAGAAAGAGGGTGTGGAATCGAGATTTTTAAATTTAAATGAATGCAGCAATTTTTGGAAAAATGTCTGAAAGAAAAACTTTTTCTTATCCCATTGAAGATTATTATATTTTCCTAAAAAGGTTGCTCGGTCCATCAAAGTAATGCATTGTATATTTAATAAATAATAAAAAAAAACAACTAAAAAAACTAAAACTAAGAAATTATAAAATATGAAATGGCATATATACAAATTGAATGGAATATATTACAAATGACGGCCCCGACTTCAAAAAATCATATTTTCGAAATTACTCGACAAATTACAATAAGTGATACATGAATTTAAACAGAAATATATTAAGTTTTTTCAGTTAAAAATGTTCGATGTGTGATCCTTTTGTTACATGGCATATGACCAATCTGTAATCGAGTTCGTTCCAAACATTTTGTAGCATCACTCTGTCAATGGTTCTGAAAGCTTCACAAATGCGTTCTTTAAGAGCCATTATTTTGAAAATCAGACAAGTGTGATAGTTGTATTTTTTGTTTTGCTTGATTTTTTTTTATGTTGAAGTAGATTACATTTAATGAATAATGTGCAATTTTGAAGCCCTGAAAAAATTTTCACTTCCATGTAGAAAATGTCAAAGTTCAAGGTTGTGACCGTCATTTTTCATGAAAAGTGAAATGCGAGTATGTTTGCAGTGCTAAAGCTTGGGAAAGCAACGACATCCCAAAATTCTTTTGTGATGAAATATTAGTATAACACTACCTGCTTACTAGAATGTATTCGTTTCCATGGGGCATTGTTATTTTACATTGTTATGTTGCCCCAAAATGCAATGAAAATGGCGTTTTTGTCCGTTTTCCGTACGTATTTTCTTATTTAAGCAATAGTACCCCAAACTTTTTCTTATAGAATATCAAAGTGTACTTACTAGGACAAGCTAAATAATATAAAACTTTACAGGAATATTGCTGCTGTTAGCAGGAATAGTCTGTTAAATATTCAAAAATTTCAAAATGGGCAGCATTTTAATAAGTCTTTTCTCAAAAAAGCATCACGGTTCAATAAAACAAAATATATCACGTAGTAGTTGGAAATATGTACAAACACATGGAAAAGAAAAAAAAGTGGGGCCTCGTCATATTTTTTTTTTTTTTAAATAACAAAATTTACAAAAATTCACAGTCAAAATATCCCGTTTAAATTTCCCTTTTTTCCATTTAGAACAAGGAAGGGGAAAGAAAAAGGGATATTCCATTTTCTCTTAGGGAAAAAAACATAGCTAGCAGAAAGAGAAACGGGATGTTTCGTTTTCTGATAAGGAAAAAGTATGATAAATGACGGTCTTTTTTGTGAATTTTGACATTTTTTTAAAATAAAAAATATGACGAGACCCCACTTTTTTTTCTTTTCCATGTGTTTGTACATACTTCCAACTACTACGTGATATATTTTGTTTTATTGAACCGTGATGCTGTTTTGAGAAAAGACTAATCGAAATGCTGCCTATTTTGAAATTTTTGAATATTTAGCAGACTATTCCTGCTAACAGCAGCAATATTCCGGTAAAGTTTTATATTATTTAGTTTGTCCTAGTAGTACACTTTGATATTCTATAAGAAAAAGTTTGGGGTACTATTGCTTAAATAAGAAAATACGTGCGGAAAACGGACAAAAACGTCATTTTCATTGCATTTTGAGGCAACATAACAATGTAAAATAACAACACCCCATGGAAACGAATACAGTCTACTAAGCAGGTAGTGTTACACTAATATTTCATCACAAAAGAATTTTGGGATGTCGTTGCTTTCCCAAGCTTTAGCACTGCAAACATACTCGCATTTCACTTTTTATAAAAAATGACGGTCACAACCTTGAACTTTGACATTTTCTACAGGGAAGGGAAAATTTTTTCAGGGCTTCAAAATTGCACATTATTCATTAAATGCAATCTACTTCTACATAAAAAAAAAATCAAGCAAAACAAAAAATACAACTATCACACTTGTCTGATCTTCAAAATAATGGCTCTTAAGTTCTGAAAACTTTGTTTTCGGCATAGGTGGTACATAAACAATGTCTTTGACACTGTCAGAACATAAAGAACGCATTTGTGCAGAATTCAGAACCATTGACAGAGTGATGCTACAAAATGTTTAGGACGAACTGGATTACAGATTATACGTATGCCATGTAACATGAGGGTCATACATCGAACATTTGTAACTGAAAAAAACTTCGTATATTTCTCTTTAGCCCTTTATCTACTGAATTATGAATTAATGAAAATTTTATCTTTTAAAGTATTTTTTGTGAATTGTTTAAACTACATTAGAAGATTTACATAATCATTTAATAAATTTTAGAAGGATTTTAGAAGGATTCATTAAATTTGAATTTATAGGGATTTTGTGCAATATTTATATCCCCACTCAAATATATTTTTTAAAATATTTTTCTTAGTACAGTGAAATACGTTTAACACGAAACTGAATGGACCGACATTTTTTTTCGGGTTAAAAGAATTTCGTGTTTAAAGATTCGTAAAAAAAAGAACAAAACTCACCAATATTTTTGAGATCGTCAAATTTTATTTCGATTTCCAGTTAAATTTCTAGTAGTTGCATCCATTATGATAAAAAGCAAGTTAAAAAAAACTATTGTTTTGGGGGTGAAAATCAGATATCTTTTTTCAGCACCATATTGTCCGCAAATTGTTTGAGATCATACATTGTTTAATTCATCTCTCCATTGGAATGCGCATCTAAATAACTGCGCATACTTTTAATAGTCCAGGCAATAGGGAATTTTACCTAATTAATGGTAGTACTGCAAATCGGCTTTCTAGATGTTTTTTAGGTAGCTGAATCCGAATTTGTAACTTCCCACCAAAATTCCCCCCGGCAACCTCCCCAAATTTTGGTAAAAAGCCCCCCCCCCCAAAAAAAGGTTTTTATTAAAAAAATCAATTTTTTAGTATCTAGAAAAGTATCTAGAAATTCAGAAAGTAGACAAAATTTCCAACAAATTAGATATATGACATTATGACTTAGGATGAAGGGGAAGGGGGGATCTGCCTCGGAACATGCGCGCGGTGCTGCGTAAACTAAGTTGCGCAATTCCACTTAGCCCCTCATACGTTTACATTCGCCCTCTCATCTCCCCTCCGAACTTTCTTTATAAGGTTTACTTTAAGATTTTTGGGTCGCTGAATCCGAATTTTTATCTTTCCCCCAAAAATTCTCCCCCCCCGAAACCCCTCCAAATAGTTGTTTTTAACTTAAATTTCTTATTGTTTTAGGGGAAAAGCATTACGAAATTCAGAAACTAGACAAAATTTGCAACAAATAGGATAGATGACATTATGAATCAGGATGAACGGGGAGGGTGAGGGCTGCCTCTGAACAGTGAACATGCACTGCGGCGATACGTACACTAAATTATGAAGTCCAGGCAATAGGGGATTTTGTCTGGCAAAATTAATACTAGTTCTGGATTTCGACTCACTTTATGTTTTTTGGGTCGCTGAATCCGAATTTGTAACTTCCCACTAAAATTTCACCCGGCAACCCCCCAAAAAATTGATTTTTTGAAAAAATTTGGTTTTTGAGAAAAGCGCGCGGGGAATGTCCCAGGCACCCCCCTCTCTCCGCGTTTATCCTACGTCATAATGTCATATATCCTATTTGTTGCAAATTTTGTCTAATTTCTGAATTTCGTAATGCCTTTCCCCTAAAACAATAAGAAATTTAAGTTAAAAACAACTATTTGGGTGGGGTTTCGGGGGGGGGGGGAATTTAGGGGGTAAGTTAAAAATTCGGATTCAGCGACCCAAAAAACTTAAAGTAAACCTTATAGAGAAAGTTCGGAGAGATGATGGGAGGGCTAATGTAAACGTGCGAGTGGTTAAGTGGAATTGCGCAACTTAGTCCACGCAGCACTGCGGTGCATGTTCCGAGGCAGATCCCCCCTTCCCCTTTATCCTAAGTCATAATGTCATATATCTAATTTGTTGCAAATTTTGTCTACTATACGGTTAGAGTCCCTATACGGTCTCTATTGCCTGGACTATAATCATTTTCTGCGTTTCTGAAGAGGGGACAGGATCTGCATCATTGATGTCATAGGTGGAATCATTTGGATTATGAACGATTTCCAAAATATCTATGTCAGAATCGGTGTTGTAGACACGTTATCATCGACTGCAACATATTAATTTAATGATATTGTAGGACCGTCAAGTAATGGTGAGACTTTCTCAAATATTTCCTGAAATGTCGGATAAGTCTCAATAGCGGGTGATTCTTGCGGTGTCAAAGAATTTGCTACTTTGGAGAATACTGCATAGCGAAAATAATTTTCAATTGTCGTAGGCTTCAGTAAATTCCATGCTGAGAACAACATATGCAATGAATCGAATAAGTTAATAAAGAAATCTTCTTTTGCTTCGATTCAGACTAAATATTAAAAAAAAAATCGTTAAGCAATTCCATAAATAAACTCTACAGTGCCTTGTAATAAACATGCCACTGAAGATCGAAATCGAAATTTTTTCGTGTTAAACGATTTTTGTTTTGTGTTATAAGAAAAAAATGTATTAAATTGCATTGTATACTGTAGGGACCGCTATATCATTTCGTGTTAACCGATTTTTCATGTTAAGCGTTTTCGTGTTAAACGTATATCACTGTATTTTGTAGAATTAGGAAATGTACAACTATAATGTTCTTACAATAGAAATATGGAAATATTCCCGAATTGAAAAATCCTCTCCCCCCCCCCTCCCCATTTCAATGCAAAGAAAGCTGAAAAGATGCAAAGTGAAAAGAAATCATCCTTTTAAAAATATTTTTGTTTTGTGTAACCCATAATGCTTTTGGAACAAGATAAAGTAATGTATCTATAACACATTCGAAACTGAATTACAACTAATCGATGCATTAAATGAATTTTATAACAAGTTATTTTAATGGTAGTTATAAGTACCGTCAGTAGATAAAGGGTTAAATTCATGTATCACTTATTGTAATATGTGCAGTAGTTTCAAAAATATGATTTTTTTTAAAATCAGGTCCATCATGTGTAATAGCCCTGTATATTATTGAACATTTTTCGGGCAGAGGCCATTTTGAAGACATTTTCGAATTGATTACATAAATTAAATTGTATTAAAACTAGGAGATTCAATATGGAACTCCCGGTTACAGAATACAAGGGGAAACCATTTTTTAAATATTAGCACAGTTTTTTAATTGCTCACTAACAACAACAAAAAGAATTTTTATTTGAAAAGTATCAATTTTGCATTCAAAGAGAGTTTTGAAATTTATTAAATACTCTAGTATGAGATAATAACCTTAGAAATCGCCAAAGATTTCGTTACTTACAACAGTTCTTTTTAAATCTGATCATTTCAATTGTTTAACAGACATGTAATCGAAGTACGTGCTTAAATTTCTGTTTTATTTTATTGATTAAGTTTTAACTTCGTTATGGGAAACAGTCGGAAATAAATGCTGAATTATTTATATTAACTTACCTTAAATGCCGGGTGTTGCTTTTCGGCAACATATCCAATTTAGACTCTAAAATACTATTAGAATAATATTGAAGCTAAAATACCTAATGTTGCCAATAAAATACATTCTGAATATATTATTAAATCCATTTTCAACATGTAGATGGCAACACGTGTGCTGTTTAAGAATAAAGATAGATTTATTTTTTCAATTGTTGCTACTTGTTCTTTTTGTTGTGTTTGGAAGCTTGCGAAATACCCTATTTTGTTCTGCAGTGAGCAAGTAAAATTTATTTCTTATTATAGTTCCTAAAATTCTTGTGTGTTTAATATTATAGAATTTTATCAAAGAAAATTATTTTTTAAATTAAAGACCAGTATTGCCGATTAGTAACAAACTGTTTTTTAGCGGTAAACCATGCATAAAACAAAATGATTATTTTAAGTATTCTTCCCATGATTTATTGAATAAATGACAGCCGAAAAACATTATTACAATGATTTTTGAAAAATCAGGCCTTTAAGGGTTAAGTGCAAACAGATTTATCTTTCATAATCGTCTGCATGCAATAGCGATAGATAAAAAAAATCATGTTTCAAAATTTTATAAACCCTAAAAATGAGAAAATTTCGATAGAGTTTTTATAATGTAATAACTCAGGATTCTTAAAGCTTCAAACTTTTCGAAATTTTCACTTTTTTAGATGTTACTCTCCTATCTTTTCTGAACATTAATAACATAAATAAAAACATTTTGATATAATTGTTTCCTTGAAATTCCCATTAGCACAGAAGTTATGGTTTTTATAATTATACCCGTTCAATATGTGAAGCGGCGTTTCCGAACTTTTGAAGTAATTTTTCTCCAAATGACGTTTTTGGGCATAACGCGCAGGATTTTTGCAATACAGTTTTGAAAAAAAAGTGCATTTGTAAGTAAATGTTTTCTCTGTAAATGTAAGAAAATGTAAGCAACTGATATAGTTTCATTCATTATAAACAGTAACAGAATATAGGTTAGGCTTATCTTATATTATACTTGTTTAAATAAATAAAGTTCATGCTTACTTTTCTCAGCAGCGCAGGTTAGCTGGTAGTAATTAAACTTCACCGTTAAATAAATAAAGCAGCATCACATTTTACTTAATATTTATATAAAGATTTCACATGAATATTTATACATTGATGTGGGCAGAACAGCAGACATCACCTTTACATAACGACAATCAACACTCAACTACAAAGAATATCTTAGAATGTCTGTATATTATCTAAACCTATTTCCATGGAAACATTATAGGCCTTCTAGCGGCAGAAAAGGAAAGAGATATACGAATCGTTAGATTACATAAAAAAATAAAAAGGAGCATTTTACAACATCCCCCCTTAATATAGAGAAAAATAAATTAAATTTAGTTTTTATCTTAATTTTAAAAATTGAGTCTGGGAAGAGGCTTTGTTAATATATCTGCAATCATTTCTTTTGAACTGCTGTAATCAACAAGCACTATATTTTGTGCTTGTAAATATCTAATATAATGATGTTTGACATAAATGTGCTTGATTATCGCATTATGTTTCCCAGTTTGTGTCAGGACTATACAAGATTTATTATCTTCATGTACCATAATAGGTAAGGATTGTTTGAGACCTAAGTATTCTAGTAGAGTCAGTAACCACAGTATTTCTTGTGGGGCATTTGCAGTGGCTATATATTCTGATTCCGCAGTGGACAGAGCAATACAATTTTGTCGTTTTGAGAACCATGATATTGGATTGTGTCCTAAAAGAAAGATGTTACCGCTTGTTGACTTTCTTGTTGCTTGGTCACCAGCCCAGTCTGCATCAGAATAGCAAGTGAGAAGGGTCAATTTGGTTGCTTATAACAAGATTCAGGTTCTTTGTTGTGTTTAGATAGATGATAATCTTTTGAACTGATTTCCAGTCTTTTTCTGATGGTTTTTCAATCTTTTGGCTTAGTATATTAACTGCTAGGGCAATGTCCGGTCGAGACACTGTTATGATGTAAAGAAGAGCTCCAGTGGCTTGTCTATATTCATTATTATAGTCGAGAAAATTACTGTTATCTTCATTTTTTGAGTATGATGTTTCAAATGGTATGTATGAAGACTTCTTCTCTTCTATGTTAAATTTCTTAAGTAATTCTTCAATTTTATTTTTCTGATTCAATTCAAAGCTTCCATCAATATTTCTTTGGATGTTGATTCCAAAATAATGTTTAATGTCACCTAATTTTTTAACTTCGAAGTTTTCTTTTAGAATATATATCACTTCGTCGATTTTTGTTTCATCTTTACAAGAAATAAGAAGATGATCAACGTAGAGAATAATTTGTATATTTTCATTCTCATCTGTTTTTCTAAATAAACATGCATCTGCCATACTTTGCATGAAATTGTTTTTCCGCAAAACTTTTGCTAGCTTTTGATTCCACGTATGTGCAGCTTGTTTAAGTCCATATATGGATTTTCTTGATTTGCAAACTTTCTTCTTATGATTAACTTCAGGTTAAACATAACCCTATGGCTGTACCATATAGATATCTTCCACGAGATCTCCATGCAAGAATGCTGTTGTGATATCAACATATATGACATGCATATTCTTCTGAGCTGCAGCTGTTAAAAATGCTCTTATGGTTATGTGCTTGACTATGAGGCAAAAGTTTGATCGTAATCTGTTCCAAACTTTTGGTTGAAATCATTTGCTATGAGTGTTGCTTTATATCTTTCAACTGTACCCTTTTCATTCAACTTGGCTTTAGAAGTCCATTTACAGCCCATTGCCTTTTTATCTTTGGGTAGCTTTACAAGATCTCTCGTACGATTCTTTTTGAGAGATTGCATCTCTTCTTCGATTGCTTCGAACCATTTCTTCTTTTCATCAGGATTTAGATAATTTAGTTCTTTGAAACTAGCAGGTTCTTTCATTGCTTCTCCTGTAAAATAAGTTAATTTTTCTGGCGGTTTTCCTTTATTAATTCTATGAGATCGTCTTGGTTCCAATGATGTCGGAGATTATTTCTTCATAATATTTGAATCTTCTTGAGATGTTTTTTCATTCACTTCTTCTTCTTCATTCTCTATTTGTTTTGGTGGAACGACTGCAATTTCCTCATTGGAAGTTGTGTCTTCAATGAATCTGACTGTTCTATTTATAATTACATTATGATCAGATATTAAAATCCGATATCCTTTACTTCTGCAATCATAGCAAATCATAATTCTTTCTAGAGCCTTCTCGTCTAGTTTTCCTCTTTTGCTTGTGGTTGCCCTCCGGGTGGTCCCGAATCGATCCTTTGAGTGGGAAAGATGACCCGAAGCCCGGCAGTGTTCGTTGTGTCGAAACAGAGGGGCAGGACAGGGACGACCCACAGCATCCACGAGTGGCTCGCGGTCGACAGGCCTCGAGTCCGGCGGCCGCGGTTAATGGACGTTGTGCCTGGGTCGTGGGGCCTTCGGGTCCGTAGACATCTCTATCCCCGGCGCATTAGTTTTCGAGGCAAGCTGGATAGCGACGCTCCATAGTCCGATCCCAGGGCCGGTCATTGACCGGTTGGTGACCCTGGGCAAAGGATAGCAGATGTGGTAAGATCATGCCTACCACTTAAATGAGAGGGAGCCTGAGAAGAGATTGCGGGCCTTGAAGAACTGGGTTTCGCTGCTCACTGGTGACGACAGGGCTCGCGGGAATGCCATGCAGGATCTTCCGGAGCCACCGAAGGGTGAGGTTCGAACAGCGCCCGATGTATTTTTTTGATCGTGTGGCACATTCCGCCGAGATTCCAGTAGCTAGGGCAGTTGTGAGCCGACCCTTAGGTTGGCGGAGAGTGTAGAAGCCCGTTTTACCAAAGTGCGGCCGTGGAGGGAAGTAGAAGCGTCCCGAAGCCATACCGTCTTTTCTTGGGAGGGGTTCATCCCTCAATGGGCATTTACGTTGCGGTACCTTCTCTGCGATCCGCCTCCGAGAGGAATCGGACCGGAGGCTCGCCGGCTAATGCGGCGGCACATCGAATCTCTGACAAACTCTCGGTCCGACTCAGGATCTGCGTGTCTGTGCGCTATCGGAGTTCTCTGCATTCGATGGTGAGATTCTAGCAGAAACTACATCTAACTTTCGAACGCAAGCACTGAGATCCCTGGCGGGTTGGGTCGATGGCTTGGTGGATTGGTTGAGAGGGCCGTGTGGTTTCGTCCCTTGTTCGTGTTTCCGGTCGACTGGTTGTCGGCGTCTTTCGGGTCTGCTTCAAGGGTCTCAGAATGCGCCACTGGTTGATCGACTGGACCCGCCGGCCGTGTGTGGTACGTCCCTGGTTTGTGCTCTTGGTCTTTCAATCGATGGCGTGTTTTGGCGACTAACATGTAGCGGTCGCTATTGCACGGGCATGGAGCATTCGTGCGCAGGTACCCCGGAGATCGTTAGGTAAGGTAGAAGGGAGATGGGCATTTGCCGACCTCACCCGGCGGGACTCCGGGCCTTCCAACCCCCTAGCGAGACGGGGTCTATCCCGTCTAGGAGGAACTTTCCGTGCCTTCCAAGGGCCGCTAACGGCATCTAAGTTCTAGCTCCGTAGGTCGTCCGTGCGTCGAGCCGCGAGGGGCTCGCTAGTTGATGTGGGGGACTGGGCGAAAACCCCTAGCGAGGCGATCTCTTTGTCATCAGGAGGAGATTTTTCTTGTCTCTCCGGGGTCCGCTAAGTGCACCTCCGTGATCCCCTAAGAGAGGCGCTGATTGTGGCATCAGGAGGGACATTCCCCATCCCTCCGGGGCTTCTAGCTAGGGCATCTCCCACTCTTATTCGTTGTTTCTCAAAAAAGTCTCTGCCGGATAATGGTATCTGATCTTGAGGGACCTCAGTAAAGCAATCCCTCCGTGAGAACCATCGGCGTTGGCTGATGGGCCCGATTCTTTTATAGGTGCTCGGTTCTCGTGGGTCGTTGGGGTGAACCGCGGTGGGACCAACCAAAGGAACTATCTGGGTCTTTGGGCTGGGTGGGGTTTCCGTCGTCTGGACTAGACACCAACGCTTGGGCTCAGGGTGCATGACGCGCTGGGGGGTGTGCATCCTTGGGCGATTACGAGTTGGCGGCGGCTTCACATGAGGAAACTCATCCCGTGCCAGCCTCGCGTTTTTCTGAGCCCCTGTAGGCCCATATCGCCGAACGAAAGCTCGCAGCTTCGCTACAAGAGCTAGTTTTTCCTCTTTAGCTTTTGTGAATGTGTGTGAATGCTTTAGATCCAAAAACTGTGATATTTGATAAAACTAAAGTTTCCCGTTCCAGATCCGAATGGATCCATGCGGTCCTTCGAAGAAGGTCGTGTAGCGACCCTCCGTCCTCCAAGGCACCCAACGACGCCCAGTCGTGACGAAAACAAACCCGCCAGTCGGAACAGCTGCGCACGGGACACTCATGGCCAAAACGCATTCTAGAACTTCGCAAAGACTTTCCAGCGGCCTGATTATGGACTGTTATGACGAGTTCGATACTGAAGAAAACGTCTGCACTGGGGACGACTCCGCACAATCGGCTCATCTCGACGAACCAGCAAGTGGCCAGTCGAGGTTAACCAGCGCAAAGAGATCTGCCACTGACAACGACATCGTCAAGCCGACTACCCATCACCACAACGGAATCGTTTAGACCTGACTAAGAAAGGACATACCATGCACCTATTGGTATCCTGCAACTGTCGCGAGCAAACCAAGAGGGATGCGAGGGTTACCTCGAGCACTCAAGATGCTCAGTCCTGAGCACCCTGCTTAGTGGATCAGACGGACTGCTGTGCTTAGTCTACCACCATCGACATCCACACAACAGCCCCCAAAACTACGCCGAAGGACATAGCCTTCCGAGGACATTACGCCTTAAAGGGGTCACAAGCCCCTTTAGGTACGGATCTAGCCCACACCCTGTCCAAAGACCCGGAGAACAGAACAGGGTGGTTCACTTCTCAGGTCCAAAGTCGGAACCTAGAGTCCCAACACGATCCACGGCTGATCAAAGAGCGTACATATCAAGAATTGTTCCCAACAAACAAGAGATGCAAGAGCCCGCGCCCAGCGCGTGCTAAAACACCAAACAGGCTTCACGCCCCGAGAGGGTCACCATGCCCCCTCAGATGACGAAACTCGTCATTTCTCTAATCGACTCCCCTACTGAGGGAGGACTGCTCTCTGATGTACCAGGCAAGAACCTCACTCTAAATAAAACTGTATTGAGTCCTAAAGTTTTTCTTTTTTTTGCGAATTGTAAATATTAGAGCATAATTGCAAATAAGTGTAACCCAATTCATATGTGTATTTCTTTCCCTGGCATTGTAGATCTAGATGTCATCTGTAAATATTCACATAACTCATATATCTTTAGATATTTAAATATTAGTACATTTATCTTTCATCATTTATATTTTATTATCTCATTATTGTGTATTTAAAAGTATTAAAAGTGTAAAGATCCTGTTCACACAAAATAATTGTGTAACCAGTTGTGATTGGAAATGTACATAATGCTCAATGAAAATAAATTTTCGGCATCGGAAGGCGGGACGGTTCTGGTGTCTTCCCCCAGCGACTGCACTAAAATTCTAAAGCATTTGCTGTATTTCCCTGGGTGGCCATGCTAGCCCAGGAGCCTACAGAAACTGAACGGGCGGAATTCGCTTCCATCAAACCATCCAGCCACAGACTGCGCCAAGACCCCAGTCCCGACACACCAGTAGTATTCAACTCTGGCACGCGCCACCATGCCAGAGCACATCAAACAGGAGAAAGAAAAGGAGGCTGCTCATCTGGCCGGCGGATGCAGTAAATCCCACCTGCGCAAAAAACACGCTAGACTAGCTTTGCCTCCGAAACTAGGGCGACAACGACTCTCGAGCAAAATAAAACCCACACAACATCAACACAAACAACTGAGGAGACACCCGAGAGGGGACTTGGTATTCCGGCCGATACACACCTTCTACAAGTTAGCTAGGCTTCGTGGTTATGCTACCATCACCACCTGCAGTCGACACCGATCCGCCGCACCTCGCCCACCTCAACGAGCACACCTCCAGATAGGGCACCCCACACTACAGCATGGTTGACCCCATCCAACACTCACCTTCCACAATTCGGTGGGTCCACGAATCAAGCTACCACACAGTCTGTGGCCGACACCAGTCAGACTTGCCTCCCGGTGGTTTTGGAAGGGACCCTACCTGACACACACAATACTATTTTTCTGGGTTTTCCACATTTTTAACTTTTTTCTGCTATTTTCATATTTTTCACACACACCAACATAAAGGACACCAAGGCTCGAAAGAGCCACGTGACCACCCCTCCCGGAGGACACCTCCACACGGGGGCTCTGCTTTCGGTCACCTTCCAACAATGGTGGCCGGGTCGAAACCACAGCACCCACAGCCTGGCTCTCCGTCACCTCCTCGACTAAAAGGGTCGTGTGGAGACCACGAGGAGGAAGCCTCGCCGTGCATACTTCAGCCTAGGACGTATCCTAGTTCACCTGGGACGGCTAATGAGGCATATGCACGACTTGAATTGAGAGAGGCTCTGTATTCTGCATCTCAATCCTAAGCATCTACACTGTAGCCACTCCCAGGCTGATGTTTGATAAATCTGGTTTTCGGCCATTCCATAACTCATACGGTGTTCTAATTTTGGCTTTAGTGGGCAATCTATTCTGCAAATAATTTGCTGTTATTATGGCTTCTCCCCATTATTTGTGTGGCTTCAGACAGGAGACATCTTTTCATCTTCATTAAACTTCTATTATTTCTTTCCGCAATTCCATTCTGTTGTGGTGAATGTGGGACTGTGAACTGGTGTACAATTCCATGATTTTTCATGAATTATTGCATTTCATTGCTTATATATCCCCTCCATTATTAAGCGTTCTTAGCTTCTTATCGAATTTATTCGTAGTTACAGCGACTTTTAGTTTAGAGTAAACTTCATTTTTGTTTATTATCAGATAAATCATAGTGAAACGTGAGAAGTCGTCAACGAAAGTAAAGAAGTAACGCTTCCCACTGACATTTGTGGTTTTCATGGCGCCACATAGGTCACTATGCACAAGCTCAAGCAGACTCTTTGCTTTGAACTTTGATTCATTCGGATAGGGAAGTTCTGAAAGTTTATTTTTAATACAATCTTCGCAATTGTTAACTTTTTCGGAATTATCAATTTCGATGCCATCAGCGACATTTTCCCTCACAAGTTGCTTAATAGCATCTGAATTTCGGTGCCCAAAGCGTTTGTGCCAAAAGTTAATGCCGTTTACATTTCTGCATTTCAAAGCGAACTTTTGGTTTTCCCTTTTCTCTGTATCTTCATTTTGTGTTACCTTATAAAGACTATTATTACTTGAAACTGCTTCTGAGTACGTAATTTCATTCTCTGTAACGAACCATTTGCTTTCGTTAAATGTAACTGTAAATTCTTTTTCAGTAATCCTTTTTACCAATATTAAATTATATTCTACTTCAGGCAAAAAATATACATTCATTAGAATAACATCATGACTAGTTCCGTCAGACAATTTTGTTGAAATGTGAACGTTACCGATTCCTTGCGAAAATAAACTTTTCCAATCTGCAATAAAAATTTTCACAGATTCCGCGTTCGAATTAAAATCAGTAAACATATTTATGTCATTAGCGACGCGTGGATTGCACCGCTATCTATATAGAAATCTCCTTTAAAATCTTGCGTTAAATTACAGTTTAGTTTTAAAGTGTATTCTTCAATATTTTTGTTTTCATTATTCATGACAGAATTAGCTTCTCTATTCATTTGATTATTTTTATTTAATGGATTTTTATCGCGAGCTGTATCCTGAGTTTTTATTTCTTTTATTTTTCCCCTCACTGGATCGCCTGCAATCTTGGTTAGAATTGGGATTTAGTCTAATGCTTTGCATACAGACTTTATTCTGACTCATGTTTTTATCATTCGTTGTCATGGAGATAAAATTGGATCTTCTGAGATCAACGCTTTGTGTCTTATTATTTTTACTTTATAATGGATAATAAGATAATAAGATTTATTCCAATTGCGATTTTGAAAAGTTTTGTTGTTCAAGTGCTAACATTCGTTTCGTCTGTGGTTTGTTTTCTTGCAATCCATGCAAAATTTGTCACTTTTAGACCGTTTAAAAAAAAAAAAAAAATTCGTTTTAAAGACTTGTGAAACTCCGGGATCATTATTCATTTCTATTCTACGATTGTATTCGTCTGTCAGCCTTTTCTTTTATTAACTGAGAATTTAGTTTGATTTCGGGTCTCGCCTCCATGGCAACAATTAAGGTATCGTAAGATTTAGGAACTGAGACTAAAAGCAATGCAGCTATATAATGATCTTTTATTTCTTCACCAACGGCTTTTTACGTATCTACTAATTCGAACATTTGAGCGATATGCTCATTCATGTTACCATCTTCTGGCATTTTTGTAGCGTATAATCTTCGCAATAAGAGAAGCTTACTAGATAAGTTCGATCGTTCGTGAATAGCTTTAAGCTTATTCCATGTCGCTTTTGCCGTGGTTTAATTTTTGACCTGGATAATTTGAGAATCTTTTATGCATAAATTAATTAACGCTCTTGCTTGTCTGTCGCGTTTTAAATATTTATCATCCGGATTTCCTGGAGATTCAGCCTCAATTACATCAAATAAATCCTCTTTTATCCCTTTAAGACCCAACCCACACGATCGTGGGGGTTAGAGTTTCATTTAAATGCTTGCTTGTGAGCCGTATATAATAAAAACTTGAATCGAATGATCGTTCTGGTTAGCAGATAGAGCAAAGTATCATTTTTTATCAACAGGTAGCGGTTCCAGTCCATGTTTTACTTTCTACAGGCATGACTAGTTTTGTTTACAAATACGTCGGGTCTTAAAGGGTTATAAGAATCATTTGCATTTTGAATTTCCAAATTGAAAAATTGTCATTACTCAGTTTCATAATATTATTCTCTTTCAAGGATGCCATTTTCCTTATGTTTAATAATTTGTCATTCGTTTTTGGTTTACAGCAGCTAATAAATATTATTTAAAGTTTTATTTTGTTTAAAACGATTCAAATCAGTATTAATGATATATTAGGGTTTCAGTCTCATGATCTGTAAGCAATTGATATACTTTCCATTTGTTATAAACAGTAACAGAATATACCATCTTATATTATACTTGTTTAAATAAATAAAGTTCATGCTTACTTTTCTCAGCAGCGCAGGTTAGCTTGCAGTAATTAAACTTGACAATTAAATAAGTAAGGCAGTGTCACATTTCACTTAATATTTATATCAGGACTTCACATGAATATTTATACACTGATGTCGACAGAACAGCAGACATCACCTTTACATAACGACAATCAACACTCAACTACAAAGAACATCTTAGAACATCTTAGAATGTCTATATAATATCAAACACTATTTCCATGGAAACACGATAGACCTTCCAGTGGTAGAAAAGAAAATAGATATACGAATCGTTAGATTACATACAAAATAAAATGGAGTATTTTACAACATATGCGACGGTGTAAAAATTGAAAATGTGCACTGTTTAGAAGTTTTAAAAAGATGCAGTAAAAGCAAAACTTAATCATCGTCTGCTTTTGCCAACAAGAAAGTGACGTCAGCATTACAGACGGACATGTTTGTCCTTTATAATATTGAAATTCTGGATACTTTTCTCTAGACTTTAAATTACTAGAAGGGAAGTCTTCCCCTTGAAATAAATTAAATGAGATCAAACCTTTCTATTTAAAATTACTGGTTGGTATAATCAAAGATATCTAGCACCCTGTATGTTATATACACGCAACGCTTGTCGTGGAAGGTTTAAAAGAGGAAACATTACTTATTTAAATACTTGCTGACGTTTCACATGGAGGAAATATATGCAATGGTTATAAGCTATCAGAACGAGACTGGTGTCTTGATTACAGTCAAATTCGTATACATGATGCACCTGAAGATTACCGTAATTAGCCTATTGAAGATCCTTAAAGGTTTTATCTAGCATCAACTATCAATTGTAGAAAAAAAAAACAGGGTTTCGCTAGGGAGATTTATAAATTCTAAATGAATACCACAAATTTGAGAAAACGATTCAAGGATGAACAATTTATTTATATAAGTATTATCATCTTAAAGATTAGTAAAAGGGACATTTATAAAATCTAAATGAAAGAGACAAATTTGAGACAACGATTCAAAGGTGAACAATTTATTTGTATAAGTACTGTCATCTTAACCTCTACTGTTCCGAGGCTAAAATAATAATAGAAATGCTTATTCATTGGTTTTTTTCCAAACAAAATGACATCGTAAATGATCTATAAAGATCTATAAAATGATCTATAGAATAAATCTGTTCTGAAATTGACCCTTTAGGAGCTTAATAATTTAGGTTAAAAAATATGGATCTAAAACTACAAACCGCTTAAAAACATCAATTTAATAACCATTAACCTAAATTAACGCAATCACAAATTTAAGAGCTTTAAAAAAGTAAATAACCTACAAATCCTCAAAAATTTTTATTGAAAAAGGCTGGTTGGTTGGTTGTGTTTATGACGTCCAATTATCAACACGAGGGATATAGGCCCTAAGGGGGGGAGTGCCCTTCATGGGGGTCTTTCTAAGGGAACCTAACCCGTATTTACGCTTGGAAATCCAAGGTTTCGAAGAAAACCACGAAAACTCCGAAACGATTAGGCCGACGGGCGCGATTGGGTTCCAAAACACCACCTCCTGTCTTCCAGCTTCGAGAGAAGAACCTCTCGGCCACTGGTGGGGCTTTCATTGAAAAAGATTTAAGTTAAATATGAAAATTTCTCACTTTCTCGGTCATACAGTCTTTTGGGCATTTTGCAAGCTCAAATGAAAATAATATTTGTTTTATGTGGGAATCAGCTTAGATGCTGCCATATATTCGTTTGCTTTGAGCGCAAAAAACATTCAGCTATTAAGAAGTGATGTGAAAATGTAAAAAAAAATCAGACATTTTAGTTTTTATAAGGAAAAGAACAGAGGTCCCGTACCTAGGGCCAGAAGAGAATAAAGATTAGTAAATGGGAGATTTATAGATTCTAAATGAATACGACAAATTTGAGAAAATGATCTAAAGATGAACAATTTATTTATGTAAGTATTGTCATCTTAAAGATTAGTAAAAGGGAAAATACAAAGGCAAAATATATTAAAATATTTCCATTTGCGAAAAAAATAAAATAAAAGGAAATAAAATGAATAAACGATTATTCATTATAATAGCAATTTTTGATTTTCAAATACATGTTAATATGTCAAGAAACCACAAAATGTTGACATAAACGACGATATAGTATGTGGGTAAAACTATGACGGACTTTGAAGGAATCAGGATTACAGAACAGAGGTGTATAAATTCAAGATGAATGCAACAAATTATAGAAAATGATAGAATAGAATTCTTTCTTCTTCATTCTATTCAAGATTATTACATTTAAGGAAAATGTTATTAAGCGGTCTCAGGACTCTTAAAGCTTCAAAATTTTCGAAATTTTCATTTTTTTAGATGTCACACTCTTATCTTTTCTGAACATTTTGATATAATTGTTTCATTGAAATTCTCATTAGAACAGAAGTTATGGTTTTTTTAATTACACGCGCTCATTATCTGAAGCGGCGTTTCCGAAATTTTGAAGTCATTTTTCTCCAAATGACGTTTTTGTGCATAACCCGCAGGATATCTCAAAAACTTCTGAAATTCTTCATGAAATTTTGAAAATGCATGTTTCATGTTAGTCTGTATAAGCTGCACCTAAAATTTCTATTTTATTGTTAAAAAAAAATTTATTTTGGGTGATTATACTGTTGAAATTTTTTTAATTTTGCATTAGCTAAATACAACTTTGTATTAAAAGTATAAAAATGCGTTAAATACATATGTATTTAGGTTCAGAGTAATTGCTACAATCTGATGTATAAGTAGGCACCAACATTTTCATTATAGTTCTAAAATTTATTTCGTAATCCTGCGCGTAAGCTGTGATACCAATTTTCTGCTCGTCAAATCTCTGACAGTTTGCAGGCCCCTATAAATGCCAATTCTGCATCTTGCAGCTTTTTAAATGTATGAAATGAAAGCACGTACTTATATCTTTCATCCCAATAAAAAATTGCATTTTAAAATCATATACATTTTAAGATATTAAATGTTAAAATGGTCTTTTTTTTTTCGTTTTTTCCAATTTTAAGAGTCCTGAGATCCTTTAAGGTGCGGACAAACATATAGCAATGTACTTTTAATTTAAAACTTAGGGAAAATGAAAATCATGAAAGATGAAATATACACTCTTGAACATTTATATGTTTCAAGGGATTTTGAAGAGAGACATTATTGCGAAAATTTCTAAGCGACTACACAACTGAATTGTTTTACAAATTTCTGAATAAATTTACCTAGAATTTAAATTGCACGCCACATATTTTTTTATTATTTGGAAGTTAGTGCCTCTTTTGAATATACAAGAACTATACAAATGGATTCAAATGTCTAAACAAAACAAAATTTCAATAATTCGAAAAGAATAAACACTAGCTCGATGCGATTTTTACAGAAATAGGGTAAACATAGAATTTTTTTTTATTTTTTGGATAGGAAAAAAAAAATGCCAGAATAGATGCATTTGTTCCCGACAGTTTGTACTGTAGGGATTCTAAAATTGTTTCCTGACGCTATTTAAGTCATCATGTGACAAAATTTATATCATAAATTCTCTGCGGCGTGACTTGCTACGTCTGGCAGTTATTCTAACTAATGGTATCTTTCAAATTGAACATTTGTGATTTTTTAAAGTGTAAAAGATATTACATGTGTTGATAATTAATTAAAAAAACAAAAATTCAGACAATTTAATTAAACAGTTCAAAAGCACACGAAAATCGTTAAAAATAATAACATTAAACGTTTCGAATTCATTTAAAGTCCCTCATCAGTAAACGTAAATAAACGCGAATTCACGAGAGATGATATAAGCTCAACTTGCAGTTGAGAGCATGTGTCATAAACAATTAATTAAACCTGTAGGTGGGTATTTGAGTCAGATTAAAATAACATATTCAGCTGGAATGGAAGTAACCTCATTAAGTGGAAATTTCAGTGATCTAGTAAACCACACGCCTCCAGAATAATGCGGTTCTTGTATACGTTGCAATTTGTTTTAATGACCTTGGCATCTTAGTATCTGGGAAATGATTCGTTTGTCTGGCATGGGCTACAATTTTAGAATTTAAGTTTCTTGAATTAAAAACATTCTGGGATTCTTTTAACCGTATCTCCGAGGTGCGGATAGTCCCTCCGATATGTACTATTGCGTCGCACTGTTTACATTTGATACCATAGATTATCACTTTCTCCTGAGAACTAGGGTATTTGTATTTAAAATTACAAAGGGAGTCTTGTAAATAGTTTTGTGGGACAGAAGATGTAAATATACCGAATGGTTTGAAAAGTTGCGAGGTATTTTCCGATAGGTTTTGGTGCAGATACTTTAATAAAAGCCGCCATCATTTCATTTAATATGTATGGCGAGGATGTGTGAACAGTAGGGTGGAGCGAAAAAAATTATTTCTTTTTATAAAAAACGGGTAGGTGCCAAAAGTTGCCGCAACATCAACCGCGTACATCATCATCCGCGTACAACCGTTGTACATCAACCGCGTGCAATTTTACCGCTGAAAAAAAGGGCTTGAGTCTGTGCTTTTGGTCCAAAAGTCGAAATTTGGGGTAAAATTTGACATTTTTTTCAAAAAAATTAAAAAATTCCTATAGAGATGGTTATTATTTAAATGTGCTATTTAAACCTTTATTATTAATAACTTAACATACTTAAACGATAAAACGATATCTTTATTCTGTATAACTGGAGTAAAGCTGACAACTTTTTGTAAGAAAAAGGCGTTGCCATTCTGTTGTGTCATACAAATAATTGTTGTTTAGAATACAGCTATTACCTAGTTACTTTCAAAACTACCCAGGAGGTACCACCTGTAGGTGGCTGCATTTCATGTCACAACAGTGCATAGCAGTGTTTTGTTTATATAATGAATTGTGATTTTTTATCAAAGACTAGCATAAGTTATCTATAATTCAACCTATTCCATCTCTTCTGCGTATCCACAGACGTTGGATGCTGCTGCTGTGACACTCTTTTACGTATATTTCTACTGCTTATGTATGATAAGGCATGCAGAGTAATGCAGTAGAATTAATGGAATCTATTCAGCCGTCTATTATCTTAACCAAAATTGTATCCAGTTAATGCATAGTGATTGGGAATTAGGGGTTCTGTTACTACAACATTCTGCAATATTTAGATACTCTTGGAGTATGCCATCATTTACTCTACCTCTTGCATTTTTTTATATGCTGAGAAGCTTGCTGTTTAATAAAATAGCGATCGTCAGAGAGCATTGCCATAAGAATTTGCTCTCGATGTGCACAGCAACCATTGTCCTAAATAATTTTTTTTAGTATTTGTTTTATGCCGTTTTCTGTGATGTTTAGTGGCCAAGTAATTTCCCATAAGTTTTTAGATTCATTTTTAGATGTGGATTACATTTGGTGTAAACCATCCTGCGGCGTAAACTTGGATTACATACTTTGTGAGTGAACCTACAGACTCTGATGGTCAATCAGTGCTTATATAAAGGCGAAAATTTTTATTTACCTTTGTAAACCATCTTGCTTAGGACAAGTTTCTTGGGTTCCTATTCGCTAGTTCTTCTGAGCAATATCTTTATGAAATAACTTTGCAAATGTCTAGCAGGTATTCCTGGACTGTGCTGAATAATTTTTGTTTTCAAAATTACTCTCTATAGGTTCAAAAACTGAAATAAGTAGGGAATGGCACGTGGACAAATATTTTGCTATTGGTCCGGCGAATGGTTGTGGGGCAGAATCTAATTTTCGCCAAAAATCTTGTCTAATAAACGATGCAGAGGAAATTCACTGGACTTGGAGGTGGCATATAATCCATTGTAATGGTTCATTATAAACATGTCTCACTCAGAATGGATGGCAACAACGAACAGAATTCTCCGCCTTTAAATGAGCACTCACTGCCCATCAGAGTCTCACACAAAAAGTACTATGTAATCCAGGTTTGGTCTCAGGATGGTTTACCATGAAATGTAATCCACATATAAAGAAGGTATTTAAAAAATCATGGAAAATTACTCGGCTACTCAACAACACACAAAACGGAATAAAACAAAACTAAAAAAAGTTACTTAGGACAATGGTTGCTTTGCATACGCAGAGGAAATTCAGATATCAATGCTCCCTGACGATCGCCATCACATTAAACAGCTAGCTTCGCAGCACATAATAGTTGAAAGATGAGAGTAAATGATGGCATACGCAAATCTGAAATAACGACAATCAACTTCGAAGCAGATAATTATATAAATCTAATTGATTGGAAAATTGTTGTGGTAAAAGAATTCCTAATCAATATGCATTTATCGGGTGCAATCTCAGTGAAGAAAATAGACGGCTGAATAGATTACATGAATATCATCCCCACTGCATTACATTGTTCACCTTCTATTACACAAGCAGTAGAAAAATACGTGAAGGAGATCACAGCAGCAGCATCCAAAGTCTGTGGATAAAAAGAAGAGATGGACTAGGTTGATACATAGAAAACTTATGTCAGTCTGTGATAAAAAATCACAATTCAATGTATAAATAATATGTCCTGGGTAGTTTTGAAAGCAACTAGGTAAGAGCTGTGTTCTAAACAACAGTTATTTGTATGGCACAACAGAGTGGCAACGCCTTTTTCTTACAAAAAGTTGTCAGTTTTGCTCCAGTTATACAGAATAAAGATATCATTTTATCGTTTAAATATGTTAAGTCATTAATAATAGATGTTTAAATGACACATTCAAAAATAATAAATATCTCTATAGGAATTTTTTAAAAAAATATCAAATTTTACCCCAAATTTCGACTTTTGGACCAAAAGCGCAGACTCATGCCAATTTTTTCAGCGGTAAAATTGCACGCAGTTGATGTACTAGTATAAAGGCAACTTTTGGCACCTACCCGTTTTTGATTTAAAAAAATTATCTTTTTTTTCCTCCAACCTAGTAAACAGTGATCAATTTCATGGATCGAATTTTATTTAAAGATGGTTAATATTCGAAGAAGTATATTATTACAGATTAGAATATTTTTGAAAAAAAAAATAGGAAGGGGACAAAATATATATGCAAAAATATTTTTTATTCTAAACATTATGGAAATTGAAAATACACGAGATTGAGCTATTTCCATTTTAAAATATATTATTTTTATCAATAATAAAATAAACAATGACTCAGCATGAGAGTATTTGTTTTCTTTGCATTACGTATTACGAAGTCAAGAAATCCTAAAATTTTTATATAAACGGTGATGTTTGTTTTAAACTCACCAGGTCTGTTGAAAGGAGCAACATTACGGAGCGGAGATTTATAAAATCTAGACGAATGCAATACATTCTAGAAAAGGATAGAATAGAACAACTTTCCATTTCTTACCAAGCGGATTTATTATATTTTTGGAAAAGAATAGCAAGATGTGAAAATAGATACGTATATATGATTCTTTTTTAAAGATTAGGAAAACTGAACACTTATAAACGATTAAATATAAGAGGCATTCCCACAAAATTTTATCTTTCAGGAATAAAAATCTATTGAAATTAAACTTAATAAAATAAAATTTTAAACTTATAGACAAATGCTTTAATGATTCAAAATAAAGAAAAAAATGGTCAGCAGCGACGATTTTTTATTTAATTTAACCGAGGTTTAAGTTAAACTTACGAGTTTAATTTTCCTTATCATTTTACCTCTCTAACTTTTTATTTTCTTCTAAATTTTTGCTTATGATGAATTTGGATATCTAGTATCCACATAACATTCAAATAAAAAAAAATGACAATATAGTATTTTTAGTACAAAATTATGGTATAACATTGTCTTAAAAAGATGTTAAGGAAGGGGCTGTAAGAAAGAAAGGGACGGTAAGGATGGGACAGTAATGAAAATTACCACCTATTTTTAGGCAAATCATGGTAAGACTAAGTGACAGCCACAATATTCATTGATTTTTAGCAACAGTTATTTACATTGGATTCAACAGTAATAAAACAAATAATTTACCTCGAAAAGTGCAGGAATAAACCTTGGAGACGGTAAGACTACCAATAAAGACACGATGCTTGAAATTGATATTTAACTGCTGATTTAAATTCTGCAGTAAATTTCCAGTCAAATAATTTTAGCCATTCTTTCTCTAGCATACGCGTGAGAAAAAAGTTGAAAAAAATTCTGTGACTGCATCTGATGTGGTTTTCTGTATAATTGTAGCAAGAGGGACGGTAAGGGACCTAAAATCCAGGGACATATTTAAAAAATAACAACAATCGTAAAAGTGTATGCAGGTTAATTTTTTGCTACATATTTATATAAAAAATAGTCCCAGTTTTTGAAAAAAATTAAACCGAATTACCTTTATAGAAACAATTTTAAACAGACAGCTCCAAACTTAAAAATCAGCATCAGGGACACGGGACGGTAACGAATTTCGTGCTATATTTGGACCCCCAACATCGTCCAAAACTAATTTATCCCGTTAATATTGTTACACAGTCATGCAAAGGGATATTTTCCAACATAAGAAATAAAAAATCCCTCATGAACATATACTAAAATAAGAATTATTATTCAGGGACTTAAATTCAAAATTAAGTGAAAATGCGTCATATACTACTATCAATACACGCCGCTTTGCCCGCGTAATTGTTGAAATTCCGTGCAATGGCAAATGATATTTGTGTGTCTATTTTTATTAGAGGAAATTATACTGCTACGGGTAATTAAAAGATGACTAATTAAACAAAATTTTGAGTAAACCTCTTCCTTATACTGCATTAGGCGAACGCAAGACTTAAATTGATGAAAAGAACTAAAATTAATTTCAAATAAATGGTGATTTAGAATGCATTTTGGAGATTTTCCGCTCATTTCATTTTTATTTTCTTCTATCTTTACAAGAAGAAAGTATTGAATTCATGAAATTTTTCGAAATCCAGTTTTCGACAGATTTACACGTTTTAGGGGGTCGGAGGTCCCGAAAAACATATTTTTACACAATGTCTGCCTGTGAGTCTATCTGTCTGTGTGTCTGTATGGGACACAAATTTTCTGGGCTCTCTATCCCAAGAACTAATGCACGGAATTTAATAAAAAATTATATTCAGTTATTCCATGATATAAATTGTTGCTGATTATTTTTTGGTGTAAATCGCTCAACAGGTGGCGCTCCTATGCTGCCTTTTTCACGATTTCCGAAACCTCTCTATCTTAAGAACTAATGCACGGATTTTTATCAAACTTTATGATTCGGTTATACCTTGATGTTAATTAGTGCAGTTTACGTTTTCGTGTAAATCGCCCACTAGGTGATTGTGGTGCCCCACTGCTATGCTGCATTTGTCACGATTTCCGCAATATCGCTATCTCAAGAATTAATTCACGGAATTTCATTAAACTTCAGATTCAGTTAGTCCCTCATATGATTTGGTGTTATTTACGTTTGGATGTAAATTGCCCAACAGGTGGCACTGCTATGCCGCATTTTTCACGATTTCCGCAAAAGCCCTATCTGAAGAACGAATGCACGAATTTCCATCTAACTTAGGATTCAGTTAGACGTTGACGCAAGTTGTTGCTGATTAGGATTTGGTGTTAATCGTCCAATAGGAGGTGCTGGTAAGCTGCATTTTGTAGGATTTTAGCGGTAGTCATATCTCAAGAACTATTGCACGGAATTTCATATCTTTAGAATCCTCATGATGAGCATAGATTGCCATTTAATTTGGGCACTGTAATAACGAATTTTGAAGTATTAACATGTATAACATAGAATAAAATTTTGAGATTGCCACATCCGACTAGTTTATTTTAAATTTCGAATTCTTTAGAAACCATTCTTAGCGACCATTTACGTCTCAAATATATCCATCATGTAGTTAAATTCCAATAATTATCCATTCTTCTATATCAATTATATCACAAAAATCGTAATTTTAGAAAGTTTTTATCTCCACCATACACTAAAATTTCTAAATTTTTTGAATTGTTCTGTTGGTACTTTTATGTCTCTACAGTAACAGCCATGTCAAATTTCAAGTCTCAATCGCCAACAATTTCAGATAAATCATAGTTTAGAAGGTTTTAAGAAAGTTTTTCGCTCATTTCATCCTTTTAAATTTCGAATTTTAGAAACCGTTTTTTACGAGCGCTTAAATGTTACCACCATGCCGAATATCAAGTTTCTAACTCAGCAGGATCACAAATATTGCAATTTTAGAACTTGTTTGCTTCTGCACCCCTTTTAAACTTCAAAATTTTCTGTGCAAGCATTTACGTCTTAAAAATAAGAGATATGCCAGATTTTAAATTTCTATCCCTAACATTTCTAAATAAACTATAACTTAGGACATTTTCCGCTAATTTCACTCTATTAAATTTCGAATTTTTAATCAACTGTTTATACTGTGAATCAACATCTTAAAAGTAATTACTATACTAAATTTCAAGTTTCTAACTAAAGCAACTGCAACTAAATAGTAATTTAGAACTTTTAAATTTCAAACTTTTCAGAAACCGTTCTTAGGGAGCTTTTACATCTTAAAACAAAATTCCAGGCCAAATTCCCGGCTTCTATACCAACTGCATTACATGCATCGGAATTTTAGAAAGTTTTTTGGTCCTACACTTTTTTAAAAACTGTTCTGGGCGAGAAATTGTTGATTTTTGTTCTGTATAACCCTCTAAAGTAACTACCATGCCAAATTTCAAGTTTCTAGCCCTAAAAGTTTCAAATGAATCACAATTTAGAACATTTTCCGCTTATTTCATTCTTTTAAATTTTGACTTTTTAAAAACCGTTCATAGCAAGTACTTACATATTAAAAGTAGCCACCACCACACGAAATTTGAAATTTGTAGCCTCAAGAATATCGCAAAATTTTTTTTTGCTCCTGCATACACTTGTGGGTTGCTGCACATGTATAAAACACAGCCTATGTTTGAGCAAAGATGGTTACCAGCTTTTTGCTACCGTTAATTTTGAAATAGGTTCGGTAGTTCCAGAGATTACTACACTGTTAAAAATATGCAGCTTTTGCTGCATAGTCACTCCACGGCTTTTATAGAAAACAGTTACTTGACTATATTATGGAGCATTCTCATCGGTCAGAATAGAGATGCTCTATAAAAGCGGCGGAGTGGCTATGCAGCAAATGCTGCAGATTTTTAACAGTGTACTACAAACGAGCAAACGCACAAACGTTTCTTCTTTGCCACATTAGTCCAGATTCAATATTAATATGTTGTGACGTTTTATCTGAGCTCACTCAGAGACCAGATGGCCATAGCGTAATAAACATTTTTAATTGGGACCTCCAGATGCCTATCTATAAAATTCACATGTTAATGTTTCACAAAATCCAGATGGAATGTGTAAACAGATTTAATGATGTAAATATCTTGAGAAGTTCTACGTAGAAATTTGTAAGAACTGAAACTTTTTTTGACTAAAATGACTCAATATATACCACGTGGGTTGGCTAGGTGATAGACTGATCTCTCGGAAAAGGCCCCGTGGGAAGAGATGCTGCGGTGACACGAACGAAGGCAGTTATCGGTTCTGCTAGAGAAGCGATGCGCTCCTAAAGGATCAATTTTTTTTTATGTTAAGACTGTGTGTGTTTGCTGATGTGTATGTCCGTGTTTCGTCAATAAAAAACTGAAAAAAAAAATGAACTCAAAGTTCTTTTTATTTGAGTTAAGAGAAATTCCTTAAGTTAGATTTTATTGGCGTTACAATGTTATATTGCTGATATCTTAACGTGAGTTTTGATCGAGACGGTATTAGATACCACATAATTGAATTTTAATACAATATTTCTGATAATTTTCAATTGAATTTAAATGCTTTTAACTTATGCAATGAAACATATATTAATTCTACAAAAATCAGTGCATTTTAGATATAAGAAAAATATTATAAAATATAATGCGCGGTTATGATTTGAACCTTTAGTTAATATCCAAGATGATCGTTGAAAACACAGAACGAATGATTTGAGATTTTAGATTCATTATAAATGCAATAAAATTTAGAAAAGATAAAAAAAAGTTTTCTTCTAACTCATTCGATTTCAGCCAATTTTTGTAAAACAATCGAAAAAGCTTAAAAGAAAAAAAAAGGTCCATTGAAATATTCTGAATAAATAACTTCAGAACTAAAATTTTACAAAAAGGCATCATAAAGCAGAATATTTCCATAATGTATGCTCCTGAGTATGCATTATGTATATATAAGGCAAATATTTTAAGTCTAGAAATTCGTAAAATCTAGCTAAAAAAGGGTTTGATCTTTTTGTTTTAACCCATGACGATCATTGAAAGAGAGAGGTTTCCTCAACGGAGATTTATAAATTCATGATGTATGTGACAAGTTTGAGAGAATGATCTGATAGAGTACATTTCCCTCTTTATTCCATTCGAGATTATTATATTTTTGTTTAAAACGATACCAAGGTACAGAAATATATATGGACATATATTTTTGCATTAAAAATTGTTAAAATTGAAAATGAATGAAAGAGGTACCGTATAATCTGGTGTATACCGCGCTGATATAAAAATATATTTAGAGCAAGAAATTTTAATTACAAAAAAAGTGAAATAGATATGGCACAATAATTTACAGTTTATTAAATACAGTTTCTGGTTCAAAATATGCATTCTTGATCTGTTCGTTATACACGGTATACGGTAATACGTAACTAATGAGCATTTATATTTTTAATCCGGTTTTGAAGAGAGACGAATTGGAGACAGTTACTAATCAATTTTAACAAGTCGGAAATTGTACGTCAACCGTGGCAAATGAGGTGCGTTCGTACTATAATTAGTTTTATAAATATTCAGATCTTGGTGCAATAGCTGTTTCACTCTTATGCAAAAATGCAGGAATACAAAATTTATTACGGTTATATACATTAAATTCAGTAATACGGAAATAATATGACTCCAACTAAAATTTGACGTAATCACCATGGTAACCTAGAACTATTACCTATTATTTGATATAATTGAATTAATTAAGTATGATAGGATTTAATAGAATGAAGAAAATTTTTACTAATATATTTTTAAGTTTTGATTTGATTTTCATTAAATTTGAAATGGCAAAATTCTGTAACAATTATATATATTAAATTTAAAACTATCGGTTGAGTAGTTTTTGCGCGGTTATATGCGGGCAAACGAACAGACAGACAGACGGACGAGCCAGACAACGACTATAGTCGTTAGTATGTATAATTACGAACGCATCTGAAAATGAATCTTAATCCTTTCGAAACGAGTGATTCATATATGGGGCATTCTCACAATCTTTTAACTTTCATGTCCCTGAATAATAATTTTTTATTTAATACACTTTTTTGTGTTTTTTTTATTTCATATACATGGGAACATCCCATTGCATGATTGCACAACAATATTAACGAGATAAATAAGTTTCGGACGATGTTGGGGGTCCAAACACATGGAAAACTCATCTACCGTCCCATGTCCCTGATGGTGATTTTGAACTTTGGAGCTGTCTGGATAAAATTGTTTCAATAAAAATAATTCGATGTAATTTTTTTCTGAAACTGGAACTATTGTTTTATATAAATATGTGGTAAAAATTAACCGGCACACATTTTTAGGGTTGATATTATTTTTTGAACTCTGTCCCTGGGTTTTAGATTTTTTACCATCCCTCTTCTAAAATTATACAGAAAATCACTTCAGATGCAGCGACAGAATTTTTTTTAAAGTTTTTGCTCATGCAGAAGTATGCTAGAGAAAGAATATCTAAAATTCTTTGACGGGAAATTTACTGCAGAATATAAATCTGCATTTAAATATCAATTTCAAGCACCGTGGCTTTATTGGTAGTCTTATCGTCCCCAAGGTTTATTCCTGCACTTTTCGAGGTAAATAAATAAAAAAAAATTAATTTAATCCAATGTTAACAACTGTTTCAAAAAAATCAATGAACATTGTGGCTATCACTTAGTCTTAACATGATTTTCCTAAAAATAGGTGGTAATTTTCCTTACCGTTCTATCCTTACCGTCTCTTTTTTTACCTTACCGTCCCTTCTTTAATACCCCTTTAAGACAATGTTATAGAAAAATTCTGTATTAAAAGTATTACATTTGTATTATTTCTTCTTTGAATGTCCTGTGGATACTATGCAAATTTATTATAAGTAAAAATTTAGAAGAAAATAAAAAGTTATAGGGGTAAAATGGTAAGGAAAATTAAACTCGCAAGTTTAAACTAAACCTCAGTTAAATAAAAATTTTTTCGCTGCTGACCATTTTTTCTTTATTTTGAATCATTAAGGCATTCGTCTATCAGATTAAAATGTTATTTTAGCAAGTTTAATTTCGCCAGATTTTTTCCCCCAAAATTCAAAAGATTGTGAGGGAACTTGTTTTTGTCATCACTAATAAATAAATGAAATATTTGTCTTTTTTAATTAGAGCATTTTTTGGTATTACACCAGTAAAGGGAACTGTTTAAAAAAAAGCGATGCCAACCAAATAATATTTGTGCAAGCGATGCGGTCTCGAAATGGTTAATACAATGTTCCAGGTAAATTTCTCCAGAATTTAAATTATATCCGAAGCCGCCGGAGAGAAATCCATACTGCATCACTGCGTTTCATGAATGTATAAGATATATACAGAGCATGTTCACACATTTTTGTAACGATTTTGGTAAAAGAAATGTATAAACAAAAATAAGAATTTTATTTTATAATATGTTCAATCTGAAAGCCTTCTGTTGAACTATCATATTACAATAAAATCAAAACACTATATTAACTAGTGCCATGAAGAAATTTTCACCTTGTTATTAATATAAAAAGTTAAAACCAGTATAAAATTACTTAAAAGGCGCCAAGATTTATAAAGATGTTATTATATCCCGAGATCTTTCGGACGAACCCTCGTTTCAAAGGAAAACGTAGGGAAAACTGTAACGAGGTCCTTTCGTACAATATTCCCGCTATTTGGTTTAACATTCTAGGTATTTCGAGAGATCCTGATAATATGACTTAATTTTTTCACCTCCGCCCCCCACCTCTTCTTTATGGAGCAGTGGACTAGACCTCGCTTGCACATGCGTACACTTTCATCTTGTTTTAAGTGTGTTTTTCTTGTATTCCAGTCATTCACACTGTTTTCCCTTGGAAATGAACGAGGGTTCGTTCGAAAGATCTCGTGATATAATAACATCTTTATAAATCTTGGCGCCTTTTAAATAATTTTATTCTGGTTTTAACTTTTTATAACACATTACATCTTGTTTTTCAACGAAGAAGTGCTTTTCTTAAAATATCGAGGTTGATTTTGTTCCACTCCTCGACCTCAACCTTCAAGAGTCCATCCTGTTTCTGGCATTCCGTTTAACAAGAGCTTATTTTAAAAATCAAAATGCACAGTAATACATAGGAGACATGGCCGTGGACTTGGGTAGGATGCATTCATATTTCACAATCTCAATTTCGGTTCCATTTATCTTTTTTCCTAAAAAAAAATATGGCAGTAGATTTAGAGGTATAGCTGGTAGCCTTATCCTTATAGAACTTAACACAATTAAGATTGTTTGGAAAAGTAATGGAATGTCTTCTTTGAAAACAGGTGTTAAGGGGACTGATCACTCAGCTTCCGATTTTCTCTCACTAATGTAAAGTCTATGGGCATTTGATGCATTCGTATATTTAAAATACTTCCTCGGGAAATTAATACTTTTAACTTCTATTTTTTGTGTATGCTTCCTAAAAGATGTCTCTTTTTTTCTTAGTTCTCAAAATATTTCTAAGGGATAGACTTAATTTTATAGGAAGTGTTAAAATCTTACTCACAGTTCGCTCGTTTTTAACACATAAAATATCAAATGAAGCATAGATTTTAGAAATATTTTGAAAACTAAGAAGAAAAGAGACATCCTTTAAGAAGAGTACACAGAAAAAAGATGTTAAAAATATGAATTTCCCGAGAAGATATTTTGAATATACGAATGCATCAAAAGTCCTTAGTCTTAACATTGCGGAGGAGAATTCCGAAGCTGGGTGACTAGCCCCTTAAGATGTATTTTTGAAGTAATCAGAGTTAATTTCGACATTTTTTTCAGCTTTTCTTATTTTAAGTTTTCGGTTGTAACAAAATCCAGCAACAACCAACTAACCCTTTAGCAAAACTTTCCTTGTTTTCACTTAATTAAAAGTTTATTTCCCTTTCTCTTCTTTTTCGGTAGTAATTTGATCTTTTTCTGTTACAATCAGGTAAATACACCAAAGCTTCATCAACTGTCACTACGTATTTTCATTTTTTACCTGCCAAATAACTTTTATAATACAATCTGTACATAGTCTTAAACTGAGAAACATGTTTTCGCATTAAGTGGTGAACATCAAGATTTTTTCTTTGTTATTTCGTTTTGATTAGCTTTAAATCAAATATTTAAATTTTTTTTTACAGTTTCTATAGATATATTAAAAAAAATTTTGATTTTTTTTGGGTGTTTGCATTTTTTTAAAAACGTGAGTTGCGACTTTAGATATAGTAAGGAACGAATCGTTGTTGGGTATGCGTATTTTAACTTTTTCACAGTCAAATGTAAACTTTGACGTTTCTTTCATTTTTTATTAAATATATAACTCATTTTATGTGTACAAATACTTAAATCACGCTTTTCATACATTTTTTTACCAATCGAACAAGAGTATTTCTCTTCGTAATGCGCAAACACATAGTTTCCGAACTTCGATCCATTATTTTTCAGCGACATTTTAAAGCAAAGAATATTTTTAATGCTGCAGACGGTAATTAAACTCTATTCCGAATTGATGCCATGTAGGCTCTTTTTTCACTTAAATTGAAATCATAGAGAAAGTCAAAATTGTTAGAAAAATGTGTGAACACCCTCTATATTTCAGGTCTAGAAATCCTGAAATGTAGCTCGTAAATGACGATAGTAGTTTTGTTTAACCAATTCAAAATGTATAGCGATCGCTGAAAGAAGTCGGATTGTTGAACCATGATTTACAGATTAAAAATGAGTACTATAAAAAAATGCAAGAGAATAACTTCGGCCTTTATCCTAATCTAGAGTATTACAGTTCTAAGAAAACAAACAAACAATAGAAAGGTGCCAACGTATATATGTAGATCCATTTTTATTTTAAAGCTTAAGAAAAGTAATAATGTATAAAAAATTAAATACTACGCATCTATTTTCATAAAAAATGCAAAACATAAATGATGGCTCACTGTGAAAACATCTGTTCTCTTTGCATATACATATTATTATTCATTCAAAATATTTCATATTCGATAAAAGCAGCTTTTTAAAAATTTTATAGAAGACCAACATTTATATCTTTAAAAAGATTTGGGAGAAAGTCAACACTGACAGAATTTCTAAACAACCACATTATTAAATTTTACTACTATATTATGAATATATTTCGCACCACCAGTGGCTGAGAGGTTCTGCTCTCGAAGCTGGTAGACGGGAGGTGCTGGGTTCGATCCCAATCGCGCCCGTCGGCCTAATCGTTCGGAGTTTTCGTGGTTTTCTTCGAACCTTGGTTCTCCAAGCGTTAATACGGGTTAGGTTCCCTTAGAAAGACCTCCACGGAAGGCACTTCCCCCCTTAGGGCCTATATCCCACGTGCAGATAATTGGCCGACATAAATACAACCAACCAACCAACTGAATATATTTCTCCAGACCATGGATTATCTTCTGCAGCGCCCAAAAGAATTTATATATTATAGTCAATGCAAGCCAGTTTGCTTCATGAATATATAAAAAAAATCATTTATAACGAGAAATCACAAAAAATTACTCAACAACGGCTAAATTTTTACTTAAATTCAGGGCGCTTGTTTGACGAAACAGGAGATTTATGAATTTCAGATAAATGCAACGAATTTCTGAAAATGATATCACAGAATAATTCTATTTTTTATAAGATTCGAGATCGGAATATTATATAAATAAACGGTAAGGTGCGAGTTTAACTCGCGCACAGAGGGTTCCGTAGAATAAATATGTTAATTAGTAACTGTATCATTACAGAAAAATCGTTGCTTTAAGAATAATCAGACCTGGCAAAAAAGCTATACAACGTAGGGTTGGATATAGCTGTATATACTAGAAAAATATAAATGGATAAACCATGAAAGCTCAGAGTAATATGAAGCCTAATTAATATCAAATATTGCTATTGTGTGTAACTCTTTTTTAAATCTTAACGAATCTGTTTATGATGAACTTAATTCGGTGCTCTCAATAATAGTAATGCATATTTAAACTTCATTTGGCATTTCATAAACCAAATTTAGCGTACTAATAATATTTTCTTTTTTACAGTGTACTTAAAACAAAACCCTTGCCCAAAGATTAAACTTAGCATTTTCCTAAGAGCGCTTCGAAAGGAGGTCGCAAAGTTGCAATGCCGCCTTGGTAAGTGCCGCTTTTTTCCAGACAGACGTTTAATAAACGTTTAAAGACACGAGTGGCGTATTGAGAGAGCCACTCAATGTAATTTATGTTAATTAATCAATGTAATAGTATTTATGTGATTAATTCTAATTAACTTAGTCTGTTTTTAATAATTTGACGTTTCTTGCTTTTATACCACTACTGGACATTGTACTATGCAAATATATCATTAAAAGATGTTATCTAAGATTTAAAAGCCCATGGTGCACAGAGTACGCCGCCCCTGTCTTTATGTATATCCTAACCGTCCGTGTCTTTAAGGGTTAATATCTCAGCTAACTACAGACAATTTTTTTCGAAAATCACTATCAGAAATCCTTTTATACTTCTGCGACGATAGGTACCTCCAGTTCTTCTCAACTCCTTTGCTGAACGCCCGTAAATCTAAATTAGTGTAATTAAAATATACATAATGCACAAATAATTGTACAAAAATTAATTTTAGGTGCATAAATATAATATAAAGATATTTAAAATACAAATTTAAAATACCTCAAAATACATCAGATAAACCAAAAACGTTTTCAACCGTTACAAGGCCGTCTTCAGTAGGATTTAAATGTTGTTATTATTTTCTTTGCGCTTATTCGAGAATTGTCCAGAAGAAAACATTGTAATTTAAATTTAAATGTTGTACATCAGATGAGATGCCAGATAAAGTTAGTCAAATTTTCAACAAAACGAGCTTTTATCTATTGTGCAGCAAATATCAAAATGAAAATCACGTGAATTGAAACATTTGAAAAGTAAAAGAAAAACATTGTCGATAGTAAAGTGGGCATTTTAAAAATATAATATTTGAAAATTACAGACTTTTACGAACTGTTTTATTAAATCACAAATATATACTTAAAATAATTGAACAAATAACTGTTATACAATAAAGTGATAAAATAAAAAATCATATTAAACTGCTGCCATAAAATTATAAAAATCTTTTAGCATTGCAGCACACATTTCATTTTTAGAATGAAGGCGTCGCCACATAAACTTTATGAGATACGACTCTAAATGATGACGAACTGTTCCCCGATGTCTTTTGTTGAGCCATTTTGCGATGCCCCATAATCTCTCAACATTTTGAGTATGAGATCCAGTATTAGGGTCGACAAAATTGTATTTGTGATTTACTGTGAAAAGATCATAACCAGTACTTCGCAGTTCATCTGTTTTATATCCTTTCCAGTAATCTGTATAAATAATACTTTCATCAGCTACATTGTTTTCTATTGCTGCCATTAAAGTTTCAGCTGTACAATCGGGAATAGGAGTAAGGAAACATCCCCGTGTTTTACTGCATAAACCACCTAACACCCATTGAGGAGGAACACGCCCTTCGTTGCTTTTTCTTCTGGTAAAAAGACTTTCATCTACTTCTATAATTTTATTACGTCCACCGATTTTTCTATTCGGTCGTGAACATAATGCACTTGCACAAACTTCTCTCAAATAACTATTCCAGTCCACTGTTGTGTTGTGGTTCATATCAAGCTGCAGCTTACAAAACTCAATCGATGTCAACTCTTGGCACCATAAATATATAAACTTCAAAGCATTAAGAAAAGTCATTCGCGATCCTTCAAACCATGTTTTTTGTTGTATTCCTACGCTTTCTTCGCATGATAGTAAGCTACATCTCCATTTCGGATTTCCAGAACTCATCCATAATTTCATTTCATGTTTTTTTGAACACAACCTTTTATTATGCAGAATTACAAATTCCTGAAACAGTTTTATCGCAACTTTCTCACGATCTGGTAATTGCCAAATGGTAAAATCCATCTCAGCATCAGCAGTAAAAGTAAATTATAACTTTATATAAAAAAGCATTTTTAATTCGATTAATAGCAGATTAAAAAGCTTTCCAAGGTTAAGGTTAAATAATAATCATTCACGTGATTCACGTTTCATAAATAACAAATCACAATGTTTCGCATAGTTTACAATAAAAATCCTTTTCACGATCAGGGTTGAAATAATTGGCGCATTAGCATACATTTTGGCATGCTGTCCGTATAACGGAAAAGTACCTAAATATGGATGCCGATTTAGTAATGTACCGGGAAGATCTATGCAGATTTTTATTGGTCCATTTCTAAATCGTTACTTTTTTTATATATAGAAGGATATAAATTATTTTGTTCTGTAGTTATCAATTATTTTTTTTTGTTATTTCCTTTTAAAAATAATAGAAAATTATTAAAAAAAACACGGTACTACTTAGTTATTCCGTCGACGAATTTTGCCAAATTATATAAATCGCCAAACTACTTGCCAAATTATACAAATTGACATAATTTTTATTTTAAATAACGAAAGAACAAATAAATTAGCATAACATTAATAAATATGCAAATAAAACGTCGAAATAAAAATCACTTGATGACGAAAACACATGTAACTTGCTTAAAGTCAAGTGAATGTGACATTTACGATCAACCATTATTGGCCTTTAATCTTATAGTTAGGCGATAGATTTTTGGTCGACGGGATAACTAAGTAGTACCAAAAATGCATATGTTGCTGGTATTCGAAAACTAGGTTTTCGCCAAATTTTCGTAAAAAAATTAAAAAATCAAGCCAAACCTGCTGTGCGTATATGGGGCATTCTCACAATCTTTTGACTTTCATGTCCCTGAATAATAATTTTTATTTTAATACACTTTTTTGTGTTTTTTTTATTTCATATACTGGGGAACATCCCATTGCATGATTGCACAACAATATTAACGAGATAAATAAGTTTTGAACGATGTTGGGGGTGCAAACACCTGGAAAACTCCTATACCGTTCCGTGTCCCTGATGCTGATTTTTAGGTAGATTTCTTAAGAAATACTACCTATTGCAGTCGTTACCATGGTGCGACTTTTGAAAAATTCCTTCATAACTTTTCATTATATGAACCCAGGAACCCAAAACCACCCCCACCTAAAAAGTTTATATATATATATATATATATATATATATGCATGTATGTATGTATGTACTAAATTTTGTCCGTACGATAAAAGTCGCAATTATGCACGGATTGTCCTCAAACTCGCCCACAAATTTGATATGGCTAATATCTCGGCGGGGATTGAAAATGGGCGAAATCGGCCCAAGAGGGTGGAAATGGGGAGGGTTCAAAATTTTGAATACTGTCTTAACATGATTCTGATAAAACCAGCTCTTACACAACAATGGCAGGAAAAAAATAAAAGTTTTTCATTATAGCAGTTGCCAACAATTAAAAAAAAAACAATAAAATTCTCACCATAACAATTACTTTTCTATTGCAAAATTTTCACGTGTAAAATTAAATAGTTTGACAAATTGAAAACAAATTGAATATTACGTCATAAGTTTTCTAGAGCAAGATTTCAGCATGGAAACTCAAAATAAAATAAATAGTTTGGCGAATTAAAAAAATATGTACATTGCGCCATATTGGAAATATAATGGACCTCAGCAGGTGAATATGTAACGTCATGCGAGTTTGAAGAAACGTATTAAAACATGATAAAAACCCGACTATGGAAATATTAACATATTTTAACAATTTAAGGTTCTCTGAATTTTTTGTAGCTATTTATTAAACCTATTCCATATACATGTGTGTGTGGGTATTCGTGTATATTATAATTTTCACAAAAAGTTTAGCTCCCTACAGCTCACTCTTTGTGAAGAAACTGGGTTTATCTCTAATCTTGATTTAAGTTTTGTTGGTGAATTTAGTACTTAACTTCGAAATCTACCTCCGCCTGTAGGCCCGAGCCGGCAGGGATTTTTAAGTTTGGAGTTGTCTGGATAAAATTGTTTCAATAAAAATAATTCAATGTAATTTTTTTCTGAAACTGGAACTATTTTTTATGTAAACTAGGGGGCTCGGCCCCCTACGAGCTACGCTCGCCAACCCCCGTCCAGACACCGCAGGCTCTAAATGCACGCTAATTTGATCGGCTTTAAAAATATTTCGAAAGATTGAATTATAATTTAAAAAACAGTGGCGATCTCCCTATAAACGAATTTCTATTCATTTCTCTTTGATTGGGGAATTTTAACGCCAAATCCGCTGCGGTACTACTTGATTATCCCGTCGACCAATTTCGCCAAATTATATAAATCGCCAAACCACTCGCCAAATTATACAAATTGACATAATTTTTATTTTAAATAACGAAAGAACAAATAAATTCGTACAACATTAATAAAAATACAAATAAAACTTCGAAATAAAAATAACTTGATGACGTAGACACGTGTAACAACATTTCAAAATCAGCTAATATAAAAGGAATTAAGTAAACAGAGTCTTTGTCTCCTGGTATTTTTTAACAAAGCGAAAAGAAAGTTCTTTTAAATGAGACATTTTAAATTAATTGTTTTTAATCTGACGTAATTTTTACCAAGCTATTCTTTCTCTTTTAAATTATCGCGTGAAAGTACTTTTGTTAGCAATGAAATATTATTTGCGCTTTCCTAAAAAAAATAGTTGAAAATATTTTCTCAAAATATTAAATAAATGTCTAGCGCAATTTCTAAATTTAAACTTTTTTGCAATATTATTTTGTGTTCATTTTATGTAATAACTATAATGTGACGTAAATATGACGTAATTTCTCCTAAGACTTCTAACGCATTTAATGAATTTATTATTTTACAATATCCTTTCTCTTTTAAAATTCACGTGTATACTTTTTATGACGTAATTTTTAATAAGTTCCTGCTTTTTATACATAATTATTTAATTCTAATTTGAAAGTTTTTTTCCTGTTCATAATAGTCACGTGTAAATAAATTTTTAATTTGAAGCAAACATTATTGCTTGCGCTTTTTATACAGTTGGCAACAGTTTAAATTAGTACAATTTTCTGAAAACTGTAAAAAATATCTCTAGAAATGCTGAAAATTTGAATTTAAAATAGAAATAAAACCTGAAAAAATGAGTCAAAATAAAAAAATTAATGCAATCTGCACTCCGGCAAATTCTAAAGCATAAAATGATCTAAAAATGATTACACTGCCATGTATAGTTTTTGCTGCTATAAAACTTTTTTAGTGGAACGATTTTGTCCAAGTTTAGCATTAAATATCTCTTAAAACAATTCTTCGATTTGAAAACTGTCTGCATCAGCGTGTTTATCAAACATTTCTGTATAAAACCACTGATTTTCATATTTTTGTATGCATTATTTTTCTCAATATTAACGAAGAAAGACCTCCGGTCACAAAAAATTCAAAACCGGTGGCGGCGGCGGCGGTGACAGCGGTAGTTACTTTTTTTTAGAATAGAGAGATATGCAGATAAAAATTAACCTGCACACATTTTTAGAGTTGTTATTATTTTTTAAACTCTGTCCCTGGGTTTTAGATTCCTTACCCTCCCTCTTTTAAAATTATACAGAAAATCATTTCAGATGCAGCCACAGAATTTTTTCAAATTTTTTCTCATGCAGAAGTATGCTAGAGAAATAATGTCTAAAATTCTTTGGCAGGAAATTTACTGCAAAATTTAAATCAGCATTTAAATATCAATTTCAAGCATCGTGGCTTTATTGGTAGTCTCACCGTCCCTAAGGTTTATTCCTGCACTTTTCTAGGTAAATAAATAAATAAAAAAATAATTTAATCCAATCTTAACAACTCTTTCTAAAAATCAATGAACATTATGGCTATCACTTGGTCTTAACGTGATTTTCCTAAAAATAGGTGGTAATTTTCCTTACCGTTCCATCCTTACCATCCCCCTTTTTACCATTTCGTCCCTTTTTTCCAATACCATCCTTTTTTTTTACCTTACCGTCCCTTCTTTAACACCCCTTTAAGACAATGTTATACAAAAATTCTCTATTAAAAGTACTACTTTGTTATTATTTCTTATTTGAATGTCCTGTGGGTACTATGCAAATTCATTATAAGTAAAAATTTTGAAGAAAATAAAAAGTTATAGTGGTAAAATGGTAAGGAAAATTAAACTCGCAAGTTTAACTTAAACCTCAGTTAAATAAAATTTTTTTCGCTGCTGACCATTTTTTCTTTATTTTGTATCATTAAGGCATTCGTCTATCAGATTAAAATGTTATTTTAGAAAGTTTAATTTTGGCAGATTTTTTTTCCCAAAAGTCAAAAGATTGTGAAAATGACCCATATGACATCTGGCAAAATATTAAATAATGCAACAAATCATGACATTTAATTTCAACTTCAAATCAATGTTTTAATTTGCAGATGGGTGACAAAATAATACGAACACCTATGAAATAAGAGAAAAGCTTTATTAATAGGGGGTTGGGCCACTTTTTGACTTAAGTACAGATTATATGCAGCGTAGGATGGATTCATTGAGGTCATGAACAACATTTAACGGAATATAAAGCCATTCTTCCTGGAGAGCAGTCTCTAATTTCAAAAGCACAGATAGTGATGGAAATCGAGCACGGAGTTTTGATTTCAAATATCCCCACAAATGTTCAATAATGTTCAAGTCAGGAGACTGAGAGGGCCAAGCCAAATGTCCTAGTTCCTCCTCATGCTCTTTAAACCATATTTGGAGGATTTTAGCAGTGTGGATAGGAGCATATTCGTCATGATAAAGTGGGCATTCTCCTGGAAATAAAATCTGGACAAAATGATGCACTTGATCTCCCAGAATATCAGTATAGTGAGAAGCTGTAACCTTACCAGCAGAGTAACAAGCAACCAAAGCCACGCCAAGATATCTCACCCATACCATAAGGGAAGCATCTCCATGCTTCACAAGCGGAAAGAGACAGCCAGGAGAAAATGCTTCTGCGGGCTTTTTTCACACATAAACGCGTCCAATTGCCTGAAATATGGTGAAGATTGATTCATCAGGCTAAATGACTTGTTGCCACTGTTGAGGAGTTCAATTTTTGTGTGTTTTACACCATTGGCATCGCTGAAAAGCATGATGTGATGTAACTAATGACTTACGAATTGAAACTCTTTTATAAATGTTAGAAGCATGAAGTTCCCTTTGGACAGTTCTTGCTGAAATTGCATTCTGGAGATTACTACGTATCTCTCAGGTTATCTGGGATAAAAATTGCCTGCGCTTTCGGACCGCTATGCGGGTCAACTCTCTTTTGCCCCTCTCAGAACGATTTCTTTTCCGTCCACTGTTGTACTTCGCAGACGACACTTTACCGCATTTCGTGTACGCTGTCATAACGGCTGACACAGTACTCCTTGCACGCCCCAAATAATTGGCTGTTCCCGTCACGGAGCAATCAGCTCACAGCATTCCAACAATCATTCTTTTAGGTAGCTTTCATTACAAAAAGCTACCTATTGCAGCCGTTCGGAGGAAAGCGATTTCAAAAAATTTTGGTATATTTTCATCGATCATGACCCCCAGACCCCGAAACCACCCTCCGTTCAAAATTGATATATATATATATATATATATATATATATATCTGACCTTTGTCATACTGTAACTCTCGTATTTATGAACCTATTTGGATGTAATTCGGTGTGTATATGGTACATACCAATGTCTCGACCGAGTTCGTTGGCCAGCTTCATCCGCCATTTTGTTTCAAAATGGCGGCCATTTAAAAATTTTCTAAAAATTTAAAATTTGAAATGTGGTACCAAAATTTTGAAAATGGAAAAATATTTTTTTCTTATGTATTTGACCTTTATACAAAGACTCCGGAGCAGTTTTTGTTTCGTCTATATCTTAAAAAATGGCTGAGTTATAGCATTTTGAATTTCTAGCATGGCTGACATTTTGAAACGTCCTGAATTTTGTCACGCGATAAAAGGCGTATTTATGAACCGATTTGGATGTAACTTCGTTTATACGTAGTACAAATCAATGTCTCGACCGAGTTCGTTGGCCAGCTTCATCTACCATCTTGTTTAAAAATGGCGGCCATTTAAATTTTTAAGAAAAATTTAAATTTGAAATGTGGTACCAAAAAACTTGAAAAAATATTTTTTTCTTATGAGTTTGACAAAGATAAAAAGATTCGAGAGCAGTTTTTGTTCCGTCTATATCTTAAAAAATGGCTGAGTTATAGCATTTTGAATTTCTTGCGTGGCTGACATTTTGAAACGTCCTGATTTTTGTCACGTGATAACAGGCGTATTTATGAACCGATTTGGATGTACCTTGGCGTGTACATAGTACATACAAATATTTCGACCGAGTTTGTTGGCCAGGTTCATCCGCCATCTAGTTTCAAAATGGCGGCCATTTAAAAAAATTTTAAATTTAAAATGAGATACCAAAAAATTAGAAAATGAAAAAGATTTTTTTGTATGTGTTTACCTTAATACAAAGATTTTGGAACAGGTTTTGTTACGTCTATATCTAAAAAAATGGCTGAGTTATAGCATTTTGAATTTCTATTGTGGCTGACTTTTTAAATCGACCTGATTTTTGTCACGCGATAACAGGCGTATTTATGAACCGATTTGGATATAACTTGGTCTGTCTCTGTACATAGTACATACCAATGTCTCATCTGAGTTCGTTGGCCAGCTTCATTAGCCATCTTGTTTCAAAAGGGTTGCCATTTAAAAAAAAATTAATTTAAGGTATTAAAAAATTGGAAAATGAAAAGCTGAGTAATTTCGCGAAATTCTCATTCATAATGATTTAGTATTGATAAAAATTAGTATTGAATCTCCTATATTCGGTTTCCACTAAATTGAGCTTCGTGTGTTTGAATAATATAAGTTGCCTTTTTTAAAATAAGGAATATGAAAGCTACCTCTTCCTCTCGGCACTGGCCGGAAGGACTTTTTTCGAACTCTGACAGGTCAGTCATTATTGAGTTTTCCAGAGCGTATGGTAAGCGCATGAAACACCTATGACTGATATTGAGCGACTGATACCTTACCTTTCATAACCATTAGGTGGCAGAATTGAGTGCAAAGTGATATGCGCGTTCTGCTTCTCTGAAATGGACCATGCCTTTTTCATGGCTGTTCGTATTATTTAGTCACCCATCTGTACCACTCGAAAAAAAAAATGCTAACTGGCGAGTTGAAAAAAAGCTATTGGCGAGATTTGCACCCGGCTAGCGTAAGAGTACCAAGAATTCTTTGTGACCCTGGCAACTTTTATGTAGTTTTATTCGAAAAGAAAAATTTTGATTTTTTAATTAAATGGAAAACTTTCGGCACAGATGTCATATACGGTCCCATATTGGCGCGATTTTTTTCTAACGCCAATGCCATATACGCAACGGGTACTTAACTGGCGCCATAGTACCGTTATTTTGCTTGATATGGTAAGCCGGATGTTGTTGCTTCTGCTGTTGATGCTTTCCCCAAATTGGCGTCGGAAAAAAAATCGCGCCAATATGACATCCGTGCCAAACTTTCATATGAAAGGCGAAGGGATCAGACCGTATTTGTTTATGGCAGTTGATGACTTGAACTATTATAATATAGAGGAAATGATGGCGATAGAATAATATTAGGCGACTGATCACCTGTGCCTGGCTAACATTAAAGTACCAAAATGGCACCAGGAATATAAAAAGAGAAGTGGTCCGCCCGGAACTGTTGATTTTAGTCACATGACTTAGGCTATTGTTATAGAGATTGTTTTAAAATAACGGGAGACAAAGATTCTGTATACTTAATTCATTTTATTTTAGTTTCTTTTCAAATGTTTAACTGATCCCCTTTAACCAAAAACGAAAACAACCATCGGATGTCTTAACAGCAACTGATTCGGCCTTGAATTTTTGCAATCAAAGGGAACTGAATGGAAACCCGTTTACAGGGAGATCTGCACAGCTTTTTTCAGTATAATTCAATCTTCGCTAATATTTTTAAAACCCTTCAGATTAGCGTGTTTTTAGATTCTGCGGTGTCTGGACGGGGGTTGGCGAGCGTAGCTTGCAGGGGGCAGAGCCCCCTAGCTTGTCTATAAAACTTGTTTCTTGAACATAAAATGTTTACTTGAGAATTGATCGAATCCAACAAACGTATATTCCAGTCTGGGAAAATTGATTAGTACACTATAAAAACTACAAAAACACCACCAAAAATAAATGACAGAAAAAGCAAGAACAAAAAAACATACTCCCAGCATAGATTATAAAACTCTTTCCAACACGCTCAGAATAATGCAAATCGATATTTGGAAAAATATCAGAATTTTTTTTTGTTCATCCGTGTATATGATCTTTAGATTGCTATTTATACTATATCGTATTCTAAAAGTTAGTTCAATTAAACGCATAGCACAGTTTAAAATTCCCATAAGCAATTTGTGCCAATAAACGGAAATGTACTCTCTATCCTTTGTGTATCTGTGTATATGACCTATAAAATTTATACACGCCAAGTAATATACAAGAAAATGGTTAAATTTTAAAACGCGTTACACAACTGAAAAGCACTGCCAGCCACTATTTTTCATAGGCAGTACTGTAGAAAAATACTTTTGAGTCTCTCTGTAAATGGATGATAATTCATACACACAAAAGATTCTACAGTAAGCGCTTGCAGTGTGCGCCTCAGTGATATATATATAATTTTCAATACGTTTAAAATAGTGTAAAATACACCGCAAACGACTTTTTGCCATAGGCTGTAATGTAACAAAATTTTCTTGATTGTCCGTGGAAAATGAACATACTGTTGTAAACCAGAATAGCAAACATCAATTTCTTGGTAATCGCACTTTATTTACGTGAGTTAGGGCACGGACAGCCAAACCGACAAACCCAATACTTAAACTATTTTCAACTTTACTATTATTTTAAACATAATCATACCGATTGGTAAAGTTATCATACGAATGGGTAAAGTTATCATTGAATATTTCCAACTGAGCGAAAAAATTCTCAAACCGGGAATCAAAAAGAGATCCTTGATTACATTACCAATGCTCTACCGTTTAAGCTACCTGTGATGACAACCTGCGAGCATAATTCGCTCAGATAACCTTATTGGTAATAACATCTGGTCTTCATGTAGACTGATCATGTAACCAAATCAGTCACATGATCTAGACTGTGGACTCAACAGAATAAACCGCAGGTAAAGGAACTCCATATAAACGAAGAGTTCGTAGATATACTATTATTTTTAACAAATACTGATTGGTAAAGTTATCATAAGAATTGAATATTTCCAACTGAGCAAAAAAAATGCCCAAGCCGGGAATCAAACCCAGATCCTTGGCTTACATTGCCAATGCTCTACAGTTTAAGCTACCTGGACATCCCAAGTAGATTAAACGGTCTCTTTGGGTTTTGCGCACTGATACAGCTTTTTTCATACATTTCAAATGATACTACCCATCAGCAGTAACCAAATCAGTCACATGATCTAGACCGTGGATTATGGTGCGCCTCCACTGATCATCACGATTTTCAGCAAGTTGTTTAACTTTTTCAAAAACTGTCAATGAACGAGCTGTGTACATTATATTTCGTTTTGTTATTGCTTTATGAATTTCTTTTGCTTTAAAGTATGGTATTATATCTTATCCACACAAAAAAGCAATGACTTTGAAACGAAAACTGGTGCACTTCGGTTCGTTTTCAACCCCTTCAGAAACCCTCTTCAAGTGCGCAGCTATGAGCTGTTGTTGAACTTGTGCACTGTTTACGGCCTTTTTCATGGAACCTTAGAGACTCCTTTCTCATTAAAAAATTCTTTTTCCCATCTTTTCGTTTTTCAATTCCTACTATTAGTTCACACTCTCCCTATATTTATTTATTTATTTATATATATATCTTGTTCAAATTTTCAATCGTTAATAAAATACTTTTTATTCATCCTATCAAGTTGAAATAATTTTTTTAAAACTTGTACTGGATGACAATTGATGTTAATACAGGTTTTTCAAATATTAATTCATTAATTAAATTTTAATTAATTAATTTTAGTTTTATAGAGGAGACAAAATGGCGGCCATTGGTTATTGAAGCATTTAATGCATCTTTATATCTATAAGGGGGGTTACCATAGGGGGACCCTGTTCTGTCGCTAATTACCGCCAAGTTTGTCGCCAACTTTGCGATATATCGCCAAATTTGGCAGCTAAAATGAGTCGCCAAAAGTGACGCCAACTTGGCGATATCTCTAATATTTCGTGAAATTCCCATAGACTTCCATTGTAAACCTACTTGCTTATAGAAAATCAACAAATTGAGATATTTTAATGCAACAAAAACTAATATTAGCTTAAGGGATTATATTAAATTTTTCTTTGATGACCTAAGTAGGAATTGACTTTAAAAACAAAATTTTTATATTACTTGTTTACTTGCTAATTTGAAGGACTCTGCCCCTTTTGGTTACAATTTTGTTACTTTAGTTCTATCCTCTAACTCCGTGTCATAGATAAAACACTTCTCTGCCATTACTTCTCGTCTCACAGAACTTTGTAATATCATGCGTGGTGCAATGGGAGTATTTCAAAGACACCCTCTCACTCGTTTTGCATTCACAAAAGCATTACATTAAGCATTTTCGGTCTTCGATAATGGAATTTGAATATATCACTCAAATTCTTTTTACTCGTATTGTAAAAACTATTCAACTTAGAAAAAAAACATTGTATATGAAAAATGCAGGGAACTATCTCTTGTTTAATTTGGTGAAATATTTTTTTCAAAAAAGTGTAACCCTCTACAGAAATACAACAGAAAACCCGAAAAATCCCCGATTTTTTCATGGTTTTCCGTTAGTAACTTTTTAAGCAAACCAGATACGAGGTGGCAAAGTTGAAAATCGTGTTCAGCACCCCTAAAAACATAAAGGAAGAAAGAGAAAAGAACTTCTCCAAAGCTTTTTTGACAGATCCTTTTTGGTCTAATTTTACTGGACTATTTGAAAAACCAAAGTTATATGGTAAGAAGGCTATATGAAAGCGAAGTATACACAAACAAATGAGTACGCTTGCGTTTCAAAAATAAGCCTTAAATACTGGAAGTCTACGATATTATATCTCGAGAAAATACTAAAACTGAATAAAATTTGCTTATTTTTAAATGCCAATTTTTAAGAATATACACCCTTATGTAACTTATATAACCCTTATATAACCCTAATATAACTTAACAGAAAATACATAGCTTTCATTTCATAGTTAATAATGGTACATTTATTTAGATTTTTTAAAAAGATAAATATTTGACATTTTAAGCAGATCTTGAAGTAAAAAAGCATTCAGAAAATCCCATGCAAGTATCTAACTGAAATTTATTGCAAATTTCCATATAAATTTCTTCAGAATTCAAATTACACACATCTACGTCAAATGTGAAGCACCCACATATATTTTGCGCTGGTGAGTGTGTTTCATGAATATATAAGGCAAATATTTTATGTCGAGAAATCGTAAAAAGCAGCTCATAAATAGTTTGACATTTCTGCTTAAGCCCTAGGTGATCATTGGAAGAAACAGGATTGCAGAACTGAGATTTATAAATTCAAGACGAAAGCAATACATTTTTGGAAAAGGATCTAATAGAATAAATTTCTCCTTTAAAATATTCAGGATTAAAATATTTATGAAAAACAATAGTAAGCTGAAAAATACATATGTGTATAAATATTTTATTAAGAAAAGAGAAAAATGTATGAATGATGAAACTGATACGGTAATTGTTCGCTTATTTTTCTTTATTTTTTGTTATTACGAGGATTTTTATTAAAAGTGTTACCTCGCTCTTTTTTTCAATTCCTACTATTAGTTCACATTCTCCCTATATTTATTATTTATTTATTTATTCAATTCCTACTATTAGTTCACATTCTCCCTATATTTATTTATATACTAGGGGGCTCTGCCCCCTGCAAGCTACGCTCGCCAACCCCCGTTCAGACACCGCAGAATCTAAAAACACGCTAATCTGATCGGTTTAAAAAATATTATAGAAGATGGAATTGTATTGAAAAAAGCTGTGCAGATCTCCTTGTAAACGGGTTTCCATTTAATTTCCTCTGATTTCAAAAATTTAAGGCCGAATCAGTTGCTGTTAAGACATCCAATGGTTGTTTTCGTGTTTGATTAAAGAGGAGCAGTTAAACATTTGAAAAGAAGCTAAAATAAAATGAATTAAGCGTACAGAGTCTTTGTCTCCCGGTATTTTAAAACAATTTCTATAACAATAGCCTAAGTCATCTATCATCAACAGTTCCGGGCGAACCACTTCGCTTTTTATATTCCTGGTGCCATTTTGGTACTTTAATGTTAGCCAGGTACAGGTGATAAGTCGCCAAATATTATTCTATCGCCATCATTTCATCTATATCATAATAGTCCAAGTCATGTAACTGCCATAAATAAATACACTCTGATCCCTTCGCTTTTCATATGAAAGTTTGGCCCAGATATCATATACGGCCCCATATTGGCGGGATTTTATTCCGACGCTAATTTTGGGAAAACATCAACAGTATAAACAACAACACCCGGCTTACCAAATCAAGCAAAATAACAATACTATGGCGCCAGTTAAGTACCCGTTGCGTATATGACATCGGTGTCAGAAAAAAATCGCTCCAATATGGGTTCGTATATGACATCTGCGCCGAAAGGTTTTTCTTTTGATTAAAAAATCAAATTTCTTTTTCGAATAAAACTACATAAAATTTTCAATGGTCGCAAAGAATTCTTGGTACTGTTACGCTAGCCGGGTGCAAATCTCGCCAATAGCTATTTTTCAACTCGCAAGTTAGCATTTTTTTTTTCGAGTGGTAAATTAAAACATTGCTTTGAAGAAATTAAATGTCATCGTTTGTTACATCATTTAATATTTGGCCTACGCACCGGGTTTGGCGTGATTTTTTTAACGAAAATTTAGTGAAAACCTCGTTTTCAAATACCAGTTACATATGTATTTTTGGTACTACTTAGTTATCCCGTCAACCAAAAATCTATCACCAAACTATAAGATTAAATGCCGGTAATGGTTGATCGTAAATGTCACATTCACTTGACTTTAAGCAAGTTACACGTCTTTACGTCATCAAGTGATTTTTATTTCGACGTTTTATTTGTATATTTATTAATGTTATACTATTTTCTTTGTTCTTTCGTTATTTAAAATAAAAATTATGTCAATTTGTATAATTTGGCGAGTGGTTTGGCAATTTATATAATTTGGCAAAATGGGTCGACGGAATAACTAAGTAGTACCGTATTTCTTATTATCTATTATTTTTAAAGGAAAATAACAAAAAAAAATAATTAACTATAGAACAAAACCATTTATGTAATTAAAAAAAAGAAAATAAAGTAAATAAACATTTATTATTAAATAAACAACAGTAGCCGGTTTACCATGTCAACCAAAATAATGCTATTTTCGCGCCAATTAGGTACCCCGGTGCGTATATGATATCTGTGCCTAATATTTTCTTTTCATTTCTTTAAAAAAAAAATAAAGAAATGAAAGCCATTTATTTTAAATGTTTCAGTTTGTATTAAATAAAATGATAATGAAATACAAATTGAATTATGAAGAAAAGTAACATTATACATTTTTTAGCATACATTTAAGGGAGGCCAAACTTCTCGCCAAATTAGTTTAAAATAGCAACCTTTTCTAAAATCTGAAAAAAAATATCCGTTATGATTAAAATTTGAGTTGCCATCATTAGAGAAAAGTATATAAAATTAGAAAAAATTAATATTTCGAAAACTAATTCGAATTTGAAAATTCTAATACCAGTTTTGAGATCTGCAGATAAATACGGATTTTTGGTGTTAATTTCATCGCAAAGCATTCCGTATTTTAGGAGAAATCACCGTGAAACATAATCAATTGTTTAATCAGTCGTTTCATAGAATCGTTACATAAATTCGTTTCATAATATTCGTTTCATTAGGATTTTATATATATAGGGTAGATATATTTATTTATATATTATACAGGGTGTCCCTAAACTCATGGCACATATGCTAGGGGTGATAGAATACATCAAGACGAGTTATAGTAAATAGGAAACCAAGGGTACCAAACTTATTCCAAAGGAGACAGGCGCCATCAAAGTTTAGGGTCCCAAATTGCAAATAATGATAAAAAAGGGAAAAATGTGTCTATTTACTTGCGGTTTTTGCTAAAATCATTCTTTAAATTAGTATTTTCTTAAAAAAAAGTTTTAAAGAGAAAGTTATAAAAATGCCGGTAGAGGGCGCTCTAGACTTTGGAGTACCGAATAACTACTTTTTACCGTTTTTTTTTTTAACACTGTTAAATGTTTTCTAAAGTTTAGACCATAACTTAAATTTTGTGTGCACAAGTGAAATCATCGGGAGTGGTTAAGTGGAGCGAATTTAACTGTGTTCAGGGTGTTGATTTTTGAACGATCGTATGTAATGAGAGTAGTATATGGGGCCTACTCTGGAACACTTTTCATACTCCACTAAATAGAAATATTTAACGATTTTTGTAAGATTTTGCTCAAAAAAATTGCCTGTTAAAATATCGAGGATGTAACGATTTTATTACGATTTATCGAGCAAATAATGATAAAAAATTGTATGATTTGCATTGGTTGGATATTTTTATTTTTTCTACAAAATTATGTAAAGAAGAAGTTTTAAGAAAGGGTTATAAAGAATCAAATAAACGGGATAATAACGTAATCAATTTAGATTAAATAATGATCATTTTTAAATGCTAATATTTAATTATTATTGTGATGAAAAATTTTGACAGACGTCCTTTCTTAATAGTCTATCAATTGCTAATAAACAACCTTCCTCTAGGATAATCTTGATAGGAAAAGCAAAGAGCAGCGTTATATAATAAGTTATCGGCATTATAACCAATCCTAAAATCTTTAGTTGCATTAAAAGCTATAGAATAGTATAAGTTATTATCTCCGGGAATATAAATATGAAAATATTCTTTTGTTTCTGGTATTATATTCCAATTGTCATCACATTTACTTTCTATCCAAAAATAAACACCAGGTTGAGAAAATTTAGAGGCTTGATCCATTTTATATATTTTAGCGGTGAAAGTTAATTTTATTGTATCATTGAAACTATGAAATATAGTATAATTATTAGAGTTATCGATGCTATGATTTGTAATAACGGGGTCAAATTTAAAATAATGAAAGGTAGGCGAAAGACAATTAAAGAGTAAAGTACTTATGACAAAATATTGTAACATTTATTTCTAAATAAATTTTCGATAGATTAAATAAAATCCATTCGAACAAAGTTTAGACAGATGAAATAAATAAGAAATATCAATTGCATTATATTGAAGTCTGAAATAAAAGTTAAATGATTTTTATGATATGTTTTAAATTTTGAATAGATCTCTCTTTTTTATTAGCAATAATAAATACTATTCTGGATATTTTGATAGTTCGATAAAATTAAAAAAAATAGTTTGTGTGGAAATGAACCCATCTTTGCCAGAAAAGAAATTTGTACTTAAAAACAGATATATTTTTGATTTCCGTAAATATTATTCTGGTAGTTTGATAGTTCGATAAAAGGTCCATTCGATTATTGTAAGATTTAAAACAAATTGTAGGATTAAGCTTTTTCTAATTCATAATCATAAAAGCCGTCATTATTTTTTCCTTTAAAATGAAAGATATAACCACGTTCATTCAGTTTTGTTATTGCTGCTTCAGAAATTTTTCCATGACTCTTTTTAAGAAAATAATCCTTTTCTACATCATTAACTTCTAATCTTGCAATAGTGGTATTTCCAAATTTTGTTTGAATTTTCTTCAACGAAATCAGTTTGTATTTCCCTGTCTCTAAATCTTTTAGCTTATGAGTTACAGGGAACGATCTGAGACTGTTGAATTCTTCCATTTATTAAGAAACAATTTTTGAAAGAAAATTTTTATAGTACAGACATCTGTACATAGAACAACCCTGTCCTAGGATTCGAACGCATCTCGGTACTTCTAATATTTTTATAGGAATTCCCCATTCTTCAAAGGTACTTTTCGGAAAAACTCCTCCTTTAAAAGCAAATGTCCCTCCGTATATCTGATGCAATTGTAAGAGATAATCTTTTACATTGTCGCTACTAATCCATAAGCCCGTATTATCTGAATATCGTTTAAATCTTAAACCATGGATATCGTTAGTACATCTACGAACTATTCCATGGTCTTGATCACCTAATTCATAGTTAGGTGTAAATACAGAAATCGTTTCACCTATTCCTTCTTTTAAATGAACCCAGCTTATTTCTCTCGCTATAGATTTGAACGGAAGTATAAAACCTTGAACATTTATGATAAGAGTGACATCGTCCATTTATTAGAAAAGATTTTTTATAAATTAAAAATCTGGCTTAAAATCCAAAAGGTACAGTATCAAAGTTATCTAAAATTCTTCTTTTATCATATCCAAACATATATCTTTTATTCATTTTATTCACTTTAATATTTTTATCTTTTTGTATCTGAAATTGATTTATTTCTACATCTATATGCTCAATTTCCCCAGTTATTGTTTTCATTCTCTCGTCAAAATTGAGCTTAGTTTCGCTCTCATAGCTCATTTTAAATCCTTTTACTTTTCCTTTTACAGAACCATCGTTCAGAATATAACCATAATCTTTACTAGCTCCAGATATCCACGATTTCATATATTTATCTTCTCCTAATTCATCGGTCCATTCGCCTAACATACAGCCTGTTTTTACTTTATTAGAGCCATCATCGATATAAACAATACTATCTGTATCGTAATACATTACTTTATCTCCTAATTTATCAAGCATTTCATATAATCTTATTCTAGCCGAACTGGTTGTAAAAGCCGCTATATAATTATTCGTATTAAAGTTATTCTTGACATATTCATCTTTCATCTTATAATCCATTTGCACACACTCATCATTTAAAAATATCATATTCAAGTCTTTAATGCGGTCGTTCAGTATAATTCTATAAAAGTCTGCCAATTCTGTAACATTCTCTGTATGTTTCATATTTTTTCTCTGTCCGAACTTTCCCCATAAAGAGTTTAAACAAATTTTGGATATAAATCTCATTCCTGGGTTTTCTTTGATTTCTCCTAACCTTATACCCAATTTCTTTTCTACGCACCTTTTATATTCTTTTTCAGTTTTGAAATTTTCAGGCCATTTATCATCTGTTTCTAATTTGATTTTCAAAAACATTTTAACATAATCCTTAAATAATGTATTAGATTTTTTTTCAAAATGCCAAACTTCATAGATATTTAAAATCTTATAACCTTTTTCAATAGCCAGTTCAACTTCGGTAGTTGTCCACGTACCAGTAAAACTTCTCTCCTCATCCGTATGATTACATTCATTATTCCGCATATCATAACATTTTTTACATTGTTTCTTTTCGCATTTTATAGGTTTTGAACATAATTTACACAAACTAAATATTAATTTTTCTCCTTTATAAGGTAAAACAGGATGATAGAGTTTTCTAGGTGGAAGTACTTTACATTGTATCAAACCATACCAATTCTTATCATATTTTTCCGGATTATAAATTTTTACCGGATGACCAACAGGATAGTAATCAAAGTAATTCACTGTTGGATAAAGTGAACAAACATCGATATATCTACCCTTTTCATTTTCTTTCATTTCGTATATTAATTTCGTAGGTTCACACCTACCTCCGGTGAATGCGTTTCCAGGATTTAAAGGTTCTATAAAATCTCTTTTCCATTCATTTTTCATATATTTTTTAATTTCTTTGTGATTATCAAAATCACATTCCCATATTTCAATCAATTCAAATCCTTTATCTTTTATTTTTTTATTTATTTTTTGAGTTCTTTCATACAAATCTTTCATACATATCTGATTTTGAAGATTGACGGTGGATTCTGTAAAACAGCGAGGACAACCGTGCCAATGACATCCTTGAAACTGATAAACGGTATTATTATAAAAACCATCTACTTTATAAGTTTTATCCCCTAATTTCAATTTTTTCTCACCACCATTTAAAGCATGCTGTATTTTGATATTGTGTTTTTCAGACAGATAGTCTAGCCAAATGATCGATTTCTTACTGAATTGATCCTTTGGAATACACTCCTCATCAATCGCTATTGTATTCACTGGAATAAATTTATCTCTGTATATAGCCATGCAAACGCCAGCTAAAGTGACATATTTAAAAGGATCAATATTAGCAATGTTTAGAAATAATCTTCGCAATTCTAAACATCCTTTTCTTAAAATATCAACATCAGACCTACAATATTTTATAATTTCTTTTTGAAAATCAAATGTTTCGTTTTTTACCGATTTATACCATTTATCAAAAGTTTTTCTTTGATCTAAAGTCATAGTATCATAACCATAATAGTATTTTTCAGGATATTTTCCTACATAATTTTGATTTTTCTTAGTGTTAAACAAATGAGGAAAATAACCTTTCGCCAATTCCGTTAGTCCAAACGTTTTAGGAAATTTTCTTAGCGGAATCAGTGTAAAATTTATAGAATCGATAAACCTTATATTATATACGGTTGCTTGCATATATATGAGTTTATTTCCTTGATATATTGTAAACACTTTAATTTTATTTTTAAAGCAGTATTTAGCTAGAAATTGAAAATCGAATCCTTTTCCATAATGCGCTAATACTGTATAACCGCAATGTTTCTCTTGGAATAACCATTCACAATATTCATTTTCATTTTTAAATATTTTTTCTTTTCCGTTAAAATCATGATTTATAACTAGATTGACTTGGTGATTTCCTGTCTCTTGGTTCGTCTCAACGTCAAAAAACATATATTTTTCTGTAAATTCTGACGTTTCACATTTCTCACACCATTTCTTTCTGTCTTTTATATTTTTAGGACAGATATTTTTACAAGTCCCTCCCTTAGATTCTTTCCTACGTATATAACATTTATGATCTTCCAAAACCCATCCTCTGCAGTTTTTACATAGTCTTTCTCCACATTTATGATCTTTCGGTTTTCTTTGTCTTCTATTGATATTTCTCTTACAGTTTAAACATTTCCACAGTGTTTCACAGACTGCTTCATTTTTATGATTTTCGAAGCAGTTTTTTCCTTTAAAAGATCTAAAACAATCATTGCACTGAATATCATCTCCTTCGCAATTACTCTCTTTCCTAAAACATCTATTACATTTTAAAGAACATTTATGTTGATCACTTCTTTTATAACTGACTTTACAATAATCACAATAATTTTTTTTTCCTAAAAATCCTGTAACCGTTGTAATGACATCAAAATGATTTCTATTTTTTAAAATGTAAACACAATTAGATTTATAGGTACCACTGTATATTTTTTCGTTAAAATTTTCTCTGCAAAATATAGTTATTTGAATATCTAAAAAAATTTCGAATTGTTTAATATGCTCTAAATTACACATTTCTAACGGAATATCACACATTTCATGCAATTTTATCGCTAAACTTTTTTGTAATTTTCTACCCATTTTTATGTATTTAACATCTAAATCTGTAAGTTTTTCTAGATTTAATTTTTCGCATAAAATTTTACGATTTTGAATAGCCAGGGCTGTAACGATGGATCTAGCCAAACAGATATTATCGTCATTTTTAATTTGAAGAATACTTTTTTTATTGACAACATCGTTATCGTTCAGTAATTTCAAATGTTTACCACCTTTAGGCAAATCAACGACTGTAAAAATAAATTCACAGTCTTTAATATCCAACTCTTTGTATTCAATTTTATGCGTTAAAACATCTAAATAGGTCTCATAGGCTTCTTTCGTTGACATCATTTTAGGGTGGAAGGGTTGTGTTAAATAGGGATTGAATACAATTATATCTACCTTTCCTTCAATTTTTCCAATTGCTCTCCTGAATAAATCTTTTAAGATACTATAATACTGGCCCGGTGTGAGTTTGTTTATTTGTCTTATTTTATAAACATATCTATAAGTATTAAATTTTTTAATAATTTTTTTTTCTTTCTCAACAATTTCGTAATCGGGTCTAAACAGATTTTCCAAATTTGTTTGCAATTTGACTTTCTTTTCTGTCTTTTTGATCAATTTTTCATCTTTATATTTCAAGCCGTAATAATCAAAGAGTTTTTTAAGTTTTGGACGGTTTTTCGGTTCATTTATAAATTGTTTCAATTTTTCATTCAAATCAAGAAATAATTTTTTAAGGTTTACCACTGTTTTTATCTTTTTTTCTTCGTTATTTTTTGGATCAAATTCTTCTGTGTTATTGTTAAATTTTAAATCGAAAGAATCGAATATTTTTTTCAATTTATTTCTTTTTTTAGGATTTTCGATAAATTTTGTCTGTATTTTATTTAAATAATCTGTGACATCTAATTTTAATAAATCTACTAAAACATATTTGTATTCCCCAGTTTCTTTTATATATCTTATTATCAATCTGATTAAATCATCTTTTTTACAATGTTGGGGTTGGTTTATATTTAAAAGTTTTACGACCTGCCTTAATTTTGAAATATGTATTTTTGAAACAGATATCAATCTTAGAGTTTCCTCCATTTATATACAAACATTTTTATAAATACTTTTTGCGACACATTTTTAAAAGCGACCACTATCTATAAATGCTCGTTAAATTAGACCACTTTCGGTGGCAGGTAATTTTACATTAAGCGATTTAAAATGAATGTCTTTAAAAGTATGAATTAAATTAAATTGAAGAATTTCTGAAAACAACTATTAAAAAATATATTTCAAAAAGAAGATCGTTTACTCAAAAGGACTAATTGCTGTCCATTGAAAGAAATCTGAATTTTTTCCTACAGGTTCGCCATTCAATTTTAAACATTCAAATCGAAATCCGTTTTTATCTATTTCTGTTATTCTAACAAAAAATGGTTCGCTGTATTTACATACAGGCGTTATATGAACATTGGGATGAACATTAAAGGTATGATTCCAATCTACATTTATTCTTTCAGTTGTACAATTACCTGTCAAAATCTTTGTACTTTTTGAATTACCCATTTATTTAGCCTAAAAATCACTGTCATAATCAGGCACTTCTATTTTACCTTTAAATTCTAAATAAAATTTTTCTGACATTTGAATATAAAATACCAATCCACTCTGTCTTGGAATTTTTCTATATTTTCAAACTATCGAGTTTTTTTTAACTCCAATTGAATAATTTCTGAAAATGCAACATCCAATATAATACTTTCAACTAAAAAATACGTTCAATTAAAAACACAACTTTGAATATAATATTTTCAACTAAAATTTGCGTTCAATTAAAAACACAACATTGAATATAATATTTTCAACTAACAGCAACATTCAATATAATACTTTCAACTAAAAAAATACGTTCAATTTAAAACACAACATTGAATAAGCAAGTTCAATATAAAACGCAACATTCAATATAATATTTTCAACTAAAAAAATGCATTCAATTTAAAACACAACATCATAAATTTATTTTGACGTTCGTTTGATATGATAATTGCTTTTTAAATGTCTCTTTTTATGAGCTAAAGTGTATTTTTTACCACATTCGCAATCAATTTTTTTATTTTTCATAGCTAAATGACAACTTTTGCAATTAGCGTAATGTTCTGTTTTGCCGTAACGAAATCGAGTATAATATTCGTCTAAAGGTTTAGTCATCTGACAATGCTTGCAAATTTTAGACAGCTCCATTTATAAAGAAACATTTTTTAGAAAGCTATTCCAAATGTCTTCGTTTTTCTTATTAAATTTTACTTTCAAATTATTATCAATATTATAATAATCTAATATTTTCTTTATGAAATATAGGTAATTTATCGACTTTTTATAATACACTAAATCTAAAAATTGAATAAACATTTCTTCAGCTTTATATGGAATATTTAACTTCAATTTCCATTTCAATGCGTTAAAGCGACTTATCCGGGATTTGCGTCTTTCGCTTAAAAAAACATCTATATTTTTATATGTAAAATATTCACCGTCCGAATCGTACATTATTTCACTTTTTTTCATCTGGTCATAAATTTTGAGATATTTTTCGGGTATTTGACATCTGTTTTCTTTGTCAAAAGAATCCATTAAGTTAGAATCAGAATCATCTCTTAAAACGTCTTTAAAAAAGTCACAATTCATTTATTTAAACTTATTTTAATGTAATGCATTTAAAACCAAAAGTCCCGCCTAGACGGGAGTTTTGACATTATAGCTTGTTTATATTTTAATATTTGAAAAAGTCCCGTCTAGACGGGAGTTTTGACATTATAGCTTGTTTATATTTTAATATTTGAAAAAGTCCCGTCTAGGCGGGAGTTTTGATGAGTTATTTTAATAACATAATGATATTTGAAAAAGTCCCGTCTAGACGGGAGTTTTGACATTATAGCTTGTTTATATTTTAATATTTGAAAAAGTCCCGTCTAGGCGGGAGTTTTGATGAGTAATTTTAATAACATAATGATATTTGAAAAAGTCCCGTCTAGACGGGAGTTTTGACATTATAGCTTGTTTATATTTTAATATTTGAAAAAGTCCCGTCTAGACGGGAGTTTTGACATTATAGCTTGTTTATATTTTAATATTTGAAAAAGTCCCGTCTAGGCGGGAGGTTTGATATTATAACGGAAAAATTAAATTGACTTGATATCTTTTTCGTCAACCCAAGAGTTAAATTCGTCGGAATAATTTAACCATTTAACTAGACATTTCTTTCCTTTCTTTTTTATTATTTTTTCAATCTTATACATTTTATCTTTTTTATTATATTTAACTAATTCCGGTTCATAATAAGTTCCTTTTATTTCGTTGCCATTCAAATCCGTTATCCTATAAGTAATAGGGTCAGTGTTTAATATTTCTGAAATGATGAAAATTTCTTCCGTAAAAGTAGGTTGGTATCCGCGGGTAAAAGCAGTCTGGTATTTCGAAATTCTTATTCTATCGCCAACCTTGAATTTCGGTTTTCTTATTATTTTTTCTTCGTATAAATTTTTATAAACTTCAGATTCGTTTTCTGCTCGACTCGCTTCGCTAGGTGTCATTTTGATAGACCTATGCTTGGAATTATTATAATTTTTAACTAATTCGTCCAATACATCTATATATCTTTTAGTATTGTTGGCTGCTAGATAGGTTCTAATTTTTTTATTAATTGTCCTGTTAAATCGTTCGACTACAGAACATTTTATTTCAACATTTTCTGTAGTAAACCACTGAATATTATTATCTTTAAATAATTTTAAAGTCCATTTATTTACAAATTCGGTTCCTTTATCACTTTGTAATCTTTCAGGAATTCTTTCTTTAAATATCTTTTTAAATGCTTCAGTTACTTCTTGTCCTGTTTTTCTTTTTATCGGAATAGCCCAAGCATATTTACTAAAGATATCTATTACTGTCAATAAGTAATTAGTTCCGTTATTATATTTACTAAAAGGTTTGATAAACAATAAATCTGCTTGCCATTGATCATCGATATGACTGACATAAATGCGTCTTCGTTTAAATTTACGAATTAAAGGCTTATGTCTGGTATAAACATCTTGGCTGTGTAAAAAATCGGTAATTTGCTTTTGACTGAAACCTGTTTTCCGTTTTAATTCATTGATCCCACAATAACCACTTTCAGGATGATAATATATTTTTTCTAAGATACTTTTAGGATCTTTCATCCCTAAGATACTTTTAGGATCTTTCATCCCTAAGATACTTTTAGGATCTTTCATCCCTAAGGTTTTCCTAAAAAAACACTCTTTTTAGAACCACAATCTAGACAAATACCTTTCATCATTGGCCTGTTATTTTTAGAAATTGCATTTTTAATATCTTTAGTTTCTGTGTGGTTTTTACATTTTAAACAATAGATCTTTGTATTTATAGATCCCATACCAAAAGATTTTTTAGCTTTAATAATCGGTTTTATAATTCCTCTTTCAATTCTTTCTCTCATCGTTGGATTTTGAATATTATCTAATTCATCAATCATATTCTTATCGCATACTTCATTTCTACTTTTCGTATCTTTATTTTCTAAATAACATTTGTCATGCTTATATGCAATTTCATCCACTCTGTTAACAGGTTTAGACGAATTTTTATACGTTAAATCAGGATTTAATCGCGTTTTCCCCCATAACAATTGTGTACCTGGGCCTGTGAAGTTATGATTAGGTAAATGCATTTCGAAAGGTAAATTACTAATGATTTTATTCAGAATACCCGATCCAGTTTGTCCGCATTTTAAACATCCGCCTTTAAAATTACCCTTTTTAGTTAAAGACGTAACACCAAATTTTTTACTTTTACAACTCATTTATTAGACAGCAAAAAGCTGACGCTTTCTAAGAAGAATATTTATATCCATTCAACTGTACTTTTTTCACATACTTTTCGATTGGGAAGTATACTAAATTATTTATAAAATCTTGTTCTCTAACATACACTTCTTCTTCTGAAATTTTTTTAGCTTTCAATAAATTTAACTGTTGTTTATAGAAAGTATAACATTGCTTGTATTCTTCTTTTCGTTCCAAAATATTTAAAGATTTCTCAATGACTTCTACAATTCCTGCACTCAAACTCAAAGCAGCCAGTGGTATTAATACAAAAGCTGATAATCCGGAAGCACTTAGCATAAATTTGCTAACAGATAAGGAAATACTTATCTTTTGATACAAATTGTAACTTTTCCTATAAACATATAATCTCTTTTCTAAATATTCTTCCATTTATATAGGTTCAAAATTTTTTCTGTATCTCATTTCGGAATTTACTAAATCTAGCATAAAGAAATTACCCATACAAGATTTATATTTTTCAAGAAATTCTTTTTTTGTTAGATTTCCGTCTATTTCTCTTATTATCTGATTGATTTCCCTAGGCTGTAGTTTAAAAAATATGAAGTAATTACAATTTTTTCTAATATTTATAGGAGTTGAGTAATAAGACTGCGTTAAATAAATAATGGATGCATTTTTCTTTCGACCTCTTATAAACAAATCCTCTATAACTTTCTGGTCTTTTTCTGTAACACAATCGTCGAAAACAACGACATTTTTTTCTGAGGAATCTAAATCGTCGACAGTAATAAATTCACTCAAATCTGAAGAAAATAATACATTCTTTTTATATTTATCATACAATTTTAATAATTGCTTTCTTTTATTTTTACTTATTTTTTTACATTTTATGATATCGTCTATTTCAACACCTTCAAACTGTGTATAATTTTCTTGTAATTTAGAATACTTTGGCTCGGAAATATCTTTTGCGCATAAATATAAAGTGTCGAAATCTAATCTTAAATTACTAGGATTCCCAAAGCCGTTTAATAAATTTATTAGTAAATTTGTCTTTCCACAACCTGATGGGCCGATTATTAATAATCTGAAAGGATGTCTGGGTAAAAAACGATGTTGTTTAGGGTCAGGCAATTCTTCCGGTTCTGTGTAATCTTTAATTTTAATCATTTATTAGACAGCGAAAAGCTGACGCTTTCGAATGTTGCTGCCAGTAAAAACATATTAGCTGTCAGTAAAAATAGACGTCTAAGCTATCGCTTCTAATTAGCTGTCAGTAAAAATAAACGGCGAAGCTGTCGCTTCTAATTTTAAAATAGAAAGCGACAGCTTTTCGCTGTCTATAAATGGATAAAATAAACGATTTAGAAAAAGATCGAAATAAGAAACAAAAAGAAGAATTTAAAAATGCAATAAAACTTGTCAAATTACAAGCAGATATTAGAAAAAATAATGAAGAACAGCGTGATAGAAAGCTAGGTATAGACAAAAGTTTAACTGAATTTCATAAACCTGTCACTAAAAAATTAGAAGAACAGGACAAAAGTAGAAAAGAAAATATTAAATCTATCAATGATAAATTGGACGAATTAAATATATCTTTACAGCCCATTGCAGAATCATCTGGAATTATTCCTGAAGCGATCGAAGATGTCAAAGAATTATATAAAGAACCGCCGCTTATTTATAATGTTGATCAATATTTAGATACAGATTATTTAATATCTGAAAAATTATACAAACCTTCGAAACTCCTAGACAATAAAGAAAAATTAGACGAAATGTATACAAAGGCTAAGGAGTTAAAAGAAAAATTATCGAAGAAAAAAGGCAACTTACAAAGTACAATTAAAAGGGCTGTAAATCTTTCAGAAGAGGAATTAAGTCAGAAAAAGGTTGAAATAGACGCTGTTAAATATAAAGAAGATGAGCTACAAAAATATCTGGCTAGATTAACTACAATTCGAGGTAGCGAAGTAATGAAAGTCGGTAAAGGATTGGATTTATTATCTGAATTAATTGAAAAAATATGTCAAGGTAGCAAGTCGAAAAAATTAAGAAATGAAGTGAAACTGCTAATAGACAAACTTATTAAAACTAAAAAAATAACTAACGGAGATAAAGAACGATTATACAATCAATTTCTTCTTTGAAAGCGTCAGCTTTTTGCTGCCTAATAAATGAGTTATGTAAAAAAGAAGATTCATTTGAGTGACGGACAGATTAGTAAATTGAAATCTGCTCTCAGAAAAAAAGAAGAACTGACACTGCAGATAGACAATTCTAAACCTCCCAATTATGAAATGTATTTAACTAAAACACAGATTAATCAGATTAGTAAAGGTAAAAGAATAAATATAAGCAAAACTCAATTAGATAAAAACGGTGGATTTTTACCTTTTTTAATTCCTATTTTAACATCACTAGGACTCGGTGCTGCGAGTGGTGCAGCGGGTTGGGGAACTAAAAAAATCCTGGATAAAATTTCGGGATCTGGAGTTTTTCAACCTTGGGAAAACAAAGGATCTGGTCTTAAAAAAGCGTCCCTTTATAAAAAAAAAAAATCCCGATAACAAAATTGGGTATATCAGATGAAACGATTAAAGAAAATATGAAAGATGAAAAAGGATTCAGAGGTGTTTTCTCTTCCGATTTACTTCCTAAAAAGATTGGAAATTTTGAAAGCGGGATTATTAATTTAGATATTTCGACGGGTCCTGGAACACATTGGGTTTGTTACTATAATGATCCAAATTATAATTATGTAGAATATTTCGATCCTTTCGGGGAATATATATATAAAAATATTAAACTCAAACAAAAATATATTCCTGAAAATATTATGAAATTTCTTAAACTTTCCAATAAAAAAGTCAATATAGCTCACAATGATAGTTTCTTACAAAAACCTACTTCTGTCAAATGTGGATTATTTTGTATGAAATATATAAAAGAAAGAAATAAAGGTAAATGTCCGGAATGTGTACTTAATTCATTTACTCAACAGCCTAGCGATTATAACGAAGAGCTTGTTTTTCATCTTTAAAGATTTTTTCTGTCTAATAAATGATCAAATTGAAACCAAAAAGTCATGAAAAATCAGAGGATTTCACTGTTGAATTTCCTAAAACTCTTAAATTAAAAAAAATAGCATTGCAATCTTTTACTATGACAGTCTCATGGTTTAACATAACAGATAAAACTAATACGTTTGACCTGTACACAGATGAGAATAATGTTAAATCTATCACTATTCCTTATGGTAATAAAAATGTTGAAGATTTAAACATAGATGTAATGAAAGCGTTTGGTTCAGACGATCCTCCGGTAAAATTTGGTAGAATACAATCTAGACTAAGAATGCTTATTAAATTAACTAAAGGTTGGAATATCGATTTAACAAAAAGCGATTTTCATAAACTAATAGGCTTTGAAAAAAAAGTTTATAAAAGTCATGATGAAGAGACTGTAATAGAAGGTGAAAATATAGCAGATATAACAAACGGAAACGACATTATATATATTCATTGTGATGTAGTTAATGGATCTTTAATCAACCAGAATAATTCAGAAGTTATTTATTCTTTTACACCGAGGGATGTACCGGGTGTTATCATTTCAAAAGAATTCAATAATTTAATATATTATCCTGTGAATAGGGATTCAATTCGTAGAATAAGGATGAGAGTTACGAATCAAAATGGTGAATTAATTGATTTAAATAAAGGTTTGATTGAATATAATTTTAGAGTCGTAGAAGAAAAAGAGGACTATGTTGAAAAAATATATCAATTGATATTAACTAAATTTTCTCAGTAAATAAATGAATAAACACAGATTATATAGGAAAAGTAAAAGAATTCAAGGAAAAGGATTTTTTAAATCTAAAAAAGTAGATTTGAATGAAAAAACAGTAGTTGACAGATTGACTGATGCTGACATATTGAATGAAATATTTTCAAAAAAGATGAAAGGAACAGGTCTAAAAATTCTTCCTAAATAAATGGAAAAAATTTATGATCTAAGAGATACTCATTATTATTATAATAACGATATAAAAAGTAGCGAATTAAAAAAAATAAGATTGCCTAGTACAAGCCATAATGACAAAAAAGAAAATACTACGTTTCATTTCGAAATTACCGATACAAATGATCCTATTTCATTATCGGAGAGTTACCTTGAGACAAAGTGGAAAATTATAAAATCCAGTGGCGATTCTATAAATGATGATAATGTCACAGCTGTATGTTCTATGAAAGGCGTAAAACTTCAGATAGGTAAACAAATAATCGAATCAGTTGGAGACTATCACTCCTACATTCTGCAGGTTAAGAGACTGAAGGATTATACCAGAGATTATTCAACATCAGAAGCCACCAATATAGGTTTTTATCCAGATACCAGTGATAGTGCTGATAGAAATAAAAGTTTACTTCAAAGCGATGGTACGATAACTGCTACCACCCCTATAACAGATATCGTCAATAAATTAAAAATTGTAAAAAATGAAAACTACAATAAAGGATTTAAAAAAAGATGGGAATTGTCGAAAAATAGTAATTCAGTTACAACATGGACGCCTTTAAAGGAAATTTTTGATTTCGTCGCAGAATATAAAAAAGCCATTTCTGGTTTCATAATAAGACTGGAATTCCAAAGAGACGATAGTAGAAATATGATTTACACAGATGCTGCAAATCCAGATTATAAAGTAGAAATTGAAGACATAGCGCTGTGGGTGAGATACGTCGACTTTAAAAATGGTGCTGAGATTCTCTATAACGAGTTAAAATTATCTAATACGGATATAGAAATAAACTGGAATCAGTATGAAATTAACAGATCTAGTCCTATTAATAAATATAAAAGTGGTTCCGATTCTATATCTGCTACATCCGATGAAGTTTTAAGATTATTCGTCATACCGCAATATTTCGACAGAAATGAAAATCCTAAAAAAAATAATATGATATTTGATAATTTGGATATGATCGAATGTTGGTTGATGATTAACAGATCGCCGTTACCTGCAGAGCGATATACTATGGATTTTGGTAAAAAAGAATATAATAGATTATATGAATCTTTTCTGGAATCAGGTCTCAATAATCTAAATACAGAAACCGGTTGTATGGTAAATTATTCAGATTTTGGTAAATTATATCCTGTAATTCATTTTGATTTGTCAAATCATGTAAACTACACCACTCTTGAAAATTTGAGAATAGAATTCAATTGGAAATTAGAAAAAGAAACAACCAAAGAATATGTATTTTACTACATTTTAGAAGTAAGGAAGAAATGTATATTAAATATGAATAAAAAAGAAATTACTATGATTAAAACGTTAGGAGAATAACATTTTTTAGTCTTTATAAATGGCTGTTTATTATCCACCGTATGATAATCCAGTGCGAAAAGGCCCTATCGGACCCCCCGGTATAGGTTTTAAATTAACGGACGATGGTCATTACGATATGGAAAATAAGATATTAAAAAATGCTTCAGATCCAATCGATGATTTAGATTTAACTACTAAAAGTTTCGTTTTGAATAAAATAGAGAATAATCATTTCCAATTAAGAGATTTTATAGAAAAAAATAATACTAATTACGATAGTAATTTTTTAACCTTCGCTGAAGAAACTGGTAAGAGAATTAAAGAATTGGATGAAAACACTTTACATCTAATCGAGGGAAAAGCTTACGACGCTAAAGGAAAAAGAATAGGAAATGTCGCAGATCCGAAAGATGATAAAAATGTTGTGAATAAACGATATTTAGAAAAAAATGCGTTAATATTAAAGAGTGATAAATTTGATGCAAAAAATAAAATAATTACGAATATTTCGGAACCCGAAAACGATACAGACGTAGTCAATAAAATATATGTAGACAGTAAAGATATCTGGGTTACTATAAAAGATGATTTTCAGACTTTTACAGATAAAGAATTTAAAAAAGTAAATTTCGACTTGATAAGTTCTAAATTACTGGATCAAGAAATGCGATTATCTACTGATATGGATATGAAAATTACTATATATTTAAAAAAGAAACAGGTACTCATGCATAATATTTATGCTGATTATGATCTTAATACGAATGCATTGATAAAATTAAAAATCAATGATAAAATTATTTTAGAAAGAAGAATGGCTGAAAGAGATTCAGCAACTTGCTTGGCCTATGGAAAACGCAATGATATCATTACATTTTCAATATTGCCTGATGGCGAATCAGACAGTTTAAAACCTTATATTCATATTGAAAAAATCCCTTTTTAAAATATGTCCATTATTAAATGGATATCAACTGGGACGAATTTTCTAAAACGAAAAATTTATCCGAAGATGTCCTACGAAATTTGAAGGATCAACTCAATTGGAAGTTAGTTTGTAGATATTCAGTATTATCCGAATGTTTTATGGAAGAGCTCATAGATTATATTGAATGGAATGTTATATGCATTTTTCAAAAACTTTCGGAAGAATTTATCGAAAAGTACAAAGAAGAATTAGATTGGAATTTAGTTTCTAAAAATCAAAAGCTGTCTGAAGAATTTATATTAAAACATTCCAATTATATAAATTGGGTTGTTATTTCTCAATATCAAACCTTAAGTGACGAATTTATTCAAACCTATCATGAAAAATTAGATTTACATAAAGTATCCAGATTCCAAAAACTTTCAGAAAACACTATGTGCACATTAGAAGAAGGATTGAATTGGTTGCTAATAACCCGCTTTCAAACATTTGGTGAAAGGTTTTTAGAAAAATATATGCATAAACTCGATTTTTGTAATCTCATTGAATATAAGTTTGATCAATTACCAGATAATTTTTATAACGATAAATGGAAAAAAATTCTTTCCGTTCAACTTGGTGAATTAAATAAAAAATTTGGCCATTATTATGAAGAAGAAGAACCTCATAGAGAAAGATTAATAGATGAAGTTTTGGAATTAAAAAATATTTTAATACGATTTATTAATGAATTGCGACTGCTTTTAAATAAAGACGAAAAATAAAAGTGTTTATAAAAATGCTTCTATATAAATGGGGTCGGCTCAAAGATTAGACGATATTATAATTCATAAATATAAAGATTTATTTATCAATTTATCCCATCATAAAACATTTCATACATTTATTTCATTATATATGAATAAAACTGATCTTCATTTAAGTAAAAATATTATGAAATTGCCCATTGAATTTATAAGAAAATTTAAGGATAAACTTAATTGGAACTGTATATCACAGAATGAAAAATTATCAGAAGATTTTATTAGAGAATTTCAAAATAAAGTTGAGTGGCGGTGTATATCATTTCATCAGACATTATCCGAAGATTTTATTAGAGAATTTCAAAATCATGTTGACTGGTGTTATATATCATTTCATCAGACACTATCAGAAGATTTTATTACAGAATTTAAAAATAAAGTTGACTGGGAAGGGATCTCCTATCATCAGGTCTTATCCGAAGATTTTTTAAAAGAATTTAATGATAAAGTTGACTGGGAATGGATATCATATATCAACGGTTTTTAATTAACATTTCAATTTTAAGCCGAAGGATTATATCCTTTATTCGACGTCCAATTTTTTTCTAAATAAATGTTACAATATTTTGTCATAAGTACTTTACTCTTTAATTGTCTTTCGCCTACCTTTCATTATTTTAAATTTGACCCCGTTATTACAAATCATAGCATCGATAACTCTAATAATTATACTATATTTCATAGTTTCAATGATACAATAAAATTAACTTTCACCGCTAAAATATATAAAATGGATCAAGCCTCTAAATTTTCTCAACCTGGTGTTTATTTTTGGATAGAAAGTAAATGTGATGACAATTGGAATATAATACCAGAAACAAAAGAATATTTTCATATTTATATTCCCGGAGATAATAACTTATACTATTCTATAGCTTTTAATGCAACTAAAGATTTTAGGATTGGTTATAATGCCGATAACTTATTATATAACGCTGCTCTTTGCTTTTCCTATCAAGATTATCCTAGAGGAAGGTTGTTTATTAGCAATTGATAGACTATTAAGAAAGGACGTCTGTCAAAATTTTTCATCACAATAATAATTAAATATTAGCATTTAAAAATGATCATTATTTAATCTAAATTGATTACGTTATTATCCCGTTTATTTGATTCTTTATAACCCTTTCTTAAAACTTCTTCTTTACATAATTTTGTAGAAAAAATAAAAATATCCAACCAATGCAAATCATACAATTTTTTATCATTATTTGCTCGATAAATCGTAATAAAATCGTTACATCCTCGATATTTTAACAGGCAATTTTTTTGAGCAAAATCTTACAAAAATCGTTAAATATTTCTATTTAGTGGAGTATGAAAAGTGTTCCAGAGTAGGCCCCATATACTACTACTAATGAGCAAAATAATAAATGATGGAGCAAACTTTAAGAGGTGATAGTACACATCAAAACAAATAACATTCACTAAGTAATGCATGATTTGAATGCAAACACAAACGTGTTAGACCATGTTCGAACTAGATGCATGCAATCGCTATTGCTGCCATTATGCTGTAAGTTTCCGGAAGAAGAATATGAAAATGTGACATGGGGAAGAAGAAGAATACGTATGCAAATTTTCGCTAACATAAAGTTACTTATTTGAGTGCGTTATTGTAAAACTGGGAACTGTTCACAGCAGCTGTCTTCATTTGCTCTGTGGATAGCCGATAATATGGTTTCGTACTCTAACAAGGAAAGGCCGAGATGCATTACATGTACGGAGCTGCACACGGCAATGCAATAGAAGCTCAAAGATTGTACCGAGAGCGTTTTCCAACCAGACGTGTTCCTGATGCGAGGATATTTCAACGACTGCACCAACAACTGTGCGAAAGGGGTTCCTTTGCAAGTTACATGCAGGATACCGGACGTTCCAGGAGTGTAAGAACGCCATCCGTTACGGATAACATTTTGGATCGTATCAGCGAGAGGCCTGAATCTAGCACGCGGGAACTGTCCAAAGAAGTTAACGTTTTCCGTAATACCGTGTGGCGAGTTCTACGAGATGAAGGAATGCATCCGTACCATGCGCAGAGAGTTCAAGGCCTAGAACCAGCGGATTACCAGGCACGTGTCAATTTTAGCACGTGATTGCTCCAACAAACGGCTGTGGACCCTGCTTTTTGTGCACATGTATTGTTCACGGACGAATGCACATTCACACGCGAGGGTATTTTGAATATCCACAATTATCATGTGTGGTCAAATGAAAACCCATACACAATACGTCCTTGTTCGTTCCAGCGACGTTTCGCGGTCAATATTTGGGCCGGAATCGTTCACGATTATCTAATTGGGATTTACTTACTGCCAAAGCACCTGGATGGAGATTCATATCTTCTGTTTCTGCAACAGGTATTTCCAGAACTATTAAACCATGTTCCAGCACCCATCAGACGATGTATGTGGTTCCAACACGACGGAGCACCGGCCCATTACAGCCTGGATGCTGTAACGCCTTGAATAGTATGTATCCGGGGCGATGGATAGGTCGTGGCGGTCCAATCAGCTGGCCGGCCCGTTCACCCGATTTATCCTGTCTGAACTGTTTCTTGTGGGGTCATATGAAGTGCCTGATATACGAAGATGGTCCCGTAGATTCTGCTGAAGACCTTGTTGCCCGGATATCCGTTGCTTCGGCCACCATAAGAGAGATGCCTAATGTTTCCGCCAATGTACGGCGGTCAATCCATCGACGGCTTCAAGCCTGCGTTCGTGTTGGAGGCCACAATTTTGAACAATTCCTCTGATGGAGTACTTCGTGTTGTTTATTTTCATTTGATTGAATAAAGTGTTTTTCTTCCTTTTTGGTTTCCTTTCATTCCATCTCTGTCTGTCCTGATTTCCGTCATTTTGTTATTATTTTGCTCATTACATACGATCGTTCAAAAATCAAACCCTGAACACAGTTAAATTTGCTCCACTTAATCACTCCCGATGATTTCACTTGTGCACACAAAATTTAAGTTAACGTCTAAGCTTTAGAAAACATTTAACAGTGTTAAAAAAACCCGGTAAAAAGTAGTTATTCGGTACTCCAAAGTCTAGAGCGCCCTCTACCGGCATTTTTATAACTTTCTCTTTAAAAATTTTTTTTAAAGAAAATACTAATTTAAAGAATGATTTTAGCGAAAACCGCAAATAAATCGACCCATTTTTCCCTTTTTTATCATCATTTGCAATTTGGGACTTTAAACTTTGATGGTGCCTGTTTCCTCTGGAATACGTTTGGGACCCTTGGTTTCCTATTTACTATTACTCGTCTTGATGTGTTCTATCACCCCCTAGCGTATGTACCATGAGTTTAGGGACACCCTGTATATTTATATATCTTGTTCAAATTTTCAATCGTTAATAAAATACTCATTATTCATCCTATTAAGTTGAAATAAATTTTTTAAAACTTATACTGGATGACAATTGATGTTAATACAGTTTTTTCAAATATAAATTCATTAATTAAATTTTAATTAATTAATTTTAGTTTTACATAGGAGACAAAATGGCGGCCATTGGTTATTGAAGCATTTAATGCATCTTCATATCTATAAGGGGGTTATCATAGGGGGACCCTGTTCTGTTACCAAATACCGCCAAGTAGGTCACCAGCTTGGCGACATATCGCCAAATTTGGTGGCCAAAATGAGTTGCCAAAAGTGGCGCCAACTTGGCGATATCTCTAATATTTCGCCAAATTCCCATAGACTTCCATTGTAAACCTACTTGCTTATAGAAAATCAACAAATTGAGATATTTTAATGCAACAAAAACTAATATTAGCTTAAGGGATTATATTAAATTTTTCTTAGACGACCTAAGTAGGAATTGACTTTAAAAACAAAATTTTTATATTACTTGTTTATTTATATCATAGCAAACGCGGTAGCGTTAAGCTATAATATGATTAAGAAATAGAAAATGCAAACGACTTTCTTAAATTTCTGGCGAATCAGTTGACATACGTCAATGATTTTTCTTTTGAAAGATAGAACTCGACGAGACGAATAAACTGATAGCATTTAAAAAATTACTGTAGCTTTCAGTAGTTTTTTATTTAATCATAAACGAAAAAATGAAGACACAAAATTCAACAAAGTGTAGCTAACGTTCCAGTGGGTGGATTAACTTCGTTTTTGTTTTATTTGATCCTTTTGTTAAAACTTAGAATAGGTTTTTTTTCATCTTTGTAAGTTTGACGGTCGCTAAGAAAATCGAAATTGTCTTTTATAATGTCCCCATAAAATTATAGAAATCTCTCCTTTTCATTTTCTAATTTTCTAATTCAATAATTTCTTTCGTGTTGCCACTCCCTAAAAAGCAGTACAATAATTTAAAAAAAAGGATAACACGTGTACTTTTGTTTTTATAAGTCAATAAAAATTGAAATTGAATTGACTGATTTTTGTATTTTTGAAATCGATGTCAACCTAAGCAGATAATGCATAATTTTCGTAAATATATATATAAACTTTATTGATTAGCATTTTGAACTGGAGTAATATACACAATGGAGCACAAACGAATTGATAGGAAAAAGAAAAACAGGGTAAATCCCAAGCTTCTGTTCAGGAGCTAAATGTAAGTTTTTTTTTTAATTATCATCATAACATCCTGACTTACACAAGCGATAGTTATGCAGTAATATAAATACTTCACATACTAAGCATACCTTAAAAAATACCATTCCATCTATTTTTAATAAGGAAGTGATCTCATATACGCACCAGAGTACATAACTGGCGCGATAATGGCGTTATTTTGCCTGATACGGTAACTGAGCTATTGTTGTTTATTTATCAATTATTTTTTTATTTACTTTTATTTTATTTTTTAAAATTATATAAATTGTTTTGTTCTATAGTTATTAATTAAACTTTTCATTATTTATTGTTATTTTTTTTTAAATAATAGAAAGTAATTAAAATATATATCTGTAACTGCTATTCGAAAACGCGGCTTTCATTAAATTGGCGTCAGAAAAAAACCCCGCGCCAAACCCGTTGTGTATATGACATCTGTGCCTTAAATAATTAGGGTTTCATTTAACTTTAGGTACTTTTGCTTGAGATATTGTCGAAAATGTACAGCAAAAACATACGGTACTACTTGATTATCCCGTCGACCAATTTCGCCAAACTATTCGCCAAATGATACAAACTGACATAATTTTTATTTTAAATAAGGGAAGAATAAATAAATAAGTAAAACATTAATAAAAATACTAATAAAAACTTGGGCACAGATGTCATATACGCTCCATATTGGCGCGATTTTTTCCGACGCCAATTTGGCGAAAACCTCGTTAATATATCATCTGTATCCGGGTTACCATATCAAGTAAAATAACAACACTTTGGCGCCAGTTAAGTACCCGGTGCGTATATGACATTGGCGGCGTCAAAAAAATCGCGCCAATATGGGGTATATGACATCTGTGTCAAAACTTGAATTAAAAATCACTTGATGACGTAACAAACACGTGTATCGTGTTTAATGTCAATGGAATGTAACATTTACTATGATCCATTATTGTCATTTAATCTTATAATTTGGCGATAATTTTTTGGTCGACAGGATAATCAAGTTGTACCAAGTATGGTACAGATGTCATATACGCACCACGGTCGAGCGATATTTTTTCTGACGCCAATTTGGCGAAAACCTCGTTTTCGAATACCAGTTACATATATATTTTTAAAAAGGGATTAACAATAAATTTATAAAAGTTTAATTAATAACAATAGAACAAAACAATTTATATAATTAAAAAAAAGAAAATAAAAGTAAATAAACAATTTATTAATAAATAAACAACAACATTCGGGTTACCATATCAAGCAAAATAACAAAACTTTGGCGCCAGTTAAGTTCCCCGATGCGTATATGACATTGGCGTCAGAAAAAAATCGCGTCAACATGTTGTTCATATGACATCTGTGGCGGTTCAAGTACACTTCGGAACGTTACTTTGAAATCGGTGAGTTTCATCGCCAAAATCGCCAAGATGCTTAATGATCATCGCCAATGAATATATAAATAATGCCATATTTGCAAACTTATAGGTCAAAATATAAGTGGAACCTCGGTTCACGACCACCTCTGTTTACGACCAGTTCGGTTTATGTCCAACTTCGATGATCAAAATTTGACTCTGTTGGCGTGCAATATCTCGGTTCACGACCAAGGCTGCCGAATAATTAAGTTGGCAACCCTCACATAACTGTTGTTATTAGTCAAGTTTGGAGTAAGGTGTGCATATCAGAGTGCTTTGTGTACCTTTATTACTGTAAAAAAATTAACTTTTTGTTTTACTTTTACTCAGGTTTGCGCTAATATTAGCTCTCATTATGGCTTCTAACAATGAAAAAGTGCTTAGTGATAGCAGTAGTAAGAAGCTTAAGCGAATTACTGTTCAATAAAAGAAATTGTAGCAAAACATGAGAACGATGTTAGTATAATCGGTCTAGCTAAACAATACGATGTGTCCTAAACCTTCAATTTCCACGATAATCTATATATTATATATATATATATATATATATTACGCTATCGTATGTACACAGAAATCGCGATTATTTTTTAAATTTTATTGTCAACGCTCGAATGAAACGCATCTCATTGTTTATAGAACAGCATTTAATGCATCTCTATACCTATAAGGGGGTTGCCGGGGGCTCTGCGGCTGAGTGGTCAAAGCAACAGTCAGCTAATCGCTTGTGCGTAAGAGTTTGTGGGTTCGATTCCCGCTGGTTCCATTGCACACACACTTTGTGTGGAACTCCCAGGGTGTATTTCTCTTGTGTTGTAATATTTCCTTGTGCTATCTTGTCTCCGACTTATAAGCGGGCTTTATGTCAAGCACACAAGTCGTATGTTTGTTATTCAGTTAAATAAATAATTAAAGGGGGTTGCCATAGGCTGGAACCTGTTCTGTCACCAAATACTGCCAAGTTTGTCGCCAACTTGGCGATATACCGCCAAATACCTATAGACATCCATTGTAAACCAATAGTTTTTAGAGAGAATCAACAAATTGAGATATTTTAATGGAACAAAAACTAATATCAGTTTAAGGAATTATATTAATCATATTTAAGGGAGCCCAAGTAAATTAAATTATGAATAAAAATAACGTGAATTTGATTAAAAAACATTTAACCTCTTAAAACAGTGTGTATCACTTGGTTAAATAGTGCATTATTGTGCGAAATAAGATATAAGTATTGGGAATATTTAAAAGCAACTCAGGTTTATTTATATTCAGTATATAATTATCAAAAAATTTAAATGACTAGTATTAAAAAATGCTCTGCCGAGCACCAAAAAAGGCTAATATGTTTTTAAGTATGAAAAAGTGTTTGACAAGTGCTTCTAATTGAGCATGAAAAAGGACAAGGGGTACCTTCTTGGCTGCAGCTCACTGTCAATGCCAACTTTGAAAAAATCATATTTGCGCTTTTTCCACATTAAAAAAAAAAAAAAAAAAAAAAAAAAAAAAAAAAAAATCAGCCACAGTTACGATAAAAATGTGTAGTGTAAAGACACAGCCAGTAAAGACGCAGCCTGATTAAATATGAATATAAGGCGACATAGTACCAAAAATCTTAGTTCCTGCAGTGTATTACACTCATGCAGTGCCACCAAACATGCCCGCAGTGTAGAACCGCACAGAAAACTGATTTGTAGTGCAGTGCAGACTGTTGCAGCAGTCTGCACAGGAACAATTCCACATGCGCACGCATAACAGTATAATGCATTCATTGATTGTTGAAATTATATCCAAGTGGCTGTGGCTGTAAGATGTACTATGTAGAACAACAGTGCATATGTAAATTATAAACGAACATTAGACGCATACACATTTAATACGGAAGTACAAAAGCACATTGTGAGTGTTCAGTGATGGTTCAAAAGCATAATAGGAATGTACAGTGTAGTATAGTTTGTAGAGAAATAATAGTACACAGTGCACTGTACAAAGTTGCATTGCAGACGCATGTGCAGTACAGTAGTGGAACAGTGCAGTTAACATGTAAAGCACGACGGAAAGTTTTACTAAATTACTGCGAATATATTTTGTATGGAAAAAGCGCAAATATGATTTTTTCAAAGTTGACCTTGACAGTGAGCTGCAGCCAAGAAGGTACCCCTTGTGCTTTTTCATGCTCAATTAGAAGCACTTGTCAAACCCTTTTTCATACTTAAAAACATATTAGCCTTTTTTGGTGCTCGGCAGAGCATTTTTTAATACTAGTATATATCTTGTTCAAATTTTCAATCGTTAATAAAATACTGATTATTCATCCTATCAAGTTGAAATAAATTTATTAAAACTTGTACTGTATGACAATTGATGTTAATACAATTTTTTCAAATATTATTTCATTAATTAAATTTTAATTAATTAATTTTAGTTTTATGGGAGACAAAATGGCGGCCATTGGTTATTGAAGCATTTAATGCATCTTCATATCTATAAGGGGTTACCATAGGAGGGGGGACCCTGTTCTGTCGCCAAATACCGCCAAGTTTGTCGCCAACTTGTGCGAATTTCTAATATTTCGCCAAATTCCAGTAGACTTCCATTGTAAACCTACTTGCTTATAGAAAATCAACAAATTGAGATATTTTAATGCAACAAAAACTAATATTAGCTTAAGGGATTATATTAAAATTTTCTTTGATGGCCTAAGTAGGAATTGACTTTAAAAACAAAATTTTTATATTACTTGCTAATCAGATACACTGTAGCTCACAAAAGCGAGATTGTTATATGTAATAAATTTTTTTGCGAACCAACAGAAGTTCGATGCTTACAATTATTGATTGTTTAGAAGAAGTAAAAATTCATGTCACAAAAGAGTGGACCCATTTGAATTTTCAGGAATAATCATTTCATTCAAATACAAATTTGTATTAATAAAAGACGTTTTTGTTTGTGTATAAGTGTGTCTTTCTGTTTGTTTCCTTATTGGCGATTACTAAGGAAATCTATCATACGTAGAAAATTTGGTTCTGGATAGACGAAGATAGATCCGAATTTATCTGAGGCTCAGATTTTGAATTTTGTAATGAGAATTTTTAATATTTTATGTTGTATGGAAGGATTCGCTACCTTCTTCGACCATCCAAGTCAGCCGGCGATTTTGACCCACTTCAAGAAGAAATCCAAGTTAAATTGTTTTGACCAATACAGTAAATTTTGTCCTCTTTTCAATAAAGTTTATGCTCAATTCGTATATGAATTTTGAATTTTTCGCGCTTTCTTTTAAAAGAACCTACACTTCGCGGAGAACGAGAATGTTATTCTTTTTATCAACCAAATTTCTATTTTATACCCTGTCTTATTCATCAAATCTTACATTTTATAACCCTGTATAGAGCAGACTTTTAGGAATCGGTTAACAGAATAAGGAAAATATGAACTCGTTTCTTTTGAATTAAATATTAAAGAAAGTAAGGCAATCGATTTTTTCTGTGGTAAACAGCGAAGAATAAGAGTAAAAAAAATAATAAATAAATAAACGTTTTTCTCCTGAGTAACTCCTTTTATTGCCAAAAAACCTCTACTAAAGCGATTCATTATCACGCGGTTGGGAGTTTTTTTTATTTCGGTCCATAAAAAGAGGCTAGGTTCTTTTAGAAAAACCTACTACCGACGCGATTTATATTTGTATATTTCCTAATTATACAAAATACCATGAAAACTATTTAAAATAAAAGATTTGAGTGGGTTATAAATATTACACAAAATCCCTATAAATTCAAATTTAATTAATCCTTCTAAATCCTTCTAAAATCCTTCTAAAATTTATTAAATGATTACGCAAATCTTCTAATGTAGTTTAAACAATTCACGAAAAATGTTTCAGAAGTTAAACTTTTCATGAATTCATAATTCAGTACATAAAGGGTTAAAGTATATTGCGAACAATTTTCCTCCATAGAGCATAATGTAATGGAATTATTTTGAATGTTCCTGTAAACGAACTGAAAAATGCTATACACCTTGCTTTCGTAGGTAACATGCTATTGCAAACCTTAACAACATACACAAATTATACGGGGATCGAAGTATCAGGCAGTCAAGGATGAAATATGCAAAGTTAGTTGATAACTTACAAATATAAGGACTTATTTTATTCAAGCTTAAGGAATTATTTTATCCAAACTTCAAACATAATTCTGAGATGATCAAACTCAACGGTGACCTTTATTTCATCATTATTGACCCTTGATTCTGGGAGACCACGTGGCTCATTTGAAGTGCCGAAACTAGCCTTTTTTGCACCCGGGGCAAAGATAGATTTTGGCGCCCCCCAACGATCTTCCACAAAGTATATTTATAAAGAGAATTTTACTGATTTTCTATTAGCCGACTTATTTTAAAATTTAAAATATGTAATAATAAAATATGTATAATAGTGAACTACGTAATCTACAATGGCGGATCCAAGGGGAGGTCACGGGGATCATGACCCCCCCCCCTCCCCTCTGAACAGCAACAAAAATATTCTAAAGATAATTTTTAAAATGAAATATAAAGTAGAGTCCCGATTATCCGAGTTCCGCTTAACCGAGTTTCTGCTTTAACAAAGTTATTTTCTTTTGATGGACTGATGTCTTCCATTATTATGAAACAGCCATTATAAATGAAGTGTTAAGTGAAGATGAAAGAGCAGCCGTAAAATATTAGAACTCTGATTTTCTGCCAGAATGGGGGGAAAAATGGCCATAATTTTTTAAAAAAAATTATGGCCATTTTTCCCCCATTCTGGCCAAAAAAATCAGAGTTCTGACTTTTTACGGCTGCTCTTTCATCTTCACCTAACACTTCATTTATAATGGCTGTTTCATAATAATGGAAGACATCAGTCCATCAGAAGAAAATGATCCAGTCCAAAGGTATAATCCTTCATTTGGCGCCCCTTCGTTCTGGCGCCCGGGCACATGCCCCCTGCCCCCCCTTAGTTTCGACCCTGCTCATTTGTGAGTTCAAATTTACCTGTACGAAGGCCCACAGTGGCTGAGTGGATAAGACACCACGCCGCTAATCGCTTGAGAGCGTAGGTGGGGGTGGGTTCGAATCCCGCCGGTTCCGTTACACACTCTTTGTGGAGCCCCCAGGATGTAATTCTCTGGTGTTGTAAATTTCCTTGTGCTATCTCGTCCTTGTATATCGACGATGACTTATAAGCGGGCCCTGGTGTCAAGCACACAAGTGTGATGTATGTGTTCAATAAAACCTGTACGAAATTTGACGAACCAATTTGATACTGTCTGCTGCGTAGCAACAGTAGAGCCTAATACGCTATGAATGTTTCGCGCAGTCTGGGATGGCGTAGTTCCAGGTAAGAAATCATACTTCATAATAGTACGAATTTCCGACCCATCCATTTTCAACAAAATTAATTAATTTTTTTTTTAAATATTTTTTTGAGCTTACAATGATTTCTTTAACATGTTCTTTATGTGTATGTTTCTTTAACAAACAGGCAAGATGCGTAACTTTCCCCCCCAAAAAACAAAAATAAAAACAACAACAGAGCGGTAAAATATTAAGCCAATATAAAATAATGAGCTGTTAAAGTTGGCAATATTATTGACAACAAATTTCATCCTTGACGACCTAATATAATTATCAGAGTTAGACAGCGGGTAAAAGGCAGACAAAAAAGATGGCAAATAGCGTCAGGAAGACAAACTGGAGACATAAACAATTTTTAAACTGTGTTAGGGTTAAGGAGATAGATCACGTTGAGCAGTCACAAAATGACCGTATTTAAAGCGGTACGAAAAATTCTCTAGTTTCTTAACCAATGAATGAAACGCAACAATTTTTTTTCACTTTCACACATTCTGATGGTTTGATAAAATATTCAAATACACATATATCTAGTAATATTAAAATTTAAATTATAACAACAAATGTGACTTTTGAAAAATATGAATATTAATATATGCATTTTGCGCGCACGACTTTACAAATTCTACGGCATATATATGTTTAATGTTTCATATTTGATTACTTATAATACTATATTTTACAGTAAACCAAAATTTGACAGTATATTCAAATTCTTTAACATAATTAATGGCTTTTCTAATCATATTCTCTAAATTTCACTAAAGATGTACAGTTATTTTTTCAATCCATAATTTTCTGTGACAAAAATCAGACTAAATTGAGGTTCAGCATAAACTAACACATGTAAACTAATAATATGCATAATTTCAGTATTCTATGATAATTAGTTTTTAAATGAGAGTGCACGCAATGCCAAAAAGTCAATTTTTAGAGAAACGGCTTCAAAGTTGGCTTATAACTTTACAGCAAATACTTTTATACAAGATATTTTTAGCCATAACTTCTGCTCTAATTGGTATCTCTGTAAAATTCTTTTTGCAGTGGATTTGCAACTTTTGAAGGTATCCATTCTGAAATTTGTAAAAAATCCTTTTTTTAAAACCGTCAAAGTGTTAAATTTAAATCCATCAATCCACCCCCTTAAATTGAAAAGTTTTAGACCACACGAGTCTATGTTTGTAGGAAATCGCATTTTATTAATTCATATCATTAGATATTCTTGATAGTAAGATTACGACACAATTTTGTTTTCACGAAATTTCTTTCAAAAATAGACAATGCAAATATATGTGGGGGTGTATATTATGAGAGTAAATACGGTATTACTTTCATGTCAAAAAGGATTTTATATAAAAAAAAGAGGATTGGTGGTCGTGATAGATACTTGCTTCCTTTACATACTTCTAAATTTAACTGTATTGATAATTAATTGTGTCAACATTTAAGGCCATCTGGGACAACTGAACTAGAAAATATTTCACAGTTGATATACGACAAATATATAAGTTCTACAAACACAAACATTTACATTTTTCACACTGCTGTAAAGAGAGAAGGTATTGAAGAAACCCAACCAAATAACTTTCCCTACTAAATAACTTAATTTTATTACAATATTCCAGATAAATTTTCCTCGATTTAAATTATGCTGAAAGAAAGAAATTTAAGTATTGCGCGGCAGCGCAATACTTATTTATTTCCAGTGTCATTTCTCAATGTTAATTTAACATAGAAAAGCCTATGGAGCTCATAACTTTTTCATTTTTTTCTTCCCACCTTTTTGTCCCTGATGCCACGATTTTTTATTCTTCGCTAATTTTAATAATATTATAAATTTAAAGTGTAAAAACGTTTGCCTGATGTCAGAGTCACAACGGATGATAAAATGCCTTTGCATATGGGTGGATTATAACCCATAAAATAGCACAGGCTAGGTTTTATTTATATAATTGAAATAGTTTTCTCAATAATTACAAATTTCGCTATTTTCATTGAGAATCAATGTACATTTTCCTATAAAATTCAACTTAATTTCTTCAATGTTGCAAAAATTCAAAAGTCGTAATAAATTTTTGTCTACAGAAATTAATTTTCAGTTAAAAGATTTCCACGTGCAAAAATGAAATTGAAATACTTTTTTTTTAAAGAATTAGAAACAAGATGAATATGGCGTCATAGTGGAAATAAAAATGACATTTTCAAACATTTGTTAGTAATACAAAGCGCATTAATTTGATTTAATACAGAAAGCAGGTAAACATTAAGTCAAACTTAAAAAGAAAATTTGAAATATATTTTAACGATGTTAATTTTAAAACACAAATATCAGTTACATACATATGAGCACATAGATCCGTTAAATAGTTGTTAACTTTGTGATTTACTTATATTTTTGTTGTATTTATTTATTGATTGATGAAATTTTAATTTACGAAATATTAGCCGAAAACAAATACTGTACTAATTATATTGCTTTAAGAGGATGTAAAAATTTAAATTGTTCGATCTTTAAAGGTTAATAAATTTTCAAAAGCGAAATTTATTTTATAGATTGCCTTAATATGACGTCAGAGTTACAAACTAATATGTTTTTCTTTGCATAATATATATATATATATATATATATTGTTAATAGGTAGTTTCTGCTTGTTGCAACAAGAAAGTAAAAATAATTATTTGTAAATTAAAAAAAATATTGAGACATTTAATGTTAAGTCTATGGAATTTTTTTAAACCAAAAAATTAATCTTCAATGACATGATTTTTCTTTTTTTGCTATGAAAACCATGGCACTGAAAAATTGTTTCATTAGACGATCGGTCGAACAGTTTTGACGATTGGAGTCGCCTCTAAATAATCATTAGCTAAATTAGAATCACAAATTGTGATGCGATAACCTCGATTATGTTAAATTTGACATCAATTCACTTAATTGTATAACCTCTTTTAAAAAACTTCGCATATTAAACAAAAAGATAATTTGTATAACAAATTAAAAGAAAAAAACAATTTATTTCCAACTTTGTTTAGGCTCGAGAAAGGACTGATATTAAAATATTTTATTCAGTTGCTTCTACACTATATGGCCAAAGGTGACCGGTCACTTGCGATTTTAGACGTTTTGTTAAATATCTAAAAAAATACATGAGGAATTAACCTGAAACTGCAGGTGTGTAAACAGCATAATATAGGTCATATATTTCCGAGAAGATTTTTTCCCGAAACCCCATAGGAGACCGTCAACAAATTGAAAAAGAACGAATATATTTTGGATAACCCTGTAAAAACTAATGTAACAAATGCGTTCAAACTCGAGATTATTAATAAGTGGCTTATTTTAATATAATGTGTTCATTTTTATGAGAATAGCATGTATACTCGTAGAGAAATTAAGGTTTTTATAAAAACAGTCCCAAATTTCGCCAAGTTTTTGTATTATAATTTGCAGAGTTCTTAATATAAAAAGAAGTTCTTTTCAGAAAATATGACGAACAACTATGTACATAATACTCTGCAATCAGAATTAAAAAACAATAAAAATTGGATGAAAATTGAGCAGGTTTACTAAAAAATGTTTCACTGCGCATGCGCGAATGCAATCAAAATATAATGTTCATAATGTGTTAGCTAAATGTGTAGAGCAACTTTTGTAAAAGCCTCAAAAACATTGTTTGAAAAGTCTGATAATAATCGTTTATAGAATAAGCTCAAAATCCGTTGTTCCGGATTGATTGTCCGTTGTATCCATATAACCATTAATTAGTGTCAATATAGCATACACAATATTGCACGTACTACTGTATTTGGATACAGCTCGTTATCTTTTTGCTTCCTTTAAGGAATAACGGATTTTGACTAATTGAACTTTAAAAAATAAAAATAAAGTTCAAACGATTTGATACAAATCGCCCTAAAAACTTAGATTCCGTTCAAATGAAATCGAAATAAATCTTAGATCTTTTTTTTCTATTTTTAAGTTGCAAATATTTGTATTGCAGATTTTGTATGTTTATTGAATACTAGCTGTTACCCGTGACTTCGTTCACTTAAGATTTAAAGAAGAATAAATTCATAAATTAAGCAAAAAATTTCGATAATTAAAAGCATATGTAATTAACCTTTTATCATATTTTATAGTACAAAAACTTCTAATGATCTCAATTTGCTTATTTTTGTTTATATATATAGGATCATTTAAATTTCTTTCGTGGGCTTCAAATTTCATACTCGTTTTCTAAGATTAAATGAAGAATAAACTTACATCTTTGTTATTCTATTTTATTATTTATATTTATTCTATTTTATACTTATTCCGTGCATGGATATTGATTTATGTTTTTGTGACAAAGAATATTATTTAAAGAGATATTAGTAAATAGTGATTATTAACAAATCACTTCAGACGCGTCTTTGAATTGATTAGAATAATCCAAAAATCAGCATATAACATTATGTTTCTATTCCAAAAAATTACATCTTATAAAAGAAAAAAGGATAAATGGTATTCAAAAAATCAAACGTGGTGAAGCATCAAAAGTCAAAAATAAATAATAAAAGTATGAGAAATTTCTTTAACTTTCAAATATTTATTACATTTTTATTTCATGGTATCACATTTTTAACAGCTGTAGATCTACCAATAATATCAAAATGTTTATCACTCTCCGAAGACTCTCGAAGCCTAAATGCTTATTATTTAAGCAATAGAGTTGCTTATTGCTTTCAATCACGGAATAAATCTATTTATGGGAAAAGCAGTCCAGTTACGGCTAAATGTTTTCATATCGATTGTTGTGTTGTAATTTTGGATTATGGAGGCTTGGCTATTTGTAGAAATATGCTCCAATGTGGCACAGAGATTGTGTTTCAGAGATTTTTTAACTATAGATTTAGTTTTTTTTTTAATCGAAAGAAAATTTCCCTTCTTCTCTTTCGCTTTTCGTTAATCATGGCGCCTTTAAAAATTAGAGGGATGTGAGGTGAAGGGTGAATTTATTTCTTAATTAGTGTTTTCACCTCTTCTTTACACGTAAACGTTGTGACATGTGAAGCCTAATCTCTAATTAAAATTACTTGCTAAGCTTTCTTACTTCGAATTTCTGGGAGATTTTAAGGTTAATCGTGTATTTTCTGGAAAGTCTGTGGAAATCAAACCATTTGGTATAAGTGGTATAAAAATGCTAATATTTTCTGAAAGAAAACTGGTCAATAATTTAAAATATGATGACGTCACTTGGTTAGTTTTTCGTACGGAATAATACTTGTCGAGATAATATATATATTCTTCCACTTCATGAATCATGTAAAACTATGCCATTTCACTTAAATAAAACATGAAATCACTTAATGAAGTCCTATATTATTGTACATGTACATTTAGAGAAAATATTGAAATTCATTTTTAATAAATTTTAAATTTCAAGTAAGAAAAAGTAGGATAAATTGGGTGAAAATGCAGTAGTTAGTGACTTTATTGTTTTAAAAATCACCTGTTATTTTTATTTGTTATTCATTGATTGCTTTTAGAAGTTTGCACCCTTATGTATCATTTAAAACCTTATTTCATTTTATAGATATTATATAAAGCATAAAAAATTTTGGTTTTGTAAGCACTTGCATTTCGGCATCTTACCCATACCTATGAGTAAGATGGCCAACTATCTAGGGGTAAGATGCCTTGTGGAGTTTCAATGTAAACAATATTTTTTGTGAAGCAGTATAAAACATAACGGGACGAATAAAAGTAACTTTAATATTTTAGACATACTAAAGTTGTTAACTTACTTACTATTAAAAAATTACAAAAATATGAATGCAACAAACGTTGGCAATTTAATAAAAGGACAAACTAATATTTGAAAAAAAAAAGTTATGTTCTATTTATCATTTAAAATAATTATGGCTCTTGAGTATGCCTATTTTTAAATATTATAATAAGTTTAAATACGATAAAGCCACTGAGAGTAAGTGCTTTAGAGTGCAGATTTTTTGTTGGTGTTTTACATATGGCCCTTTGTTCTTTTAAGCTATAACTCAGATCTGACACAGACTGCACATTTGTTTAGGCACTTTGAGGAACTTGTATATAACCAACAGTTTCACTGAATGCATTTGATCCAATCACATTTTTCAGAGGTTTTGTTTCATTTTGCTATACACTCTTAACACTAATTCTCACTCACTTAAAAAAAATCCTCATCTTCTGAATGTTGGTGGAAAATTTAACCCGTTATCTTTTCAAAGCAGATCAAATTAACGTGTTTTTAGAGTCTGCGGTGTCTGGATGGAGGTTGGCGAGCGTAGCTCGTAGGGGGCAGCAGACCCTAGTTATCTAAAACTATATTATATACTACCGATATTTACATTTATTAAAATTATTTATAACTGCATTTAACATCAAAGTTTTAACAATGGTTAAAATTAAAAATTCTGAAATAATTATTTATAAGGCCAATAAAGTTTATTTATAACTCAGAGTACATATAGAAATCTTTCAACTTATATTCACCTTAGATTTTAATATTTATTTATGTTATTTTAAACATTTACAAAATTTATAATTTTAACTAATGCTTTTTTAATCAGTTGATTAAAATCACGATTTAATCATTGATTTAAGGTATCTGATTACAATTGCTGACAAATTAATTAATATACAAGAGTAATTCATACAATGAAGACACAACCAGGCATTTGACTGCAATGGAAAATAACCGGCATCTTACCCCGAGGGGGAAAAACCGGCATCTTACACCCAAAAATTTTCGTAGACTTATCCCAAAGTATTGGGTAAGACTCCGGCGTACCCCACTGACGTGAAGAAGCGGGAACTGGCCACCATTTATGCTTTGTAAAAAGGCCAGGTATCAGTACTTTCTAAAAACATCAGATTTATTTTTCTGGTGTTTAAACTAAGACTTATATAGGTAAATATAGAAATCACGTAAATGGTTTTTGACACTTACCAGAAGTGTTTTGACGAAATAGCAATAAAAAAGTACCACTTAATTTTTTAAAAGAGCGTAAACAGCAATTAAAATATCAGTAGGGAAACATCTTCCTTACAATTGAGCGGCGTTTCCTAATAGCGCCTGCGCATATGAAAACTACATTATTCGGCATATTGTACAACACGGCGTCTCACGTCAAGTTACCCTATTTAAAATGTAAGCTAAGGTTACATTTTGAAATAATGCGACTTTTGATGCAAAACATTATTTTTGAAATGTATATTGTTATTTAATGGTTTCATTTTTAATTTCGAAGCTTGTGAAATGAAAATGACATCAATTTGACGAAATTAAAATAAATATATACAAAAGTTTTCTAATTAAAATTAATACTTTAACTGAAAAAATATTACATCATTTTTATCCGATAAAACCTTTTACTAAATTCGCCTCTGTGATATGTTTTAATTACCATCTGTTAAAAATAATTAATTAAAATAGCATACGATTTTTTTAAATTTAATTCTTAGGGGCAATAACAATCCACTTAAATGTACTGAAGTTTAATTTACATCCTTGGTTTAAATGCCAATATGCTCAGACGATTTTTGCTTCTGTGGAATAAATTCATTCATAAAGCTTCAATGTGTGAAAATATGTTTTTAGTTTTAGGAAAATTTATTTTAATCATGTTTTTATACCATCTATACAAATTGAAATTAAATTCTTTTTAATTTTAAAGAGAAAATAGCGTAAAAAAATATATTAATCAATTTTATTTCCCTTTTTTTCCACAAATAATGTCTTCTACTGATAATCATAACGTGAATTTTGAATGCAAACTCTCATTTGTATGTAACTTATATTCAAACTTATTAATCAGTATTAGTAAAAAATATTTCTCATTCATTTTAAATATGACGTCATTTTTTATCTATTTTCATTAGTTTATGATATTCATGCTCCTTGTATTTTTAACGAATACTTGAAAATACCTGTTTTATTTCAAGTATGACGTCATATTTTTGCAAGTTAAATATTTTATCAATAATATAATTCTTTTTCATTCTTTTTCCTTCTAATTATATCGCCATTTTTGACAGGAAAACCCTTATTAAAGTAACCGATATCCATGTTTTATATATAATAAAAAATACTTCATTTTTTTTTTCGTTTCAAATATGACGTCATATTTATTTTCTTTTTATTCTTATTTTTTACGCAGAAATTGTTCAGTTAAAAATTAATTGCCGAGGAGAAATTTTTATACCAGACTTTGATTTTCTTGGCAACGGGAAAGAAAGATGGTTAAATTTATCGGGAAAATGTCAATTGATTCTGTATGAAAATGAATGAAATTTTGAATTATTAAGCTAAATATTTGAATAAAATAAATTAAACATAGCTTATGTTCATTTCCGCGTTGTAATCCATCTATATTCAAAAATACAAAAGCATTAATTCATCCGTTTAGACGCTGACTTCATTCAAACATTCGGACACACATTGACATTTATAATATTATAAGGATAAGGATGATAACCTACATGCAAAATGCAAATCTTAAATAAATAAATAAATAAATAAATAAATAAATAAAGGTCTAAGAATTATTTTGATTTTATTTGAACGGAATGTAAGTTTTTTGGGCGGTTTAAGTATCAAATCATTTGAATTTTATTTTTATTTTTTAAAGTTCATTTAGTTTAACCATATTCCTTACAGGAATTTAACGTTAAATGAAGAAGCAACTGAATGAAATATCTTAATATCAGTCCCTTCTTGGGCCTAAAGAAATTTGGAAATAAATTGTTTTTTCTTTTAATTTGTTATACAAATTATCTTTTTGTTAAATACATATTTTATGCTTCATGAATATATAATCCAAATATTTTCAGAGAAGAAATCGTAAAATGTAGCTTAGAAATGTGTCGATCTTTTTTAAGGCCGATGCAATCTTTGAAACAGAAAAGATTCGATCTGTGATTTATAAATTGAAAGGATGCAATAGAATAACTTTTGCTTAAATGGTGCCCAAAGGTATCAAACGAAACACTTATACTTTATATTTCATGAATTTATGAGCCAAATATTTCTAGATGAGAAATCGCAAAATGTGTTGATTCTTTTGTGTAAATCCAATGTGATCTTTGAAGAAGACAGTATTCCAGGAGAGATTTTTAAAAACAAAGGATACAATAAAGAATTTTCTTTTAACAGAAAAATAATTTATTTTTTGTAAAAACGGAATATGTCAAGAAAGTATTTGTTTGTTTACTATAAAAATCAGGAAAATATTAACTCTTTGAAAATTTAAACATTAGTATTTTAACCTCGTACGAATCAGCCATTACACATCGCACGAATACTTATCGACTCTACAGATTTTTTGTAAGTTAATTGTCAACGTTTTTGGAATATTAACTGCAAAATAAACAAGAAAACAAATTTATCATTTATGTTCCATTCCTCATTTAACACGCGTAAATAATTTTATATACATAACTTGATACAATGAAATTTAAACTTGAATGTGCATTCTCAAAACGCATTTCGTGCAAACATCGCTCATAGATGATAGATGATAGTGTATCTAGATTCATTTTTGCTGCTCTGCAAAATAGTATTAAATGTTACGTGCACAAACTTCTACTGAGGAGATGCCATCAAATACATCAATAACGTATATCAGTTTCCTTCTGTTAAAAATAACATAGCATCGCTAAAATGTTCTTCAAAAATTACTGCTTTCAGACAGTGATGTCATAAAATACTTTAGCGTGTCTCTGTAAAAGGACAATGCATTTTAGACACACTCTTTTCTGCAGGAAACATACTGTTGTCGCAGAGTTGGGCAAATTCGTAATTGCAATTATCTGCAATGTAATTGCAATTTAATTACATGGTATTAATTATAGTTAAAATTACATGCCGTAAGAAAGTTTGGCAACACTGTAGCCAGAACCACCCCCATCCCATTATATGATAAAATGTTTGCGTTTGAATGTGTCTAACTATAATTAATTACATGCAATTAATTTATAATTACATTGCAGAGATTACAAATCTGCCCAACACTGCGTAGTGCATGTCAACAATGAATATAAATTTCATAATGTTTTACGTAGTGCAGTATTACGAATTGTACTTCAAACAAATTATTACCCGTAGACTACAATATATCCAAAACATTTTACAATGTCCCTGTAAGTGAACAAATCAACTAAATTATGGAAAATAAAATGCTTCCGATTCGATGCATTTTACAAAAATAGCTGTCAAATTTCAAGGTAATCGAATGCTTTTTTTACAGTTATCGTGGGAAAGACAGACATATAAAGAGAGGTACAGACAGACATGAAAAATATTTTGCCTCTTCCCAATAACCCTCCACTGATATTTAAACAACTGTGCTTTGAAAATTGTATCAAGGCTTTACCACATTAATAACCGTTTTCTCTTTTCCTAAAAAAGAAAAGAATAAACGTCAACAAACAAACATAAAATGACTCAATATATGGTAATAACGAATAATTTTAAAAAAGTGAAATGCGCGATCTCGAATGCACCACATAAATTACATTAGAGTGAAAAGTTCTACAAGCGTAATTTTATCAGGATATTACGCAACAATGGCGGTTTACTAAATGCAATAATTTTAAATTCAAAAACGTATGCCATCTGTGCTATATTTTAAAGGTTCTTATTTTAGAAAATGTAATGTATGCACATAAAAGTACCTGTTTTAAACCCCTTTCTTGCCTTAAGTTTAGATATTTGCTATATATCTAACAAAAATGTCAACATTTATTTGCATATGTCCTTAAAATACTAATTTTATAGGTACTGTTTATAATGTAACACGGAAAAAAAAAAAAGAAAAAAGAAAATGATGAAAAGCGTGGTTTTAAATTTATACATTAGATATGTAATTTATAAATTATATATGAAAGAAAAATATTTTTTGGAATTTAACAGCTTATTTCATAAATCTTATTAAAATTTAAGACCTTAAATGGAAAATGTTTTTTTTTTTTTACATTTTAAATTTTAATAAGGGACATAAAAAATAAGTTATATTTTTGCTTAACTAATTTCTGTTTATTTTCTGTTATGCACCGCTAAGAAAATTAAATTCATGCATCAAAAATTACAATAGGAATTTCAAACTTTAATAAGAGTTTTCTCTTATTTGAAAATAAATTAATTCACAATGTCTTAAAAGTAAAAATCAGCAAAGGAAATGTTGAATATGTTTAATAACAAACAAAAAATTCTTATGATGAAATATCTTCTGAACACATCAAATAAATCACATTGGTTCTTTTAAAACATTTGGCGCTTTCTTTGGCACAGCTGTTAAAATACTGTACAATTTGTTGTAAAAAATTTCAAATATAGGTATTTAGATATTTAGGATGTTTGGCTCTCTTGGAACGTATAGCCGAAGAATGACTAAAAACATGAAGTGAAAGTACTGGTGAAGCCATCAAAGTATGCAGAATTATAGTATAAGTAAACATTCATGATTTGGAACAGTATGAGAGCTTAACCCCTTCGGGACGGAAGCTTTTCGCGAGATTTTTAATCTTTTGTCACCGTTTTTTAAAAAGAGAAATTTGTGTCTTCTTGAATCGAGAAAATGCGCTGAATAAATAAAGCAAATTTTACAGTAAAATTTTACTGGTGAGGAAAAACAAGGATTCTGAGTGCTTCATGCGGCACGTATACGTGTTGCTCGTCCCCAAGGGGTTAATAATAGTGAGATTTTGAATTTAGCGAATTTAGTGAAGTACAGGTGTAGAATTATAGTGAAGAACAAATAAACATTGGTGATTTTGAGAAGTATGAGAGCTTAATGATAGTGAAATTTGGAATTTAGTTAATTAAGTGAAGTAGTGGTGAAGCCATCAATGTTTATAGAATTATAGTAGTCTATAAGTAAATATGCATCATTTTGAGCAGTATGAGAGCTTAATAATAGTGAGATTTCTAAGAAAACTTTAATAAGATATATTGTGCTTCAATTGGATACTTTAATTGGAGAAAGTAATTGAAGCCAAAAGGTAAAAACTTTAGATTTTGAATGAAGCTGTTCGTCATTTCTATTTATAGCTGATAAATCACGAAGAAGTCGCGGATTGTCCTGCCTTTTGGGTGGGCCATATCTCAAGCTAATAATAATAATAATTATAAAATAACTTTAAAAAAATTAACTCACCCCCCCCCAAACTCACCCCCCAAACTCACCCCCCTTCTCTTCATTATGGTTTACCCAGCAAAGAAGAAATTGCTGGCCAGCAACAAGATAGCTGCTGGCAATGATGGAGAAGTGCTGGCTAATGGTCTTCCCCTGCATGACCACTGCTGGACAGCTTCAGTCAACTTTGCTGTTGGAAATCATCAGATAAAATTTTGATGGGCCTCCGTTTTATATCTTGCGCTGGCCCAGCACACCATGGAAGTGCACGAACGTTTGCAGTATTATTGCTGGGAACCCTTACGCTAGGTTGCATAATTAATCTAAGTTAAAAAAAAATCACTAATTCTAATTTTTATTCAAATATTTTAATCCGAAGTGTAAAAATATTTAAACAATTACGATTCAAGTCTAACGAATAATTTATCGAATAATATAATAATCTAATAATTTATTAGACTTTCAAATATTTTGTCAAGCCTATATTAAAATAAGAGTTATTTTTATCACCTCGCGGCAGATTAATGAATTTGAACGCAAATCTGAAATTAATATCTTAACACAATTTAAGCTGTCAAGTTTTTTTTAACTATAAATAATATAGCACCATTGCACCAACAAAATAAATAAGTAAATGAATAAATAAATAAATTCTTTATTTCAACGCACTTTTTTTTCTTCTAAAATATGGTTTTACTAAGTTACAAAGGATTTTGTTTTTCGTAATTTACACAGTTGAGAATCAATAAAGTATAAAATATATAGTATTTCTATACAATACAATAATTTCTATACAAGTTTAATGATTGGGAACGCAAATCACAAAAGAAACAAACTTGAAATAATGTATTGAGAGCTTGAAAACAACGAGCATTCGTAGAATACGCTGAAAGTACTTGTTCATATTCGATCACGAAAACCAAACAGCATCGAGCGCGGTTAGTACTTGGGAGGGTGACCACAGGTTAACAGATGCAAATTCAAATATTTCTATAGACATTTCTATTATGGACGCTTCTATAGCTGTTAGCGAAACTAGCTCATAGAAAAACGGCCATTATTCAATAATAATATTTCTATAAGTGTTTTTATAGAATTCTATAAGAAATTTTTGTAAGGGAAAGTGCTGGGCCAGCAAAGAAATAGCAGTAGGACTGCAGGAAAAGTGCCGGATTGAAGTAATGTGATGGCATACCAATGCTGGCCTGCTGTTGCCCATCTCTGAAGGGCCAGCTGCATTCCGCACGGACACTTTAGTACTGGTTTAAGTAATGGCACCATTACACTTTACCGCTAATGGCAGTGCTAGCTGCCATCTTTTTTCCAGCTGGTGGCCCACTATTTCTTTCTTTGCTGGGTAATTACATGGTATATAGGAATTTCCGTGTTACCATACATTTTCATTGTGTAAATGCTATAGTTATAGACCGGGTGAATGAAACTAGCGCTGAAGTTTGCAGCCATGTCCAACAAATAAGAGTGAATTATGTCAGACATCTACCGACCGGATAGCTCAGTAGGTGGAGCATTGGCACGATAATCCAAGGTATAAATGTTTGATTCCTGGTCTGCAGATTTTTAGCTCTGCTGGAACAAACCTCAACTGTGCTACTCCAACCTTGATTAAGGAAAATATTACTTCAATCCTTCCACCTAAACTATCTTTTTTCGTATTAGAACATTTTATCTTATTTTAAAACTAAATTCCTGCACATCGGCTAGCAAAAATAAAAATATAAAGTAGCAAGTAAAATTAACAAATTTTTATTCATGGCAAATAAAAAATTCTTTTGATGAAATCTGACTTGAATAGATTAAATAAGTCACAGTGGAGTGGAACGTTCTTCAAATGTAATTTCAGAAGAACACTTCTTCAAAACACAAATCCACAAACGAAATAAAAAGTACACATCAAAGCAATTTACTGAACGCAACAACTGTAAATTCAAAATTTTATTCCATTTGTATGCACTTTTCTACCGTAAATTTCCTTTTCCAGAAGCGGTAACGTATCTACATTTATAAAAGAAACCGTTAAACATGCCTCTCATGCTATACGCATGCATGCATTTTCTATTTTATGAATGAAATTTTCATCAAATATTTTGTACAAACATCTTGAAAGTAGTTCTTTAAAACTTACCATTTGGAAAGTAACCAGACCAGAAAAAGGATATAAATAATGTAATCAACAAAACACGAGGAATAAATTCAAGATATGTTGTTAAATGAAAAGTAATCAGCTGAATTTAGTAGACTTCTTATCTTTTTTTTTTCTTTTTTCTTTTACAAAATACCATTCATAAAAAAAATATTATCTTGCAAGTACTGGGAAAGTGGTTCCCAAATTTTAGTGTTATGCGAACCACCTTAAAGTTTGAAAGTTGTTTGCAACCCACATAATATGTAGTCATATAGAGACTTTTGTATAATATATCTCAGGAAAAAAGTCAACTTTCATATGAGGCATATGTATGAAAATAGTAATAGTTATTTCTAATGTTAGTAGTCGGTATTATAAGAATGTAGTATCTATATTATAAAGGACAAACATATCTGTGCGTAACGCATACGTCATTTTGCGAATGGCAACACTTTGAAATTTGAAATAAAATTTCGGTTTTGTAATTTTCTCTACTTCAAATTTTTATACTTCTAAACATCGCACATTTTAAATTTTTACACCGCCGTATAACGAAAAAAATGCTCTTTTAAATGCAATTTGTTTGAAAGCTGTATCTCATTTTAATTTTTATATATTAATTTTATTGTAGTTTTTATTACTTTTTTTGTAATCGTGGCAGCTGAAGTACTCCATTTCTGTTGAAAGTAAAGGGGGAAAAAATGAAAATAGTACATTGCTGTGCCTTTTTGTTGCCATTTTCTCATAAAAACCGAAAAAAATTGAAATTAAAATACTTTCTATGTCAAGAATATCGTCTGTTATAAAACCCAGTGAGTTTTGGCTTTATTTCATTTTTATTTATCAATTAAATGATTTTGCCGTGCCGGCTCCATTGCGAAATATTAATAAACAATTTGCACATAAAAAAAAAGTTCAGAATTTCTCTGCCGCTAATTTTCTACAAGAAATTAAAGCTTCATCAGTAAATAAATAAAAGAATAATATATAAAAAAGCACGAATTTAACATATATGTAATCGAACAATTTAAATTTTTAGATCCGAATTGGTAAAAATATGTGCTTTTAAATGTAATTTGTATGAAATAGAGTTGCTAGGCAACTGTTAAAGTAAAAGAGAAAAAATAATCTATGTATTGAAAACACAAGATAGCATTTTTAGACATCTTCCCTGAACTTTCTACTGTACCAATTTTGCTAATGATTCTTTTTTTAAATGAAAGCTGTTCATTTGTAGATGTCATCGCACTAGCTATTTTTCTAAATATTTTCACTTTTATATTTTTAATTTAATTTGAAAAGATTTTTTGAAATTTCATCAAAATGGTAGCAATCGTATTATTTCCACTGTTGCAGAAAAAAAGAAATATTGGGATTTATTTATCCTTATTGATACCATTTACTCATTAGAATTAAAAATAACTTTATTTTAAGTCTGAACAGAAAATGACGTCACTATTTAAAAAACATTTTCGCTCATAAAGCTAATGTTACAATATATTTTCATTCGGCTGATACTGAATTTGAGACACTTGGCGTAATGCTTCAGTAAGTGCCATATTTAAAAGAAAACAATCCTTTTCTTTGATAAAACTATATATTTTTACACGAATACATCTAAAAGACATCAGTTTCTGGAATTCGTACTTCCCGGTACTGAAATTAGACCGTCAAGCCAAAAGAATACATTTTCACATCCAAAGTTTTAGCTGACAAACGGAACTTCACATTTGAAAATATATCTATATTATAAAGGAAAAATATGTCCCTGCGTAAGACTGGCGTCATTTTGAGAATGGCAACGCTTGACGATTAAATGTCGGTTTTGCAATCTTTGCTACTGCAGATTTTGAATTTCTAAACATCGAGCATCTTCAATTTTTACACCCGTTATATAGGGAAAAAATTCTACTTTCAAATGCAATTTGCTTGAAAACTTTATCTTAATTGATTTATTTATTATGTCTTTTTAAATAATTTTCAAGCATAATGTTTTTTAATCTATATCCATGGCGTACAGGCTCCATTACGAAATAAGCCATTTGCACTTAAAATAATATAAATAATTCAGCATTTGTCCCTGACTAATTTTTTATAGCAAAATTAAAACTTCATCAATCTGTTATATTAAAAAGTGACTGTCCGTTTGTATTTCACAGCTATTCCTCCTAGAATATGAAATGTTGGGTGATCAAATTAACGCCAGTTATACGCATGGGTCCGAGGATGTTAAAAATGGTCGTAGAATTTAAAAATTTGATTAGTTTTCGAGATATAATATTTTTAATGACATTTCTGTAATGATGGAAATTAAAATTGTTCCATTTTTGTGTATAAAAGAGAGAAAAGGGAAAATGACAAAGATTATTAGGTATCACTGTTTGAAATCATTTTATATTGAAATTAACGTATATTTGAATAAATAGTGAAAACAACATTGTAGTTTTCAAGAAAATTTCACGAAATACGAACTAACACATATTCAAGTTCAGGAATCCGTTTATTTTAGAAACACAAAATCGACTCTCGACTGGACATTGAGATAAATTCTGTTGACGTCAAAAGAAAAAAAAAAACATTGTAGGTATTTTCATTTAATTTAAAGTCGTAAAGTAGATTTTCAACTATTGCCTTAAGACGGCTAATAAAACATTTCAGAAGCGGGCATTAAAAATGAAATGTTTTAGAGAGAAAAAAAATAATTCCTTAAGTATTTATTTTCATTCATAAATATAAAATGCTTCTGAATAAATTCGTCCAAACAAATTCATTTTTGTATAATTTGACCTAATGACATCATTTCTACTAACTCCGAAATTCGAAGCAAAATCTTGGAAGAGCAAAATTCTCTAGGCAAATAAAGTTATAGTATATGTGCATTTTTATTGGGAAAGTTTTGACTTAAATTGTAAATATAACTTATTATTTGAAATATTGTATTTAATAAAATTAATATTGTAATGGTAACTAAATTTACAAGAAAGTTGAGATTTCATTTTTCGCAAAAGGATCGATTGTCGCACGCAATTCAAAAGCAACACAACGGGTTGCTACGCAACTAGTTATAATAAACACAATTTTCTTGTACTAAGCATGATAAAATAGGGTTATTAATAATTATATAAATAAAAATACTTTTTAAAAATTAGTGTGATTTGTAAGATTGTTTTGCACCTGTAAAATTTTTTACAAGAGGGTTGAAATTTGTTAATTTTAGCTCCCAATTTTTACAAGAGGGTTGAAATTTGTTAATTTTAGCTCCCAATACAAGGTTTAATGAAACACTGTCGTTTCTAAAAACTGATTACCTATATTTCTTTAATATATTTTCTATAAAGATATAGCACATGGTATTCGTTGAATTTTTTTACAACATATAAAATTAATAATATACAGGGTGGACGAATCACATGTCCCCAATTTAAAACTTCCATTAAAAAAATATTTCCGGCGCAGAATGGCACTATTTAAAGAATTTGTCAGCCGAAAGTTTAAAGTTTGGCGACAATTTTTTCTGTTGCCGCTATAACGCACCTGCCGTTGTTGCGAGAAGACAAAGGGAAACATGACGACACCATAGGAGAAAGTACAAATTGTTCTGTGGTATGCTGAAACGAAATCCGTAATCGCAGTGCAAATGATATTCAGAACAGTGTACAAAAGATATCCACCCGATGCTAAAAGCATTAAAAAGTAGACCAAAATATTCCTTGAAACCGGTAGTGTACTGAAAAGATCCGGAGGCATTTGACGTGCAGTTTGGGATGAACGAGTGGAAGAGGTGATGCAAACTTTAATTTGAAGCCCTCGCAAGTTGATCAGAATAACTGCATCGGAGTTAGGTATGCCACGATCAACATTTCACAATGTTTTGCATCGAAAACTGAGTCTGTATGCGTAGAAAATGCAGTTTGTGCAAAAACTGCAACCAAATGATGGCCTATTGGGTGTGGCATTTGATATGGAGATGTTATCTCGTATCGAAAATGAGCAAGATTACATGAATCGGGTATTTTTTTCTGATGAGACAACATTTTATGTCTCTAACAAATTTAATAAGCAAAATTGCAAAATTTGGGGCTCAAAAAATCCCCATTCAATACAGGAAGGGGAAAGAAATAGCTCAAAAGTCAATGTGTAGAACACACTAAAGGATCACACGTGGAAGTGAACTGATTTCTTATTAAAATCTTTGTGAGCACTGTTATTTATTTTTACATTTTTCTCATGCTTTCTAAATTTTTGTTATCTGTGGGAAAGTCTCAAAATCAGGGACGTTTGATTTGGACACTCTGATGATCTGATCAATCATATCGAGGAGGATTTTAAACATCGTTTGCGACCCATAATTTGATGACGGAGTGCTAGAAATTTAAAAAGGAAAAATGTCAGAATAAGAAATAACAAAATTGTATTAGAGACAAATAAAGTAGAACCCGGATAGTATTTGTCACAGTATTTTTCTTGTTTCTGAAATTGCCTGTAAGAATACTGTAAAATCTGAACGTGAATACCAAAGCACTGTACCGAAAATATACACAAAAAGAAATTTCTCTTTTAATTATTTATGACAATAAGACATACAAAAATATAAAATTTCATCAAAACTCACAGGAATATTAGTAAGAGTACACGTCTAGCGCAAATTATAAGGCCCTTTTCATGATGATCACAAGAAAAGTGGAAGAAATTTCTAATTTAATATTCACATATCAGAACGTAAAGTTACAAATATAGAGAAAATAAACTGTTGATATATAGAAGAAAAGGTGTAAATGTGGGCACTATCTTTTGTTTTTGACTTAAAGTGACTTTCATTTTGAAAAAATCTAGATTTTTGACCTTCACTAACCTTCATGACCTTCATAGCAAGTTTACTAAATGAGTGGAGGAAAAATAATGATTAATATCAGTTATTTCAATTCGAAAATGCAGATTTACAAAAAGCTATTAAAAAGCACCAGAAAAAATTGACCCTCTCAAAAAAAGTCACAAAAATTAGTTTAAAATGTTTTAAAACAAGTTAAAACATAGAAAATGGTAGAGAATTTTTATATTACGGAAAAAAATATTTGCAGAAATCACAAACATAAGTAGATCTTTCAGCCCCTGCACAATCTGAATGTGCTCACATTTGGCACATAACACATTTAACCCACACTTCTCCATGAGTGTCTTCAGAGAACTTTCCATCTCAAAAACAGCAAGTTGCATCGCTCGAGACTGGTTTATCTCCATCATTGTTACTTAGATTGATATCATCATCACTGGGGAGTAGGGGATGGTCACAATAGTCTGACGAGTCCCCTGATGAATCGTATCATTTCGTTAAATTTTCTTTTTTGAAGGCCTTTGTTCTACGCACTCTGGCCCCCTGGCCGGCCTCTTACGCCGGGAAAACTCAAGGCCGTCTTCTTGAGAACACTTTTGTCAAGTGACTTAGACAACTGATTGTTGTATGGTGTTCCAGTAATGAGATTGGATCTTGCTGCTTTAGGTCCACGACTAATGATTCTGTTAATGTGCATAATGAAGGTAATTGCTGTTTTTCCTTAAAATTTTTTTGAAATAATTTATGTTGTTAAGGAGAAAATGTAATCTAATTATGGGACCCTTTAAATGGGGCCCATATTTACACTAAGAAAGGATGTCCATATTTACACCAATCCCAACTAAGAAAGATGTCCACTTTTATATGTAACCTAAAGGCTTGCGTGACTAAAAGCGGGACTAAAATATGTTTAGGATCACAACTTTCTGGATATCAATGTGAAATTATTTTAAACTAAAAATAAAAACTAAAATAAAACAATTTCAAATACGTGTCAAAAGTTTGCAGTACAGCACACCAATTCGCACAATAACTCACACTGCGTCCACACTATTTGAGAGAATGGTTCCAACCGCTCTCTACTATCTTATATCAACAAGTGGCAATATCTACAGTCCTGGCCGCCAGTCTTTAGCACCTCCCATAGTTTTTGGGGAGGGATGCCCATATTTACACCTGTGCCCGCTTTTACACGTTTTCCTCTCTCTGTATATTTTATAGAATTAAATACAACAACAAAGTAATTTTAATGTAGTCATAATTATAAGGGTAGCGTGATTTATCACAATTTTTAAAAATTTAACAATTTTCTAAAAAAATTAGATTTCTGCTAATTTAAAAGCAAATACGTCGGACGGGATATCCTTCAATACTTGCATCAATGTTCAGTCGTCAAAAATAGAAATGTATAGAGAAACAGAATTAATGGAAACAAAATTCGTAATTGTGAAGGTACTCAGCACGGAAAAATCATATTAGCAAATATAGTCTTGGATCCAGGAAGGAGCACTGAGGGATGTCATCAAACATGGTGAAAATAGTTGTAAAACTAGAAAACAGGAATTCTGCTTTTTCAGAATTTAGTTTCGACCCCGGTGAAAAAAAAAATTTGTATATATAAATAGTACAAAACATATTTCAATTTTAAGACTTACAGCACACGCTTTTATGTTATGTAAAATGATGTCATTCGCATCCGCTTAAGAATTCCACATTTGCGATCCACTCTTAAACATCTACAGTAAAGTACGCATAGGACGTCACTATCGCGAAATAATACACAAATGCAGCAAAAAGATGCCGTCATTAAAGAAACTCGACAAAAAAAAAAACGGTTGTCTAATGATTCATAGGCCTTCATTTGTTTGTAACATTAATATAGATACTTAAAATTAAATATAGTTTATAATAGCTCTATGTTTTAACAGAATCCAATTGGTTTATATTTTTTCAAAATAGCACGTATTTTAATTACATTTTCTTTCGGTTGTTATGAAAAAATGGCAACAAAAATATATAATTAATATTTTACAACTGTTTATCCTTTACCTTCTACAGAAATGGAGTACTTCCGTTGCCAATATTAAGGAAATGGTTCCAAAAACTACAAAAAAGAAAAAATATTTCAAAAATAAATGGAGATGCAGTTTTCAAACAAATTTCATTTAAAAGTACTTTTTTTTCCCATACGACGGTATAAAAATTGAAAATGAGAGATGCTTAGATGCTTAAAAAATTGCTATAGAGTATTTAATCGTACTGTTATGTTTTACGGCTGGATTCTGTAAGGTAACGTTATTTTTTTGGAGACTACACAAAATAAGCTGGGAGAAAGAAATAGCATACCGTACCGGGGCCTTATAAAGTGTTCACGGCGTAAGAGAAATTATCTGAGAAAGGTTGATGAAGAGTTGCACGCCTGGTAACAATAAATAAAATGCCATAGAAGAAAATTGTAGTTCATCCTCAAAATGATATCTGTATCTTGGAACAAAAAGGGCCAATGTCCAAAATTGAGAAATTTGAGTTAAATGCACGAATGAATTCAGGATGCGATATAAAGTAACTGTTAAAAGAGCCAAAGTCCTCCCAATATTAGATCATTGAAAACAAAATATTTTGTCGAGGCCAGTGTTACTTACTGCTAAGGTAAAAATGGCCAATTTGAAATGTTAAAAAAAAAACTAAATCAATGTAACATTAGATTGTAGTGAGAAAAGCATTACTGAATTGAAGGTACAACTTTGAAAAATAATAGTACAGAAATCGCAGCAAGGTTCTTAAAATTCCTCAAACTTAAATTGGGTTTCCTGCCATTTGAGAAAAATGGGCTTTGGCCCTTTTTGTTCCAAGGTACAGATATATCTGTAGAATAATCTGTTGGATCCTTAAAATACAGGGTGTGCATAAAACAATGTCTCAGTTTCATTGGTACATTATAACAGTTTAATTGAGACTATTTCAACAAATCATACATCAAACTGTAGGTAAACTAATCTAGTTTTTCTTACAGATGTTCAATATGTGCACCTTTATTTATACGGCACACATCTAACCTAAAGTCCTATTCCTCCCACACTTCGGTTAACAAGTCCGGAGTAATGGAAGCAATAGCCTCTTCAATTCTGTGCCTCAACTCTGGCAAATCATTAGGTAAGGGCGGAACGTGGACACGATCTTTTATAAAGTCCCAAAGGAAAAAAAATCGCACGGTTCTATCCGCTTTTAAATCTTCTGCCCAGTAAGCAGTTTTACTCTCAGGAGTCGTCATTTTGCGTAGCGCTTATCTAAAACTGTTTGAGTTACTTTGTGATCTTCAACTAACACTCTACAACGCTTATAGTTGATACTATTAAACTTTATAACTGAGACAATCTGTTATGGACACCTTGTATGTAAAAAATGAATATGAAACTTATGCTAATCTAACACCATAAATAGCGACCATTAAATGAATGAAAAATACCATTCAATGGAATAACATAATATTAATTGAATATTTCCAACTCATCGAAAAAATTCCCAGGCTGGGAATTGAACCCAGATCCTTGGCTTACAAGGCCAATGCTTTACCGTATAAGCTAACTGGGCCGCCAACCAGCCAGCATATTTCGCTCAGAAAACCTTATTGGTAGTAACATTTGGTCTGTTATGTAGACAGCTCAACAGAATAACCGCAGGTAAAGGAACTCCATATAAACGATGGATACGTAGATGAACTATTACACAGGCCTGCGATGAAAAAAATACAAGATTATTGATGGCTGAACTTTACGTATTTTTTGGTGCTAGTTAAAAAACAAATAATGAAAAAAATCTATCACGTCACATTTTCTTGAAAAATATTGGGTCGATTGGAAAGTCGCGTCGTGTAGGAAAAATCAATTCCTACCGGTAAATTCTGCCAGGTAATTATTAGACATTAGATATCGGAATCAATGTCTAATAATTAAATGATAGAATTTTCCGATACGAATTGATTTTCCCAACACGACACAACTTTCCGATAGACCCAGTTGTTTTAAACCGTTTAAACCTATAACAAAATAATCGATTACTGAAAAATCAATTTGCCTCACCGAGAATCGATTTTTTTTTACATAGATTTACATGGATAAAATCACTGTTGCCAGATAATACATGCAAAATTGTACGAGAGAATTCCATTTCAAATAGGATTTTAGCAAAAATATCGATATCGGTGTTACAAAAAATTCTGATGTGATGGGGGAAAATGAAGGTCATTTTCGAAATCAGCCCAAAAATAACATAAAAAACAGCGAAAACTTCTCTTGTATTTTTCAAAAACTTCAATTTCGCAGGCCTGTGTTATTTTAACACAATCAAACTGATTGGTAAAGTTATCATGCGAATTGAATATTTCCAACTGAGCGTTCGATTCCCAGCCTGGGCATTTTTTTGCACAGTTGGAAATATTCAATTCGTATGTTAATTTTACCAATCAGTTTGATTGTGTTACCACCTGGGGGTTACAGGAGTAAAAAATGTTCTAAATTTCGATTTTTGTGATACTGAAGGAGCTAGAAGCTTGAAATTTGACATAGTACGTATTAAAAAGATGTAAATGCTCTGTAAGAACAGTTGAAAAAAATAAAAAAAACTAAAAATTTAAAAGTGACCCAAATGCGCGAAAAGTGTTCTAAAAATGTTCTAAATTATGAACTTTATATAATTCGAAAAGATAGAAAGTTGAAATTTGGCGTGGTCGCAACTTGTAAGACATGAATGCTCCCTAAAAACAGTTTCTGAAAATTTCCAAATTTAAAAGGGTGAAATGGGCGAAACGCGTTCTAAAAATATTCTAAATTATGATTTTTATGAAGTCCCAGTAAATACCAAAACGATTTCAAAAGAAACGGTTGCAAATTGATAGTGACAGTCCCTGCTAAAATATAGGTTACATTTTATGCCAGTGCCACTACCTGCAGGGTGTTGAAGGAGCAAAAAAAACGTTTTAAATTGCGACTTTTGAGATACTGAAGTGTCTAGAAACTTGAAATTTGGCATGGTAGTTACTTATGAGATATAACTACTCTCTAGATGCCTATAAGATACAAATGCTCTCTAAGAACTCTTTCTAAAAAATTCCAAATTTAAAAAGATGAAATAATCGAAAATCTTTCTAAATTTCAATTTTTATGGAATTGTTAAAAATAGAAAATTGAAATTTCGTATGGTAGTTACTTATATGATGTAAATGCTCTCTAAGAACAGTTTTTAAAAGATTCGAAATTTAAAGGGTTAAGATGAGTGAAAGGCCTTTTAAATACTTTCTAAATTACGATTAATCTAGAATCTCAGAAAATACTAAACCGATTTCAAAATTTCTGCAGGCAAATTCATGTGACAGTCCCTGTTTCCACATAGGCTATTTTTTATGTTGGTGACGCAACAGACATATGAATGGTATACAGTTAGATTAGAAGCTTAGAATATGGCATGATGGTTATTTTAAAGATATGAATGAGTGTGGTGGCTATAGGATGAAAGGCGAAGTATATTATCATATAGTTTTTTTTTAAACACTGAAATAATATTAATCTCCCAATAATTATATCTTGTGATCATTAAACAGAATATAGTACCGAGTACACTTAGTTATGGCCTCAAAAGACGACGCCGACATGACAATCATAATTAAAAATAATTCGGTAAATAAATATTCATATATATTTGATAATCAAGAACAAAGAAAATAAAAGAATAAGTATTACCTGAAGTGGCATAAAAAAATAGTGGTAGATGCATTAATAAAAAGAATGCACTGAAAATCCAGCTTCGAAAATCTTTATTTATAAAGAAAAAGAATTTTCTTGAAAAATATATTCATAATGGAATCTCTTATTTTTAGATCCATTTTTTAAGGATGAATAGTATACGATCATTGTTTTCAATATGCATTTGTCATGAGAAAAATAATAAAATTTCCTTTCGGGGAAAAACTAGGTGCTTGCATAAAAATCAAATCATTTATATGGTTTAGCAGAAATTCAAAACACATAACATAGCACCAGTCGAATAAAAATAAACAACTATTTCCACACAGCATCGGAAGGTTCTATCCACTCAGCATTATTAAGATCGTCAATGCATCTCCTTGGTGGAACTGTTATCCTCGTTATCGTAATCAGAAGAAATTATATAGCCCATTAAACTATTACGATTTGAAAAATTTCTTTCATTTTTTTTGCTTTCGCTGCACATATAAGATTCTTTAAAAAAAAAAAAAAAAAAAAAAAAAAGAAAGAAAAAAATGAAAGTCACCGCCTTCCACGCCAGTAGCAGAAAACCAAAAACAAAAACGGTAAAAACGCACGCACTCGGCGTTGCTAGAGGAAAAGGGGTTTCCTTAACAAATAAAATCGTCAATTGGCAGGGACAAAAATAGTAGAATCTTGCGTTGACATAACTTGTAATATTATAGGATATGAAAACTGCTTTATTTAGATTAAATTTTTATAGATTTTTTTTTAAAGATGGGATGCCAATTAGTAGTAAAGTATTACAATTTTAAAAACTACGTATTAAACTGATTTGAATTTGATTGGCTAGGGGAGGAGCTACAAGAGGAAGTGACTTCACGTTTAGAAAGTTGTAGAATGTTCTTGAGGATTCCTTTTCCGGAAGTTCAGATTTCAAAACTATATTTATCATTTTAAATAAAACGAAATGTTACCTAAGAAAGCAAAGCTTACAGGGAAAGCTTTAAAAAGGAAGGAATTAAAATAATTTTAGAATGCGAATTTTAATATTAAATGAATAAAGATTAATAAAATATTTCTTAAATTAAATTAAATAAAAATATGGCAGTGGTTGTAAGTAACCACAACAATGAGTGCTAAGGAAGTTTTCTAAAAAAATCAAAACCTCAAATAAATACTGAATTGAGCGGAAAAGTTTCAAAATACATTCTAAATTATCATTTATTTAGAATTAGTTTACGTTCTTCCTATTAATATAACTTTCATTTACACCTAATGCAGTGTAATAATGAAGTTTAGTGAAATTGGGGATTAATTAGTCATTTTTTAATTATTCCTAATAGAGTAATTTTTTAAAATAAAAATAGGCACACAAACACTACCTAGGCATTATTCAACTATTACGCGAGAAAAGCCACGGGTTTTGCTAGTCTGTTTATAATTTTGAAAAAGAATATAAAGAAACAATATAACACATTTTTGAGATGGAAATGGCTAATGCAATGGAAATAAAAAAAGGTTCCCTGGCAAATTAAATTTATTCAGTTTCAGTGGTTTATAATAATAAAGTTAAAGACACAAAGTATTTTTTTCCTTATCAAGAAACCAAATTAAATGAAAATGGAGATATAAAAAGGAAGTCGTTAAACAAAGATTCAACAATCATTTGCTTAGAAAGAGAATGTAATGCATTGGTTTAGGGTACTTACGGAAGTCAAACTTGATTTTTCGATAAAGAATCCGTCATAATTAGCACTGAATAAATAGGCAGAATAAATCACGCCATCAAGATTTTATTCTAAAAAATATTCTCGAACGATAAATAAAATCCGAAAAAAATGAAGCACAGATAATGAATTGCTTAGTAACACTATATTTTTATGCAATAAACTAGCAAATTGATAAAAGAAAAACAAGAAAACTGTAATACATTCGAACCTCGTTATCCTGACACTCTTATGACCAGAAAATTGTGTCTCATAAGCGGAGTGTCGGGGTAACTGGAGTTGGAGAAAAATATGTCTATAAAAAGCTGTATTTTTAATTAATTTAAGACAATTTTAAATTCATAAAGGTTCTTGCATTTTTAAGCAAAAAAACAAATTATTATTAAACAAAATAAACACAAAACAAAATTAAAAACTGTAAAAATCAGATTTCTGATGACTTACATTTTTATTGTTATATGAAATATTGATGAATTAAGGTTTGCTTATCCCTATATGTGCTTCCTATAATAGTCAGAATACATCACGCCACAAAGATTACATTCTAAAAAATATTCTCGAATAACAAATAAAATCAGAAAAAAAAAAGAATCTGATGAAGTGCTTATTATCGCTATATTTTTATGCAACAAACTGGTAAATGGTAATATGTAAATAAACTGTAATATGTATATGTAAAGGATACGTAAGATCCCTATAAATATAGATTTAAATTATAAATTGATAATAATACTATTAATGCTCAAAGAGTTTTATGATTGACACGGTTTTTAGCGAATTTGATTTTTTTATAATCAGCCCTATTTTACCAATAGTTATTTCCATAATCGGGCAAATAATATTATTAACTTTTACTTGATCGAAAGCTAATTAATTTTTATGCTTATACTGTTTAAGTAACTGTTTGTTACCGAGAACACCGCCAGATAAAAACTAATGAGACAAATATTATAAGACCCATTATAAGATAACTATTATAATATATTTGTAAGCATTATAAAATAAAAAAGTTTCGAAACAGATACGATCGATAGCCTCCCATTTATTTTCTGGCAATATGCTTTAGCAGTGGAAATTGAGAAGTGTCTTAGCTGCAAGAGGAACGATTTATTACTTAAAAAGGCGGTGTTTTTAGTAAATTTTCTGATATTTTAAAGAAGATTCGTACTGCAATAAGTGTACTTTGCATAAAATTTTATTTTGTTTTAATTTTTTTGTTATATTATTCTTTATAATAATTTCTTAAAATATCTCAGATCGTCGTATTTATAATTTTTAACCCATAGGGGAGTCCGGGGCTAGTTGGCTACAGGGGTAAATAGGCGCAATCCTCATAAATCGCCAGTTTGTGGATAGATTGCGCAACCAGTCACAGAGTACCTTTCTTTTTGCTTTTTACAATCCTCATTGTAGTTTTGCAGCGTTACCTACGTGCAGTGGACACTTGTTACGATTTTTCTGTTGTTTGCACTCATAAGTAATTTTTTGTTGCTTCATTATTTTTTCTAATTTCTAATACTTATCTTATAATTGCGATTTAACCTATGCAGTTTTTCTTAGTGTATTATTAACTGTACCTACCCCATATGTGATATACTTGGACTTTTTATGCTTACGTGTGGTTACGTGTCCCTTTTTTTAAGAAATTTATTATGGGGCTAGTAGGCGCATAGAACACGGGGCAAGTTGGCTCGGTGTCTGGTGTGTGCTGGTAGCTTGAAAAACAGCAAACACCGAGAAAAGTGGTTGCAATGCAGGATTTTGGGCACATGAGGTTTGCCGAAACGGACACACTTAATTTTTTCATTTCTGACAACTGTAACACTGATGATGATATCGAGTAGGATAGAAGTTATTCAATGTTAATGTTTTATTTAATCTTTCTATGTCTGTATAATTTAGAATATACATTGTACGGCGATAAAGCCTTTGTTTAAACTTAAAGGTAATAATGAAGTTAATTTCTCTTAACTGCGTGTCTTATCTTAGTTTCATTTAAATTTTTATAGAGCGTGTGCCAACTTAACCCATAGGTATAGGCAACTTGCCCGTGACGGGGTAGGTTGGAGCACAATTTTGCTTTTACTTTAGGCTTCCGCTAAACATAAACTACAAATGCTACAAACTCAAAATTCCGGGTATTTATAGCTCAATGCCTGTTCTTTACAAATACAGTTAAAGTTTTATAAGAATCTTATAAAAAAATTAATAAAAGTGAATAGCTAAAAACTGCGCCTACTAGCCCCGGTCTCCCCTACTACGGTGTTTACATAACGGACTTATAAGAAAGAAAAGGTAAACATTTTCCTTTAAAACAACCGTGGGGAAAATCGATATAACGCCTATTAAATTAAGTTAAATTTTGCTTGTTTTTAGGGAAAAAATGCTAGTTTATTCTCAAACAAAAATCGCCATTGGATTCACGAACTTGAAGCAACAAATCTCCGTTAGAAGAAAATGATTTATAATAAACACAACAGAACCCACATGACTTGCCAGTATTGCTACTTGAAAAAAGTAGCACCAAAACAAGCAAAGGATTATTTTAAAAAAACCCATGAATTTAATGCAAAAAGCCGGAAACCATTCATTTTTACGCACACGCAAATATACAGAGTGTTTCATAAAAGATGAGCAAAATTTTAGAGGTGAGAGTACACATCAAAACAAACAATTTTTATCGAAGAATGTATGGTCAAAATTAAAACGCAAAAGTGCTAGAGGGAGCCAAAGAAAATATTCAATGTTGCCAGTAGGCTACTTTTTTTAAAACTCAGATTTATTGATTGGCACCCCTTTTTTCAAATGGTAAAATTCCCCTTGTTTTAGCCTTAATTAATATGTCATTAAATAAGGCGAATTTTACTATTTCAAAAAAGGGGTCCTAATGAAGAAATCTGAATTAAAAAATAGTAGCCCACTGACAACACTGGATATGTTGTTATGCGAGGTAAAAATAAGCAAAGAACGAATAAGTGAGAAAAGCAAGGTAGAAACCCCTATCCATACAATCGTTGAGTCTCTGAGCCATTTCCATTTGCAGTTTCGTAGATAAAATGCGTATAAGCCTTTCCCTATTAGTGAGTTAAAACATCTTCCGTTACTTTCCTACTGAGATTGACAGTTGCACACTCGGATCAGCCGCTTTTATGTATGAATCGGGGCGGAATTTTGCATACGCGTTCTCCTTCTTCCCCATATCACATTTGCATGCTATTAGTGTTATTCTTCTCCCGATAACTCCCAATAGGAATGAAGCTTTAACGTTTGCACGGACCACGTTAGTGTTGCGAGTGGGCTACTTTTTTTAAATTAAAATTTTTTGATTGCCACCAGTTTAAAAAAATTGATAATCCGCCTTTTTTTTCACCTTATTTAATCTGTCATTAATTAAGGCGAATTTAGCTATTTCAAAAAAAATGGTCGCAATCAATAAATCTGAATTTAAAAAAAGTATCCCACTGGTAACACTGGATCAAGTTTCCAAATGCGGCAGCACGTTTGCGTTTTATTTCCGACCATGCACTCTTTGATGAAAGTTGTTTGTTTGGGTGTGTACTATCCCCTCTTAAAGTTTTGCCCATCTTTTATGAAACACCCTGTATTATTATTATTATTTTCATTTTAAAGTAAAATTTTGAAAAAAAAAAAGAAAAACAAAGATTTTTTAAAAAACCTTGATTGTAATAATAATAGATCACGAAATAAATAAATATCTCATGTAGCTTCACGGAGTATTTGACGGCGATAGCACAGTTATTAACTTTTCAATAACAATGTGTTTAGAAGCTCAAAATGCACCATTTTGAGTAAAACCTATCTAGAAGTTTTAGAAGAAGTATATTGATGCTTTGGAAGACAACACCCCCAAATTTCTGTAGAAAAGACATTTAATTTTTTTTTAATTTAAATTTTCTTTATATCGGCGTTCTTGCATTTTGATATTTTTAATAACACATTTTTCACACTTTCATTGCAAGTATTTCCAATTTAAATCCTTTAGGGGCAATGTACTTCTATTCGTAAAATGCTAAAAATATTGATTGGCACCAGAATTTATAAACACATTTATTTAATAAAAATTAGAAACTTTTTTTTTTTTAACTAAGTACTTAATAAAAGGAAAATTTTCACGCCAAAATTCTGATATCAGTGTGGGATCTAGGGATTAAAATTAAGTGATCGAAAAATGAACCATCGTCTTTCAAGAGGTTAAATGTAATATTTCTGTAGCAAAAACATCGGATGCAAAGCTAACATTTCTGCAAATAGTAGCATTTCATGGTAAATATTATCAGATGTAATTTTTTTAAAAAAAAATATTAAAATTAGCCTTAGAAGTATTTCCGATTAATGCAATACTAGTGCAATGCTCCAATATCACCAATAAAGTAAGGTAAGAAACCTCCTAAAAACACCATAAAAAATATGGAAAAAGCCCTTCGAAAGAACTGTTTCTTTCTTCTTCAGGTACACAGAACACGTGCTAGCACCCTGAAAGCAGGAACAGGACTGCCAAAGTATCATTACGTATTCCTTGCGCCTAAGGAAGAAAAAAAATTTCTCACGAAAGGCTTTGCGCATTTCTTTCTTTCTTTCTTTTTTTTGTGGTTTTAAAAAGTTCTTTTTTTTTTTTGTTGTATCACACCAGCTTATTCACTATTTTGACGTTACAAATAAAGATTTTCTATAATGGTGTGTGTGTTGTTTATGACGGCCAGTTATCTACTCGAGAGATATGGGCCCGAAAGGGGGTGGTCTCCGTGGAGGTCTTTCTAAGGGAACCTAACCCGCATTTACGCGAGGAAATCCAAGGTTAAAAGAAAACCACGGAAAACTACGAACGATTGGACCAAAGGACGCGATTGGATTCGAACCCAACACCTCCCGTAGCTTTGACAGTAGAACCTCTCAGCCACTGGTTGGGTTTTCTATAATGGTACTAACACAATTTTACTGACTAAAATATAAACTAAAATCAAATGAAATTCGCCAAAAATCTGGTCAAGTATAAATACATTTTATTCATGAAACCTTGAGTTTAAAATGTCTTTTCGATTCAGGGCGGAAATCGTTATCTAACATTAATAAAACCAAAACGATATTGGAACAATATTGATTTAATGGATATATCTTGGTTAATATTGACGATATCTACACCATATCTAGGCTAATATTGAAAAAAAAAACAAGACTAGTATGAAATCCCTATATGGAGGTATCCTTATATGGTGGTATCCTTATATGGAAGTGTTTGCAGTTTGACAATATTCCATCAGTATTGGTAAGCAATTTTTCACCATTTCACGGCAAGTATTTTCTATTTAAAGGCAATAATTCTGTAACATCGACGTTTCAGAGCAAATATATACGATTTAAAACCAGCATTTCTGCAATAGTGGAATTTTATTGTAAATATTATCGGATGTAAATCGACCCAATTTTAATATTATAATTAGAAGTATTTTCAATAAATGAAATGATTGAGCAATACTCCAATATAGGCAATGTAACCAATAAGGATTTTCTATAATGGTACTAACACAATTTTACTGACTAAAATAAAAATAAAAATAAAATAAAAATCTCCAAAATCTGGGCAAGTATAAATAGATTTTATTCATGAAACCTTTAGTTTAAAATCTCTTTTCGAGTTAGGGTGGAATTCGTTATGTAACATTGATTTAAATATCGACTCAGAGTGGAGATCACATTTCATAAAAGGCAGTTCGTTTGGAATCCGCTGTTCAAAATATTCCATAATTTTAAATTCCATTTCTTCAAAATCCATTTTCCGACCTTGTTTTGCATTTATCTTTAGGGATTATTCTAATTTCAGCTTGTTTCTGAGTGGCTTTAACTCTATATTCTAAATATATACAGTGAGGGGAAGTTTTTTCTCCATACAGGGGGCCCCAAAAAGACCTGAGAATTTAAAAATTAACCAATTTAATAATCATATAATCAATATAATTTATTCATATAATCAATATAGTTTTAAGCGACATATTTATAAGATCACTCCTAACATATACAGTATATACCTTTGTGCACAGTAACTTTTAAAAATATATGCCGTAAAATCCGGCTTATAACGTGCACTTTTAATACCAGAAATAAGATCGAAATTTACAGTACGCGTTATACACCGAAAATAAAAATGATAGATTTAAAAATAAGAAAAAGATCAACATATAAAAAATTGGATTTCTACATGTACCGTAAAAACAATTATTTAAAAGAAATGACCTTACCTTATGAACTTAAAAATTTTCATTATCTACTAATACGAAAAGTTCGTCACATGCGTTTTCTATTACATCTACAGGCACATCATCGAATTCTATTTCATCTTCACCATCATTTCCCTTAGATCCATAAATAAGTAATTATCTTCCATTTTATCTAGATTGTTAAATATACTACACCTTTTAAATGACTTTTGAATTAGGCCAAGTTTAATTTCATTACATGCTTTTATTATGGAATCACATACTATTTCTTGTTTGGCATGACGCATTTGGCCTCCTTTTGTAAATGTTTTGTCGCCTTATAACATCCACGTATTGCTTGTCACTTCATATTGCGTATACTAATGCTCGAAAGCCTATGAAAATCTTTGGAATTAATTACTTCAAAATATAAGAGCATCGCATGTGTACATACATTTCAGGTTTCTTTGTAAAGAAAAAGGGTGCGCGTTATAAGCCGAATATACCTAAAAATAGAAAAATACAGACTCAAATCGTAGGTTCGCGTTATACACCGGATTTTACGGTAATTTAGATTTTAATCAATAGTTAGCACTGTACTGCGTAAATCAGCAAGAATAATCAAAATAACTTCAAAACATTTTATATCAAGGCTGCTAGTTAATGTATTTCCGAATTCCCTTGCTAATGTTAAGTCTGTGGGCGTGTGATGCAGCCGTATATTCAAAATATCTCCCCAGGAAATCAATATTTTTAACTTCTGTTTAACGTGTATTCTTATCAAAGGATGTCTCTTTTTTCCTTAGTTGTCAAAATATTTCTAAAATATATACTTAATTTTATGTGAAGTGTTCAAAACTCAGTCACAGTTCGTCAGCTTTTAACACATAAAATATTAAATTAAGCCTATGTATTAGTAATATTTTGAGAAATAAGAAAAAAAAAATATATCTTTTAAGAGGAGTAGAAAGAAAGAAGTGGGTAAGTGTGATCGCAGATCGCACAGAGTGTTTAGTTTAATATGTCTTTTAAAACACTTTATCCTTTAATTAATGAATCAAAATTGTTATTTAATAGTTATTAAATTCTTACATAAATAGAAGCACCATTACATTCAATTTAAAAATAATTAAAAAAATATATTTTAATCAAATTAAAAATATTAAAGTAAAATTATTTAAATAAAATTAAAAAATCCGAATATTTTTAAATTCGTCAATTTCAAAAATTTAGCGGAAATAAAAATAAAAATAATATTTTTAAAAGCAAAGACTTGTTTAAAGTATATTTAAAATGCTGAAATAATCAGAAAAAATTCATATTAATTCTTTCCCTTTCCAAAAACTCACTAGATGGCGCCAAAAAAAGAATGTTATATTACAAACATGTATCAAAATTCGAAATAGAAAAGAAATAATGTCATTCAATTCCCCAACAATCTTATAGATAACTTGAAAAAATTGCCCATAGAACTCTATTATTTCAAAACATTGCCAGCAGATGGCCGCACCAAACAAAGAAATCAAGGGAATCGAATATTTATTCCTCTGGCTTTAATGAGTTTTTAAAAGTGTAATTCTTTTTATTTAGTGCTTTTCCTACTTTTTTTTTGGGGGGGGGGGGGCAGTACACAATACTTCGCAAATTAAAAAAAAAAAAAAAAAAAAAAAAAAGAAAGAAATTCTGATTAAAATAATTAAAGTTTAAGTTTAAAAAATGCAGTGCAATTCCGTTTATTCTTTTTCTTTTTTTGGGATGGGGGTGCGGAGAGAAACATATAATACTTTTTTACTACTAATTTACTTTTAAAAAGAAATTCCGCGGAAAAATTACAAATTTAAGTTTGAAAAAATTCAACTTAAATCGGCGGGATTCGCACACCATTGACCTTACCAGCTGGGTTACAACTTCTATGAATGAATTAGCAGAAATTAAGATTATTTAATGTCGCAGAAATAGTCGAATTCATAAAAACTCTAATAATATAAGACTTTTTCAAAATTTTCCGATTTTGGATGTGACAGGGGTATTCAGTTCTGCGTAAAAAAAAAAAAAAAAAAAAAAAAAAAAAATGAAAAAAAGGAAGGTAAAAAAAATTAAGTCTATAACTTAAATAGTTTCCGAGTACGAGCCTGTGACGGACGGAGAGACGGACAGACAAAGAAGCCAGACAATAAGGGTTTGGTGAGATGAATGAAACACTAACAAGTTGGAAATTGCACGTCAAACCTAGCAAATGAGGTGTGTTCGTACTTTAAAAGTAATTTTATAAATATTTTTTCACTACATATTGTACAGAATATATATTTTAGTGTACTTTATAAGTGCATACCAATTTTATTATGTTCGAAAGGCTATAACATCATTAAAAGGCACTTGAAATAATTTTTTCCCATTGGCCGTAACGTAACGGAAAACTTTTGACTGATTTTGTAATTAAACTATACATCTGATTTTCATAAAATTTGTAATGACTTTACAAAATATTGCAAAAATTGTATATTTAAAATAATTTCAGACCATTCGGTTGGGTAGTTATGCGGATGGACGGACTGAACGAAAGTTATAGGTGCTACGTATTTATATAATTACGAAGGCACCTAAAAAGGTATGAAAATGTTAATTTCCCCAGGAGATATTTTAAATATACGAATGCATTCTACGCCCATATACAACTTAAAATTAGGGAAAGCATTTCCGAAATTGAGTGACTAGCAGCCTTAAAGATAGAAGTTAAAAGTTCACTGTATTTAATTCTAAAAGTATTGTAAGATTAATTCAGAATGTTTGGAAAATGTTGGACAATTAAAGTCAAAACACCTTTAATTTAATTAAGTTGGCAAAAATAAAATAAAACGAAATAAAACAAAAATAAAATTACAAAATAACTCAACAACAACGCAATACAAAAATTATTCGACTATTTTTACATTCTTTAAGAAAGGATTAAAGATTCGACATCGAATTATAACTCAAACTGTTTTATATCCTAAGGTATATGTATATTATTTACTTTAGTATTACTTTATTGAATAAATATTTGTTTATGAAATACAAATAATAATTACATTAAAAGCTAGTTAGTTTAAAATGCAAAAATAGAGGAAATAAGAAAATGTTATTTTGAAAGACCTTTCTATTTATCTTAGTTTCTTAACCTGAAATCAAAGGTTTATTGTTTCAATAACATCTGAAATCATTTACAGATATTTATTTTTATCTGTTTGACATTTTAATTTACAAATCAATAAGAATTTGCGAAACGCATAAAAGCTACATCGTTTAAAATTAACAGAATATAATCCTCTTTGAACATTTTCTGTGATAAAAACTCCCGTAATTTAAAGCTCAATTTTGAAAAATAAAAGCGCAAATATTTACTTTACTTATTATATAAATATATGCTTATAAATGTGTTATGTAATATATATTTTACAAATACAGGGTGTTCGAAAATTCCTGGACGCATTTTAAAATTGAATATAAAATCGAGTAATTTTCATACAGGAGTGCGGTTTATACTAAAATGCTTCTCAGGTTGAAATGTTTTTTTACAAGTGAATGAAAATAATTAGTTCAAAATTTCGATCAAAAATGACTTGTCCGTATGTTTACTTTCAAACATTTTTTTTTTTTGGATTTTCAAATTAATTTTGACGCTGTGAAACAGAAATTACCACTATCTGCGACGGGAGACGTCATTTCTGTGTCACAGTGTCGAAATTAATCTGAAAATCAGAAAAGCACATGTTTAAAAGCAAACATGCGGACAAGTGACGCCATCTACGATCGAACTTTAGAAGTAATTATTTTATTCACTTAAAGAAACCTTTTCATCCTGAGAAGGAAGTCAGTCGAAACCGCACTCGTGTACGAAGATTTTAGATTGAATTTTAAAATGTGTCAAATTTTCGGACACCCTTATTGTATATTTGTACTAATATTATAAAGAAGAAATGTTTGTGCATTTGTTTGTAGGATGTAATGTTTGGAACTACCAAACCGATTTCAAAAGTAATGGTGGCAAAATGTTGGTGCCAGTGATGTTCGGCTATATTTTACGTAAAAAAAAAAAAATAAATAAATAAAAATAACGAGTGAAATGAGCTGAAAACATTCTACAAACGTTCTATTACGATTTATATGTAATTGTTGGGTCTAGAATCTTGAAATTTGGCACGACGGTTACTTATATGATTTAAATGCTCGTTAGAACGGTTTCAAACAATTTCGAAATTTAAAAAGATGAAATGACCTAAAAAGTTATTCTAAATTACAATTTATATGGAAATGTTGCGGCTAGAGATTTGAAATTTGGCATGACGGTTACTTATAAAATATATAAGCTCGTTAATGACGAAATGTTATGCGTTGAAAAAAGTGACGTATTGAAGTTTATGCCACGGCAATTAAATATTTTCTTCTAACAAAATTTAATCCGAAACATTGCTACTTCGACTGTCCTGCTATGCATTTAAAGAGGAAAGTGAGGTATGAGAACTGAGTGATAAAATAAATGGAACTGCAGTTAATGATATTATATATTTTCTCTAATTAACTTCAATCCAAGAAACTGCTGCTTCTACTTTCAACTCTGATAATTATTGGCTCTCTCATTTTCAAAACGAAGTGACGTATTTGTATAAATAAACAGAAATTAGTTATTAAGATATTCTCTGATGTAGAGCTTGGAACAGCTTGAAAGTGCAAAAAAGTTTTAAATAAAGATATATTTTTAACTTATAACATCCCTTTTATTATTTTAGTCACCTTTTAAGTAAAACAGTGAATATTTTATATAAAGGTCAATTTTCACCTTTTTTAAAAAACCTTTTTGCGATCCCTAAAATAATTAATCAATGGAAATTATATTTTTCGGTGACATAAGCACCAGCAGAAATAATTAGCTTTATTTTATTTAAATAAAACATGAAGGAAATCGGTCCAATTGTTTTCGAGAAAAATTAACGGCCAGATTGAAAATCAGGTTTTCGAGAAAGACAAAGCTTAGAATGTTACAAATAGCATTACGTTCAACGAGTGGCGTTAGATTCAATGAGCGAAAAATAGTCTAAAGAATTAAAATATTCTCTGACGTAGAGCCCTGGAAAAGCTTGAAAGTGCAAAGAAGTTTTAAATAAAGATATATTTTAACTTATAACATCTCTTTTATTATTTTAGTCACCTTTTAAGTGAAACAGTGAATATTTTAAATAAAGGTCAATTTTCACCTTTTTAAAAAAACCTTTTTGCGATCCCTAAAATAATTAATCAATGGAAATTATATTTTTCGGTGACATAAGCTCCAGCAGAAATAATTAGCTTTATTTTATTTAAATAAAAAATGAAGGAAATCGGTCCAATTGTTTTCGAGAAAAATTAACGGCCAGATTGAAAATCAGGTTTTTGAGAAAGACAAAGCTTAGAATGTTACAAATAGCATTACGTTCAACGAGTGGCGTTAGATTCAATGAGCGAAAAATAGTCTAAGGAATTAAAATATTCTCTGACGTAGAGCCCTGGAAAAGCTTGAAAGTGCAAAGAAGTTTTAAATAAAGATATATTTTAACTTATAACATCTCTTTTATTATTTTAGTCACCTTTTAAGTAAAACAGTGAATATTTTAAATAAAGGTCAATTTTCACCTTTTTAAAAAAACCTTTTTGCGATCTCTAAAATAATTAATTAATAGAAATTATATTTTTCGGTGACATAAGCTCCAGCAGAAATAATTAGCTTTCTTTTATTTAAATAATTAAAAAAACAATTAAATTTAAAAAATCAAAAAACCCGACTGCGTAAAAAGCTAACTAATTAATTATTTCTCATCAATGTGAAACTAATTTTTTTTTCAATTCCTACTATTAGCTCACACTCTCGCTATATATATCTTGTTCAAATTTTCAATCGTTAATAAAAAACTTATTATTCAACCAATCAAGCTCAAATAAATTTTTTTAAATCTTGTAGTGGGTGACACTTGATGTTAATCAAGTTTTTTCAAATATTAATTCATTAATTAAATTAAATTAATTAATTTTCAATATTCGTGAGAGCCCTCTTCTTGGTCAAGGTATTTTAAGACCGAGAGAGCCCTCTCCTTGATCAAAGCATTTCAAGCACCACTCAAGAGAAAAGAAGAATGGGAGAAAAAAAATTCTCTTATTGACCTAAGTAGGAATTGACTTAATATATATTTTTTTATATTACTTGTTTATATTACTTACCTATTTTTTTATTTACTTGTATTGATAACTTTTAAATTGTGTTTAATTGTTAGTTCCTATCTATAAACACTGTTTTGATGAGGTCTATAGATGTCTATGATGGTTAGAGTTGCAGTAAAGCTAGAGATTCTACATACATAACTTCCAGGTTGTATAATATTTTAACGGAGCTTCTGACTGTAAAATAGTCAATAAAATATCGTCTTCATTTTGAAAGACCTATCCAATGATATGCCACTCAATAGGGTGCGTAAAATTTTTTTTTCGTCTCTACCGCCATTTTATATTTTACGGCCGCCATTTTGAATTTATAAAAACAAAACCTAGCCTATAACCATCGGGACGTTAATACGAATTGATAGAGACCTCATTCATTAAAATCCATCTGGCCGTTTGGATGTTTCGAGTGTATAAAGAAAGAGGGTATAAATAATATTAAAAAAATCCACATACACAGATACACGTGAAACACATAACCCGTCTTTTCAGTCGGGTAAAAATAAAGGAAATCGGTCCACTTGTTCTCGAGAAAAATTAACGGCCAGTTTGAAAAACAGGCTTCCGAGAAAGACAAGTTTAGAATGTTACAATAGCATACGTTCAACGAGTGGCGTTAGATTCAATGAGCAAAAAATAGTCTATGGTATTGAAATATCCCGTTACCGATTTAGGGCTGCTCTCTACACACTTGAGAGATTCAAAAAATGAAAAATAAAAGATATCGTAAATTTTGAACCAAAGAAGCAGAATGTCCGCTAGTCATAGTATCCAAACTAACTGCTTTTATATGCGTTCTTAATTATATATATATGCCGCACCTACGATCGTCATCTGAAACGTCCGTCTGTTCGCATATAATAGAGCAAAAACTACCCAACCTAATGGTTTGAAATTTAATATATATAATCATTGCAGAATTTTTTCGAGTCTTTTCAAATTTTATGAATATCGAATTAAAACTTAAAAAGATATTAATAAAAGTTTTGTTCATTCTATTTAATCCTATCATACGTAATTAATTCAGTGATATCTCATGGTAAGTAATCATTCTATGTTGCCATGGTGATTAAGTCAGATTTAAGATGGACTCATATTATTTCCGTAGTACTGAATTTAATATATATAATTGTAATAAATTATGTGCTCATGCATGTTCGCAAAAGAGTGCAACAGTTATTGCACAAGATCTGAATATTTATAAAACTAGTTAGGGGAGAGTGGGGATGAAAGGGACATTTTGGCTTTATAAGTTTATAAAATAATGACATTAAAAGATATCATTATCATGATTGCGCCTAATTCTCGTCTAAAACCTTTGCTTTAATGCTAGTAAAACCTCTTATCCTCAAATACAGTAATTTAAAATTTGTACGCATTTTTATAAACTGGGAGAAATGTCCCTTTTAACCCCATTGTCGGGAATGAAAGGGACACTGTGCGGGGTTCAAAGGGACACACATAAATAAAACAATTTTATGAACATTTTTTTCTTTTTATTTGCGATTACATTATTCAAAAATAAAAGATAATGATACATAAATTAAAATAAAATATATTGCAACATATGATAAAACAAAAACAAGAAAAATAACTTGTTTAGGTCTACTTCACAAAAAAAAAACTTTAAATCAAAAATTTTAAGAAAGATTTAGCTCTACTTGTCTCACCACCTGTTACAGATTTAAGTAACTTCATCACAATATCATTGATATTCGCGTCATTCATGTCAATAGTATCAGTAAATACAAAGTGGTTTTAATCCTTTTTTCCTGAAAAAATGTATTTCGAATTCATTCCGAGTACTTTTCAGGAGTTTGTGGATAAAGTGCGACAGGAAGGTTATCATAATTATTCCATTACAATTTGCAAATTTTATTGCCTTAATATTTGTATTGTTTTCATGATTATGAAATAAGCGAAGAGCAAGATCAGTTTTGGAACAACTAGAATATTAAGCTAATGCACAATTTCTGTAAAAAAATTCTGCGGTCATCCACCAACTTTGGTGAGCAAGGCCGAGCCTTTGGGATGGGGCAGCTCCGAGCATGTACTCTTTGTAATTCTTCCTTGGGAAAACGAATACTGTTGAACAGAATTACCTCATGTAGAAACAAAAGTGTGTCAAGTTTACCACGTTCAGCTGATGTTACATCAGAAAATTGCTTTCACCATGTTTTGCTACTATATTTGGTGGCTTGTATTCTGTCATTAAACCTGTTTCATCACAGTTATATATTATATTCCGTGTGAATTTTTAGCGTTTCATAACTGACTAAAGGTGTTTAAAAAATATCAACATTAGCTTTGTTGAAACTTGTATTTTCGTAAGAGAAAGTAATGAATTTTGTTGATTAAAATCTTGGAATCAATCATTTCCAGTTTGCTTGTTTGTTTCCCAAGACAGGGACATATTTCGAGAATTCAAAGAAATTGAATACTCATATGCACAATTGTTAAACCATAGTTCATATTAGATGTTTAGAGCAAATTTGAAGCTAAATCTTTTCATTGACCTTCACTAAAAACTTTTTTATTACCAAATGGGTGTATTGAAATTCATCTGTTTTTGCATTCTTAAATTTACAACAATTATTTCTAAACAGGACTTTTCCATGCCGTAGGCTTTAGCTGCTGATCTAACAGACACTCCTTTGTCCTCTTCTTCAAATACAGTACACATCATTTCTTCTTCAGTAATTCGATTTTTCTAAAATTTCCTTTTATATTTTCGAAGCATATTGACTTTTTGATGATTTATGGAAAAGGAAAAAATACCAAAATTGTAGGTATATGTTATTGTAATATTTGCATATTTTTGTTTTACATAGTAATGCATTCATTCTTTCTACATAAAAAACTAAAACCATAACTTAAATTTCACAAAACATAAATAATATTTTGTTTAAATAATAATAAAACACGAGGGGTTGAAAGGGACATGTCCCTTTCATCCCCTCAGTTACTATCCCTTTCAACCCTATGCCCACCTAGCTAAATAAAAAATGTATTCATGCATGGCAGGGCTTTAGCTAACATAATATACCGGTATTCATATAAAGTGCACACTTCATAGTGCTAAATAACATAAATGTTATAATGCTAAATACAATATTAATTTTTTAGAGAAAAAAGGAACAGCAAAATCCAAATTTACTTTTTAATATCAAAAACAAGTTTTGCTTTCACCACCTACAACGCTACAATTGCTGACGTCAGTTTTAAGGATTATTAAGACAGAACAAGTATCGCCATCTATTGAGCCAAAGTTGAAAATTTCTGCATTTTATTTTCGCCCTCAAATTTTGAGTGTCCCTTTCATCCCCAGTCTCCCCTATAGGACGAACGCATCTTATTTGCCACGTTTGGCGTAAAATGTCCGACTTGTTCAGGATTGTGTCGATTGAAACATTTGATCAGAATCACATTAGCAACATATCAAAGTTTTTGTTAATTTGATCAGAGCCGCATTTCCATATAATTTGTGCATAGTCCTTTCCCTTTGGAAATTGTGCATGCATTCATTGATTTGGAAAAACCTATATATGTAAATTCTTTTTGTGGCGTCAGATGCCGCCATCCGAAAAATCTATAAGAGGCCAATCCATTTCTTCCGGTCAAGGTTCCATTCCTCCCTCCCTCATCGCTTTTTAGGTGCGTTCGTAATTATATAAATACGTAGCATCTATAATCGTCGTTCAGTCCGTCTCACTGTCCGCATATAACAGAGAAAAACTACCCAACCGAATGGTCTGAAATTTTAAATATATGATTGTTGTAAAATTTTGTCGAGCCATTTCAAATTTTATGAAAATCGGATGTATGGTTTAACTACAGGGACAGTCAAAAGTTTTTCTTTACATTACGGCCAATGGGAAAAAAAATTATTATAAGTGCATTTTAATGATGTTACAGACTATGCACTTATGTAAAAAAAATATACATTCAGTAGAATATGGGGTGCAAAAAATAATTATAAAACTAGTTATAGTACGAACGAACCTCATTTGCCACGTTTGACGAGCATATTCCAACTTGTTCAATCCTCTAATTCCATGGTAGAATAGGGGATACCGGGGCTAGTAGGCGCAGTTTTTAGTTATTGATTTTTATTATTTTTTGTTTAAGTTTTTTAACAAACTTTAACTGCACTTTTAAAGAACATTTGGCTATAAATACCCGGAGCTTTCAGTTTGTAGCTTTTGTAGTTTGTGTGTAGCGGAAGCCTAAAGTAAAAGGAAAATTGTGCGCCAACCTACTCCGTCACGGGGCACGTTGCCTATGCCTATGGGGTAAGTTGGCACACGCTTTATAAAAATTCAAATGAAACTCAAATAAGACACGCAGTTAAGAGAAATCAATTTCATTATTACCAATAAGTTTAAACATAGGCGGTATCGCCGTACAATGTAAATTCTAAATTATACAGGCATAAAAATAATAAATAAAAAATTAACATTGAGTAACTTCTATCCTACTCGATATCATCATCAGAGTTACAGTTGTCATAAATAAAAAATCGAATGTCTCCGTTTGGGCAAGCCTCATATGCCCAAAATCTTTTATTGCAACCACCTTTCTGTTTGTTTTCTGTATTTCAAGCTACCAGCACACACCAGACACCGAGCCAACTTGCCCCGTGTTCAATGCGCCTACTAGCCCCATAATAAATTTCTTCACAAAAGGGAGACGTAACCTTCTAATCATAAATAATCCAAGTAAATCACATATGGGGTAGGCACAGTTAATCATACACTAAGAAAAACTGTACAAGTTAAATCGCAATTATTAACATAAGTATTAGAAATCAGAAAAAGAATAAAGCAACAAAAAATTACTTATGGATGCAAAAAACATAAAAATCGTAATAAATGTCCACTGCACGTAGGTAATGGTACAAAACTACAATGAAGATTGTAAAAAGCAAGAAGAAATGTACTGCAAGAAGCAAGAAGAAAAGCAAGAAGAAATGTAGGCTGCGCCTACTTACTCCTGTAGCCAACTAGCCCCGACCTCCCCTACGTTCCAGAAATTCCGTAGTTCAGAGAATCTGAATTATTACCAGAAAATCTACCCTATTTAAATCCGTGCGCGTATCTATGTAACCTAAAAAACTCAGAAACTACAAAGCGCAGAGCTACGAAATTTGGCACACGAGTTGCTGTTAGGGGGCTTATGAACGATTGGGGCAAAAATTTCGAAAATTTTAAATATTTCTTTTTTTTAATTTTATGTTTTTGACGAATTTTTGCCTTTTTTCATGTTTAACCCGTAATCGCGTGAGTTCTAACCAGTTGTAAATGTTTACTGCAATGTGAGATATACATATTACGTACTCCACACTGCAATACTAAAAAGCTGTCGGGTATTACGGTAATTCTTTTACCTCGCATGCAAATAATTAGAGATTATTCAATTGCGCTTAATTATTACCTTTTTTTAAAATAAAGAAAAACGTTTTATCACAAACATCAACAATATTTTTTATTCTATTTATTCCCTTATTCAAATCGTTTTATCGTCTGCTGCCATAGCAATATGATAAATTACTTTCATTTAAAAAAATGCACAGTAGTAGAAAAATATTTTTCTAAATCGAATTGTTATTGAACAACTCAACGCTTTAAAGAGGGGAATTCTCATTCTTTACCGTGCGTAGAACGGGTTAAACAACTAGTTTCAATAACAAATTTCAATTTGTTTAAATACAGAATGTTTCTTATAATATAAAGCATATATTTCTATTTCAAATTTATGGTATGAATTTGGAATGTCCGAATTAAAATATCCACTAAATTCGAAATACTGTTTGTAGTCCATGCAGTTCGTGGTCTTCCCCATTTCTTTTTTTGATTTGTTTTATAATTACATGCGATTTCGGGTAATCTTTAATCACTCATTCTTTTAACATGACCATACCAAATTAATTGCTTTTTTGGAAGATCATTTAATATGATTCCCTTTATTTTCATTTTTTCTTTGATTCTTTTATTTCTCACTCTTTTCATTCCTGATATCCTGCATAATCATCTTAGGACATCCATTTCCACTACCGCTAAGGAACAACATATAATAAAGAAAATCTTTAAGCCATAATTTAATTTTAAATAAAATGTATAAAATTTTCTCTGCTTAATGAAATGTGTTTTAAAGGTTTGATTAATTAAAGATGCATCCCTTTAAATTTAATCTGTATTGTTTTTGAGATAACTGAACGAAAAGAATTTTCAAATATTTTGAATAATTCAAACGAAAATTAATTTCGTTAATGAAAGAGAAAATGTAAACTTCTTAGTGGCATGAAAATAATTCCTTAATTATATAAACAAAACAAATATATAGTTAAATGAAACAAGCTTTTCCCATTATTTTAATTTTAGAATTTCGAGGTTTTTCATGATTAATGTGACTTTTTAAAAATGCTTGAATCACAATTTAATTTTAAATAAAATTAACATCCTTTCTTGATAAGCAAATATTGTTAAAGAACTAAACGATAAAAAAAAATCTTTGAGTTTATCGTATTGTGGTTATAAGTTAATTATTAGGTCTACCGGAAAGTTCTGTCTGATAATGTTATTTTACGCCTACATTTTTAAAATTCAGATTCCTACATTGGCATCACTTTTTTGAAATTTTACAATTCCCATTGTTATCACCTTAATTAATACGTCATTAAATAAGATGAATTATACGATTAAAAAAAAAGTGATGCAATGAAGAAATCTGAATTTAAAAAATCCCTGCCGGCTCTGCCTACAGATTACAGATAAACCAAGTTTAACAATCTTATCTAGCCGCTTTTGACAAATTTTTAATTTTCTTTTTCTATTAGAGCTGGTTTTATCAGAATCATATTAAGGCGGTATTAAAAAAAAATATTTTTCCACCCGCAATAACTCGAAATTTTCTGACAGATTTTCAGAGCTATTTTTAAAAGCAAAAACATGAAACTTCATGACGTGGTTTTTTGAAGAGATTTACAAGTGATCCGTGTTTTTTTTCTTTTCAATTAATTAGAACTTTATTTACAAACAATTATTTTCTCAGTTCGACCATTTTTTTCGTTTCCAGCACTATCGATTCGGGAAATTCTGCTCAAAATGTCCACTTTGACAGCACTTTTTGAAATATATTCTGCCTTTATCAAATAATCGACCCATTTAGCACATTATATAGTTTCCGAATAAGAGAACCTGCCCATTGGATGCGAGAGGAAATATCAATTTAAAAATGAGTCAGAAAATAAGCTGTTTGTATTTGAGTACAACCGTAATATGATAATATTTTCGTCAAACCCCCATTTTTGTTTAATTTGTTCTTCCTGTAAGAGTTGGTCCTATCAAAAACTTGTTAGCATGAAAGTTGTAGATAATATTCAGAAGATGTATAATAAATTTAATTGGATTGGATATCTTGTGAATTGACGAAGTTATGAATTTTTTTCTTCTCCAACTCCCCCCCCCCCCTTTTTTTTTTGGTAAGAGTTCGTTCTATCAAAAACTTGTCAATATAAAAGCTGTTGATGATATTAAGAAGCTTTATAATAATTTTAAGTGAATTTGATAGCTTAAGAATTGACGAAGTTATAAATTTTTTCTCCCTAAAACTTAGATTTTTTTCGCTCCTTCAGCACATTTTAATTTTATCAAAAATCTGTGTTACGTAAATCTTTGGCCCTTTTCCTAGAAGTAATACTAACTTTAAACTTGACTTGATATGTATTACACTTAAGAAGTTATGTTTTTTTTTAGGTTTTTACGAAACCCATACCTATTTCCACCCCCTAGGTCCAACTTTGCCCATTAACGAACTTGACCGATATTTTCTACCCTTTCATTTTATGTATCAGTTTGGAAGAGATTTGTGTAGAATTATGGAAATTATCGTGTCCGTAAAAAAGTGATATATATATACAGGGTGTCCGGTCTCAACGGTGTCCAATGGCTAATTCCTAAACCGTTAGTCATAGACATATAGTTCCAATTACAAAAATGTTTTAAATCAGGTAAAGAAACATTTTAAAAGCGATTTGGGTCAATAAAAACATTTCTTAAAAAATTACGAAATTTAAATTTTTATACGGTCCCCCGGTCCTATAAGTTATATTTAGTAATTTTTTCCTATTACACTGACAAGCAAGACAAAAAAAGTCCCATTCATGTACCGCTAAAATTGAGCGAGTTATGAAACTTAAAAAATGCATGACTTATGCCACTTTTCTACTCTGAAAACAAATGAGTTCGGCTTGGCTTTGAGGGATCATATACCAAGTGTTTAAAGTATTCGAAGATCTTACTTCCTGAGTATCTGCGCTTTGAAAAAAAAATCCTACAAGTATTATGATTAAGTCTCAAATTGGCTAAAATAACATGTTTTATTTTGTCACGATTTGCGACTGTTTCTCTTATGATTTCTTTTAACAAAAATTATGTTTTTTTTATAAATTTTTATGTTACTTCAACAATCGTATGTATGTTTTTCCAGTTAAAAATTTGCACTCGAACTTTAACCCACTTTTAAATATCCGATCGAGATTGCATTTTACATACTGGCGCAAATCAGATAACAATCTAATATTATTAAGATTTTCGGTGGTTAACATTTATACTTATTTTACAGGATAACACAAAAAATTTCGGATAGATTTCGGCCAAGTAGTTTAAGAAAATGTTTTAGATTAGATAATACAAGATTGCGATTGTTTTTTTTTTTTTTTTTTTTTTTTTTTTTTTTTTTTTTTTTACTTTTATGTATTTTTTAGCACTGAATCCGAAAATTACCTTAATTTTTAACCATCATGTCAGGATATTTCGCAAATCATAAATTTTCAAATTTAAAATAACAAAAATCGAATACTATAAAGTAGACGAGATGGTTGTGTTTTTTAACTTTTGATAATTGATTTTTACGCATTTTTAGCACTGAATCTGAAAATGACCTTCATTTTTAACAGTCACGTTAGAATTATTTTGCAATGTGTTAGTTAAATGTGCAAGTTAAAATATAGCGAAAATCTCATACTATAAGACATATGTAAAACATTTTTTATTTTATTTTATTAAAAAAATTATTCGATATTTTTGCTTATCCTGGGATTCTTACAGCTAAACAGCTGAGTGGTCCGATGAGATGGGGGAGGAAATTCAATTTTAACATTGAACTTCTTAACTTTGAAATTTGCAATGTGCGAAAAATCCTGATATATTAGTTAAAAATGAAGGTCAATTTCGGATTCAGCGGTACAGAGTATATAAGAATTATCATTAGCTAAAAAACATGACATAACCCAACTTTTGCAGGCTTGTGCAATCTAATATTTTAAAATACGTATCATTTTGTAAAGAATTGAGGCTGTTAATTTAAAATCATTTTATTTAACGAAAATTCTGTTTTTTCTTTCTTCTTAAATGTTTATTACAAATTGTATATTTTCCATTAATATGCCAGAATGATTAAAGATTTCAAATTTATATTGTTAATTTTACTACCATACATTTTTTATCTGACGAAATTATATTTCGACTAAATTTGTGAATGACCCCGAATTTGTAGCAAAAAATATACTCCAACTTTAAACAGCTATTACTCGATCAATTTTAATCGTAGAATAACGGGACTTTTTTTGTATTACTTGTCAGTGTAAAAGGAAAATTTCACTAAATATAACTTATAGGACGGGGGACCGTATAAAAATTTAAATTTCGTAATTTTTTAAGAAAAGTTTTTATTGGCCCAAATCGCTTTTAAAATATTTCTTTACGTGATTTAAAACATTTTTGTAATTGGAACTATATGTCTATGACTAACGGTTTAGGAATTAGCCATTGGACACCGTTGAGACTGGACACCCTGTATAGGGTTATTCTAAATTATGGACCCATTTTCAAAAAATTGTATTTATTAAAGTACAAATCCAAAATGAACAATCTTTATACCAATGAAAAGAGGAAGTTTCAAAGTTTTTTTAAGACATTATAAATGCTCAATGCGTCCACCGTTAATACCGAATTTGGTACGAAATGACAGCTGCACTGCAATTTGCGACTCACTTCTTGCGAACTCAAGAACGCAAAAAATCTTGTGTTCCACAGTAGCCATCTCACTTACAACTGTCATTGAAACGGAATTGCTGTCTATTGCCGCACGGCCTCTACCGGCCGCTTCTGACCATCACCGCTTTGAAAGCCATGCACTCAGTAATAGAAGATAAACTTTCTCGTGTGTGGGACGAGTTTGGCTAACGCGTAGATGTTTGCCCTGCAGCAAACGGTGAACACATTGAACATTTATAATGTCTTTAAAAAAAAACTTTGAAACTTCCTCTTTTCATTGGTAGATTGTTCATCTTGGATTTGTACTTTAATAAATACAATTTTTTGAAAATGAGTCCATCATTTAGAATTTTCCTGTATATAGATAGATAGATAAAGTTTTGAACTAGGGGTTGTTTTGAGTTCTAGGGGTTATGATCGGCGTAGATCTGCAAAAATTTGTCAAAAATTCCAACATAGGGGAGAATGCATAAGGTAGTATTCTTTACGAAATCTACCTAAAAAGTAAGTGTGAAATAACATTATCGGCTAGAACTTTGCTGTAGACCTTATATATTTAAAGAGGAATTTTCAAATATTTTATGTAACTTATGCACAGATTAATTATCTTCGTTCTAAAAAGAGACAATGTAATTCTTTAACGTAAATTTTCTATTCCTAAGAAAACAATAGTCTGACAGTAGAAAAAAGAAAACCAACAACAAGACTAAAATAATTCCTTCCGGTCAGTTAGAAGAGAAAGTTCGTTGCATTTTTTATATTTATGTGCATTCATCAGATTTAATGCACATTAACCAAATTGGTATCTCTCCTTCTAAGTTCAGTATTTTGGTGAAAAGGGAATTTGCAGGGAAATTTTGCTTACTAAATATAATTGAATGGATATGAAGCAACTATATCAAAAAGTTAAAAGTTTGTTGAAATTATAGTTTAAAGATCCCCAATGAGGAATATATAGTGTATTCTCACAATCTTTTGACTTTTGGGGAAAAAATTTGGCGAAATTAAACTTGCTAAAATAACATTTTAATCTGATAGACGAATGCCTTAATGATTCAAAATAAAGAAAAAATGGTCACCAGCGAAAACATTTTTATTTAACTAATGTTTATGTTAAACTTGCGAGTTTAATTTTCCTTACCATTTTACCACTATAACATTTTATTTTCTTCTAAATTTTTACTTATAATGAATTTGCATAGTACCTACAGGACATTCAAATAAGAAATAATGACAATGTAGTATTTTTAGTACAAAATTTTGGTATAACTATTTTGGTATATAAAGAGAATTTTCTCTTCAGATGTAATTTTAAATACAAACTTTGTTTAGTACAAATCGTTTTATCGTTTAGTACAATAGCTCCCTTTTTTTGTCGCTCGTAAACACTTGAATGTTCTAAAATATTTCGCTATTTCTCTTATAGTTTTTTTAGTACAAAATTTTGGTATAACATTATCTTAGTTAAAGAAGGGACGGTAATATAAAAAAAGGGGCTGGTATAGGAAAAAAGGGACGAAATGGTCAAAAAAGGGACGGTAATGATGGAACAGCAAGGAAAATTACCACCTATTTTAGGCAGAACATGTTAAGACTAAGTGTTAGCCAAAATGTTCATTGATTTTTAGAAACAGTTGTTAACATTGGATTAAATTAATTTTTTTTAGTTTACCTCGAAAAGTGCAGGAATAAACCTTGGGTACGGTGAGACTACCAATAAAGCCACTATGCTTGAAATTGATATTTAAATGCTGATTTAAATTCTACAGTATATTTACTTCCAAAGAATTTTAGACATTATTTCTCTAGCATACTTCTGCATGAGATAAAACTTGAAAAAAATTCTGTGACTGCATCTGAAGTGATTTTCTGTATAATTTTAGAAGAGGGATGGTAAAAAATTCTAAAACCTAGGGACAGAGTTTAAAAAATAATAACAACCCTAAAAATATGTGCAGGCTAATTTTTAGCTACATATTTATATAAAAAAATAGTTCCAGTTTCAGAAAAAAATTACATCGAATTATTTTTATTGAAACAATTTTATCCAGACAGCTCCAAACTTAAAAATCAGCATCAGGGACACGGGACGGTATAGGAGTTTTCCTGGTGTTTGGACTCCCAATATCGTCCAAAACTTATTTATCTCGTTAATATTGTTGTGAAATCGTGCAATGGGATGTTCCCAAGTACATGAAATTAAAAAAACACAAAAAAGTGTATTAATATAAAAATTATTATTCAGGGACATGAAAGTCAAAAGATTGTGAGAACGCCACATATCTGATTCGCAAAAGAGGTTCTCCAGTCTTGAGGAATCTCCAGTGCCTGAAATGTGTAAATCCGTCAAAATTTTGTTTCCGAGTTTTAAAACGATTACAAGACTATCGATTCTCTTATCGTATAGGTATTATCGACTATCGATTAGACCTATACTACGTATGATGGATAATTAATAATTGTCTGACAGTAGAAAAAAGAGTCGTTGGGGTACACCGTAATACTTACCCGTCATGGATATGCATAATATAAAATATGAAAATAAAACATGTGTAAAATATTTATAAAATGCATTGCAATTTCAAAATAAAATTTAAACGTATATTTTAGTATTTTTAATACATAGTAATGCTCTATTATTAAATTGAGAGTACTACGTGATTATCCTGTCGACCAATTTCGACAAATTATATAAATTGCCAAACTACTCGCAAAATTCTACAAATTGGCATAATTTTCATATTAAATAACGAAAGAACAAATAAATTAGTAAAAGATTAATAAAAATACAAATATGACGTCGAATTAAAAATCCCTTGATGACGCAATAAACACGTGCAACGTGTTTAATGTCAAGTGAATGTGACATTTACGATAAGCCATTATTGACATTTAATCTTACAGTTTGGCGATAGTTATTTTTTGTCGACGGGATAATCGATTAGTACCGAATTGCGTAAAAAAAACTCCAAAAATTATAATCATATTAACTAACAGTTTACAGCGTCGGATCAAGCGTCTAATTTCCAATTAAAATATATCTTTGAATCGAAATTTGAATGAAATACAGGGTCATTAAAAATCGGAGAGTGCGGAAAATAGGATTATAAGTATCTCGACCACTAATTATCTGATTAAATTAAATTTTTTTTATGCAAAATTAATTTTTTTATTGTCTTTTATATTCACACCTTAAAATAAACAAATTCGAAAATTTTTATATACTTTTTATCAGAACGAATAATTTGAGAGTCCGAACAAAATAGTTCTGGATAATCGAGGCTACTGATATTCAATAGACTTCTTTCCATTATTACATACTAAGTACAAACCAAATTTCAAATCTCTATCTCTGTTAGGGAGATAGAGCGTTCACAGACACACAGGCATACAGAAGCACACAGACAGAATTTGTTTTTCGATTTTTAAAATGATTACAAGACTTACCCTATACTATGTATGATGGGTAAGTAATACTTGTCTGACAGTAGGAAAAAAGAAACAAACAGGAAGAATAAAATAATTCCTTCGGGCCAGTTAGAAGAGAAGGTTGGTTGAGTTTTTTATATTTAGGTATATTCATCAGATGTAATGCAAATTAACCAAATTGGTCTCACTCCATCTAAGTTCACTATTTTGGTGAAAAAGGTAATTTGCAGGGAAATTTTGCTTACTAAATATAATTGAATGGATATGAAGCAGTTATACCTAAAATGTAGAAAATGTTGAAATCATAGTTTAAAAATCACCAATGAGCTATATATCTGATTCTCAAAAGAGTCTCACACCCAAAACATTGAATGATGCAATCGAAAAATTGTATGTTTCCCTGTAAATGTACTATGAAAGTTACATACTTTATTATCAAACTCATTTAATGTTTTTGGAAGATCAATACACGGTCCCAATTAGACTAGAAATTGTTCAGTAACTCGGCCGTTATCATGATAACAAGTTTTGCTTTTGCGTGACCCTGTAAACGAACTATTAAGAGTTACATTTTTTATTAACGAACTCATTGAAGATACTTGCATACATATACATATGTATTATTTTATTATTCATTTAAATATCGAATCCTTCCAAGGGCAGTGGTCACACGGCGTGACCACTTAATTTTAATTCCAAAGTGCCAAACGACACCAAGTAACTATTTATATAAAATACAAGTCTGTGTGTCCCTCACAATTAAAGTTGAACCGCCTCATTGATCGCGGCCATGTTACATTTCCTATGGAAAAATAGGTATCAGCTACAACAATGTGTAATTGTTGAAAAGTACTAATGGCGGGGTCATCACAATAGTGCCAGATTTTGACCAACATGACAAAATATCGCCAAATGGGGCAGTTTTAGCAATTAGCGAGTCTATCCTCACCTCCTGGCAAAAATGCTTGTACCAACTGTGAACACTAAGGATGTGCTCCGTGTATATTTAAAACGTTCCATGCATGGATATTGAGCAGCCACAAGCTTCACTAATATCACTAACATTACACTGTGGATACGTACGAGCATATCCTAAAATCTCCTCGTCAGAGACATGCATACTTGACCTTCCAGATCGAGGATATTTTTTAACGCTACCCTTTTCTCGCAAGCGTTTTACAACATTTAACTCATTTTCGGCCAAAGGTGCGTAAACGCATCATTTCAAGAAATATTTTTTTATTAACATTGTGACGAATATTTTCCACTAATTTTATTTGTCTACTATTTTTAAGGGTTCTGGAGACATCTATAAAATATCAGTAATTCAATTGTAGTAAGCACTTTCTGTTGAGAAATTTTCAAAATACGCTATTTTTTTTAAATTGAAACGGTTATCGATGAAGAGAAACTTTTCTCTGCTCTCCATGGAAACGAAGGTCGCGCGATGCGCGCGCATCCTACTTTAGAATGCGATTGCGTTTTTGTTGTGGCTGGAACGATACGAAACAATGTTGTGATTTTAAAAAGCATGATCGCTGTAATATTTTTACAGTTGTTGATGAGGCTAAGCCTCCCTTATTTCGAAGAACCACATCAAGTGTTTGATAATCTTTTATTGTATATATGTATAGAACCATGCATCTGTAAATATTCATCAAAATAATTAAAGAAAAGAATCCAGAAAGCACCTCCTTCTTTGAGTTGATGTTCGACTGTCTTTGAAATTTTTTCTTCATGGTGCATCGGCCGGGAAGAAAGAAAAAAAAAAGTATTCGTTACCCCATTAATGTCTTCAAAACACAAATAAGGAAATAGAGCATAGTAAGTGATAAGAAGACGGCAAAGGTAAGATTAAGTTTTTCATATTTATTTCGAAATGTCTGATTTAGAAAAGTTGAAAAAGAACCGTACAGTTTTGAGAACAGCAGTAACAAAGCTGATTAATAATATAGAAAATGTTATGAAGGATAGTCCAATAAATTTTGATAATTTAGAAGAATTATTTATTCAGTTAGATACTAAAGCAGAATTATTGAAGTCAGTTGACGAGAAAATTGAGCCCCTTTTAGGGTTAGACGACTATGAAACTGAAATCAATTCTGTTTATGATTACGTGGATAAAATATCAGTTGCAAAATTCCGGGTGAAGAAAAAATTAACCGAAAACAAAAAAATTGTTAATGTTGATTTAAATAACAGTCAAGATTTAAAATCGAATGTGATTAATTATGAAAACTCAGTTGTTAAATTGCCAAAACTCAATATACAAAAATTCTATGGCGACTGTACGCAATTTATTTCATTTTTTAATACCTTTAAAAATACAATTCACGAAAATAAATCGCTTTCGAAAATTGAAAAATTTCATTATTTAAAGAGTTACTTATCTGGAGCTGCGGCTAATGCTGTAGAAGGTTTTGAAATATCAGAAGGTAATTATGACGCAGCATTGAAAGTTTTAGAAACAAGGTATGGTCAAAAAGACGTGATAATTAATCATCACCTGAACAAGCTTCTTAATTTATCCCCTGTTTATAAGGCTAACGAAATTCAAAAATTGAAAAAAATTGCACAGTGATATAGAAATAAATGTTCGATGTTAGTCCACATTAGGACTCGAACCAGCAAATTAGGGCTCCATGCTTATCGCCGTAATTTTAAAATTAATACCGGCAGAATTAGCTTTGGAATATAATAGACAAAATGTAGATAATTTAACACATTCAGATATACATAAATTATTAGATTTTCTGCACGCTGAAATAAAAAGCAGAGAACACACATTTTTTTCGAGAATGAAAGCATTTGAAAATAATAAAACAAAAATCAAGAGTCAAACAACAAAATCTGAATTTAAATCTACTTGTGAATTTATGAGCATTTTGAATGATAAATCGACTTCAGATAGGCAACTGGCTCATTGTATTTTTTGCAACGATAGTAAACATTCATCTGATTTGTGTGAGGCTGTTGATGTAAACACTAAAAGAAATTTGTTAAAATCTCAAGGAAGATGTTACCTTTGCTTAGGCAGGAAACACGTTATCAAAAATTGTAACTCTAAAACTAGTTGCAAGAACTGTTCAGGCAGACATAATCAAACGATATGCCTAAAATCTAAATTAATAAAAGAAGTAACTACACCCGAATTAAAGGGTAATGAAAGTGAAGCTAGGGAAAAAGTGATTTCGGCTATTTCCTCTACAGAAAATAATAAAATTCTTCTACAAACTTGTTGTGTAAAAATAAAATCAAACGGAAAACAATCTCTAATTAGGTTACTTTTAGATTGTGGGAGCATGCGCACCTTTATATCTGAAGAAATAGCAAATAAATTGAATTTACAGGCAATAAGAAAAGAAAAATTGTCGGTTTTTACATTTGGAAATAAGAACCCCGTTGAAAAAACCTTTGAAGTAGTTAAACTAACTATTGAAAATAAAAATGTGCCTAATTCAAAATTAGATATAGAAGCGCTAGTCACCAATCAAATATCAGCTACTGAAATCCCCCCACCTGAAATCAATGATTTGATGAAAAGTAAACAATTTGAAAATTTAACCCTTGCGGACACACCCACATCCAAAGAACCCATTACATTACTTATAGGTGCTGACTATTATTATGAGATTGTTACTGGAAATATAAAACATTTGAATAAAAAATTAGTAGCTGTCGACACCATTTTTGGTTGGTGTCTACAGGGAAAAACAACTAACAGTTATACGCCCTTAGCATTTAATGTAATAGTAGAAATTTTTTTTTCTGAACAGATTGAAAAATTCTGGAATATCGAATCATCTGGCCTTTTTAATACTAAACAGGATTCAGATTTTTCGGAAAACAATGTTATGAAGCAGTTTGAGTCAGAAATTAAATACAATGATAAGCGATATACAGTTCGATTTCCGTGGAAGCTTGAAAGGGAACGTTTAAATGACAATCGGAAAATTGCAGAATATAGATTTTTTAAACTCAAACAAAGATTGATTAAAAACCCTGAATTATTTTTTGAGTATAAGGAGGTGTTAGCAGATTATTTGAAACAAGGTATTATTGAGTTAGTTACAGAGCTTGAAGAAAAACAAAATGTAACTTTTTATTTACCTCATCGAGAAATAATTAGAACTGATAGGACAACGAGCAGATTACGCATAGTTTTCGATGCCTCTGCTCATGACACAGGCTCACTGTCTTTGAATAATTGCCTGCATGTAGGTCCAAATTTGTATCCTGAAATATTTGATGTTTTGTTACGGTTTAGATTTAATCCCATAGCTTTTACAACTGATATAAAACAAGCATTTCTACAAATAATTATAGATGAAAAAGATCGTGATGTAACAAGATTTTTATTTTCACAAGATTTGTTTGATAATTCTAAACCCTTTGAAATTTATAGATTCACCAGAGTGTTATTTGGAATTAGTAGCAGTCCCTTTTTATTGGCTGCAACAATTAAACACCACTTGAAAAAATACACCGAAAAATATCCAGACACAGTAAAATTTTTAAATGAAAATATATATGTCGATGACGTTATAGGAAGTCATGAAAATATTGATCAAGCCCTATCCACTAGTTTACAATGTATTGATATATTTGAAAATGCAAGTATGCATTTACACAAATGGCATACGAACTCTTTACCACTTAGTGAACTATGGAAAGAAAATGGCATAACTTCAGAAGTTAATTCTGAAGCTTTTGGAGAACAAAATCTCCCTTATAAAGTTTTAGGAATCGCTTGGAATAATTCCAAAGATTTACTTTATTTTGATGTTCGAGGTTTAGTTGATTTCGTTTCAAGAAGAATAGACACCAAAAGATTTATTCTACAAGTTTTAGGTAGGATTTTTGATCCACTTGGATTCCTAGGACCATTTACATTAAGACTAAAATGTATAATTCAACAAATTTGGAATTTGGGTCTAGATTGGGATGACACCTTACCCGGAGATTTACGTATAGTTTGGAGTAGCTGGTGTAACGAACTCCCTCATTTGAAAAACTTTTCAGTACCCAGATACTATTTTTCTAACATCACCAATTGGCATGATTATGACCTACAATTACATATTTTTGCCGATTCGAGCATGAAGGCTTATGGTACGGTTGCTTATTTACGTGTAGCAACAACCACCGAAAATGTTCGAACAGTTTTTGTTGCTTCGAAAAACAGGGTTGCTCCACTGAAAGCGTTTACCTTGCCAAGGCTTGAATTGATGGCCGCATTGTTGTCGGCCAAGCTAAGTAGTAACATTTTGAAAGCTCTAAAATTGAATGTACCGACTTATTACTGGACGGATTCCAAAATATCCTATTTTTGGATAAAAGGATCCCCTAAAAAGTTTAAACCCTTTGTCAGAAACAGAATTGAAGAGATCCATAAATTAACCTCACCTGATAACTGGTATCATTGTCCTGGTACTGCCAATCCAGCTGATATAGCTTCTCGAGGATCAAAAATCTCTAGGATAATCAATGATACAACTTGGTTACAGGGACCAGAATGGCTATGTTTACCTCCTGAGTGTTGGCCAATATCAGAAAACAAAGAAATCGCTTACTCAGATGAATTAGAATACAAAAAAAATCCTAACGATGTTTTTCAGAGCGTGTGCTTAGTCAAAAAACTCGAAAATCCCATAAACATTTCAAAATATAGTAATTTAGAGAAACTTTTGAGAATTACCGTTTGGGTAAAGAAATTCATTATGAAGCTGAAAAAATCAATTGAAGTGCAAGACGTAGTAACAACCGAAGAATTACTCGAAGCTGAAAATTTTTTGATACAATCTGAACAAAAACAATTTTATAAGGAAGAAATAGAATCTCTAAAAAATAGTAAATCAGTGGATAAGACGTCATCCTTATCAAATTTCATACCCTTTATTGACAAAAACGGGTTGATGAGGTTGGGCGGAAGGCTCGAATTTTCTAACCTGTCCGCAGAAGAGAAAAACCCAATAATTCTCCCCAAACATTCTTGGTTAACTACTCTAATAGTTCGTCAAGAGCACGAGAAAATTATGCATGGAGGAACAGCCAGTACTTTGGCAAAAATTAGATCTCGTTTTTGGATACCTAAAGGTCGTCAGTTGGTCAAGAGTGTTATCAAGAATTGTATAATATGTAAAAAATATTTCTCCAAACCAGCAGACCAGATCACCGCACCATTACCAAAAGACAGAGCTAGTGAAGCACCGCCATTCGCAATCTGCGGTTTAGACTTCGCCGGTCCGATCTATATCAGAAATTTTAAAGAAACGCAAAAATCTTACATTGTCCTGTTTACTTGCGGTGTGACTAGAGCCATTCACCTGGAACTCGCGTCTGATATGACAACAAATTCCTTTTTGATGGCATTCAGAAGATTCAGAGCTAGACGAGGAAATCCCAAAATTATTTATTCTGACAACGCAAAAACCTTCAAAAAGGCCAAAGGTGAACTCGAAAATTTATACAACATACTGACAGACAAAGTATTTTTAAATTTTATTACAAAAGAGAGAATTGTATGGAAGAATATTATAGAAAGAGCTGCATGGTGGGGAGGTTTTTATGAGCGACTAGTAAAGTCAGTCAAAGACTGTTTGAGAAAAGTAATTGGTAGATCACTCTTAAGTTATGATGAATTAGCGACTCTGTTGACAGAAGTGGAAGAAGTTTTGAATACGCGACCATTGACGTATGTATATAGCGACAGCAATGAACCAGAACCTCTTACTCCAATGTACTTTTTAAATTTTGGAAAAGAACTTTCATTTCCTATTAATTTTTTTGAAATAATTGAAGATTGTCCGAAGAGATCAACACTCCTGAAAAGAAAAAAATATCAATCTTTACTATTGAAACAATTGTGGACCAAATGGAAAAAACAATATTTGATGGATTTGAAAACAGCCCATTCCTTGAAAAATCCTAATGCCCATACGCCACTGAAAGTGGGCGATATTGTTTTAATTCAAGATGACGCAAAGAATAAGTTTCTTTGGAAACTTGGTAAGATTCATACTGTCATTCCTGGAAGAGATGGCAATATTCGTTCATACGAAATAAAAACAGCGAGTGGAATCTTAAAAAGATCCATTCAGCACTTGTATCCCTTTGAAATACAAAACGACTAACAAGTGACTTTTTGCAGACTTTTTATGAACATTCATAAACTTTTATAGACATTTATTTAGTTTGTTTTTTCTGCATTTAGGACTCTAAATATTTTCTTTCTCTTTTTTAATTTTTAGTGTTATTTATATATAGAATCTTTTTGAATTTTGGTATAAGTAAGTATATGATTTAAGTGCAAAAAAAAAAAAAAAAAAAAAAAAAAAAAAAAAAAATGTGTGTGTTATTTAACAGTCATTATTTTTACTGTGTAATTTAAAGTGTTTTATTTAGAATTTATTGATATTTTGAATTTGACTAATTAAGTGATTAATTAGATATTGTTTGAATTCTTACATTAAGTATTTTGCATTCGAATTTTAAAAATTGTATTAGATTACTGAACCACTGATACGAAAAATTGAATTTTTATGATTTTTTGATGGAATTCTGATTTGTGAACTCTTTGAGAGTTCAGGTGGGGAGTGTGAAGAGAAACTTTTCTCTGCTCTCCATGGAAACGAAGGTCGCGCGATGCGCGCGCATCCTACTTTAGAATGCGATTGCGTTTTTGTTGTGGCTGGAACGATACGAAACAATGTTGTGATTTTAAAAAGCATGATCGCTGTAATATTTTTACAGTTGTTGATGAGGCTAAGCCTCCGTTATTTCGAAGAACCACATCAAGTGTTTGATAATCTTTTATTGTATATATGTATAGAACCATGCATCTGTAAATATTCATCAAAATAATTAAAGAAAAGAATCCAGAAAGCACCTCCTTCTTTGAGTTGATGTTCGATTGTCTTTGAAATTTTTTCTTCATCGACAAATTCGACTTTTTGAAAATGTATAATTATTCCACTTGAGATTAATCATATGTTTTTATAATGGATTAAAGTTGCAAGTTCTGTATATAAAATGAAATAAAACAAATGTTAAAAAAATTAAAAAATATATTAATTTTAAATTTATTGGTGCGTTAGTGCACCATTGACCGAATGCATGAAAATAACGAATGCATTTTATTTCTCAAATAAAATATTATTTTTCATGCACAAAACTTTCTTTGTCTTAATTAATGTAATTTAAGCATATTTCAATGAAAATAATACCACATTTTATAAAATTTCTATGCTTGGCCTAAAATGGATTAAAATCGTGCTTTGATGGGTGGCTATCATTTGGAAATTTAATTGTGTATTGCTTTGCATCCTCTCGTCCCTTCCGATTATACTGGCCCAGGGGCGCCATTTCAAAGCTTTCTTGGGGGGGGGGGGGGGGCAAACATTTTTTGCGGAATTCTATATAGCTAAGAGTAGGATCCAGGGGGTCTACCCCCCCCCCCCCGTATGAGAAACATTTACTGACTTATGCTTACAATAACAGTAATAACTTCGAATACGGAAACTCAGAACCAATGAAATATTTTGTTTTAAACAGGTTTCCGTCTTAGAAAGTAAAATGTTAATATATTGGACATGATTTTTTTTCTGTTTAGACAGGATTCTATTATAGACAGGTTTCATTTTTACAAGTATCCTCACTGACTGTTAAACCCTCCTCTCTATAGTATAGCTCTGAAAAGAGATGTATAAGAGTAAAACTTGTGAAAACGAAACCTGTCTATAACAGATTTCTTTCTAAATGGGGAAAAAATCAAATTTCATTGAAAAAACATAATACAATTATACTTGCTAAGACGGAGACTTGTTTAAATTGAGCTTTTTTTTAGTCCCTTTCGAAATTTAACTTACAGGTGCGCCATTTCATGAGTCTCCTGAGGAAGAAGAAGGAAAATTTTTCTTTGAGGAACAGGGAACGTGAAAAATTGCCCAACGTGCAGAACTGTACAAATCACACAGAAAGAAAATTCCGCACAATAAAAAATGTTCTACGTGATTTTGTCTCCATAACTTCTTTCACAAGCATGTGATTATTCCACAAATTTTTTATTTTCGTGAAAGTCCGCGATTTTTTTTTCTTTCAAATTCCACAAAATTAATTCGTCAATGGGTCGCAGAAAAAAATCGCGAATCTTCGAAATTAAAAAAAAAAAAAAAAAGTCTCCAAAATGGTCGCTTAAAAAATCGCTAATTTCTTCAAATGACTGTGGAAAGTATCTCTAATTTCATCAGAGATCGCGAAAAGAAATACAGATTTCGTTAAACGATTTCACAAACAGAAATCTTGAATTTCGTAAAAGGATTGCGAGGAAAATCGCGAATTTCGTAAAAGGATTGTGCAAAAAATCGCGAATTTCGTCAAAAGATTGCGCAAAAAATCACGAAAATTTAGTCGAACAATCGCGCAATAAAATCGAGGAGAAATTCGTCAAATGATCGCGTAATAAGATCCAAAATTTTGTTTAACTCTTGCGCAAAAAAATCACAAACATTATTAGTCGGTGGTAGAAACAAAATCACGAATTTCAATAAATGATAGTGATAAGGAATCGTGAATTTTGTCAAAAAAATCACGGAAACAAATATCGAATTTCGTCAGTTGGTCGCGGAAAAATATTGTGAATTTTGGCAAGTGTTTGCGCGAAAAAAATCCATTTCGTATAAAGCTTGCAGAGTAAATATCGTGAATTCCGTGAATCGATCGTGGAAAAAAATAGCAAATTTCGTCAGATGATCGCGAAAAAAAATCATGAAATTCAATCAGTCATGAGATAATCAGCCAACGAACGTCATGAATAGGTCACGAACTTTGCAAATTTTCTGATCTATAAGTATAAGAAAATTTTCGTTAGTGATTTTCTGCAAGTAAAGGTAAAGCGTTAATTGTTTCGGATTGTGTTTTTACTATTATGAGATGGTTTGATGTTAATCCGATTTTTCAAAGAAAAAAAAGTTTTTCTAAATATTTTTCAGATAAAAAAAATACATATTTGAACATTAATGAATACTATGTATATATCTTCATTTTTCTACAGAAAAGGTAAAATTTATAATTAATATTCATATAAAAAGCACAAATAAATGCACAAGAATTACTTTCATGTGCATGCATATAATTTAAAATTATTTGAAATATATTAGAAAAACCCAGAACGTTTTCAGTCATCACAAGACCGTCATCAGTAGGATTTAAATGTTATTATTTTCTTTGCGCTTATTCGAGAATTGGCTAGAAGAAAATCATTGTGATTGTTGTGTCAATGATTTTAACAAGTTTTTCCATGATCAATTTGCACACAGCTGAGAAGCAACTGATAAAAAAAATTCTCACATGTATTTTAAAAATTAACCAAAGTACTCATTAAAGATATATGTCTCACCTTGAGGTAGTTCGAATAATAAGGCTTTAGGGAATTTTTTCGATAATTATTAATTTCTATGAATAAGCATTTATTTAATGCATATGTTTTTTGCAATCAAATCTGATAAGTTATTTTAGAGTTTGAGCAATATTCTAATGTTTGTTTGAGTCTGATATTTGTTAGGGATGCACCGAATATTCGGTATCTATTCGGTATTCGGCCATACTACCGAATATTCGGTTAGGCCGAATATCAAACTATTCTGTTTGCCGAATATTCGGTTTGGCCGAATATCAAACTATTCGCCCAAACCGAATACTTAAAAAAACCTCTTAAAAATATTTTTTAAAACGTTACACAACTTCTACTTTTAACTGTCAATTAATAAAGATGTTCAGAATAATTAGAATCTTTAAATAAAGGAGAATGATTTTATATTATTTATCTGTTGTTTTAAAAATGTCATAATTTCCGGGGTTATAATAGACATCAAAACAGGCATTTTTTTGTCCAGTAAATTAGGATCGTAATTCACTTATTCAGTCAAAAATACAGTATATCACCAAGTCAAACTTTAATTTTCTTTTGTTACTTTAACAATAATGAAGGTATTGTAACTATATTGTCAACAGAGATACTTTAATTTCTTTGAAATATGATAACATGACGAAAAGTGCTGCAAATAGCAACCATTCATATTTAAACAGCTCTGAGCTAGACATTTTATTAAAATGCATCTAACAATACTTAGACTGTACCACTGGCCAAAATCCAGTCTCTTCCAAGGATATCATCATATTCTATACAAGCAAATTAATGTGATGCAAATTTCGCTAAAATATCTTCATTTTTCTACAGTTATAAATGAAAATTCTGCTACGGCTTGTACACCTTTAATTTTTGATGAAAGAAATGGAATGATATGTTGCTTCTTGTTCAATATAAGAGAATTATTTTCATTTGTTTGAATTAATTGAAGAAGGCATGGAATTTAAATTTTGTTATCTAAAAATTTTTTAAACCATCCTCTTCTTAAATAATAACTCAAAACGTACTTTTTTTAGTACAAAATTTACTTATAAAAATAGTCTTGTTTGTTAAAATGAAAGTATCTGTGCTAAATATTATATAAAATTGTTTAAAATTTTACTTTTTAACGTTAAACACTGAGATATAAAAGTATTTGGCCTGCCGAATAGATACTATTCGGCTGGCCGAATACTCGGTATTCGGTTTACCTGCAGGCCAAGCATTCGGTATTCGACCAAAATCACTATTCGGTGCATCCCTGCATTTGATAGTTGATAAATCAAAATCATAATCTGAAATATCAAATTCCTTGGGGGGGTCCCCCTCAAATGGCGCCCCTGTACTGGCCATAAAGTAATATCATTTATACGTGCTGTTCCGTGGTGTACATTTTAACTACAAGCATTGACGAATCAACTAAATACTTCTGGTGTAAGTCACATTTATTCAGCAATGAAGAGCGTACGTCGTTTTTTTTTCTACCAGTCGGTATGCAGTGAATGAAATTTGCATAGGAACCTGCAAATCCCGCAGTACTGCGTACTGCTTTGACATAATAAGGGTAGAGAAAATTCAAAACGTGATTTCGTCTTCAAATAATTGTGGTCGTTGAGTTAAATCAAGTATTAACTCTTTGAGTTAATAGTTAGATCGGTAATGCGAAGTAAAATCGACTAATCTTGGTTTAATTTCAGTTTTCTGAAACTCAAGGAAAGCCTACTTTCCGCGTTATAGCGGCTAAATGCACTGTAAATTGAAATGTCTGAAATTCAGACACATAAGTGTCTGAAACAGAGTGTTCAATTTTCAGACATTTTAAAGTGTCTAAATTTTTAAGACGCTTGTATGTGTCTAAATTTAAGACACTTCAAATGTCTGAAATGCATCCATGTTTGACCACATTTAATTTCTCTGCAAAAGCAGCCATTTTTTTCGGAAAGCCTTATACACAGAAAAAAAAATCCTTCAAAATATAAAAATTGTACCGCCAATCAAGACGCCAGTACAATTTACATATTTTAATGAAAATTTTCTTCAATTTCTGGAAAAATTTATTTATTTATTTATTTATTGGAAAATTTCTGTATTTAAAAAAAAAAAAAAAGAGAAGGGTACACATGTATTTTAATACAAAGTCTCGCACATTTTACATGATTAACTACATTTACTCAATTTACAACAACATTGTATTTAACATAAACCTTAACAACATTGCACCTACCCGTCGCGGGATACGAACTCACGACTTTATGGTCTGTAGACTATGCGATAATCCCTCTCGGCCACGATTTCACAGCTAGGAAGTTCAAATATTGTTAGTTACTTGTGACTCACAATTTATTTTGCGGAAACGGTAAATATTTTGTCTATCTGCTTATAATTTTGAAAGATTTCACACATCTTCTCTCTAGAATTTTGAATATTTTGCTTTTCCTGCAATGTAAGATTAGCAGAAGGTTTTCTACTTCTACCGAAGAAATTTTCAGAACAGAAATATTATTGTTAATACAGATGACAGACGTTATTTTTGAAATATTAAAATATTTAAAATGTTTTAGTTTTAACAGTGCATATGTATATATATTACATATATATATTTAATTAATATCTATATATATTTAATTCGGGCTTGCCCCGTTTCAGTTGTGTGTTTGGGGGGGGGGGGGGCGTAATTCAACGCATATTAAAGATAAAATCAATTTTTCATTAATAAAAATGCATACATTTTTGCCGAAAGCCTGTGTTTAATGTTAATGCGAAGGTATGTGTATATAAAAGTGTGTGAAGAAATATAGTGTTCTATTTTTTGATTTTTCTTTCTTTCTTTTTTTTTCAGATCGGTTGAATATATGGCAATTTTTTTTTTAATTGGACTCATTAATTCCTATATATTCCATATTCCATATGCCATATATTCTGAACAAAATTTCTCAGTTATAAATATTGTATATAATTTTTCTTCAAAAATAATAAAAACCAGTGTTTTATAGTTGCGCAAATAATTTTTATCTTCCTTTTTTTCGATCGAAATACAGGTTAAAAGTTTTCGATGACACTAATTTTCTTACGGTGAAATGAGATCATTCCTGAATTAAATCAATACTCAATCATTAGGTAAAACGTTATGTAGTAAAAAAATTCAGAAATATTCCATATAATTCCAAAATAATAGTTATAACGAACTAAAATAACTTCTCAAAACACCATCAAACACTTAAATGCGCAAATTAATAATAAGTTCGATATTTCTTATTCAATATAGATGGAGCCACAGTTTTGAGATATATTCCAGTTATTTTTCTTTTGCGAAAATTTCGTAATTAAACTGGACATTTTCTTTAAATTTCAGAGGGAAATAGAATCAGCATACACTTTGGATACCACACAGATTCAGTGGTGCATCCAGAATTGCGATTTGGAGGGGACTAGCATATTTTAGAGGCAGTGTTATAGTTGTAAAAAAAATGCAAGCCTCGTAACAAGCTGGAAAGTTTTGGTTGGTGTAATTCTGAATGCTTTTAAAATGTTAAATAATGAAATACTGTACTGTACTAATATATACCTTTGTTTTTGCGATTTTTTTGGTGTGTTTCCGTATTTCGATAATTTTAAAGTGTGTTTGCAATCAAACAATTTAAAGTTTTATTATTAAATTATCAAAATATTATAAAGGTTAAAGTGTGCAAAAAGTTGCACTGGATCTTAAATTTATAATTAAGTAAATAGTTTTTTTTTCTAAAGTAAATTTTAAAAGCATCAATTAATTAGTTTACTTAAGTATAATTAAGTAATTAATGTTTATAATTAAGTAAATTTTAAACATGCTATAATTTCGAATTTCATAATAAAATTTAAAAAAGAGAAAAAAAAAAGTGCGACAAAATTAATATCTTTTTAAAAATTCCGATTTTTTAAGGATCTATTAAAAAATAATAATATTCTTTCATAATTAAAAAAAAATAATATCTAGTCTAGTCTGGGAGAGGCTTCAGCTCCCTTAACTCTCCCAGTAGGTGTGCCAATGCACTAGTTTGAATATAAATAAATAAATCATGTCTAATATACGTGAGTTTAGAAAATTCTGATTGCGAAATATGTGGATTTGTCCTTGAAAGATTATATTATACCTTTTAAATGGAGAAATATGCAAAAAATGGAAAATTTTCTGGAATTTACGGAAGTAAATTTATATTAAAATACGTAAATTGGCGTCCCAATTGGCAATATAATTTCCATATTGTAACGGTTATTTTTTACAGCGTATAAAGCTTACAAAAAACAGTGAACAATTGATTGCCTATAGCAAAATTTGCAGGGTGATCAAAAATAGATGCGATTCAGATGTTTTAAATGTCTTAAATTCAGACATATACACGTGTCTTAAAAATTAAACACTTTAAAATATTTGAAAATTGAACACTCCAGTTTCAGACACTTATGTGTCTGAATTTCAGACATTTCAGTTTACAGTGTTTATACCATGATCATATAGTAAGACACTTAAGTGTCTTAATTTCAGACACCTATGATGTCTGAAATTCCATATTCAGACACTTAAGTGTCTGAATTACTCTTTCAGTCACATATGTGTCTGAATTTAAGACGCCCTTATTTGCAGTGTGGGCCACCCAAAGTGATAGGAGCGCGTTTTGGCTTACAACTGGCTCCAGGAAACACAACACAACAGCGTAAATTTGCCCAGCCTTGAGAGATTTTATAAGGGATGCAATCATGCATACTCGACAGATTTCCTCTACGATTAAAACTGACCGAGTAATAGCTGTTTAAAGTTTAAGTATATTTTTTGCTGCGAAATAGGAGTCATTCACAAATGTAGAAGAAATATAAATAATCGTCAGATATAACGTAAAAAATAGTTGAGAGCAAAATTAACATTACAATCTAATATAAATGTGAAATCTATAATCATTTTGACACTTTATTGGAAAATATACAGATTGTACTGAACATATAAGAGGATAAAAATAACAGAATTTTTGTTAAATAAAAGGATGAAAAACAACAGCCTCAGTTCTTTACAAAATGATACATATTTTAAAATGCTGTTAGATTTCACTGTCTTTCAAATATTGGGTTGTGCCATTTTTTTTAGCTTTTGAAAATTGATTCTTATGCATTTTTTAGCGCTGAATCCGAAAATGACGTTCATTTTAAACCATCACGTCAGTAATTTTCTCAAATCGCAAGTTTCACAGTTAAAAAGCTAAAAGTCAAAATTGATCCACCCTCCCCTTCAACCTCTTTGGACCCCTGAGCTGTTTAGCTGTAAGAAACCTAGTATAAGCTAAAAAATCTAATAAATTATTATTGAATTAAATAAAATTAAACTGAATATAAAAGTCTTACATCTATTTTATAGTATCAGATTTTTCGCTATTTTTTAAGCTTGAAATTTACGATTCGCGAAAAATCCTCACATGAGGGTAAAAAGTGTAGGTAATTTTTTTTTCTCCAGCGTTAAAAAATATATAAAATGTAATTATAAAAATTAAAAAAACACAACCATCGCTAGTGTATGTTATCTAATCTAGAACTCTTTCTTAAACTTGTTGGCGGTAATAAATCCGAATTTTTTTGTGTTATCGTCTAATATAAGTATGTATAAGATGGTAAGCATCAAAAATCATAATAATATTACATTGCCATCGGCTTCATATCAGTATGTAAAATTTAACTTCGATTGGACATTTGAAAGTAAGTTAAAGTTCGAGTGCAAATTTTAAACTGGAAAGATGATCGTTGCAAGTTAAATAAAACCTTATGATTATTACATAATTTTTGTTAAAAGAAATCATAGCCTCAAATCCTTACAAAATAAAACATATGTTAAAGTACAATTATTTTGACTAATCTGAAACTTAACTAATAACAGTTAACTCAATCGTAATAGCTGTACAATTTCTTTCAAAGCGCAGATACCTTGAAATAAGTTTAAGTACTTTATATACGACCCCTGAAAGCACGACCGAAATCATCTGTTTTGAGATGCAAAAAATTGTATAAATTTCAAAGTTTCATACCTCAGTCAATTTTAATGTTAAATGAATGGGACTTTATTTTGTCTTATTTGTTAGTGTCACAGTAAATTTTTACTAAATATCACTTATAGGACCGGGGGACCGTATAAAAATTTAAATTTCGTAATTTTTTAATAAATGTTTTTCTTGATACAAATCGCTTTAAAAATAATTCTTTACCTTATTTAAACTATTTTTGTAGTTGGAAGTATGCATCTAGGACAACGGTTGCGAAAATAAAGGTATGTCAGGTTATACGTGTACACAATGTATATAACTATTCGAGAAAGTTTTAATATAAATAATTGTTTTTAATTTTTTAAATTAGCTTTTTTATAAACATCCCTCAAAACCGTACTTTATAGGTACCTCTCATCAAAATTTTAGGACCTGTGTTTGAGTGTGTTTGTTAATATGCCTGTCCTTGTTTGTTCTTGATATGCCACTGGTAGGGTTTTTCTAAGATTTGCCTCTAAAATATCGTCATAACTGTATAATTAAACACCACATTTAGGTATTAAACATCTTAAAAACGCACTCGTTAAGTTTATAGTTATGTTCTTTCTACATAATTATATTTTATGGAGATTTGTGTAGGCGTGCTTACAACAAATATAGACCATTTATTTATATAAGTAACATATATTTCAACACATGGTGAAAATGATGACTTACGAGGGCTGTTCCATAACATAGTCAACAACTCATTAATCTCTTTTCTCATAATCTCAGTTTTCAGAGATAGAAAGCTATAAACCATCCTGTTGCATCATAGCAAAATTTGTTTCCTCTATAAAATAAGTTTTTCAACTTTCATGTTATCCAGGCAATAGAGACCGTATAGGGGCTCTACCTAGCAAACTTCATGGTTGTTCTGGAAAAAGACTTACTACATGTTTTTTGGGTCGCTGAATCCGAATTTTTAACTTCCCACCAAAATTTCCCCCGGCAACCCCCCCCCCAAATTTTGGTAAAAAGCCCCCCCAAAAAGGTTTTTATTAAAAAAATCAATTTTTTTATTGTTTTAGGGGAAAAGTACCTAGAAATTCAAAAAGTAGACAAAATTTTCTGCCTCGGAACATGCGCGCGGTGCTGCGTGAACTAAGTTGAGCAATTCCACTTAACCACTCACACGTTTACATTCGCCCTCCCATCTCACCTCTGAACTTTCTCTATAAGGTTTACTTAAAGGTTTTTGGGTCGCTGAATCCGAATTTTTAACTTCCCCCCCGAACCCTCCCCCAAATAGTTGTTTTTAACTTAAATTTCTTATTGTTTTAGGGGAAAAGCATTACGAAATTCAGAAACTAGACAAAATTTGCAACAAATAGGATACATGACATTATGACGTAAGTTGAACGGGGAGGGAGAGGGCTGCCTCGGAACATACACTGCGGTGCTACGTGCACTAAGTTATGAAGTCCAAGTAATAGGGGATTTTACCTGGCAAAATTAATACTAGTTTTGGATTTCGACTCACTTTATGTTTTCTGGGTCGCTGAATCCAAATTTCTAACTTCGCACCAAAATTTTACCCGGCAACCCCCCAAAAATTGATTTTTTGAAAAAAATTGGTTTTTGAGAAAAGCGCGCGGGGAATTTTCCGAGGCAGCCCCCTCTGTCCCCGTTTATCCTACGTCATAATGTCATGTATTCAATTTGTTGCAAATTTTGTCTAGTTTCTGAATTTCGTAATGCTTTTCCCTTAAAACAATAAGAAATTTAAGTTAATAGCATCTATTTTGGGGTAAGTTAAAAATTAGGATTCAGCGATCCAAAAAACTTAAAGTAAACCTTATAAGGAAAGTTCGGAGCGGAGATGGGAGGGCGAATGTAAACTTGTGAATGCTTAAGTGAAATTGCGCAACTTAGTCCACGCAGCACCGCGCGCATGTTCCAAGGCAGATCCCCCCTGTGGCGGTGATTTGTATACCCAGGTTCACAATATGAGTAAGAGAAAAAAAACTCCAACACAAAAGTTTAGAGGACTTACATCTTTATTATGAAATATCTTTTAATGGAGGGCCGTGAATAGTATAGAGATACGGGGAAAGTTTCGATAACTGCCGAATGGGCAGACGCCCCACAGCCAGGCTTGATTTTGGTTTACATGGCTCAACGTCAGGAGCAAGAGTGAGTGAGATTTTGTTACCCACACTTACAGATTGGCGAACATTAGTCAACCATATGTATGATATTTGGCGTAAAACAAATTGGATAGACAAAACAATCATGGAGTTTTACATTGAGTTAAAAACTATGCCATGGCGGGCCCCTTTAGGGTTACACTAAATAACATTCCAGCGGTAAGCAGGGAGGCTTAAAGGAATAGGAACACGTGATTTTTATATGCACGTTACAGATCTAACTACAGCTGCAAATTAGTCAGCAATGGGCATATGGTTTGTATCCGACAAAGTACAAGGGTGAGAATTGAATACTAATGCAAGCCCAGAGGCTGGGAAAATATGCATTAGATATCGTCGGCTGCAAAGTGAAGAGACATTCATTTGTATTTTATTCTTCTATTTCATGTCAAGGGAAAATAGCTGCGGTTAAGATCTTTTTCTGTCCGTGTGAATTTGAAAGACAGAAAAAGGAACCGAGATAAATGATGTCTGCATTTAAAAAGAACTTTAAAAAGTAAAAGTGAAACTTACAGTAGTGAGGGGGGGGGGGGGGGGAGAGTGAATAAAGACATATGAAATTAACTATAAAATGTCAAATTTAAACTAAATATTTTATTTGAAGGGGGGGGGGGGGAGAATAATGACAAATTATAATAAACCAGTAAGGTTAAAAGTTGATTTTTTGAGGGAAGAGGTGGAATAATGAATATATAACGGTAAAGCCGTTATACCCCCTTCCCCTTCATCCTAAGTCATAATGTCATATATCTAATTTGTTGCAAATTTTATCTACTTTCTGAATTTCTAGATACTTTTCCCCTAAAACAATAAAAATTTTTTTTAAAGAAAAACCTTTTTAGGGACATTTTACCAAAATTTGGGAGGGTTGCCGGGGGAAATTTTGGTGGGAAGTTAAAAATTCGGATTCAGCGACCCAAAAAACATAAAGTAAGCCAATTTCCAGAACTAGCATTAATTTTACTAGGTAAAATTCCCTATTGCCTGGACTATGTGGCTATATAAAGAAAATAATTAAAATTAAGAAATAAATGTATCCATTTAAAAGGAGAGGGTCCATAAGTCGCGTTTTTGGCCCATGAAATAGGTTAAAAGTCGATTATGTTTTACTGACTTAATTATTGCACTTTTTAATATTAGAAGGCATATATTGTACGATTTTAAGAATAGTTCTTGTTTTTTGTTCGGATTTATATGACTTACACAAGCTCAAAGTTCGTATAATTTATAGTTTTGATGAAAAATACGCAATTTCTGCTATTTTTAATCCAATTATTTATATGAGCTCAATCGTACAACACGTTCTTTTTGACATATTATAAAACACATCAAAATATACAAAATATGTTAAAATAAAAGTGTTGCAAAGCTGCGCTCATAGTAAAATATTAAAAATAAAGAGTAAATTGAGGTAACAAATAACAAAAATTGCGTATTTTTCATCAAAACTACGAATTAAACGAACTTTGAGCTTGTGTAAGTCTTATAAATCCGAACTAAATACAAAAACTATTGTTTAAATCGTACAATATATATCTTCCAATATTAAAAATCTCTGTCGGCACGGCCTACAGGCCGAGGTAGATTTCGAAGTTAAGTATACTAATTTCACCAACAAAAACTAAATCATGATTAGAGATAAACCCACTTTAATAATTTTATCTGACCACTTTTGACGAGTTTTTCATTCATTTTTATATAAGAGCTGGTTTTATCAGAATCATGTTAAGGCGGCATTCAGAAAAATAATTTTCCATACTCAACAACTCGAAACTTTCTGGCATATTTTCAGACTCATTTTTATAGAAAAAATATGAAACTTGCTGACGTGATGTTTGAAGAGATTTATAGCGACCTGTGTTTTTATTTTTCGTTCAATTAATTAAAACTTGATTTATAAACAATTATTTTCTCAGTAGGACAATATTTTTCGTTTCTAACACAATCGCTTCGGGAAATTCGATTCAAAATGCCCACTTTGACACCATTTTTTGACATATATTTTGCCTCTATCAAACAATCGATCATTACGGTACAGTATATAGTTTCTGAATAAGAGAATTTACCAATTGGATACGTTTTGAGAGCAAAAATGAATTTAAAAATGAGTCAGAAAATAAGCAGTTTGGATTTGAATACACCTTTAATACGATGATTTTTTTTTCTTCAACCGCTATGTATTTTTAATTTGTTTTTGCTGTAAGAATTGGTCCTACCAAAAATTTGTCAATATAAATGTTATAGATAATATTAAGGAGATATATGATAAATTCATGGGGATTTTATATGTTATGAATTGACGGAGTTATGGATTTTTTTCTTCTTCAACCCCCCCCCCCCCCTTTTGTTTTCGTTTTTAATTTTTTTTGCCGCACGAATTAGTTTTATAAAAAACTTGTGAATATAAAAGTTGAAGATAATATTAAGGGGATTTATAATAAAATTAATTCGATTTGATATCTTTAGAACTGACGAAGTTATGATTTTTTTTTTCTCCCCAAAACCCTATTTTTTGCGCCCCTTGAGCCCATTTTTAATTTCATCAAAAATCTGTGATGTATAAATTTTTGGCCCTATTATTAGAAGTAATATAAACTTTAAACTGATTTGATATGTACAAAAATTAAGAAGTTGGGTTTTTCGGTTTTCACAAAATCCGTCCCTATTACCATCCCCTTTGTCCGATTTTGCCCATTAACGAACTTGACCGAGATTTTATACCCCTTAATTTTATGTATCAGTTTGGAAGAGATTTGCGCAGAACTATGGAAGTTATCGTGTCCAGAAGAAAGTGATATATATATATATATATATATATATATATATATATATATATGTATAAAGTTTTTTACTGAGAGTGGTTTTGGGTTCTAGGGGTCATGATCGGTGTAGATCTGCAAAAATGCTTCAGAATTTCGAACATAGGGGAGAATGTAATAGGTAGTATTTCATACGAAATCTACCTAAAAAGTGAAATAATTAAGTCAGTGTAAAATAATCGAATTTTAGACTATTTCATGGGCCAAAACCGCGGCTTACAGAACCTGATCATTTAAATTCTCTTATAAATATTAGTCATGAACTTTTTTGTAGTACACCACACTGTAAAAAATAATATGAAACGTTACTCCATAAAATTGGTGGTGGCCTTGCTGCCTCCACTTTAGTGAGTAATTTAACCGATATAATTGATGTTAAGTTACACTACTGTGTAATACTACACTAGTTATATAAGTTTAAATTACACCATTATGTAAATTAAATTATTCCATAAAACTGGAGGCAGCATATTGTGCCAGTTTTATGGAGTAACATTATACATAGCTGCCAACTTTTACGCTTTCTTGCTACCACTAAAATTTAATAGAGATTTTCGTCTTGTTTAACCCTAAGATTTCGACGATTAAATTTTTATTATAAAACATTTACTATAAAATTTTAGTGATATGAGTAAGTTGGCAGTTATGAATTATATATATATATATATTAGAGGGCAGAATACACGCACACACTTTGTTTAGATTAATTAATTTCCTAATTGACTTTGTTTATTTTAATATTATGATTATTATTAAGAACATGAATGCTGTTTAAGTTTATTTGATATCATAAATAAACGTATCTGGACAAGATTCTGCATTAAAAAAATAATACAAGGAAGAATCACGTGTTCTAATTCTATTTAAGCTTAATCTCATTTGGGTATCATCTAATCAATTTGCTATTCTCTTACGAATAAAGTATTAAAATGATACATTTATTCTGGTATGCCTTTTGTTGACACTTACTTGCTTTTATTTTTATTGTTATCTTCTGATAACAGATTTATAACATTTCGCAAAACTAAAAATATACATTGAATGTTTATTTAAAAACTTTTTTTAAGGAATTTTTCCAATCTCCAAATATTTTCTTAGTACACCTTTTTTCGATGAATGTTTTAATTGTAATTACAATCAAAGTTTTTCTTTTTATTGAAAGAAAAATATAATTAGAAATGCCATTTCTTTTACCTACATTCACATTCATAAAATTTCATTAATATTAGCATTTAGATTGTTTTTTGGCATAGAAATAAAAACATTTAACGGCAATGAATTATAAAGACTAAGGTTAGAAAGGCAAAAAAAGGAAGACAGAAAAAAACCATTGGATAAGAATTTAATATATCTTGCCTTTATGATAAAATTGTTTCATTACATACCGAGAACAATTTGTTTTTATAAAGAGTAAATTAACACAATAAGCGTTAGGAATGTTTATGCGATCGTTATCAAATAATTTTTATATTTCCTATCTTTTTTAGGTTGTTGATGATTTATTTTACTTTATCATTTAATCAAAACTATTGGAGGTACTTGACTTTTTATTTGAATTCATTGTAGTAGAAAAAAAAAAATTGATAAATATTTCAATTAAGTTTGTTATTTTATTAAGGCGACAGTGGACGTTCAAAAACATTTTCTACAGTTTTTGCTCAATTGTTTTGAAATTTAATACACGTATAATTTGTGCAATAATTAAGAAAATTTCTTAATTTCATTAAAAAAAATTAATATGCAAATGAGTAATTAATTAATAATATGGTAATTAGTGATACAAATTAAAAATGCTCCATGCGCATTAAATTTTGTTTCAGAAACTTGTAATTTTTTTTTAGGATAGCTTTATGATATTATATCAAAAGTTGCTATACATTTTAAAATTATACTAAATTCCTTGGCAGAAAAAAATTAAAAACCTATAATATTGATCATTTTGGATAAAATTCAATAATAAAATATTACTTTTTGACCTTTATATGAAATAATGTACACATTTTAATAGCAAGTTTTGTAATAAAGTATATCAACAACAATATTACCAAGTATTATGAAAATTGGTATAAAATTAAGACGCATGGAGAATTTTGAACTTACTCAGTCGGCGAAAATTCTCATTTTGAGAAAACTGGATTTAAAGTTTTATTTTAAGTGTAGATTAACGATTGTTTACGTTAGAAAAACAGCTATATCTCTGCAAAAAATTATCGGATTTGAATAATTTTTATTATATTTGAAAGTAGAAGATTGCCAGAACATTTTTTTTCAAAAAACAAAAAATTGATTTTTTTAATGTTTTTTGCGATTTTGAACGTCCACGGTCGCCTTAAGCAAAAAAAAGTTATTGCAGAAAATGAATACATATTTTATTATTAAGAGAAGAAATGAAAGTAATTTGGCATTTATTGATAAAAAATAAATTAATAAATAAATTATAAGAAGTAAGAATTTTGTTTCTAAAATCCTGTCTTTGTTTTATATTAAAAATAATGTAATATAATACATTTGTTTTGAATTAGATAAAGATTATATTTGTGCTCCGTATAGGCGAGGATAATGAAAAACACAGCCTGCCCCATTACCTTTCACATTAGACCACTAGTTGCTCTTTTCCTGCACCCATTCGAGTATTCGAGAATTACGTGACTCAAGCAGTCTGAAAAAGGAGGCAGGTGTAACGCACCGCGCTAGGCTGTCTCTTACATTAGCCTCCTCCATATCCTTATTGAAGTATTTTAGAAATATTTTTTATCAAAAAATTATATGCATAATTCTGTACCTTGGAACAAAAAGGGCCGATGTCCAAAATTGCGAAATTTGAGTTAAGGGGACAAGGGACCTTTAAAACCTTAAAAATCAATTTTTTATTTTTTGTAAATTTCACTTTAAATATTTTTCGAGGGTACATTATATGCATTATGGCAAGCATTTATAACAAAAAAAAAAAAAAAAAAAAAATGAAAAAAAAATTTTTTTTGAGAAAAAAATGGAATTTTACGCGTTGACTTAGAAATCTTCGAAATGCCCCCTTTGCGTTCCATATCAATAAAAATCCCCAATATTTTTTATAAAAGTTTGGTTTATATATATAAATAAAACTGTGCATCGAATTTTATGTATTTGAATATAAAGGTTAAAAAAAAAATTTCAAAATTTTTCGAAATTTTTAATTTTTTTTAAAATTTCAAAATTTTTGAATTTTTAAATTTTTTTTTGTAAATTTCACTTTAAATATTACTCAAGGGTTCATTATATGCATTGTGGCATCTATTTATCACAAAAAAATAAAAAATAAATTATTTTTGAGAAAAAAATGGATAAATATTTGGTTTATATATATAAATAAAACTGTGCATCGAATTTTATATTATTTTAATATAAAAATTAAAAAAATTTTTTTTGAAAAATTTTGAAATTATTTCGACAAATTTTCAAAAAATTTTGAATTTTTTTTTTAGTAAATTTTTATATACAAATATATAAAATTCGATGCACAGTTTTATTTATATATATAAAACAGACTTTTATAAAAAATATTAGGGACTTTCACTGATATGGAACGCGCAAGCCGCATTTCGAAGATTTCTAAGATGATGCGTAAAATTCCACTTTTTTCTCAAAAATAATTTTTTTTTCATTTTTTTTTGTGATAAATGCTTACCATAATGCATATAATGTACCCTCGAATAATATTTAAAGTGAAATTTACAAAAAATAAAAAATTGATTTTTAAGATTTTAAAGGTCCCTTGTCCCCTTAAATGTAAGAATGAATTCAGGATGCGATATAAAGTAATTGTTAAAAGTGCCAAAGTCCTCCCAATATTAGATCATTGAAAACAAAGTATTTCGTCGAGGCCAATGTTACTTACTGTTAATGTAAAAATGGCCAATTTAAAATGTAAAAAAAAAAAAACTAAATCAATGTAACATTAGATTGTAGTGAGAAAGCATTACTGAATTGAAAGGTGAAACTTTTAAAAACAATAATACAGAAATCGTAGCAAGATTCTTAAAATTCCTCAAACTTAAATCGGGTTTCCTGCCATTTGAGAAAAATGGACATTGGCCCTTTTTGTTCCAAGGTACAGAATTGTAAAAGCACATGAATGTATTATTATGCTAGTATTACATGAGCATTAGTACAGAAAGTCTTAAAATAAAGAAATTTTCCAATTATTGAAATATTAATGCGCATTTCCCAATATTACAAACATATATTTTAAATTATGGAACTTGTGATTTCTTTTGCTGAAAATCTACTCCTAAATAATAAATGACCATTTTAAGCAAGGAATGTAGTGTACCTTAACAGCATATTTAAAGTTCGTTGCGTTCGAAACATTTTATAAGAGTTAGTGCGTAAAAATCTATAGGTAGAATCACAAACTAAACATTTTCAAGTATCAGATAAAATTTAGTTAAATTTGAAAACACGTTTTACGGAATGAAGTGTTATAAAAACGCTTTAATATTCTTAAAGCGTTTTTTCAGTAGTATCCGCCGAAAGCTTGGATTATTTCCTTTTTTTCAGATTTAGAAAGAAGGCGATACAGTGTAAGAATTTCTCTTTGATATAAAATAGAATAATTATCAGGTCTTTCGTTATAGACGACTTTTCTGCATCTAACAAAAATAATCTGAGGTCATTTAAAGCTATTCAAAAATATTTCTTATTAACAGGCATAAAATAAAAATACTTAAAGTCTCGCTCTTTTACAAGCAGTCGATGTTTATCTTAAAAACCAATCCCTAATTCATGAATAAAACTCATGTAAATTCCAAAACCAATTTATTACAATACGTTAATTTCGCTCGGGTCCCGATTATTGAAAATTCACCGCTTTGATTTTAGCTTGATTGAAAGCGCGAACTATTAAATATATTAAAAAAACTATAAGTTTTGCTCTATTTCTTGACATGGCAACAGGAAAGAAATACAGGAATTATTTAAATTATTAATTCTAGATTTCTAGATTCTTTCTCAATATATAATCGTAATTTAATTAACATTAAATTATTAATTAATAAAAATATACACTCTTTTTTTTCTATTTATATATTTTTTCTACTTTATAGTTTTTAAAGTATTTCATTGTTTTAGTTTAGCATCCAGTTGGCATATTTCAGGGAGCGTCATTCAAAAAATAATTTACTCCTTTATTCATTGTCTTTACATTTCGTATATAGTTGTAACCTTACAGAATATTTGACGATTTATCCTCTGCATCAGGCAAAAGGAAGAATGGTTTTAAATTAATTTCTTAATTTTTAATGAACTTCTAAAAAGATTAAAATGTTGTATTTTCATAGGAAACACGTCCGTGTACGCATTTTTTTTAAGCATATCAGGAAGTGAGTAAAAAATCGGTTACAAAATTTCGTCTTCCCCCCCCCCCCCCAAAAAAAAAAAAAAAAAAATCTAATTTAAGGGGGTCCGGGGCTTCAAAAATCTTCAAATTTTCATTTTTTTTTAAACTGGATTAAAAAATTCACTGCCTTTTCTGCTTAAAAGGATGTTTAAATCATGTTTCTATCTTAATTAGAACAGGAAATATTAAGTTTTTCGTTTTGGTTTGTTTTCAAAATCTGCCTTTCAAGCTATGGTTGTCAAGGAAACGAGTTCTTGTGAAATTGCGTTTTTCTTCATGATAGGTTTTTTCACCATTTCGCATATTTAAATTCTTATAACTCGAGAACCGTTAAAGATACAGGGTTGAAACTCGGAACATATCTTTTTCAATTATTTTACTTTACTTTTGAGCCAGCATATTTGAAAAAAAAAATATTTACTTTTGAAAAAAAAATATTTTTAAAGTTGCACCACTTTTTTTGTAATTTTTTCGTTAAATATTTTTATTATTTTTTTAAATTAATATTTTTTAAAATGCTGGCTTTAAATTAAAAAAAATGTATATTTCTGTTTATTTAAATGAAAAACAATTTAAATTCTACAATTAATATTTCGAGTTATAACGATTTTAAGTTATACCACTTTTTTCATAAATTTTAAATTAAAATTTTTTTTAAAAAAGCTATGAGAAGTTTTATCATTTGATTTTGTTTACAAATGATATGGTTAACCATCACAAAAAAATTCAAAATTTTACCTCAATAAATAAATTTTTTTTGAAAATGTGTCCAGGACCCTCTTAAGTCAAATAAAAACGTTTAATAGATCATCAGTGACGATAGTCACGAAAATCATATGCCCTTTACCCACGAAAAAGATGAAGTCGTCTATATGGCAAGCATGGCTGCCGTTTGTTGTGTTGAGAAGGAGTCGCTCATACGCTTATGGCCCGAAGGAAGAACTGTGGGAGATGGAGAAATAAATATATATTTAGTAATAGACCGAGAGCTGGCAGCACAGACAACCACCTCATCGAGTTGGAGGCTGAAATTCCAGAATTAGCTAAAACACGATTTCCCATATTAAAACGCAATCGGTCTGCCAAGTCACATCTTGGTGGAAAACACCTAAAAACCCGATTTTAGCGGTCGACTCGTAGGTTTACCATTGCGTTTTCCTGCACCCAAAGGTATGAAAACATGGCGGACTGGGAGCAGGAAAACACAGTGGTAAACCTGCGAGTCAACCACTAAAATCGAGTTTTTAGGTGTTTTCCACCAAGATATGAATTCGCAGACCGATTGCGTTTTAATATGGGAGTCGAGTTTTAGCTAATTCTGGCATTTCAGCCTCCAACTCGATGAGGTGCTTGTCTCATGGTTCATACGCCTCCTTGAATTTTGCAGACTAGAAATTTTTTTGCACCAGTATTATCTTATAGAAAATCTCTTCTTAAAAGAATGCGAAATTTTGCGTGTTTAACGTAGGTTTTTTTTTTCTATAAAAAGATACTGGCAGTTTTCCTGGAGAAATAACGGTATCCGTACGAACCATGTGTCTCCCGATCTATATATTCAGTAAGCGGTGGTTGCCGAAACCGCAAATGATATTTTTTATAAATATAGATGGGGTTGTAGTTTGTTTTAACCCTTCTAGCACCAGGTTTTAATATTTCATGTGCATTCTTAGTTTTACATGATTTGAACCAGAAATTTAATTTAATTATATGTAACTTCAGCCTACGAGGTGTGTAGCTATTTTATATATTAAGCATAAATTATTACTGTCTTTTTGGTTCGAAACATTAAAAATTTCAAAACAGAAAAGAAACTGGGGTAAAAAAAGATCCCAATGGTACTAGGAGGGTTAACCCCAAAAGAACATAATTAAATTGTATCCCACAGTCTGGAAATATTTTATTAAATTCGTATATTTTTGTATAATAGAGATTATAGACTGTAAATTTAAGATGAAGTCAAGTAAAATGTTTTGTTCTTCGACGAAAACAAAGAAACAATTATTTAAAAACCGTTTAAATAATTTTAAAGGGCTATTGTTCTGTCGGCAATCTAAAGTTATTTACTGAAAATTTATCTTTAAATTAAGAAAAAAAAATCATTACGGATCATAATTTTCTTTAATTTTAATGAATACTGGAATCTGAATTGATAAAATTGATAAGTAATTGTCAAAATTATCCAAAGGCGATTTAAATCGCTTTAAAGTGTTATTTGTCTGTCTTTAATCTAAAGCTATTTGCTCAAAATTATTTTTTAAATTAAGAAATTTTTATTTTTTACGTATTTTATTCTATAAGATTTTATTTAATAGATATTAGAAGCTGCTTAGCCCTATTTGCATGTAACTATCAAAATTATCCATTTATCGTTTAAATGGTTTTAAAAATTGCATAATTTATATAAAAAGTTAGAGATTTTTCCCCTATAAATTATGTGATTTATAAGTGTTTTGTTCTTTGTAATTTTACAGATTTATGGGTTTCATTTAATATTTCCCAGTCTTCTCTCATTTTTTACCCCCTTTTACAATGATGTACTGAACATATTTTCAGAGAATTTACAACCAACATAAATAAAGTAATTTGAATAACATAACATTACTGAGAAAAAACATATATATTTTTAGCAAGCCAAAAGTCTTATTCATGAAGTCTCAAGTTTAACCCATAAATGCCTGGTTTTTCAAAAATCATTGTAATAATGTTTTTCGGCTTTCATTTTTTAAATAAATCATGGGAAAAATACTTTAAAAAATCATATTTTATTCTAAGTATGGTTTACGGCTAAAAAAAACTTTGTTACTAATCGGCAATACTGGTCTTTAATTGAAAAAATAATTTTCCTTGATAAAATTCTATAATATTAAACACACAAGAATTTTAAGAACTATAATAAGAAATAAATTTTACTTGCTCACTCCAGAAAAAAATAGGGTATTTCGCAAGCTTCCAAACAAAACAAAAAGAACAAGTAGCAACAATTGAAAAACTAAATCTATCTTTATTCTTAAACAGCACAAGTGTTGCCATCTACATTTTGAAAATCGATTTAATAATATTTTCAGAATGTATTTTATTGGCAACATTAGGCATTATAGCTTCAATATTATTCTAATAGTATTTTAGAACCTAAATCGGGTATGTTGCCGAAAAGCAACACCCGGCATTTAAGGGTTAATTTATTTTGTGGATCCGGGACTTCACTTGTCTACTCCACTTTGATTTAGAATACAGTGGACTCTCTCTATTCTGAACACGCATGGGACCGACCAAAAATGTTCAGATTATGGGGGTGTTCATTATAGAGGGAGACTGGGAAATGCATTACTACTACTACTATGATTGCGTTTATAGACTGTATAGAATAGATAGCCATGCCAGTTACCGAGATGGACGTGCTGAATTTAGATTTCGCGACTAGTGCAATGTTAAACTAAATTCAATCGAACCTGTAATCTACAGTCTCTTTTTTTATTAAAAAAGTTTTACATAACATACATATATACAATATATTTCTTAAAAACAAAATCGGTACATTATTTAACAAAATGAGTAATTTTAGTTTGTTTTTGCATTGTGTATGCTTGTGCAGTGTACATGTTAGCCAGTTATTTAAAAAGCGGAAAGACTTCCGGATGATGTTCGGCTGCATAGTTCAATAGGTCTTGAATCCCTTGGCCATATTGCTTTAAGGTAATCGTACTTATTGTTTCATCTGTCTCTTCTGCTTTTGTTTCTTCTTCACTATCACTTCCTCTTCAACGATGTTGTTGTGTCTAACTGGAAAGCTTCCGTTGACTTTGAGATAAGCTCCAGGTTCAATTTCAGTATGGACCATTTGGAGAATTGACCCCAAGTCACTCACAGTTGTTGCTTCTTATTCCTTTATTATTAATTGTTCGTTCTCACATTAGAAACCAGCTTTGGAAGGCGTAGGGGGTTATTTTATTACAAGATGTTTATATCCAATGGACATCATCCATTATGTTGACTTTCTTCGTTAGTTTGGTTGCCTTCAGAAAATGGATTCGGTAGTGAGCTTTAAAGGTCTTGATTACTCCTTTCTCCGGTGGTTGGATTATAGAAGTACAGTTCGGTGGTCAAGAACTTCAGGCTCACGTTGCTCAGCTGCATGTTTGTGTGTGATCTGCCATTATCCACAAAAAGAATAATTTTTCTTCTTTCTCTCTTCATCATCTCGTTAATGACCTCCAACCATTGTGAGAAAATTGTGAATGCCATCATGGCTTTTCCATTTCATTTATCGTGCACAGGAGATGATGCGATTTTCACATTTTAGAAACATCGTGGTTTCTCACTTTTTCCAGTCACAAGTGGTTTGAATTTCTCACAAGTAAAACTGGCGCAGAGCATGACGGCATGTCTTTCTTTTGACTTTCCATTTTTCGCCCACACCTTTCTCGCTTGTTTCTGTCAGGGTTTTATTTTTTACCCTAAAAAACAGGCCGATTTCGTCGGCATTGAACATGTCAGCAGCGTCAAAATCCTTCGTTATATTCAGAAGATTTGTTTCCTTTCCTTCACAGTGTCGATATTTACGTCTGCAGCTTCACCACTGATTATTTTGAATTCTATGTTATGACGACTTTTGAAGTGAATCAACCATCCTTTTTATGCCTTGAGTTTCGTGATTTTCTACTTTTCGGTAAAATTCAGAGCAATCTGCTTCAGCAAGGATCTTGTACAAGAAAATTCTTCCTTCTGATTTAACAAAAAACTTCCAGATGCGATTGTTTATGTTCTTGTTTCCCGTTTTCTTTTTGAATATTCTACAATTTGAGGAAAGTTTATTTGATTCGTTCAAAATTTTCTTTCTCTTTCTTGCTCATAGCGTTGCTTGCTCTACTGAAATTACAAAAACTCACATGCAATTTTCCTTTGACTTGCTTTTGATTTTAATTTTTGAACAACTTTGTATTTTTCCTGAAGATTCTACTCTTTCTCTTTTTTCGTTTTCCTACTCATTTCTAATAATATAGCTGCGTAAGTGCAATGTTTCTTTCCCTACATCTGTAGAGAAACGGCGAACAAAAATTTACCATTGCCGAGCAAAAGGAAGAAAGAAACAGAAGCGATAATCCTGCCCAAACAGGTGTGCAGAAAAGAAACCGTAATCCTTTTTTAACCACTAACTCTAATATCTGTTAACTCTTATCTGTCACTGGTGTGTGGTCTTTCTGTTGCGTAATCTTTCTATTTTTATCTCAGCTCGAGAGAGAGGGACTTACGTGACATGGTTTTTACATTATTTTTTCTTGTATCCCTTTGCATAAAAATTGATTGTTTTGTTAATTTCATTTATCTGATTAACATGATTTACTTTTTGTGAAATGGCAACAGTTTTATATCTTAACTTTTTTGTTTGTTAAAAATATAAAAATGTTCTAATTAGTTTAGATGTAGAACACTTAAAGACGTACCTGTTTGAAAAAAAAAATTCTTTCAATTTATTCTTTTTTTATAACATATGTTTTGTTAACTGAATTATTCAAACAAATTGCAGCATCGAGTAGATGCATAAAATCTAGCAATGATTTTGTCTGTTTGTTTTTTTTAAATCGAGTTTATTGACATTTTTTATTCTTCTGCAACAATTTTTGGAATTTCCATGATGGAGGAATTCCTCGAATTCTGATTGCAAACACACGTTCAGTTTACAGAGAGACGGAATAGAATGAGGATCAAAAGTAGCGTTCATAATAGTGGGGTGTTCACAATAGAGAGTGTTCAGAATACAGAGAGTTCATGTTATGTTAAGTCTATGGAGTTTCGCCAGGACCATCGGAATGTGTTCATAATACCGGGGTGTTCACATTAGAGAGTGTTCAGATAGAGAGAGTCCACTGTATATATATCGCTCACCCGCAAGAAAAGTGACACATCTCGCAAAAATTCATTTTGCGTTTTATTGCACTAATAGGTCTGTGATAGGTGCGTATTGTTACACAAACAGTTTCATAAGTGTAGCTATGCGGAAAATCACTTTATTACGTTATATGTCCATTTGTGACCACAGAAGAAGGGTGGATTGTGTCGGGAGTTAAAATTACCCAACCCTCCAAACCTCATCCTACGTCTTTTTTTAAGGGTTTATATGCACGTTTTCATTCCTGGATGCAGAGATAAGTGCTACAATTTCATACAAGGACGATGCCCAGCTTAGCATTTCTCCATGTATTGATAAGGCTGCAACTGCAGCACCAATTAGAATCGTCTTCATGAGCGCACCATCCTGCGGGGAAACATGAGACATAAACAAACCCGGCATCGGTCTCATTTTTCGCAGCAGGATTGTGTGCTCCTGAAGACTATTCCAACTTGTGCTGCAGTTGCAGCCTTACCAATATATGCGGGAAATTCTAAGCTGGGCATCGTCCTTCTACCTTAAATGGTAGAGCACTTGGAGCGCTATTCCAAGAGTTCCGGGCTCGATTCACGGGTTGGACATTTTTCATATTGTTGGTTCTACGCTTCGTTAGCAATGCGATAATTCACGCATTTTTTTACCCGACTGCTAAGAAGGGTTATGTGTTTCACGCGTATCTGGGTATGTGGATTTCTTTATGCCCTCGAAACATCTCAGCGGCAGGATGGATTTTAATGAATGAGGTCTCTATCGATTTGTCTTAACCGCCCGATGGTTATACGCTAGGTTTTTAGATTTTTTAAATTTAATTTTTATTTGTTCAATAATTTCGAGCGTAATTTTTCTTCTGAAAATTAATTAAAAAATTAATTAAAATTATATAAAGGAAAATTATTTAGAAGAACATAAAAAGACAGAAAGAGAAAAGTTTTTTATTAACTGTATTATTGATGTGTAAATAAAGTCTATTCTAAATTACGACATAAAAGGAAAAGTTTAAAAGGTGATCAATGAATAAAAGTATAAATATTAGATATTAACAAAAAGTGAAATTTATGATTTAAAGAGAGAATATCTACCCTATATATATAAAATCCTAATGAAACGGATATTATGAAACGAATTTATGTAACGATTCTATGAAAGGACTGATTAAACAACTGATTATGTTTCACGGCGATTTCTCCTAAAATACGGAATACTTTGCGATGAAATTAACACCAAAAATCCGTATTGATCTGCAGATCTCAAAACTGGTATTAGAATTTTTAAATTCGAATTAGTTTTTGAAATATTATTTTTTTTCTAATTTTATATACTTTTCTCTAACGATGGTAACTCAAATTTTAATCATAACAGATATTTTTTTATCCAGATTTTAGAAAAGGTTACTATTTTGAACTAATCTGGCGAGAAGTTTGGCCTCCCTTAAATGTATGCTAAGAAATGTACCATGTTACTTTTCTTCATAATTCAATTTGTATTTCATTATCATTTTATTTAATACAAACTGAAACATTTAAAATAAATGACTTTCATTTCATATTCTTTGTATGCGCACCCAAAGTTCATCTGTAGAAGCTGTAGGACGATCATCACGAGCGAGACGCCGATCAACGAAATCCCACACTTGTTCAACAGGCGACATATCCGGGCGAATACGCAGGCCACGAAAGAAGCTGTATGTGTTCTGCTGATAAGAAATCTTGAACATTTCTTGCAGAATCAGCGATCGTCCATGATGCGTACCAGACCACAACTCTGGGTTTTCGTCCACTATCATGTTCAATAATGCACTCCGGAAGGTAGCGTTCATCGGCATAGCGTCTAACAACGAACGCGGCCACCATGGTACCACAAATTAAAGCAGGATTCGTCAGAATAAACGACTTGTTGCCAAATTGATTGCCAGTTCATGAGCACATTTCAGCCGCAGACATCGATGGTTTTGCGTGAAGAGGATAGGACTTTATAAAGGAGTTCTTGCACGCATTCAACGGTGCGATAGACGTCGACGAATTGACAAAGCGGGCAGTAATACACATGTAGCAGTTGACCAATGTGCTGCCAACTGTCTAGATGAAGCTGTACGGTTCGTCAGCGCCTTGCAAACCATGTATCTATCATCACGCGTTGACGTCACCGTTCGGTGTCCACTTCCCTATTTCCGAGTTGTCCGATCCTCGTCGGTCCACTGCTTCCAAATTCGGATCACTCTGCTAATGTTACGGTGCACACGAGTTGCTTTTGCACGATAGGAAAATCCTCCTTTACGAATGTCGATGATTCTCCCCCCGTTTAAACTCCGTCAGTTGTCGGCCTCTTTCGTCGAAGAGGCATATTTACGTCTCACGTAACGTTTAACATTAGCAGATAAAAATAGAGAAATTCAACGTCCCGCTAAAGCCCTCTATTTATACGATTTCAACAGCAATCTAGAGGGCGCTGCTCAGTCCACGCATGCGTGGTGACTCTGAAATTGAAACCATTTTCATAACATATTGTACTTTGCATTTTCAGAGTTTTCAGCTCAATCGCTTCATTCCTTCATGGTGTTGCAGTTTTCACAAACTTGAGTGTATCATGAAGATATTTTTTTTCTAAATCGAGGTAGGAACAGTAAAATTTCTCTTATACGCTGCGAGCTCATGATTAAAGCTTCTGCAAAAGAACGTTTATTAATAAAGATGTAACATGAAGAAAGATTAATAGTTTTTCTGAGAAATATTTTTTATTTTGTTAGAAAAGTCATAAGAGATTTTTAAAATATGCGTATTGAAAAAAGTTAGAGCGCTTACGCTTGGTTATTCCTTTTTTAGCTCACAGGCCATCAAATCTTAAGAGCTAATGTGTCCACAGGTTCTGTATCTACGTGCTTATGTATGTACGTATGTATGTACGTAACACGATAACTCTTGATAGAAATAGCAGATTTGCTTGAAATTTTGCAAATAGGTTCATTATGATAAGGTGCTTTCCTGATTAGTTTTGGCAGTTCGTTCGTTAAGTATAAAGGGGGGAAAGGGGAATAACACCTCCCTTGATTTAGATAAATGGGTTTTTCATGCTGAATTATCCGATTTGTTTCATATTTGTTATAGCGGTTTATTCTGATAAGGCGCTTCCTTGATTAGATTTGGAGGTTCACTGGTTAAGAATAGATGAGGGAACGGGGGTTTTATCCCTCTTAATTTAGATAAAAGGTGTTTTTCATGTAGAATTATCCGATTTGCTTCAAATTTGGCATACCGGTTTATTCTGATAAGGCGCTTCCCTGATTACTTACAGTTTTGCTCAAAAAGAATGAGTTAAATTTCATGAATAATAGACATAAATAAGAGCTTAATATACAATCAGTATAAACAGCCTGTGAGCTCAATGCCATCAGTTTAACTGGGCAATTTCCTTTTTTATTAAAGTAACTCTGACTTCTAAAAGCTTACATAAAACATGTTTCTCGTGCTACATTTTTTAAATGTTTAAATTATTAAACATAGTGACATATGTGAAGGGATGAAAATCAACATTTACGTTGTTAGAAAAAAAAATATATTTACAAATATATTTACATATATTTACAATATATTTATGAAATATATTACAAAATATATTTCAAGTTAATTGATTTATAAAAGGAATATAAAGATGAAATTGGAAAAGTACTTGGTCATATCTTTTCTACATTCTTTTTCGCAATTTATTTTTTCCCTTCTAAAAGCCTCAAATTATAGTAGATATTTTAAGAAGATATCATTAATGTCATTATTGTCAAACAGAATTTATAAAATATGGAAATGCTACACATTTGTAAAAAGATTTGCGTTTTTAATAACAGAATTATATAAATGGTTTTAAGATACATTGAAAACGTCAAAAATTTAAAATGTCCGCATTTCTGCATGAATAATAAATTTCTTAATTAACGTATTTTTAAAGTTTACGAGTCTTAATACACATATTCAACTGAAAACACGCCTAAGCCATAATTTAATTTTGATATAAAACCATTATTTGTTACTTAAATATTGAAAAAAAAAATTCACAAAGAAACAATAATTTACGGCTGATTCGCTGTGTTTGTAATTATTTTTAGGTAAATATTTTTGCAAGCATCTTAAATTCCATAAGAATAAATTTATTTAATTAATGGAATTAATTTTAATTCACAAAGAAACGATCTTTTACGGTCGATTCGCTGCATTTGAAAGTTAATTATATGTAAAAAGATTTGCAAGTATTTTAAACTCCTTGAGCATATCTTCACTAAATTGAAAATTAAACTTTTTTTATGTTAGCTTTATAATTGTAAGCGAATAAGGATTTGCTCTTCGAAGCGTGGTAATTTATTTTTAAGATATTTTAAAATAACCGTTAACAATTTCTATTTTTTTTTTATATTGTAGTATTGCTAACTCTCTCGTGACAATAGAATAAATTAAAATTTATCTTTAAAACTAAGGGTTCATAAATTGCGGACCACAACCCACCAAGCTACCACTATTTTAGAACAGTATAATTTGCTTTATTTAATGAAAGAAGTGAAGAACGAAGTGTTAATTTTTCACGAATTCAGAATTTTCTACACATGTATACAGAAAATATTTTAGAAAAATAACTTAAATTCAGTATTCAAAATTCGCGTTTTTTTCGATGAATTGCCTGTTATACCATTTCCAAAAAAAATTATTTTTAAACAGTAATGAAACAAAAATATGAGAAATTTATTGAAATCTAGAAATATAAACTATGATTAAAAGAACTCATTACACTGTATTATAATAAATAAAATGAGAACGGCTAAATCAGTGTATACACTATACACTGCTCAAAACAATTATGAGAGCACATGGTTTTAACGAAATTACGCAAATATTTACACCGATAAGTAACGTAAAATAAAACATCCATAATTTAAAGTGCTGTAGAAAACAGATAAAGGAAACTTCACACGTAAATTAAAGTTTATGACATCAAAAACTGGAAAAAGGTGATAAGTGCAGAAATCGGGATTTTGCAGAAACGTCTGTTTTATTGCCTCAGTTGTAAAATTCAATTGCTCAGCTTGTGTTTTGAGGAAAGGTGGCTTGAAAATGTCACAACAACATGATTTACCGCAATCCATGGCTTAGCGTGTTATCGGGACAGTTGAATTTGGGGAAACACAACGAAGTGTAGTGGACGCTGTAGGAGTCGCAAGAAGTGTCCATGAAAGGCTGTGGAATCGATTCCAAGACACATGGAATGGTAGTCATCGACAAGTGCAAGGTCGAAAATGTGCTAACACAGAAACTGATGACCGATATATCCTGTTAACAGCCCCTCGAGACGGAACGAGCAATGCTACTCAGCTGCAAACACAGTTGTTCTTGGCCAAAGAATGAAGGGTGTCCAGCCAAACAGTCCGAAATAGGCTTCATCAGGGCGGTCTCTGTGCACGTAAGCCAATGGACTGTATTCCGTTGACCTCAGGCCACTGTGCGGCCCAAAGAAGGTGGGGAACTGAACATCGAGTTTGGAGGCAACGTTGTTGGAGTGAAATTCTGTTTACAGACGAGTCCCGATTCAGCCTGGATGTGACATCTGATGTGTTTTGGCATGGAGAGAAAGAGGCACTCAAAATAATCCCACATTCGTTCGTGAAAGATCACATTACAGACAAGGTGGGTTGATGCTCTTGGCAGGAATCAGCATAGGTGGGCGTACAGGCCTGCATATCATTCGGTATGGCACTTTGACGGTCCGGAGTAATACAGACGAGATACCGAGACCTCATGTCGTATTTTATGTTGCAGTAATTAGTGATTTTTTTCCATGCATGATAATGCCAGACTTTATACAGTTCGTCTTGTGGAAAACATGCTTGAAGCTAAAATAATACAGCGTATGGAATGACCAGCATGCTATCCTGACCTAAATCCGATCGAGCATGTTTGGGACATACTCAGACGACGCATTGCTGCGAGACCGATGCCCCCTTTTACTGTCCGGGATATGGAGATTGCAATTCTTGGGCAGTGGAACAGTATTCCTCAAGTCTTATCGATAACCTCATCGCATCCTTGGAAAACCGGTGTGCAGCAGTCATAGCTGTTTGAGGAGACCACACGCCATATTAAAAATCTTGCATCATTTCTAAACAATACTTTTTTTATGATTTACATGAAACCAAATTGTTGCCCTAAACCATCTTTTCATGTTCTTTTCATATTTTCAAAAAATAAAAGCTCCCTTATCATTTTTTTGCGTCTTTTTTTATGTATTGCGCATTGCTACACTTATACTATCCATTTTATGCCCATACATTGCTGTTTTGCACTGTTCTCTTCACTTTTTTGCTTGCTCCCCTAATTTTTTTGAGCAGTGTATTTAAAAATCTACCATTAAAGTAACATACTACTCACAGTAATAAAATACAAATATATTACAACAGTTTCGAACAATAAAAAACTTGTTCATCATCAGGGAAATATCCAGGATGAACTAACACGTTATAATATCTACATTACACAATTTTCAAAAACGAATACTGACGTTTTTTAGCGGGAGTTTCCCAAGGTTCATTTTTAAAACCTTGGGAAAACCTTACAGTTTTCGAATTTCTGAGTACTGTAATTACGTTTCAATAAACATTAAATAGGATTCTATTCAACAGATGGCACTACTACCGTGTTAAAAAGTGAACCTTGGGAAACTCCCGCAAAAGAACGTCAGTATTCGTTTTTGGCAATTGCGTAATGTAGATATTATAACGTGCTGGTTCCTCCTGGATATTTCCCTTATGATGAACAAGTTTTTTATTGTTCGAAACTGTTGGAATATATTTGTATTTTATTACTGTGAGTAGTATCTTTCTTTAATTGTAGATTTTTAAATATATTGTATGCACTGATTAGCCGTTCTTATTTTTATTTATAAACTATGAAGTTGTTAGAATTATAGTTAACCTTTAACTGATGTAACGCGGTCTCCCAGACCCCGCGACTCCCAGCTGTAAACACTTTTACAGCTTTTTACTTTTCTGTACTGAAGTTAAATAATATAAATAAAATACTTTTTTATGCAATTTAATTCACATGCTCCTAAGAGAAGTACAACGATATTGTTAGGACAAAATTTAAGTAAATTCAACCATTTGAGTTATTTTTTTTATTCATTTTATTCGAGGGGTCTGAGAGACCGGATCACATCAGTTGTGTGACAAATTTTAGTCACACCAGTTAAAGGTTAAGCTGAAAGAAATGCGAACTATAAATATTGCTTTGTTATTTCATTAGGTAGAAATAAAAGGAAAATTAGACCACACTTCATCTAAATTTCGGAATTTAAAATAGGTAAACTCAGTGCTCTTTTAATTGAGAATTGCTCTTGTAATTGCCGTAATGTTTCCCAGTTGTCTAATTTGACTCCGTCTTTAGCAACTGTGTCTTGCGATAAGAGCTAATTCCTTTTCTTAACACTCCCCACAGTATATGTGACGGAATCATTGATTCATTAATAGTGAGATGCGAAAGTAATAGATTAATAAATAAACCTGAAATTACTATTGTTACTTAAATAATTTTCGCATCTGAAATATGAAATAATCCGATAATTTTAAACAAAGTTTAATTATGTGCATGGCAAATAACTTTCATTCTATTATCTCTAATTGACGACAAAGTCCTATATCTGCGTTAAAATATTTTTTTAACACTAAATCTACCGGAAATTTTATTCAAGTTTCACAAAAATATTTTACACCAGAATTTTTATTTTAAACTGTTTAACATAAACATATTTACCTTTTCCTTCCTTGCATTTTTAAAATTTAATGTATAAAGAAAATCCTGGTGCGAACCGAAATATTTCCAATTGGTAGGGATCAAATGGCATAAAAACTGTTTAACATAAACATATTTACCTTTTCCTTCCTTGCATTTTTAAAACTTAATGTATAAAGAAAATCCTGGTGCGAACCGAAATATTTCCAATTGGTAGGGATCAAATGACATAAAAACTGTTTAACATAAACATATTTACCTTTTCCTTCCTTGCATTTTTAAAACTTAATGTATAAAGAAAATCCTGGTGCGAACCGAAATATTTCCAATTGGTAGGGATCAAATGATATAAAAACTGTTTAACATAAACATATTTACCTTTTCCTTCCTTGCATTTTTAAAATTTAATGTATAAAGAAAATCCTGGTGCGAACCGAAATATTTCCAATTGGTAGGGATCAAATGACATAAAAACTGTTTAACATAAACATATTTACCTTTTCCTTCCTTGCATTTTTAAAATTTAATGTATAAAGAAAATCCTGGTGCGAACCGAAATATTTCCAATTGGTAGGGATCAAATGACATAAAAACTATTTAACATAAACATATTTACCTTTTCCTTCCTTGCATTTTTAAAACTTAATGTATAAAGAAAATCCTGGTGTGAACCGAAATATTTCCAATTGGTAGGGATCAAATGACATAAAAACTGTTTAACATAAACATATTTACCTTTTCCTTCCTTGCATTTTTAAAATTTAATGTATAAAGAAAATCCTGGTGCGAACCGAAATATTTCCAATTGGTAGGGATCAAATGACATAAAAACTGTTTAACATAAACATATTTACCTTTTCCTTCCTTGCATTTTTAAAATTTAATGTATAAAGAAAATCCTGGTGCGAACCGAAATATTTCCAATTGGTAGGGATCAAATGACATAAAAACTGTTTAACATAAACATATTTACCTTTTCCTTCCATGCATTTTTAAAATTTAATGTATAAAGAAAATCCTGGTGCGAATCGAAATATTTCCAATTGGTAGGGATCAAATGACATAAAAACTGTTTAACATAAACATATTTACCTTTTCCTTCCTTGCATTTTTAAAATTTAATGTATAAAGAAAATCCTGGTGCGAACCGAAATATTTCCAATTGGTAGGGATCAAATTACCCCTCACATAGGGGTCCCCCTACCGTAACCCCTCACGGTACGTTTAGTGTCAAATAATGAATATGAATATGAATGTTCACATATAAATTTTGAGACTGTCAAAATGGCGTTATGTTTAGATTTCGTTGAAAAAAAAATATTGTCTCAAATTCTTGCTGATTTTGCATTGCATAATACCAAAGATCAAAGATTCAACTGAGAACCACATAATTACTTATCTTGATTAAAGGGAAAAATCCCGTATTCTGATGGGAGAAAATTTGGCGATAAATATTTCGACGTGGCTGTTGCTATTTTTTCGCGTTTAGTATGAGAATTTGGTAAATTTATAAATTAAAAAAATAATATTAATCTCTATAATAATAGCCTAAGTCATATGACTGTCATCAACAGTTCCGGGTTGACCGCTTCACTTTTTATATGCCAAGCGGCCAATTTGGTAATTTAATGTTAGCCGGGCGCAGGTGATAAATCGCCAAATGGTGTTCCATCGCCATCATGCCATCAGTATTATAATAGTCCACTTCATGTGACTGTCATAAACAATTTTTCGTGTGGTAAATTGAAACAAAGCTTTGTTTGTTGAATTAAATGTCATGGTTTTTGGTATAATTTATTGCTTTCCTTTTTCTTTCTTTTAAAAGAAATAATTGAGAGTCATATATTTAAATAGATACTACTCAGTTATCCCGTCGATCAATTTCGCCAAATTAGATAAATCGCCAAATTATACAAATTGACATAATTTTTATTTTAAATAATGAAAGAACAAATAAATTAGTATAACATTAATAAAAATACAAATAAAGCACTGAAATGAAAATAACTTGATGACTTAAACACGTGTAACTTGCTTAAAGTCAAGTGAATGTGACATTTACGATCAGCCATTATTGGCATTTAATCTTATAGTTTGGCGATAGATTTTTGGTCGACGGAATAACCAAGTAGTACCTTTAAATATTTCAGTTTTAAACTAAAGATAGGCATTTTAAATAAAATGAGTAAAAGTATCACATTTTAAATAAAATTAATGAAATACGAAAAAATACGACGGGGACAATTTTGGCGGTTTATCACGTGCGCACGGCTAATATAAAAATACCGAGTTCATGATTTCTGTATCAGAATCTTCCGATTTCGAGAAGGATTGAGCAAGTAAATTAAATTAGGAATAACAGTAACATGATACAATGCTTAGAATACATTTAAGGGAGAGCAAACTGGTCGCCAAGGGCGGCTAGTATGATATAAATAATAATATTAAACAAAAACCTAATTTGCAGAACAAATTAAAAAAACAAAATTTATTTCCTAAATTGTTTAATCCCGAGAAGGGGCAGATATTAAGATATTTAATTCAATTCGTTCTACATTTAATGTTAAATTTTTGTAACAAATAAGTTAAACCAATTGAACATTAAAAAATAAAAATTAAATTCATACAATATAATACTTTAAACACCTATATACTTAGATTCCGTTAAAATGAAATCGAAATAAATCTTAGACTTTTTTAAAGTTTTGTATTTTGCATGTATCTTATGTATAATCGTAAAACATAATGCAAAATCTGCAGTACAAATATTTACAAACTAGGACTTCCCTCAGTGGGATTAGTCTGAGCGATATTACTGAGAACATAGATTTAATAATAACATGTTGAAGCAAAGAAAATGAGATGTTATCTTTAATTGTCCATATACTGCGAAAAATTGAAATGATGAAAATAAAGGAATTGTAGAATTACAAAATCTTATATATAAATTCGTATACACAGTTTAAAAAAATGGGAAATCAAACAATTCAAGACAGCCATGCATGGATATAAAATTGAAAGTACGCAATATATTAAAAGTAAAATAGAAAATGAAACACTAATTTACTTATATCGGAATTTTAACTGTTTAAAATGATGTCAAGAGCATAATCAGACGCTCCGCACCAATTTGAGTAACTTTAAATGACAAATATATGATGTTTAAAAAGAATGGACTATACTTTATATGGTGTGTGCTCCCCCGGAATAGTTAATATTGTACAATATCTGTTTTCCACGGATGCAATGAGGTTGTCGATAACATTTAAGGAATTCTCTTCTCAAAATCTAATATAGTATCAAAGTACCGAATACATCAAAAGTGGCATGCAATGCTTCGTTAGAGTGTGTTTTAGATATGCTCGATCGGATTTAAATGATGAGTGTATGCTGGCCACTACATACGCTGTATTGTTTTGTTTTCAAACATATTCTGCACAAGTTGAGCTGTATTTAGCATGTATTAAATAAAAGAAATCGGCAATGATTACAACATAAAGTATGACACAAGATCTGAATATATCGTCTGCATAACTTTTGAGCTGTCAAAGTGTCATTTGAAGTAATTTACAAATCCATACATATTTATTCAGCAAATCATGCAAGCTAACATATGCCAATATGTACCCGATTACAAAATTTCACCAGGATAAGTTAATATATAAAAAATCTACTAATGATAATTGAGAATATGACCTTATGATAAAATATCTAGAAAAATGAATCGGATAAAAAATTCATATCACATTTAAAACGGCACTTCCCTCTGTTAGTGGCCTTGGCGAGAGAGAGAAAAGCCTAGAGAAGGAACACTTTAACAAGTACTTTCGGGCAACCTACTCACTGTTTCATACAGGTCTTTATTCAATATTTACACAATTTATTTAATGCTAGGTGGGTATCTATCAGTTTTGTTGCATTTAAATTGCATGTTTTGCGGAGGAAATGCAGCATTATGAAATATTTAAAGTTGCTGTACCAAATAATTCCAAATTAATGGTAATTGAGATCGCTTTCCGTTAAATTCATCTTTTTAAATTTTACATTTTTTAGAAACCATTCATAGAGACAATTGTATATTTTAAAACTAACCCGAAGCAAAATTTCAAGATTTTGGGCTCAGCAGTAACAGAGAAATAGAAAATTTTTGAAAGTTTTTTGTTTCTGCACTGTTTTATATAGCGACATTTTTAGAAATTGTTCTATTGCGAGAATTTACGTCATGATAAATACAGCCATGTCAATTTTCATGTTTATATTCCTAACAGTTCCTTGTTCTTCGTTACTTAGATCATCTTTAGATTTTTTTCCGCTTTGTTTAGTCTTTCTATTTTTTAGAATTCGTTCTACAACGAGCATTCACATCTTATTAATTACTACCATGCCAAAGTTCTAGTTTCTAACCCCAACAGTATCCCAAAAATTTCAGTATTCCAAATAAATCATAGTTTAGAACCTTTCTAGAAATTTGTACGTTTATCCGTCAAATTGAACCTTTTAGAGAGCGTTCATTACGAGTATTTACATCTTAAAAGTAACTACCGCACCAAATTTAAAGTTTCTAACCCAATCAATATCGCAGAAATCACAATTTTAGAACTTTTTTGCTCCTGCAGAGATGTAGGTTCTTGCACTGACATAAAATAGTCTTTTTTTCGGAGCAGAGATGGCCACCAACATTTTTTAAAAGTTGGCTATGTAGTTTCAGAGATAACACCTCACAAACGTACAAGTATTAATAATATTATATACTTTATAATATTATAACGCTTTATAATATTAGCATTAGATGTACAGATACAAAAGCCATTTATCTGTTACAAACTAAAGTGCCGGCGTTGCCCAGAATTTGAAGGATGTTTGTTCTGAAAAATCAATTTCAAAATTTAACATACAACACAAAACAAACATTAAAAAAAGCAGTCGAAATGTTGTTGCATGAATCATATGAAAATGCCTTATAAAAATGTATAAATGTATATAACAGACGCAAAAGAATACAGCTATAAATGAACTTATTTCAATTTATAATTGGAGCAATAATGATAAAATACGCCAATATTTCCCTAATCGGATTTTTATCATGCTTCAATACATTTTCAAACTCATATGACGTTATACTATATCCACCATGCCCTTTATATTTTCAATATGACGTAATATTTCCCTCTTTCACGTGGAAACCTTGAAATAGAAAAGTTATGAAGTTATATTCACTTTCATTTAAATTCGTCAAACCATTTATTTAATTTTCATATTTCACGTGAATATCTTGCAATAGAAAAGTTATGACGTAATATTCACCGTTTTTTTTAAAATTCGACAGTTTCGTGTTTGTCCCAGGTCGGTGACTCACGATAGATATTCCATCTTGTGCTGCGTTTGTAGCCTTGCCAACATATAATAGTGAGAAAATTTTCGAGCTAGGTATCGTTCCATGTGGTTTAGTCGGTAGAACGTCAGTGCGCAATACTGATGGACCGGTTCGAGTCCCGGCTTGGAATCTTTTTCACTATGTTGGCCTTTGCGCCTTTTAAGCAATTACTTTAAAGTCTGAAATTTGATTTTCATTTGAAATATTTATTTCATTTTCATTTTTCACGTGGGAATCTTGCAGTAGAAAATTAATTGTTGTAGTAATAATTTTATTGTGTTTTTTAATTGTTGGCAACTGCTATAACGAAAAATGTTTAAATTTGATAAGAAATTGCTGTTAAATTGGTGGTTTTTATTAATTAAAAATTAACTATAAGTTATTCGATTCCGGATTACTTTAGTTGTCTCGGCCATGTTTTAATACACATGTACGTATCTCTTCACAATTTTGGCTTCCAAATTGTGTATTTTTTATAGAATTACAAACAGACAGATAGACAAGTTTTCATTTTTATATATCTCTCTATTCTATAAAAAGTAACTAACGCTGTCACCGCCGCCGCCGCCGATTTTGAATTTTTTGTGACCGGAGGTCTTTCTTCGTTAATATTAAGAAAACTATTGCATAGAAATATATGAAAATCGGTGGTATTATAGCGAAATGTTTGATCAACATACTAATGCATACAGTTTTCAAATCGAAGAATTATTTTAAGAGATATTTAATGCTAAAGTTGGACAAAATCGTTCCATTAAAAAAAGTTTATAAGAGCAAAAGCTATACATGGGAATTTAATCATTTTTAGAACATTTTATTCAATAGAAGATCCCGGTCTGCAGATTTCATTAATTTTAGGTAGCTTTCTTTACAAAAAAGCTACCTATTGCAGCCGTTCGGAGGAAAGCGATTTCAAAAAATTTTGGTATATTTTCATCGATCATGACCCCCCAGACCCCGAAACCACCCTCCGTTCAAAATTGATATATATATATATATTATATATATATATATATATCTGACCTATGTCACTCTGTAACTCCCGTAATTATGAACCGATTTCGATGTAATTCGGTGTGTACATAGTACATACCAATGTCTCGACCGAGTTCGTTGGCCAGCTTCATCCGCCGTTTTGTTTCAAAATGGCGGCCATTTAAAATTTTTAAAAAAATTTAAAACTTGAAATGTGGTACCAAAAAATTAAAAATGGAAAAATATTTTTTTCTTATGTATTTGACCTTTATACAGAGATTCCGGAGCAGTTTTTGTTTCGTCTATATCTTAAAAAATGGCTGAGTTATAGCATTTTGAATTTCTAGCGTGGCTGACATTTTGAAACGTCCTGAATTTTGTCACGCGATAAAAGGCGTATTTATGAACCGATTTGGATGTAATTCGGTGTGTACATAGTACATACCAATTTCTCGACCGAGTTCGTTGCCCAGCTTCATCCGCCATTTTGAAACAAAATGGCGGCCATTTAAAAATTTTTTAAAAATTTTAAATTTGAAATGTGGTACCAAAAAATTGAAAATGGAAAAATATTTTTTTCTTATGTATTTGACCTTTATACAAAGATTTCGGAGCAGTTTTTGTTTCGTCTATATCTTAAAAAATGGCTGAGTTATAGCATTTTGAATTTCTAGCGTGGCTGACATTTTGAAACGTCCTGAATTTTGTCACGCGATAAAAGGCGTATTTATGAACCGATTGGGATGTAACTTCGTTTATACATAGTACATACCAATGTCTCGACCGGGTTCGTTGGCCATCTTCACCCGCCATCTTGTTTAAAAATGGCGGCCATTTAAATTTTTAAGAAAAATTTAAATTTGAATTGTGGTACCAAAAATTGAAAATTGAAAAAATATTTTCTTCTTATGTGTTTGACCTTGATAAAAAGATTCGGGAGCAGTTTTTGTTTCGTCTATATCTTAAGAAATGGCTGAGTTATAGCATTTTGAATTTCTAGCGTGGCTGACATTTTGAAACGTCCTGATTTTTCTCACGTAATAACAGGCGTATTTATGAACCGACTAGGATGTACCTTGGTGTGTACATAGTACATACAAATATCTCGACCGAGTTCGTTGGCCAGCTTCATCCGCCATCTTGTTTCAAAATGGCGCCCATTTAAAAAATTAAAAAATAAAAAAATTTAAATGAGATACCAAAAAATTGGAAAATGAAAAAGATTTTTTTTGTATGTGTTTGACCTTAATACAAAGATTCCGGAACAGTTTTTCTTTCGTCTATATCTAAAAAAAAATGGCTGAGTAATAGCATTTTGAATTTCTCTTGTGACTGACATTTTAAAACGACCTGATTTTTGTCACGCGATAACAGGCGTATTTATGAACCTATTTGTATGTAACTTGGTCTGTACATAGTACATACCAATGTCTCGACCGAGTTCGTTGGCCAGCTTCATTCGCCATCTTGTTTCAAAAGGGTTGCCATTTAAAAAAATAAAATTTAAAATTCAAAATGAGGTATTAAAAAATTGGAAAATGAAAAAGATTTTTTTTATGTGTTTGGCCTTGATACAAAGATTACGGAGCAGTTTTTGTTTCTGAAAATTTGTTCTCTTGTTGATATCTTAAAAAATGATTGATTTATAGCACTTTGAATTTCTAGTGGGCTAACATTTTGAAACGATCTTGTATTTGTCACGCGATAACTCACGTATTCGCCTATTTCGATGTAAGAAGGCATGTGGATAGTATACATCAACACCTCGACCAAGTTCGCTGGCCAGATTCATGAGCCATCTTGTTTCAAAATGGCGGCCATTAAATTAAAAAAAATATATATATATTTAAAGTGAGGTGCAAAAAAATTAGAAATTGAAAAAGGTTTCTTTCTTAAGTATTTGATCTTGATATAAGGATTCAGGAGCATTTTTTGTTTGTCTTTACCTTAAAAAATGGCTCAGATATAGCAGTTTCAATTTCTATTGTGGGTGACACTTTGAAAAATCTGATTTTTTTGCATGCGACAGCACTCCTATATATTAACCGATTCCGATGTGAGTGAGCATGTGCACAGCAATTACTAAGGTCTCGACCAATTTCACTGCTTAGCCTCATCCACCATGTTGTCTTAAAATGACAGGCACTTTAAGAAATTGCCGAATTTGGCAGCCAAATATAAGTTACTTTAAAGAAAAGCAGCTTGGATAAAGCTGACTAATTTCGAGAAATTCTCATTCATTATATTGATAAAAATTAGTATTGAATCTCCTATATTCGGTTTCCACTAAATTGAGCTTCGTGTGTTTGCATGATATAAGTTGGCTTTTTTTAAATAAGGATTATGAAAGCTACCTCTTCCTCCCGGCACTGGCCGGAAGGACTTTTTTTGATTTGACTCATGTTTTGAGGTTTTATTTCTATTTTAAATTCAAATATTCAGCATTTTGACAGATATTTTTTACATATTTTAGAAAATGGTATTAATTTAAACTTTTGTCAACTGCATAAACAGCGCAAACAATAATGTTTGCTTCAAATAAAAAAAATTATTTACACGCTACTATTATAAACAGAAAAAAACCCTTCAAATTAGAATTAAATAATACGGTATAAAAAGCAGGCACTTATTGGAAATTACGCCATAAAAACTATATTTACATGTGAATTTTAAATGAGAAAGGATATTGTAAAATAAGTTCATTAACATGCGTTAGAAATCTGAAATAGAAAAAATTACGTCACATTACACTTATTATGCAAAATGAACAAAAAATAGTATTGCAAAACAGTTTAAATTTAAAAATTGCGCGAGTCAAAATATTAGAGGTTAAATATTAGATTTTTTTCAAAATTTTATTATTTGTCGTTTGATGAGAGGTGTCCAGCTATAAGTATGCAAATTTTTATGTTTCCAACATAATTAGGGGCTGGGTTAGAAAAATTGCTTCAAATACACAAGTTAGAGCCCAGAGGGTTAAATAATAGACTTTTTCAAAATTTTATTATTTGTCGTTTGATGTGAGGTGTTCAGCTATAAGTATGCAAAATGTCATGTCTCCAACTTAATTAGTGGCTGAGTTAGAAAAATTGCTTAAAATACAGAAGTTAGAGACCGGGGGGTTAAATAATAGACTTTTTCAAAATTTTATTATTTGTCGTTTGATGTGAGGTGTTCAGCTATAAGTATGCAAAATGTCATGTCTCCAACTTAATTAGGGGCTGAGTTAGAAAAATTGCTTAAAATACAGAAGTTAGAGACCGGGGGGGTTAAATATGACTTTTTCAAAATTTTATGATTTATCATGTTATCGCAAGTGTTCAGCTATAAGTATGCAAACTTTCATGTCTCCAACTTAATTAGAGACTGAGTTAGAAAAATTACTTAAAATGCACAAGTTAGAGCCCAGAGGGTTAAATATTAGACCTTTTTCAAAATTTTATTATTTGTCGTTTGATGTGAGGTGTTCAGCGACAAGTATGCAAAATTTCATGTCTCCTACTTAATTAGGGGCTGAGTTAGAAAAATTGCTTAAAATACTGGAGGTTAGAGACTGGAGTGTTAAATATGACTTTTTCAAAATTTTATGATTTATCGTGTTATCGCAAGTGTTCAGCTATAAGTATGCAAAATTTGAAGTCTCCAACGTAGTTAGGGGATGAGTTAGAAAAATTGCTTAAAATACATAATTACTATACATACATACTATAACAGCCCAGAGGGTTAAATATCAGACATTTTTCAAAATTTTATTATTTGTCGTTTGATGTGAGGATTTCAGCTATATAGTATGCGAAATTTCATGTCTCCAACTTAATTAGGGGCTGAGTTAGAAAAATTGTTTAAAATACACAAGTTAGAGCCCAGACGGTTAAATAATAGACTTTTTAAAAATTTTATGATTTATCGTGTTATCGCAAGTGTTCAGCTATAAGTATGCAAAATTTGAAGTCTCCAACGTAGTTAGGGGATGAGTTAGAAAAATTGCTTAAAATACATAATTACTATACATACATACTATAACAGCCCAGAGGGTTAAATATCAGACATTTTTCAAAATTTTATTATTTGTCGTTTGATGTGAGGATTTCAGCTATATAGTATGCGAAATTTCATGTCTCCAACTTAATTAGGGGCTGAGTTAGAAAAATTGTTTAAAATACACAAGTTAGGGCCCAGAGGGTTAAATAATAGACTTTTTCAAAATTTTATTATTTGTCGTTTGATGTGAGGTGTTCAGCTATATGTATGCAAAATGTCATGCCTCCAACTTAATTAGGGGCTGAGCTAGAAAAATTGCTTAAAATACAGAAGTTAGAGACCGGAGGGTTAAATATGACTTTTTCAAAATTTTATGATTTATCGTGTTATCGCAAGTGTTCAGCTATAAGTATGCAAACTTTCATGTCTCCAACTTAATTAGGGGCTGAGTTAGAAAAATTGCTTTAAATACACAAGTTTGAGCCCAAAGGGTTAAATATTAAGCCTTTATCAAAATTTTATTATTTGTCGTTTGATGTGAGATGTTCAGCTATAAGTATGCAAAATTTCATGTCTCCAACTTAATTAAATTAGGGGCTGAGTTAGAAAAATTGCTTAAAATACACAAGTTAGAGCCCAGAGGGTTAAATATTAGACTTTTTCAAAATTTTATTATTTGCCGTTTGATGTGTGGTGTTCAGCTATAAGTATGCAAATTTTCAAGTCTCCGACATATATAGTTTCTGAGAACGGGCTCTGTGACAGACGGACAAACAGACAGACAAAGGAGTGAGACAGGTAGGGTTTCGTTAGATGAACGAAACTCTAAAAACATTCTGCGGATGACTGTAACAACATCCTAAAATTACATTACCATCAGCGATCTACCAATCCCGAATTTAGTTTATATTCGTTTCATATATTCTTATTCTTTTGTGCGGCCCTGTAAAATAATTATCAATATTATATACAGTAAAACCTCTGAATAGCGGACACCCCGAGAATGCAGAATTTGTCCTCTATTTAGAGGTGACCGCTACTGAGAGTAAAACATGTACGGTTATTTAAGAGTTGGTAATCGAAAAAATGTCCGCTAAATAGAGGTATCCGCTAATCGGGTGTGTCCGCTATGGAGTTTTTACCAGTAAAACTTCTGAATAGCGAACACCTCGGGAGGGCAGAATTTGTCCTCTATTTGGAGGTATCCGCTACTGAGAGTAAAAAATGTACAGTTATTTAAGGGTTGGTAATCGAAAAAATGCCCGCTAAATAGAGGTGTCCACTAATCGGGTGTGTCCGTTATGGAGGTTTTACTGCATAATAATATCATCCTTTACAAGAAAATTGCATGCTGTATGATAGACAGACAGACATCCAGAGAAAGATAACCTAATCAATAAACACTCATATCTTTTGTTTTAATCATCCACAATTGTATTTTATACAACAGGCTAAAAACGGTCACCGTGGTACGGAATACTGTATTATTATTTGTTTGCCCACCAAAACTGGTTGCCACGGGTTGTTGCAAGGTTTGTGATCACGTGGTTGAAACTGATCTATTCAATATTACTGCGTGCGTATTTTTTTTTTATTTGCTCCATGTATTCAAACCAGTTGTCTACGAAAACATCAACCGGTGAAAGTGACGCACACCAAATTTCTGTGACGTATGCAGATAAATTGTGCTTTTTTAAGAGTTTTTTCTATATAATTTTTAAACGGTTTGGAATTTATTTTTCATAGTAGGTGCATTCAGTAGGCGACCCTCATAGGTACCTTCTGGTGCAATCAGAAACGAAATCCGACAAATATTTTTTGAGTTATGCTTGACGAAAGGTTTTTATTAGGCTTTTTTTTTTAGTAGGACATGGCGTTAATATCCATCGTAGTAGTAAAGTGTCCGGACAGTAATATTTCGCTGAGTATTAGCCTTCGCTTCGCTCAGACAATTAAAAATGGAAAAAGTCTAAGATTTATTTCGATTTCATTTGAACGGAGTCTAAGTATATAGGTGTTTAAAGTATTATATTGTATGAATTTCATTTTTATTTTTTAATGTTCAATTGGTTTAACTTATTTGTTACAAAAATTTAACATTAAATGTAGAACGAATTGAATGAAATATCTTAATATCTGCCCCTTCTCGGGCTTAAACAATTTAGGAAATAAATTTTGTTTTTTTAATTTGTTCTGCAAATTAGGTTTTTGTTTAATATGTCAAGTTTTTTAATAACTACTGAATTCAGACGAACACATTTCAAAATAAATGGAGGGTATATCATCATCAGGCTTTGATTTGTGCGATATCGCATCACAATTTGTGATGCAATTTACCTATGTATAATTCAAAATGTTTCACCAGTGCAGTAATGCAGGTTGCTGTAGTTTGGTCAAAAAATTACAATCTGAACTTTAAAAAATCTACTTGAAAATATCATTTTTATTTCCACTATGACGTCATATTCATCTCCTTTTTAATTCTTAAAAAGTCCTTACGGCCAGTGCCGGGAGGAAGAGGTAGCTTTCAAATTCCTTATTTTAAAAAAGCCAACTTATATCATTCAAACACACGAAGCTCAATTTAGTGGAAACCGAATATAGGAGATTCAATACTAATTTTTATCAATATAATGAATGAGAATTTCACGAAATTAGTCAGCTTTATCCAAGCTGCTTTTCTTTAAAGTAACTTATATTTGGCTGCCAAATTCGGCGATTTCTTAAAGTGCCTGCCATTTTTCAGATTTTCAAATGGCCATCAGATTTTTCAAAATGTCACCCACAATAGAAATTGAAACTGCTATATCTGAGCCATTTTTTAAGGTAAAGACAAACAAAAAATGCTCCTGAATCCTTATATCAAGGTCAAATACTTAAGAAAGAAACCTTTTTCAATTTCTAATTTTTTTGCACCTCACTTTAAATATATATATATATATATATATATTTAATTTAATGGCCGCCATTTTGAAACAAAATGGCTGATGAATCTGGCCAGCGAACCTGGTCGAGGTATTGATGTATACTATCCACATGCCTTCTTACATCGAAATAGGCGAATACGTGTGTTATCGCGTGACAAATACAAGATCGTTTCATAATGTTAGCCATGCTACAAATTCAAAGTGCTATAATTCAACCATTTTTTAAGATATAAACAAAAGAACAAATTTTCAGAAACAAAAACTGCTCTGGAATCTTTGTATCAAGGCCAAACACATAAAAAAAATCTTTTTCATTTTCCAATTTTTTAATAACTCATTTTAAATTTTAAATTTAAATTTTTTTTAAATGGCAACCCTTTTAAAACAAGATGGCGAATGAAGCTGGCTAACGAACTCGGTCGAGACATTGGTATGTACTATGTACAGACCAAGTTACATCCAAATCGGTTCATAAATACGCCTGTTATCGCGTGACAATAATCAGGTCGTTTTAAAATGTCAGCCACAATAGAAATTCAAAATGCTATAACTCAGCCATTTTTTAAGATATAGACGAAACAAAAACTGCTCCGGAATATTTGTATAAAGGTCAAACACACAAGAAAAAAATATTTTTCCATTTTCAATTTTTTGGTACCACATTTCAAATTTTAAATTTTTAAAAAATTTTTAAATGGCCGCCATTTTTAAACAAAATGGCGGATGAAGCTGGCCAACGAACTCGGTCAAGACATTGGTATGTACTATGTACACACCGAATTACATCGAAATCGATTCATAAATACGCCTTTTATCGCGTGACAAAATTCAAGACGTTTCAAAATGTCAGCCACGCTAGAAATTCAAAATCCTATAACTCAGCCATTTTTTAAGATATAGACGAAACAAAAACTGCTCCGGAATCTTTGTATAAAGGTCAATTACATAAGGAAAAAATATTTTTCCATTATTAATTTTTTGCTACCACATTTCAAATTTAAAAATTTTTTTAAATTTTTAAATGGCTGCCATTTTGAAACAAAATGGCGGATGAAGCTGGCCAACGAACTCGGTCGAGACATGGGTATGTACTATGTACACACCGAACTACATCGAAATCGGTTCATAATTACGAGAGTTACAGTGTGACATAGGTCAGATATATATATATATATATATATATATATCAATTTTGAACGGAGGGTGGTTTCGGGGTCTGGGGGTCATGATCGATGAAAATATACCAAAATTTTTTGAAATCGCTTTCCTCCGAACGGCTGCAATATGTAGCTTTTTGTAATGAAAGCTACCTAAAAAAACTATTTCAGTTTCTTCAGTTTCATGTTTCACGTGAAAATGATTCAGCTAAATATAGGCAAATTATTATTACGGCTTTTGAATTATTTACAACAATGAAGGAAAAAAAGTTAAATTTTATTAGAAAATGGTCGTTGATTTTCAATGAAAAAAGCGAAATTTGGAATTATTAAGAAAAATATTTGAATAATGTAAATAAAAATTAGCCCATGTTACTCTCTAGATTATAATCCACCTATATGCAAAGGTATTTTATGATCCGTTTTGACCCTGACGTCAGGCAAATATTTTTGCACTTTGAATTTATAATATTATTAGAATTAGCAAAGAATTAAAAATGAGTGGCATCAGGGACAAAAAGGTGATAAGAAAAAATGCAAAAAGTTATCATCTCCATAGGCTTTTCTATGTTAAATTAACATTGGGAAGTGACACTGGAAATAAATAAGTATTGCGCTGCCGCGCAATACTTAAATATATCATAATAAATATATAAATAATAACTAAGGACTTTTAAATCGTCGTCAGATATGTGTTGCCTACTTAATATTAGAAATGGCCTCCAAAACTAATGCGATATGCCGAAATCATAGCAATGGTTATAAGAATCTACGTTATCGCTTTCTCTGTGATAGCTCATACGTCACCTCTAAATAGTGTATAATTTAACTTTTTACATAATCGAATAGGGAAAAAAATGTACTTTCAAATATATATTTTTTTAAACTGTACCTCAACTTACAGACGTTTTATGAAATTTAAATAATATTCAAGAATTTTCAAAAAAATTTATAAACAATGACCACCTGTTTGCTACAAAAAAAATAAATATACTAGTATCAGAGGAACCGTAATTGCCAATTGATAAGCTAGAAAAATGGAAAGAAAATTAACAACTTTTTACTTTTCTTTTTTTTTTTTCCATTTTCAACTTACTGACGTTTTATTTTTTCAATAATATTCAAGAATTTTTAAAAAACCATATAAACAATGACCACCTGTTTGCTACAGGAAAATAAATATACTGTCGAATGTGCATTTTCAGCTATGATATGAATTTTAAGACTTAACTTATTTGTTGTATATTACGAGGCATGTAGATCATATACAGGGCTGCACAGAGGTATTGCATACATTACTGGATGTAAACAGTCATTGCTAAAAATGAATTTAAACTGCACTATGTTTTGTTTAAATGCTTATTTTGATATCTCATTTAAATTATACACTGTTTTATTGTTATTGATATTATAGTTATTACAAGTAGTGTTTTTGTTACTAATATTTTGTATTTATTATAATCCGTCATGTTTTGAACCAGGCAGCTATATTGACATATAACATATATATAACACTCTATCGGGTTTGCAGCTTGGAGCGATGGTTCAGATCCCTCCTTCCCCCTGTTAAAAATACAGTAAAAACACAGAAAAACAACTGAGATTCTCTGTAAATTTACACCATTTCTCGGTTAAAGGCATTCGATTAGGTTTCTCGGTCATCCTTTTACAGACATTTCCCTTTTATTACATCAGATTCCTTGTAGGGATTTTCATGTCGTTATTTAAAGATATTTTTATATTTGTTATAACCTGTAATTCAGAATACTTAAGTTTAAAATTGTATTACAATTTTATTAAAAACATTAAAGAAGAAAATTTGGCTTAAAAATTGTTTTATTAAAATTAGAATATTTTAGAAAGGGAAAATCCGTAACTGCGGATTTAGCGGTGATTTTTTATCGACAATCACTTTGAAGTTGTTTTATTCACTATGTGAATGAAGCTTGTTAATATTAAAAGCAAATTAATAGTGCTTCCTCGCTGAATCCTAAAGGACATCCTTTGTATGCAGCTGCAGCAGCTCCTATAGCACCATAGATCAGTTTTAACTGACGTCACACCCTAGCAACCAGCTTGGCAACCTCGAGAATGTTTTTTGTTTCCCTCCCAAATTTCCCGGGTTTCTCCACTTTCATTGGTTGAGCGCTAAAAGATCGGTGATTTTGATTGGTTGGTGGAAAATTGGTGGTCATGTGGTCACGTGGTTGAAATTGACCTATTGGTAAGGTGTTTGTCTCCAACCAATGCCTTCTAGATACGGGAGAAAGCCTTGACACGCGTCACAAAAGCGTCACACAAAACAGGCAAAACAAAGAAAAAAATTCGAACAACTTGCATGTTTCGAATTCGTTGGCTCGCGGAAATACTAATTCTTATTTTCTAATAACAATTATTAATTCCACGAGCCAAAGAAAACAAAATACGCAAGTTGTTCGATTTTACTTTTGCCAGCTTTGTGTTACGTTTTTGTGACGCGTGTCAAGTCTTTCTTCCGTATGTAGGGGCCTTTCCTCCAACTCAGAGGACTCGGGATCAAATCCCATATAAATATTGTAAATAAATATTGTAAACGTTAAATTTTGCAACAGTTCAAATTCATTCTAAAAATTCCGGTTTTTCGGAGTTAAAAATGAACTGATTTTTAAAAAACAAATTAAATTATTATGATTAATAATAAATAAACTAAATAAATTTACAGAGGCTGCTATAGTTTTACCGATGTAAATTTACAGAGTCTATTGTAAATTTACCGAATAATTTCTCTGTTATTTAACATAATCTCTGTTTTTCTAATCTCCAACTCGTTGCTCCAACTGAGAGAACTCGGGATCAAATCCCATATAAATATTGTAAATAAATATTGTAAACGTTAAATTTTGAACAGTTCAAATTCATTCTAAAAATTCAGGTTTTTCAAAAATTAACTGATTTTTAAAAAATAAATTAAGTTATTATGATTAATAATAAATAAACTAAATAAATTTACAGAGACTTCTATAGTTTTAACGATGTAAATTTACAGAGTCTATTATAAATTTACCGAATAATTTCACTGTTATTTAACATTTCCTAATCTGTGTAATTTTGCATAAGACTTAAGATAATGCATTACCAGTATATTCTCTGTAATTTCGCTGAATCTTTTTTAATAGTATATGGACAAAAAGGAAATTTCTTAAGAATATTTTAGTGATGGTGGAGAACGTTACATAATCTGTGCCACAATGCATGATTTTTCGTTCTTGTTTATAATGTATATTCTGTGTCAAGTCGTATTTTATTTTCATTTTCACATTTGTACATAACAATTTTTATTTATATTTTATAGACATAGAGAGATGAATCCCACAAACAGAATGATAGTACCATGAATGTGCTATATAAAAGTACAGCAAGGCTATAACCATACTAAGTGTAATTCGCCCGAACGATCCCAATAACATTTCAAGAGAAATTAGTGACGCGGAAGTTATGTACATGAATACACAAAAATCATTAAAAAAATTAATAAAATATCATACATATTATATTTTTTCTTTTTGTGAAGTATAAGTAAATAATTAGAAAAGCTAAATAAAAACGAAATCATAAGACGAAATGCAATATTCCACATTGATTCAATCACAAGTTACACAATATGAACATTAAACGTTCTCTGTTTACTTAAAAAATGTGAGAGATGCTAATAATACAGATGTTACAAGTTTAAAATATACATTTCATTTAAATATCCTAATACTTTTTCGGTCTGCAATCACGCGGCCATAAAAATTAGCGAAAAAAATATTCCCTAAAGATGGCTACGGGATTGCAGGCCAAAAGTACTTGGGAATTTAAATAAAATGTATATATCAAACTTGTAACATCTGTATTAATAACATCTGTCACCTTTTAAGAAGAGTACACTTAAAGTTCATATTGTGCAGATTTTGATTAAAAAGGATTTTCAAATTTAATCAACTTTATGATACAAGTGCCTGCGTAGCCGCATATACATCATTTACATTCCATGTCAAATAAAAAGAAAAGTGCCCAGTTAAACCGATGGCACTGAGCTCACAGGCTATTCACACATTGTATATTATACTCTTCTTTCAAAGAATAATGCCACTCAAAAAATAAATGAAGGCGATTAGCCTCCGCTTCCCCCCTTTATATTTAACCAATGAACCTCCAAATCTAACCAGGGAAGCTCCTTAACATAATAAACCGGTATAAAAAAATTTGAAGCAAATCAGATAATTCTGCATGAAAAAACCATATCGCTAAATTAAGGGGGGGGGGTCTAACCCCCCTTTCCCCTCTTTATACTTAACTAATGAACCTCCAATTCTAATCAGGAAAGCTCCTTATCAGAATGAACTTAGAAAAAAAAATAATGCATATTGGATAATTCTGCATGAAAATTCCTTTATTTAAATTAAGGGGAGAGGACTTTCTCCCCTTTCCCCCTTTTATACTTAACCAATGAACCTCCAAATCGAATGAAGGAAGCGCTATATCGGAATAAACCGGTATATCAAATTTGAAGCAAATCAAATAATTCTACATGAAAAACCCATTTATCTAAATTAAGGGGGCTAGCCCTCGATACCCTTTATACTTAACCAATAAACCTCCAAAATTAATCAAGGCAGCTCCTTAACATAATAAACCGGTGTATCAAATTCGGAGCAAATTGAATAACTCTGCATGAAAACCCTATTTTTAGGTGCGCTCGTAATTATAAAAATACGTAGCACCTATAGTCGTCGTTCAGTCCGTCCGTCCGTCTGTCTGTCTGTCCGCATGTAACAGAGCAAAAACTACCCATCCGAATGGTCTGAAATTTTAAATATATGATTGTTGCAAAATTGTGTCGAGCCATTTGAAATTTTATGAAAATCGGATGTATAGCTTAATTACAGGGACAGTCAAAAGTTTTTCTTTACATTACGGCCAATGGGAAAAGTTATTGCAAGTGCATTTTAATGATGTTACAGCCTTCCCAATGGTCTGAAATTTTAAAGATATAATTGTTGCAAAATTTTGTCGAGCCATTTCAAATTTTAGGAAAATCGGATGTATAGTTTAATGACAGGGACAGTCAAAAGTGTTCCGTTACATTACGGGGAATGGGAAAAAAAATATTGGAAGTGCATTTTAATGATGTTACAGAGTATGCACTTTATGAAGTGCAAAAAATTATACATTCAGTACAATATGGGGTGCAAAAAATAATTCTAAAACTAGTTATAGTACGAACGCACCTCATTTGCCACGTTTGACGAGCAATTTCCAACTTGTTCTAAATTAAGGGGGGGTCTAGCCCCGCCCTCTTTATACTTAACTAATGAACCTCCAAATCTAATCAAGGCAGCTTCTTAACATAATAAACCGGTATACCAAATTTGGAGCAAATTGAAGAATTCTGCATGAAAAACCCATTTATCTAAATTAAGGAGGGGACTAGCCCGCATTTCCCCTTTATACTTAACCAATGAAACCCCAAAACTAATCAGGGAAGTGCCTTATCAAAATGAACCTAGAAAAAAAATTGAAGAAAATCGGATGTTTCTATCAAGAGTTATCGCGTTCGTACATACATACATACGTACGTACGTGCATACATACATACATACAGAACCGGCGGGCACATTAGCTCTCAGGCTTTGATAGCCTGTGAGCTAAAAAGTCACTAGAGACCAACTGTGGAGATGTGATGGGATTCTTTTGTCTGTTGGTCTATCTGTCTCAGAAAATTTATCTGATTTTTCGAAATTTGGTTTGTATGTTTGTAAAATGTACAAAATTAACTGTATACTCTAGTTTTTGATTTTATTCATTCATTCGAAAATTTTAGAACATTTCCTTTTCATATAATAATACTTTTAAATGGTTTCGCATTAGCTTTGGATATTTAGATAACTGGAAAATTTATCCTTCATTGAAAAGAAAATCAAGTGTATTTATTTGTTAAAGAGTAGACTGTATGTGCAGATTCCCAAAATTTTTAAGGAGTCAGTGGCTCTTAAATCCAAAAAATCCTGTCGCCACATTGTGAAAAAATTGCATAAAAGCAATAACGTTTATATGGGAAAAAACTCAGAAATTCAAAGTGAAAAATAATTTGTTTAATGTATATACATACATGTACAACAAAACTTGGATTAAATATATCAAATGTACATTTAATTTAATTACAAAATTCTTTTAATTTGGGTATAAATTAGTGTAATATGCAATTTAAACTATATACAGTTCAGAATATTTTGGCAAGATACATGTTAAAAAAATATGCATAAGCTAAGCAATCACGGCAGTGGAGAATATTACGAAAACAATATTCCTTATTTTCACTTAATCCTACAACAGGCTGCCTATATTTTACCTATAAACAATTGAGAATGTGCGAGTATTATTATTTTGCACTATAAAAATCAAAATACAATTCAAACACTCGTTTTTGAAGAACACACAAGAAACATTATCTTAAAAAAAATGCAGGGGTGATTCTGTTCCGAATTTTCCGAAAATGTAAGGCATCCAGTTCCGAAAATTCAGACATAAAAAAAATATCGCGAATTTCGACAAATGGGAACCGAAAAGACCAACTTCATCAATCGTTTGCCGAAAAAATCACCAATTTCGGATCGCAAAAGAACGCAAATTTCGTCAAAGGATCGATAAAAATCCCGAAATTTTGTCAAAGAATCGTGAAAAAAAAACAGGAATTTCGTCAAAGAATCGCGAAAAACCGGAATTTTGTTAGAGGATCGCCGAAAAAATGCGAATTTCATCAAAGAATCCCGAAAATAAAACGCACATTTCCTCAAATGATCACGAAAAGAAAAACGCTCAAATCATTAAAGTACAGCGTAAAAACGCTAATTTTGTCAAAGGATCGAAAAGCAACGCGAATTTCGTCAAAAAATTGCAGAAAAAACGGGAATTTTATCAAAGAATCGTAAAAAACGTCCCAGAAATTTCGTCAAATGATCACGAAAAAAATGGGCGATAGTCCCGTTTTTTTCTCCGACCGGTTGACGAAATTCAATTCTTTCGATTGTTGATACATTCAGTTTTTTTTTAGACGGAATGTTGTAATTTGCTCTTTTTTGCCTTTGAGAGATTGACAAAAATCGTGTTTTTTTTCTATCGACCGATTGACGAAAATCATGGTTTATTTTAGAATAGATTGACGAAATTTGCGGTTTTATTTCATAAACGATTGATGAAATTCATGGTTTTATTTGGCTAGCAATCGACGAAATTTGTCGAATTTTTCCACGACGATTTTTACAAAGTTCATGACAGACCGAGGAAATTCCCGATTTCCTTTCACGACCGATTGACGAATTGATTTTGCTGAAATCTGCTAAATAAATAATTAAATAATTCACGGAATTCAGCTAATTCGTAGAAGAATCACATGCCGATATCTAACGTCTACCTGTAAGAGGATATCTGAATAATACCAGAGGTACAAATTTAATGAGTGGTGCCCAAATGTATTCTTTTCTAGGCTCAAATTTTTCTGCGTCGCAAGCTAATTGCGGTATACAACTTCTGTTGAATTAATTCGCGGAGCACATCAAACGTCATTTTTCCATCATTCATCATCAAACATCCAGATCCCGCGGACATCGCAGTTTTTTAGAAGAAAACAATAAATTTATGGCTCCGCGGAAATGTGGAGTTCATGTTGAAAAAAAGAAAAGCTGTAAATATCGCGGGGTTATGGAGGAGACTTAATCCCGCAATTGATGAGGAAAAAAAATCTGAAAATCATTCGGCAAGAAAGTGGCACCCCTATAAGAAGCATGGATACTTAGATGCCGAAATGTATTCGCCAAATCAAAAACTTTAGTCGCCACGTGGCGACTGGCGGCCGTGAATCTGTATCTGTGTAGACTGTAGATTTTCACAATATTAATCTAAACAAAGTACATGTAAAATTTCCTGTGTACCTTTTTTCAAGATATTCGAAATCAGCTGTATATGATTTGAAGAATTTTTGTTTTATTCAAAAATATTATTGTAAGGATTTTATTAAAAAGAATAAAGAAAAAAGAAATTCTCGTACGTTTTTAAAATTCATAGCATATATATGTTAATCACACCTTTTTTTTATATTTATTCTTTAAGATGCAATTCCCATTTCAAAATTATTTCAATCATTCAAGATACAATTCACGTTTCAAAAAGGAAACACATTTAATTCAAAAAATAATTGCTCTGAATTCGAAGAAAATGGATTTTTCTCTGTTGTTAGAGTTGGAGCGGTCAAAACTATTCTTTTGACATCTAGTTAAGAAAATGAATTCTGGAATATGCATTTGCTTCTATTCGCGTCATTAAATGTTCTGCAGAATTCCCAAGGTACATCAAATGATGCATTCAGAATAGTAAGAAACATAGCGAAGTTTTATAGCATAGTTTTGTAGCGCAAAATGCTGATAAGGGAAATTCTCCGAAACACTTGCTTTTGAATTATGCATTGCATTAAATTATTTTTTTAAAATATTTCAATATAGCATTTAAATAAAAAAATAAGAATTTAGATTTATCTTTTGTGGAGCATACTGAATTGTCATTCTCAAAAATTGTATTAACAGTAAATATATAACAAACGTACACCTTGTAATAATATACTACTTTTAATTGCTGCAATGTATAAGATGAAAACATTACAAACAGTAAAAATAGCATAAAATATATAATGTGAACTTAAAAAAATTCACTGTCTTACTTAAAAAGAGACTAAAATAATGAAAAAGATGTTAAAGATTAAAATATACATTTTACTTAAAACTTCTCAGTACTTTCAAGCCTTTTCCAAGCTCATCATCAGAGAATATTTTAATAACTAAATGTTGTTCTTTTATACAAAAGCGTCACTTTGTTTTGAAAATGAGAGAGCGAATAATTATTAGAGTTGAAAGTAGAAGTAGCAATTTCTTCATATTAGCATTTAGTATTATTATTAACCTTCGTGTAAAAAATATTGTTAGAATAGCAAAATGCAAACAAAAGAAACTCAGTCGTACTTGTTTAATTTTGACGTGTTTCATTTTTTGCCTATAACACATAGACATTATAAACATAGTGGTGATATAACGTACAATTAAAACCTCACTAACACAACATGTATTATCATCTCTATTCATAATAGTTTTTATGGCTCATTTAACCCTTAAATGCCTGATTTTTCAAAATTTATTTTAAACATGTTTTTCGGCTTCCATTTTTAAATAAACCATGGGAAAATACTTAAAAAATCATATTTTATTTTAAGTGTGGTTTACGGTTAGAAAACTGTTTGTTACTAATCGGCAATACTGGTTTTTAATTGAAAAAATACTTTTACTTGATAAAATTCTATAATATTAAACACACAGGAATTTTAAGAACTGTGATAAGAAATAAATTTTACATGCTCATTGCAGAACAAAATAGGGTATTTCGCAAGCTTCCAAACAAAACAAAAAGAACATGTAGCAAAAATTAAAAAAATAAATTGATCTTTATTTTTAAACAACACAAGTGTTGCCATCTACATGATGAAAATCAATTTAATAATATTTTCAGAATGTATTTTATTGGCAACGTTAGGCATCATAGCTTAAATGTTATTCTAATAGTATTTTAAAAGCCTAAATTGGGTATGTTGCCGAAAGGCAACACTCGGAATTTAAGGGTTAAGCATCCTGAAATCGTCTATCTCTCCCTAATGCAGTAAAAACGTACACGGAGAGAGATACAAAGAATGTTAGAACACAGTATCAAAGAAGAATTGCTGTTTTCGTAATTTAGCGGGAATTTTTAAAGTCAAATATATACCACTATTTCCGATTCTTAATATTAGCTTTAATAAATTTGTTATGAAATGAAGCAAATATTGCTACTTGGAAACCGTGGTTTTTATCTGAATTAAAAAAATCCGCTAAATTTGGAAGAGAGGAGAAGAGACCGCAGTGGAGAAGATAGAAGGAATTCGAATCTTGATCTAGGAGTTCGTGTCTTAAGCGTCTTTTTTCTTGCCTCAATAGACCGAAAAACTATCATGTAATAAGCCAGATCGCTTAATAACCGTTCACGTATTAAATGTGATATTTTGTATTAGCCTTATGGAAGATGTTAAAGTGACCGGAAAAATTCCGAGTATTAACCCTTTATGTACTGGATTATGAATTCATGAAAATTTTATCTCCTAAAGCATCATTTTTCGTGAATTTTTGAAATTACATGAGAAGATTTGCATAATCCTTTAATAAATTTTAAAAGGATTGTAGAAGGATTGAATCTACAGGTATAATGTTTTTACAATAGAAATATAGAAATATTTCCGAATTGAAAAATCCCCCCCCCCCCACTCCCGATGCCAAGGAAACTGAAAAGATGCAAAGACAAAACAAATCGTCCTTTTAAAAATATTTTTGTTGTATGTAACCAATAATGCTTTTGGAACAAGATAAAGTAATGTATCTATAACTTATTCCAAACTATATTACAACTAATCGATGTATTAAATGAATTTTATAACCAGTTATTTTAATGGTACTTATAAGTATCGTCTGTAGATAAAGGGTTAAAAGGAATCGTGTATTAACCGTAAGCGTCCTAACCGGGTCCGACTGTATTAATATTTATTATTTAATTTTTTCCCTTGAAGTCCTTTTAAGAATTCGAAATAGAATTTTTTCTTCTCAGTACCCTCGAAGATATTGCTTCCCCTTTAAAAGAATTGTTCTTTGGATGTCATTTGCTGTTTTAAAAGACAGAGGGTGTGTTGCGGGTTTTCTATTATTTCGTTTTTTTTCAGAATTTTTTTTGTCAGAATTGAAAGTGTAATATATCTAAATGTCAGAAATTAAATCGAAAATTTCTATTATAAGGCCCTTAGTTCCTTTATAAATATTTTTGTTTAATAAATATAAAATCATACACATTCGAGGTTCGCTTGTAAAAACAGACTGGTGTAGCACTCGCGGTGTACGCTGCCGAAGGCAGTAGGGCTCTCAAGTCTAGGTTCGTTTGTATAGATTTTCGTTTGAACATATAAACTTATACAAATTCGAATGTGTGCGTTATTGAAGGCAGTGGGGCTCTAATCTGTAGATTATTTTGGATGGATTTCGTTTGCAAATATAAAATCACACAAATTCGAAGCTATACGTTTTCAAACGCAGAGGGAACCCCGATCATTAGGTTTGTTTGGAAAGATCTTCGTTTTAAAATTTAAACTCATTCAACACTGGTTATAGGTATATTTAAAGTCATTATCACGGCCTAATAATAACTTAAAGATACGTTAATTGAGTCGTTTAGAGACAGAGTGGCGCCAGTAATTTTTTTTTTAAATATTCAAAGTCAAGGTTTTTTTGAAGCGCTGTAAGGATTTTCTAAGTAGTAAAATACCTTTGAAGGCTGTTTACAGGAAATTTTTATAGAAATATCAGTTATACCGATTTCTTATATGTATAGATTAATATGTTTAGTTAAACTCCGTGCAATTAACACAGATTTTCAAAATTATAGACTCACACAACTCTGACTTTAAACTTCATAATTAAATTAAATGTTTTTTTTTAATACATGCACAAATAATAAATAAAATTACTAATAATATAACGATAAAATGTTTTTGAAGAAATTTCTTAGAATATGAAATTATGTGTCAAGAGTTTCTTAACAAGACTGCCTTATAATATTCAAGAATGTCAGTAAAATATTTTTTAATAATAATGTTTTGAACACAGATAATGTACTTTTGTGAAAAAGTTATTAACATTTTTTTCTTAAAGGTATCTCAAATCGAAATTTAAGACTTCCAAATCATTCTAACATCTACTGCCCTTTAACGTCTACATACTAGATACTATATCTTTCCTTCAATTTAGCATTTTTCGTTCACAAACTAATGGAAGTATTAAGTCAATAGTAAAAGTGAAAAATTGAGAGGACATTTCTTTTCCGTTTAAATCTTTATAAATGGAAGGCATTAAAGACGCACTTTTAATTTATTTCTAAGCCACGATGAAAAGTTTGACTGTCTTACAGGTATGTATAAGTTGAATTACTTCCTGATGTTCTATTTTTTGATAAAAAATTGTTCTACATTTCAAAGGCTTTTACCATGACAGCTCAATATAAGTTATTATTCTACATTGAATAATCAATTCATTTTTTAATTGAAAATTAAATGTTAGTGGATCGTATTGAGAGTATACTTGTTTTATTAGATATTTTAGCATTTAATGAGAATATTTATTTATCACAAAATAAAATTTAAATTTTACAAAATTATATTTATAATGCATATTGCTTCATCACAATTTCTTCAAAGAATTTTTCGTTTTTTTTTATTAAAAAAAAAAAAAAATACAAATTATGCGATTAAACGAGATGTTTATAAATACTAAGATTGAAATATTAAATAAAAAAATTTCAATCATAAATACTGGTACCAGACTCCTTAAAAAATCCAATAAGCGTTCGCACCTTTGTATAATTTCATTTAAACTAATTTTGATACACTACACAGACTTGACTACATTAAAACAGGGAAATTAAAAAAAAAATATATATAAAAAATTTAATTAAAAAACAAAAATATATACAAAAATAGACGTTTCGCTGTGCAACGAGCAGCCTCATCAGTACACATATTAGCAACAACAGAATATCGAAACACGCCCTCTACGCAGTCAAAGTCAAAGTTATTCTTTCAAAAACACAAAATATTCCTTCGGGATCGTACCAGATTCGTCAAGCGTGTAAGGGTCTAGTGAACCAACTTTCTATGAATAATCTATAGCAGGGTTGGCGAGCCTTTTTGTTGCCGCGTGACAAATTTGATCAAAAAATATTTTACGTGACCATGACGTGCCAACTAAAAAACAAATTTAGTAGGTGGAAAAATAACGCCTTAAAAAATTTAAAATTTTCTATTATGATTTAAAAAATAGGAGGAACATACATGTAGATATTATACACTATAATAATTATAGAAACAAATATATTTTAGAAATTAATAAAAAAATTTAATGCGATGTAATTTGATTTCTGTTGTTGCATCTTAATATCAAATTAATTTTAATGCAAACTGAACCGGAATTATCTGGAAAGGGCTTTCAGTTTGAGTTTGGATATTATTCATTTGTGAAAACAGTGATTCGAAAGCACAGATAGGCAGAAAAACATTAAAATGACAAACGTCAGTTCCTTCGAATAGCTCTGAAATAAATTCCAAAGTTGTCATAACTTTACCATCGGAATTCAGTAATGTCTAACAACCAATTCTTGCCGATAGATTTCAAGTATCGTCTTTGTTTGAAAAAAAATTGAGACCCTAATTAATTAGATCGTAATATAATATTCTGAAATTATTTTTTTTTCAAAATTCCATCGGTCGCGATTTTGTGTAATGTCACTTAATTTTCATTTAGAGCCACAAGCAATGCCGTACCAAAATTATTCTTTCGCGTGCGTGCCATAGGTTCGCCATCTCTGATCTATAGTGATAAGCGTCCCACTTCTTTTCAAAATCAATGAATTTTTGAAGAATGGGGGTGTGGTCCGTTTTAAAGGCACGCTGTACTAATTTAGAGATTAATTTTCCATTTCCGATATGCTCTTTAAGACATGCTCTTTTAAAAATGGAAAATTAAACTCTAAATTAGTACAGCATGCCTTTGAAACGGACCACACCCTATCCTTCAAAATTTCATTGATTTTGAAAAAGAATTGCAATGCTTATCATATTGATTATTCATGGAAAATTGGTTCACTAGACTAACCATCTACTAGACTAACTATACCCTTACACGTTAAACGAATCTGGTACGATCCCGAAGGAATATTTTGTGTTTTTGAAATAGTAACTTTAACTGTGACTTTTACTGTGTCCAGGACGTGTTTCGATTTTCTGTTATTGCTGATGTGTGTACTGATGAGGCTGTACGTTGCACAGCAAAACTTCTATTTTTGTGTATATTTTGTTTTTAATTAAATGTTTTTATATGTATTTTTTTATTTAATTTCTCTTTTAATGTAGTCAAGTCTATCTAATGTATCAAAAGTAGTTTAAATATTTTAATTCAGACTTTACAAATGTATGTGTATCTTAATAATTTCATTTGTTTCTCAAAAATTTAGGAGTTTTAGACATTTGTTGTTTATCGAATACTAGCTGCGTAGCAACTCATTGTACAGCATTTAAATTGCATGAGTATTTTCGATTATTTTAGTGAAAATAAATTTAGTATTATTATACGTTTAATGATTCTAATCCTAACAATTCCGAATAAATCGCAATTTAGGATATTTTTAGAACGTTTTCTGATCATTTCTTGCTTTCAAAATTCGGATATTTTAAAAACCATTCTTCGTGAGTATTTACATTATAAAAGTAATGCGAAATTTCAAGTTTTTATCTCCTGAAGTATCACAGAAATTGCAAATTTTTAATGTTGTTTTGTTATTTAACCCTTTTGCATTTCGAATGTTTTATAAAATTTTCCTATATCGAGTACATACATCTTAAAAATAATACTCATTTCAGATTTCTAATGTTAACAGTTGAAAGTCTGTTGTAAAATGGAACATTTTTAAAACATTTTTCGCTCATTTCATCCTTCTGAATTCCGGATTCCTTAGAAACCGTTTTTTGAGACATTTACATCTTAACTTGTAATTAGCATGCAAAATTTCAAGTTTTTGTCCCTGCCGTGTAACAAAAATTGACATTTTAGGACGTTCTTTCTTCTTGCACCTTTTACATTTCGAAATTTCAAAAAATTGTCCTGTGAAAGCATTTAAGGTAAACGCACCGGTAGTGGACCACGTACCTGTAGTGGGCCACTAATTTTCAAAGTTTAAAAACAAGCTCATAATCAATTTCAGAAAAACGATTAAAGGAAATCTTATTAGCTAGAATCCTTAAAGTTAACTTTCCATAAACAGTTTGGAATAATTGTTATATTTCTGTACATATATTTGTTTATCTTCTAGAGTGTCTTCAAACACAGATTTTTTGACAAATTCTTAGTGATTTCATTAAGAGATAAGGTTTTATTTAAAGCGTTGTTTCTTTAATATTATGTTTTATTTCGATTTAAACTTCCGTTGATATACTCGATTACATTGTAAATAATTTGATAGGTTGGGTTGGGTTGATTTTTGACTGCCAATTATCAGCACGAGGGATATAGGCCCTAGGGGGGGGGGGATGCCCTTCGCGGGGTTCTTTCTAAGGGAACCTAACCCGTATTTATGCTTGGAAATACAAGGTTAGAAGAAAACTACGAAAACTCCGAACGATTAGGCCGACGGGCGCGATTGGGATCGAACCCAGCACCTTCCGTCTACCAGCTTCGAGAGCAGAACCTCTCGGCCACTGGTGAGGCAATAATTTGATAGATTATCCGAAAAAGTTAAAAAATGAGTATTACATTGATTTTAAGGGGTGGCCCACTTCTGGATCACAGTTTCTTAAATTGTACCAGTAGTGGGCATGGGGGCCCACTACCGGAGCGTATGCTTCCAAAAAACAAAATTATGTTTAATTTGTTTTAATTAAGTATTTTTTGAGGTTCTAAGAATTTGTATATAATTTATTTAGTTTTTTGTTCATCAGAACCAGTATTGGGCCAGGAGTCCACTATTGGTGCACAAGTGGCCGACTTCTGGAGCAGCGAAAATGTAACTTCACTAAGCTACCAGACATAGGATTATTAAAAGAAATTAATATCTAAAGTAATTCATTCTTCAAAGGTTCAATACTTAATAAAAACATTCAAAATTTTGAGCCATATTTAAATAAGCATTGCATAGAGAAACCTGCAGTGTCATTTATGTTTGGGCATACTTCTCACACATCTTTGAATCCAAGCATCTTCTGTTCGGATCATGGAATTGAATGGTAGCTTTCCCCCAAATTCCGCACACCTATGCAATCAATAGTCGTTGCTGTTTTCCATACTCTTAAAAGTGCTTTGCGACAGGAAGTAGTGAACTTCAGAATAATCCATGAAGTCAAACAGATGCAGTAACATGACTTTCCACCAGTCCTAAAATCAGCACTAGATCGTTTAACTCCTGCACAATTGTGAATGGATTCAAAACATGTGGACTAGTTCCATGGGATCCAAAGAAAGTAACTGTTGGATCAACACTAAAATCAAAGAAATTGATAATATTACCAATAAAGGAGATGGAAATGGTTTCTTTCTTGGAAGTTCTTGAAGATAAAATTGGAGAAGAAAAAAAAAATAAAATCTTTCTTAGAAAATAAAGGAAAATAGAAAGGCCCTGTGGAGCAAACATACCTTTACTACTTATGATTGTAAACAAAGGAGACTTGAATATGGAACCAATTTCCCAGCAATCTATCGCCCAACAATTTGGGTATAAAATACTTGAGTATATATTTTTACTATTATTTATTCAATTTTTACATTTTATTTATTATAGGGTACACGTCACATCTGTCGAGGCGGCATACATTGAAGAGTCTATTGACACTGTTGATATTGAGACTATTGAGCAGGAGCAAAGAGCAATTGTTGAAGATGCTGACGTGGACCTTTATATTCAAGAAGAATCAACTGAGACTGACAGACATTTAGTACTTTCAAATGGTGTGCCAAGTTCTTTTTTGGCCAGAAGGGGAGGAGTAACACAAAGAAAATAGAGAAACTTCCTGCAGTTGTGACTTCTCCCCAAATGCTTCAATATTATAATAAAAGTGAAGGTCTTAAAAATGCTAAAGATGCATAAAAAGAAAAAAAACTGAAAGAGAAAAAAGAAAAATTCAAAGGGGAGAGTTTAATAAACTATGAAAAAAGGAGAGTCAGGAAATTATAGCCCGAGTCTGACGCCTCTCTTTCATTGGAAGTTTAAACCTAAAGCACTCTTTGTAATAAATTGGCTGTAAACCCGTCTCACATTTAGAGATTTTTTTCGCTTTTTGATAAATCCTTTTGTGTTGCAGAAGTTACAAAATATAACAGATTGTTATGTAGAGAAAAAAAAAACTATGCATTTCGATAATAAAAGTTTGCTAAATTGTCTACTATTATTGTCGATAAAAACTGATTTGTCGATAAAAACCTGATGATTTTTTTTTCTACCATTTGCATCACTCTGGTACAAAACACAGAAAATGCATTTTTAATGTCAGAAATCGCTAAAAATTCATTAAATTCATTGTAGCACAATAGGGAATGTTTTGATCACAGAATATGGAAATATTTACTGGTTAAAAAGTGAAAGCATATAAGCAGATTTTTTAAACATAACTTATAGATCACAAAAACTGTACAAAAATTAAATTTCGTAACATTAAGAAAATGCAACTATTTTGAAGGAAATGGATTTTCACATGATGAAAAACCTGTGAAATAGTTCAGCAATTAAAATTATGCCTCTAAAACTACCTTCTTGGGAATTAGCTATTTTTAAACGATAAGAAAGGACACCCTGTATATAATCTAAAAAAAAAATACTTTGCAGCTTGTAGAACATCAGCTTATATGTAAAGTGAGATTGAGTTACAGAACTGAAGTTGAGGCCCCTGAACTGCAGATTTACTTGTGAGATTATTTTACGTAACCATCTAAACTTCTATGTATGGTTTCATTATTGTGTATATTCAATTCTAGAGCTGTAAAAAAAGTATAACTTCAGTATTTTCTCACTAAACTCTAAACTGGAGTAGCCCACTTCTGGGGGGCCCACTACTGGTGCATCAAAAATTTACTAGGTCCACTACTGGAGCATAGAGGAAGGTAAGTTTTTTAATTTTTAATTTTTTCCGAAGAATATATTTTGAAACATTGAATGCTTATTCCGATACCTGAATGTTAGGACTAGGATAAAAACATATATATCTTTTAGAATTAATTAATACTTTAATAATAATTAGATAAATGTTCTTAAGTGGCCCACTACCGGTGCGTTTACCTTACGTCTTCAAAATTAGAAGCCATGTGAAATTTCAAATTTCTTATCCTAAAAATTCGAAATAAATCGTAATTTAGAACGTTTTCAGCTCATTTTACTATTTTAAATTGCTATTTTGTAAACCGTTTAAAGCGGGTATTTACATCTTAAAAGTAACTAGCATGCAAAATTTCAGGTTTTTAACCCCAACAGCCTCACAAAAATCGGAATTATAGAACGTGTTTTGTTCCTGCAATTACATCTTAAAAGTAGCAGCAATGTGAAATTTCAAGTTTCTTCTCATAAAAGTTCCAAATAAATTGCAATTTGGATCGTATTCCATTCATTTTGATGCTTTAAATTTCGATATTTCAAAAACAGTTTGCAGCGGGTATTTACGTCTTTAAAGTTACCACCACAGAAACTTATTTTATGGTCCCAGCAAAATCACAGAAATCTCAAATTTAGAACACATTTTGCTCTTGCACCTCCTTGGAGGTTGTTCTACCGCAATAAAATATAGCCTATGTTGGAGCAGAGATGCTCACTAGCAATTTGCAAATATTGTTTTTACAATCTGTTCGTTTAGTTCCAGAGATTACCTCTTACAAACAAGCACACAAACGTTACTTCTTCATAATAATTGTGTCGATAAATTGCATTTGTATTCGGCTGTTACATTTCATGTAAATTTATATTAAAATATGTTTTAGAATATCAATATTTTAAAGAAAGTGTAAACAGACCGTTGAGCACTAAAAAAATATGAATCCCTAACATATCAAATCATTGTTGTGAAACCCGAACGCGTTCGTTTCTCTTTACTCTTTAACTGTGCACCAATTCCTTTCTTTCTTAATCACGGATTACAACTTTCTTCAGATTCTGTGTTTTGGAGGGGTATTATTTTATATCTTCATCATATCATATCTAACACAGAAATAAATTAAGCATAAATTAAGAACTAAATAATACCTTTCAAAATAATATCTTTCAAATATTATCTTTCAAAATGACTGTGTGAAAATGTCACTTCATATCAGTTTCAAAAATTCATTGTGAGACATTACACCAATGAAACTTCTACATTGCCTAAATACATACACACATAAAAAATTGAAAAATAAATTGCAAAGTGAAGTATTATATAAAGTACTAGGGGGCTCTGCCCCCTGCAAGCTACGCTCGCCAACCCCCGTTCAGACACCGCAGAATCTAAAAGCATGCTAATCTGATGGGTTTTAAAAATATTAGAGAAGATTGAATTATACTGAAAAAAGCTGTGCAGATCTCCCTGTAAACGGGTTTCCATTCAATTCTCTTTGATTGCAAAAATTTAAGGGCGAATCAGTTGCTGTAAAGACATCCAATGGTTGTTTTTATTTTTGATTAAAGAGGATCAGTTAAACATTTGAAAAGAAGCTAAAATAAAATAAATTAAGTATACAGAGTCTTTGTCTCTCGGTATTTTAAAACAATCTCTATAACAATAGCCTAAGTCATGTGACTATCATCAACAGTTCCAGGCGAATCACTTTGCTTTTTATACTCTAGGTGCCCTTTTGGTACTTTAATGTTAGCCAGGCACAGGTGATAAGTCACCAAATATTATTCTATCGCCATCATTTCATCTATATTATAATAGTTCAAGTCATCAACTGCAATAAACAAATACGGTCTGATCCCTTCTCCGTTCCTATGAAAGTTTGGCACAGATGTCATATACATCCAATATTGGCGCGATGTTTTAACGACGCCAATTTGGGGAACGCATCAATAGCATAAACAACAACATCCGGCTTACCATATCAAGCAAAATAATGATACTTTGGCGCCAGTTAAGTGCCCGTTCCGTATATGACATTGGCGTTAGAAAAAACTCGCGCCAATATGGGACCGTAAGTTTTCCATTTTGATTAAAAAATCAAAATTTTTTTTTCGAATAAAACAACATAAAATTTGCCATGGTTGCGAAGAATTCTTGGTACTGTTACGCTAGCCGGATGCAAATCTCGCCAATAGCTTTTTTTCAACTCGCCAGTTTGCATTTTTTTTTTCGAGTGGTAATATTTGGCCTGATGTCATATACGCACAGCAGGTTTGGCGTGATTTTTTTTTTTCTTACGAAGATTTGGCGAAAACCTAGTTTTCAAATACCAGTTACATATGCATTTTTGGTATTACTTAATTATCCCGTTGACCAAAAATCTATCGCCAAACTGTAAGATTAAATGCCAATAATGGTTGATCGTAAATGTCACATTCACTTGACTTTAAGCAAGTTACACGTGTTTACGTCATCAAGTGATTTTTTTCGACTTTTTATTTGTATATTTATTAATGGTATACTAATTTATTTGTTCTTTAGTTATTTAAAATAAAAATTATGTCAATTTGTATAATTTGGCGAGAGTTTTGACAATTTATATAATTTGGCGAAATTGGTTGACGGAATAACTAAATAGTACCGTATTTTTTAATTATTTTTTATTATTTTCTAAAGGAAATATAAAAAAATAATTAATAATTATCGAACAAAATAATTTATATAATTTATAAAAAGAAATAAAAGTAAATAAACATTTATTATCAAATAAACAACAATAGCCGGGTTACCATGTCAACCTTTTCTGAAATATGAAAAAAAATATCTGTTTGATTAAAATTTGAGTTGCCATCATTAGAAAAATGCATATAAAATTAGAAAAAGATTAATATTTCGAAAACTGGTTCGAATTTAAAAATTCTAATAACAGTTTTGAGATCTGCGTATCAATGCTGATTTTTGGTGTTAATTTCATCGCAAAGTATTTCATATTTTAGGAGAAATCGCCGAGAAACATAATCAGTTGTTTAATCAGTCATTTTAAAGAATCGTTTCATAAATTCGTTTCATATATCCGTTTCATAAATTCGTTTCATTAGGATTTTATATATATAGGGTAGATATACGATCAAGTATCCAAATTAAAGTATTGGTATAGGAAAAATAGGCTTTTTCAGAGACAACTGATAGCCGTTCACGAAAATTTCCGAAGAACTTAGTTTTGACACTATAAATGAATATCTGATGAGTCTCCAAAAATAAAGTTGTTTTACCATGTTTTGGTGGGGCAAAAGTGGAGAAATTTTAACACAGAGGGGAAATAATTTTTTTTTAGTTGGTCAAGTGGTGTATCGTTTAATATGTATTTTTTTATTTCTGAATCGAATGACACTATCGCCAGTCACTACGGTTAGTTTGTTACAAAGTTACGGCAAGTTTTAAATTCAAAAAGTCATGATTGGTTTTATGAATACATGGACTTTGACAATTTTAATGACCTAGAAGACTTACATGACCCTGATTTTGATTATTTCTATTTTAAGAATCTTTAATGAGTTTGAGATTATTTAATATGGTATAAAGAACATATGTTTTGAATATAAATAAATGCAACAAAACCGTGATCAATAGTGAAGTAGAACTTTCGACTTTGTACTCACGAAACCTGTCATGACTTTGTAACAAATGATCGTATCGATTTGCGGATACTGCCATTTGGATCAGAATTAAAAAATACATAATAAATGATACCCTACTTGATTTACATAAAAAAATATTTAATTTCCCTTTCTTGAGTTAAAGTTGAGCTCCTTCTGCGCCTCCAAAACATGATAAAACAACTTATTTTTTTTTTTTGGGGGGGGGGGGGAGAACTTATTAGATCTTCATTTCTAGTGCCAAAAATAAGTTTTTTCCAAATTTTCGTGAATGCGACCAGTTACCTTTTTTTACTCAATTTTTGGTCTATTTTACCTATAGTGTATGGTTAGCAACTGAAAAAATATACTATGATTTTTAACTCTTTGTATTCACATCTCGTATTTAATTTCGTCTTTTTCTCTCACCAAATAAATATAACTGTTTCAAATAGCCATAAATTAAAGAGAAATTTTATCATGTAAATACAGAAGTAAATCAGCATTTGAAATACATAATATTTATTCTCATATTAGAACTGAACAATGAACGATTTGTTTCTTTCGAAATTGCTATCAAACAACTATCTTTTGTGACATTATTTATTACCAGGCTATAAAATTTAAGACCCAGCTTTATGTTTTATGGTTTTACATTTATGGCCTACCTTTTATTTTCAAAATATATCAGCATGATTTTAAGGAAATGTCGTTTTTATTTTGAAGTTTATATTTATGGCTTGTATTTATTTTAGTATATGGAAAGAAAAAATCATGGATTTAGTTAGAGAAGGTTTCAGATCAGTAAATTTGAAATGAACAGTAACATTGCTTTTTTTGTCTATCTCTCTATACAAGATGTCCACTCTCAACGGTGTCCAATGGCTAATTTCTAAACCGTTAGTCATAGAAATATAGTTCTGATTACAAAAATGTTTTAAAAGATGTAACGAAATACTTTCAAATCAATTTGAGTAAATAAAAACAGTTCTTAAAAAATTACGAAATTAAAATTTTTATATGGTACCTCGATACTATAAGTTATAAAAATTTTCCTATTACACTGAGAAGTAAGGCAAAAAAAAGTCCCATTCATATGACCCTAAAATTGACCGAGTTATGAAACTTTTAAAATGAATGACTTATCCCACTTTTCTGCATCGGAAGACTAATGAGTTCGGCAATGCTCTGAGGGGTCATATACCAAGTGCTTAAAGTTTTCGAAGAACTCATTTCATGTGTGTCTGCGCTTTTAAGAAAAATCGTAGAATTATTACGATTGAGTTAACTTTATTAAGTTTCCAATTGGCTAAAATAGTTGTATTTTAACATATGTTTTATTTTGCAAGGATTTGAGATTGTTTCTTTTCATCATTTCTTTTAACAAAAATTGTTATTTTTATAAATTTTTATTTACCGTCAACGATTGTATCTATGTTTTGTACAAAATTTTTACCCGAACTTTAACTCACTTTCAAATATCCGATAGAGATTAAATTTTACATACTAACGTAAATTCGATGACAGTCTAATATTATTATGATTTTCGATGGTTACCTTTTATACTTATTTTACAGGATAACACAAAATATTTCTGATAGATTGAAAGTGTACCGCTAAGATGTTTAAAAAAAAGTTTTAGATTAGATAACACAAGAATGTGATGGCTGTGTTTTTAACTTTTATGTATTTTTTAGCATTGAATCCGAAAATTACATTAATTTTTAACCATCATGTCAGGATTTTTTGCATATCATAAATTGTCAAAGTTAAAAAAATAACACAAATCGGATACTATAAAATAGAGGAGATGGCTGTGTTTTTTAACTTTGGATAATTGATTTTTATGTACTTTTTCTCATTGAATTTGAAAATGACCTTCATTTTTAACCATCAAGTTAGAATTTTTTTTTTTGAAAATCGTAAATGTCAAAGTTAAAATATAGCAAAAATCTGATACTATAAAACAGATGTAAAACATTTTATATTTAATTTTATATTATTTAATTCAATAATTTATTAAAATTTAATTTGGCTTATACTGGGATTCTTACATCTAAACAGCTGAGGAGTAGGATGAGGGGGGGGGGGGAAGAAGGTTCCATTTTAACTTTCAAATTTACGATTTGCAAAAAATCGTGACGTGATGGTTATAAATGGGGTCAATTTCGGATTCAGCGGTAAAAAATACATAAAAATCAATTATCAAAAGTTAAAAACTGAACAATCGCATCTATTTTATAATATCAAATTTTCGCTATTTTTTCTTTTTTTAACTTTAAATATTTACGATTTTACAAAACATCTTTACGTGTTGGTAAAAAATGAAGATCAATTTCGGATTCAGCGGTGCAGAATACATAAGAATTAATTATTAAAAGCTAAAAAACATGACATAAACCAACTTTTGCAGGCTAGTGTAATCTAATAACATTTTAAAATACGTATCATTTTGTAAAGAATTGAGGCTGTTAATTTTCATCATTTTATTTAACAAAAATTCTGTTTTTTTCCTTATATGTTTATTACAAATTATGTATTTTGCATTAATATGTCAGAATGATTAAAGATTTCAAATTTATATTGCAATGTTAATTTTACTCTCAACTATTTTTTTTTTTTTATATCTCACGAAATTAAATTTCTACTAAATTTGTGAATGATCCCTCATTTGGAACAAAAATTGCGCTCCACCTTTAGCTATTATTCGGTCAATTTTAATCGTAGAATAACCGAACTTCTTTTTGTCTGATATGTCAGTATAACAGGAAAATTTTACTAAATATAACTTATAGGACAGGGGGGATCGTATACAATAAATTTAGTAAATTTTTAAGAAATGTTTTCATTGACCCAAATCGCTTTTAATATACTTCTTTACCTCATTTAAAGCACTTTTTGTGATTGTAACTATATGTCTATGACTAATGGTTTTGGAATTAGTCATTAGACACCGTTGAGAGTGGACACCCTGTATATAAATCATTGTTTAACCCCTTCGCGGCGAGTGTCTTTTACAAAATTTTTAATTTTTTATCACCGGTTTTTCAAAAAGATTTTTTTTGCTTAATTGAATTGAGAAAATTCTCTGATCAAATAAGACAACATTTACAATAAAAAAATACTGGTGGGAATAATCAAATATTCTGAGCACCTTATGCGTCACGTATACGTGACGCTCGTTCGGAAGTGTATGTTTCTTTACAAATCTACAGTTTTTGACTGATTTGCACGAAACATCATATACATACCTTTCAGAACGAGTAAAAGTACTGGCTATTTAAAATTTTATCACACCTCTCTTTATCTTTTTTACCCCCCCCCCCCCATACCCGCTACCTTTTATCATTATACAAGTACTTTTCTTTAATTTTCTAATACAATTTTTTCTTTTCTAGGTACACTCCTTAAAAATGGCACATGAGATATATGAAAAGCTCAGGTGGATAAAGGTGATAAGTGTCACAATTATAGTTTTTAGAAAATGAGCTGTAAAGTTCCAAATCTTTATTTGCGTTTATTGTCAAATACTTCTTTTATCTATTAAAATTTCTGCGAGTTTTAGCTTTTTTCAAAAAGTAATTTAACACATGGTAGAGGACCATTGATTATCTTCAATCATATTGATTTACTCTTTTTTTTTATTTTGTCACATACCACCTTTATCATCTGATCCCTTCATGTAATAAAAATGTATAATACGTGTACTTTGATTTCATAAGACAATAAAAATTCACATGAACTCACTATATATTCGAATCCGAAACCAAGATCATTCGAAGAGTTTCGACATATATAAAATTAAAACATGTTACTGTTAGTGCTTTTAAATAACGTAGTACGAGAGAAAGTCAGTAAGTAGGTCACAAACGGATGTGAGAGGTCGGAAATTAATAGTAAATTGTTTCCAAATATGCCAATAGTTGGTAGCAGTTTCCAACTGTAAAATGTCAATTTCGAACTTATGAGACAACAGTTGTACAAGATGAGCAGGGGCGTTCAAATATTGTTGAAGAAGAACGAAGTGGTCGTCCTGTTGAGATTGCGACATAAGAAACAGTGAGGAAAGTGGAGGAAATGGTTAGCGCGGACAGGCGAACAGCAATAGACACACTGTAAAAAAAAAAAAACACTGTAGATTTGCCAGAACAAACTCGATCACAGTGAATGTGCTGTATCTTTCTTTGGTTTCCTGACTATGTTAGCATGTAAAATACAGTAGTTGCCTAAAATTAATAGCACAGTGTGCTGGCAATTTGGACGCATTTTTTACAGCACAAACTGCTGGCGTGCAAATTGCCAGCACATTGTGCTGTTAATTTTACGCAACTACTGTATTTTCCATGTTAATATAGTCAGGAAACCAAAGAAAGATACAGTACATTCACTGTTATCGAGTTTGTACGCGAGATGAACAGTACTTTGTACTGTAAAAATGTCGTTTTTTACAGTGCAGCATTAGCAACTGCAACAGGGTTTTCACATGGTTTAAACTACAGCCGTCTGGTGCACACGTTGAATGTAAGGTACACAGATAGATTAGAGAGCAGTCCAAAGACTTTTATGCTGCGGGTATTAGAAAACTCATAACGAGACAGGACAAATGTATCAATGTAAATGACGATTATATAGAGAAATAAACATGTCTTTTAAGTATGTATCTTGGGGTCCCTTTTTTTATTGTCTATTGTGAGCTACTTACTGACTTGCCCTCGTACCTTTACTTAAATGTATTTGGCGTTTTACTATGATATAGACATTTTAATTAAAAGTAATAAGCAACAAACTAATTTACTAAATATGACGTCACTTTATATGGACCATTTTCAGTGTGAAATCAAACTTACTATAAACAAAATGTTGCTATGTTTTATTTTCTTACTCGTTTGTATACTACAGCTATGTCTTATAGCCATTTTGTTCCTTTCATCAAAGAGTTTTAATACTTTAGATACAATGGTAACATTTTATACGATTTATATTAAATAGGAAGTGAACCATATCAACCCTTTCTCAGAGCCTGATTTTCTATTTTCAAAGAAAACTTCGTGACTGACGCCAGGATTGAAAATGTCTAGAAGACGACGTCATTTTAATGCAATCACTCTAGATTTAATTATTGTCAATTTTTAGATTCTTTTATTTAACTTACCACTAAACATACCATCAATTCTATTAGTTTTATAAAAATATTTCAGACTAGAATATTTTAAAAAGAAATTTAACTTTTGTTTGATTTATATTTTACTTATTTTATGAAGTCATTTCTGGTTCTAATCACAATATTTTCACTTGATTTTTGCCAAAAGACTGGTTGTTGGTATATTTAGTGTTAAATTGGTTCATGTATAGAAATATTTAATTTTGTAATCAATTTACGACTCACAGTTTTCACTCTCTCTAGAATTATAAAACTTATGTACACAGGTGTGTTTTCTATGAAATACAGAATTTTTATATTTGTAGAACTTAATTGTGAATTAATAAATTGATTTTAAGGCCAAATAATTATAATAGAGCTTAATAATAATAATAATTGAATTAAAATAATATAAAAATAGAACCTTTTCCGTTAGCCGGGCACGGATGATAAATCGACAAGTATTCTTTATGGTTGCAACTGTATACTAGTTATAATAACAACAGAGGTAATTATGCACCAAACGAAGATCGCTAAAATATGCCAATTCACTGAAAAACTTCCACAATGAAATGCTAAATAGCAGAATATAATATGAATAAAAAAATATATATGCGATATAAAAAATTGAAAGTTTTTCAATTAGCATTAAATAAATAATAAACTATGTTGTATGTTGAGAAAATTATTTAAAATCTTGAATAGGTAGTATAAATGATAATTTATTTCACTGTTACCATATACTTAAAAAGAAACAAAGTAAACATTATAATTTTTTTAAATAATTTCACTGGGACCTTCATAGTTTAAACACTTAAAGCCGTGAGTTTCTGCAAGTCCATAAAGTAGTATGCTTTAATTAATTTGTAATAGATTAAACTGTATCATACACAAAATTTTGTGTTATAGGAAAAGTTATAATCACGGGAAGTGAAAATTGTGCATTCTGATACGATAAGTTATGTATGTATTGACCTTTTGAAAAAAAATTTAAAACATCATTTTTTTAAATGTTATGTGTGTAAATCTGGGTTCAACTCGTACCGAGGTACCCTAACAATACCGAGATAACCAGAAAAGCGAATTTAAGCCATGGCTTTCTATGCAAAAATTGTTTATCCAAAAGGGGGGTATCAACTCTCTCAGCAATTTAAGAACAACCTTTATGCAATTAGTATGTTTCCTAAACAGACTAATACAACATGCGATTTTTGTATAAGAAACTAAAGTAATGCCTATACTTTGTTACACGGAGTTAATTGATATGTAGTTACACTTTATTATTTTAACCTTATCATATTGATTGTTAAACAAACAATACGAATTGTAATTTTTACCAATTGAATTAAAAAGTGTTCTGGAAGCTTAAATAGGAAAAGATTGCACAGCATTTGAAAAAATTACCAACTATTATAAGAAACATAAAAATTCTAAATGAAGTAAAATCATAAGAGACTATCCAGAGATAGTCGAAGGTAAAGTTAATGGGCTTTCGTGCATTTCATTTGGAATCACAGAAGACTAGTGGCATTTGCTTTTCACATTTTCATTTGAGAACTCGGTTTGTTACAGAAACGAACAAATTATTGTTTCTAAAACAAGAATTCATCTGTAACTTGGTTAAAAGAAAATTAAAATTGATCAAGATGCGTACACTCATTTCAATTTCTAAGGGGTACTTTGATCACTATTTCTGGCTAGAAAATTCCACTTTATTATTTAAATCGCAGGATTTGTAATCGGCTCGTTAAATCTCAGAATTTATAATTTTTTTTGTAGTTAAATAAAGCGAAAAATCATATTAAACATCATGATAAAACTGTGTGCATCCTGCTTCAGCCGCATATTTAAAATGGGAAGATTGAACTATGTGCCGAGATATTAAGAAGTAAATGGACAAGGTTAAATGACACGAATTGTTAACAAGCATATACAGATATGTGTATATGCAGTGCTGGAAAATTGGCGCAGAGGCGGAGCTTATTGACACCACTAAATTTTAGTAGTATTTTATGGCTTATCTAATGGCAGAATTTCTGAGTTTTTATTAAGGTGAAGAATACTATAATAATTTAGTGGTGTCAATAGGCTCCTCCCCTGCGCCAATTTTCCACCACTGGTATATGTGTATATTGATCTTCTCGTGTGCGCGGGAACGTTTGACTCCAGTGTTGCTTTTCAACGCTCACCGCCATTTCGCCGTTGACCGCGAACTGTGAGGTGCGTCTCTCTTCCTCTCATATTTCTATGTTTTAAACTTTGCACTGATGATGGAGCTTTAGAAATTCCGAAACAGCTATATGCACCCTTTTATATACACATATTTACAATTTGTGCTATTTATCGTTGCATATTTATTTCTTTATCCGCCTAGGTATGAACGCCTCCTATGTATTTTGTGATAATTATCTATAGGATATGTAAAAAATGGTAGTTTTTGATTGCTTTTGTTTGCCTTTTTTCATTAAATGTTTTAGTAAATATGAATAAAGAATGTGAAATTATATCAGCTACTTTTATCTAAAAATGTTGAAAAATAAATTAATCTAAGAATAAATGCAAATTTCTGACATTTTTTGTTATATTTTTTATTAAAACTTTAATTTAAAAAACTGATTAACTGAGTAATTTTAGATAATCGATAACAAACTATGTAAAATATTGAATGAGATTTTTTTAATTTAGTGGGAAACGTTTATAAAATTCCATCAATAAATGTAATGAAAATAACGCTTGATAAAAGTACCTTCTACAATATAAAGAATACATTATAATGTCAGATTGTTTAAGAATAAATTGAGAGTTTTATTTAATGAAATCGCCGTATTTTAAAAACTTTCATTTACTATTTAAAGGAAATATATTGCATTGTCGGATGCGATGTTTATTTTTGAAACTTCATTAACTTGTTCGAAATTTTTAATTTTTTTAACAATGATATTAGATTTTTTGAATTATGATTCTAAAAATTTATATAGTGGCAAAAGGGTTTTACAAAAAATAAATTTTGAATCTGTTACGTAAAAAAAACCGCTCTATTATTTACAACACTCAGTTAGAAATAAGATAACTATAAAATATGTATGCTCTATTGAAAATGAAGTGTTCAGCATTTATAATTCGTTTACAGGGACAATCAAAATTATTCCGTTACATTATTACTGAAAATTGCTTCAGTGCATTTTAATGACGTTACATAACTTCGTACATAATGAAATTGATACACATTTAGAAAATGCACTAAAAGTTGCATTCTGTAGAATATGGTATTTAAAGAATTTATGATGGTTTACGGGGCTAAACTGCTTGCAGCGTATTTTAATTACACTATTTGAAATATAATGAAAAATCAAGATCAGCAATTTCCTGCAGACCATCATCCAGGAGGAGGGCACCCCACAATGGAGCCTGCATTGTCTGGGCCCTTCCCCACCAATGTTTAGTCACTGGCCGCTATCGTCCCAGGAAGCGGCCTTTCAGCAATTCCATTACGCTGATAGTAAGAGTGGGAATTTCAATTTCCAACATAGGACATCTAGTAAGTAATTTAATTTATTTCTCTAACTTTTAATAAACCATTACTCAGTTACCATTATGTCATCTTCACAGGATCCCCCAACTTCCCAAAACCATTCTAGTAACACAAAAGATCTAAAACTCCATTTGGCAGCCTTATATTTATTCATATTGACTTAAATTACTGCAAAACAGCAAACGAATCTCTTGGGGATTACCTAAACATTGTCAATGCGGACGTGGCATTGCTGCAGGATGCCTACTGCTCAAACGGCAAAGTATCGGACATTCCGCAATCCTGGCCGGTATTTTCTTCAAAAGCAGGTACAGCACACCTGGTAGCCCGGAATACAAGCATGACATACTCTCACCTATTCACGGGAGAACATTGCGTATTTATCACGATCACGGCAAAAGAAGGTTATTTGATCGTGGGTACAACATACACAGCTCCCAGACTCAACTTGGAGGATACCCTCGAGGAGTGGGAGGACCTAATAACACATAGGAGATTCTTCATCTGCAGCGCGGACTTTACTGCTCAGTCTCTCCTCTGGGGCTACGATACGGAGACCACGCGGGGGTTACTCTTATCGAACATCGGATCAAACACAACCTATCCTTTGCAAACATAGATAACACAGAACACACATTCGTAAAAACAAATAGCGCGGGCGAAGTGGTGGCCAAGGGATTTCCGGATCACACCTTGGACAATACAATGGCCTATAGCAAAATTAGGAATTGACACGTATCAGATGTTCAGAGCGATTCTGATCATAAATACATCTCTTATAGCCTCGAAATTACACCAGAATACACAGTAACGTTCAGATTCAACACCACTAGGGGGAATCAGTGCAAATTCACTCACATTATTAAAACACGCAAACCTCCCCTCAACCAACACCTGAAAGATGCAACAGATACAGATTCGATTAATACACTGACACAAGTCCTCATCGAAACAATGCACAAGGCTACAAAGGCATCTTTCAGTTACAAAAACACATACAAATCTGCTAATTTCTCCTACTGGACGGCAGATCTTCGGGCTAAATGCATCAGCTAATAGCAATGCGGAAGAAGATTAAAGGCCGGAGATAAAATGATGAGGACACAGAGTACTTCCGTACTCTGGCAGCAAAATACAAATTATTGGCATCAAAATACAAACGCAGTATTCTGAACGCCAGGAACAAGGAATGGCGGAAGTTCTGTAGCGGCCAGACGAACCCTCATAGCACTGCTCAAAAAATCTTTTCTGGAAAATTCTTAAAACCTGACGAGATTAGACTCGAGCTGCCGTCACACCTATCTTCAAGCCAAGCAAACATAGAGCACCTTACAAAAGAACTTTTCGGACCTTCCGCATACCCTAATATAGACAATTTAGACTTAAACTTTGACGCCCTCTATGACCTCCCTTCACTAAAGCAGAACTATCAACTGTTCTGCACGGTCTGAGCCATACTAAAGCCCCGGGTCTAGATTGCATCGACTTCAAAATTATGAAACTGACCTACAAAAACATACCAAAATTATTCTTGTTAAAATTATTCTTCCAAAATTATTCATCCTTGTTCATCCTTATTCTTCCAAAATTATTCATCCAAAATTGTTCAAATCTTTGCCTCGCGCATCATTACTTCCCGCTCACACTGAGGCAAGGGTAAGTAGTATACTTCCAGAAGCAAGGGAAGGATCCCTCTGAACCCTCTTCATACAGACCGATCTGCCTGCTTCCAACTCTAGGAAAATTATTAGAAAAACCCATTGTTAACAGACTAGTACATTTTTAGAATCTAACAACCTACTTCACCACAAACAATTCGGGTTCAGAGAGGGCAGATCCTGTGAGATTGCTTTAGCTGAATTCTATCATCCTGCACCTCCAGCATCACAGCCGGAAAACTACACTTCCCTTGTCTCATTCGGCATTAAATGTGCCTTTGACAACGTCGAGTGGCGGGACATCTTGCTTCAACTCATTGACATTGGCTGCCCGGGAGAACTGGCTGGAACCATCAGGTCCTATCTATTAGAGGGCAGCATTTTAATAAACTGGGACTCAGGCTCCTCAATTCATAATCTACAGAAAGGGTACCCTAGGGTTCCTGTCTATGTCCCATCATATGGCTCTTGATAGCTAACGTGATCCTCAAGGAATTCGAGAGGCTTGGGTTCCTCCTTTTCGCGTTCGCCGATGATTTCAGCCTTGTATTCTCGGGCAGTTGGAAAAGTGACATTGAAGACCTGGCAGCTCGGGCTCTCCCCCTCTTACTCCAACTGCTGACTAGTTTACACCTCCAGCTCTCCAAAGGCAAATCACAAGAAGTTACCTCTGCCAAACCGTACTACCTTAATCGCTCCCCAACGATGCGAATCGATGGGCAGATGGTGAAACATAAAGGCAAAATAACTATTTTAGGACTAACAATAGACTAAAACATGAGCTGGATGACACACATTAACAATACCAGAGAAAAACTCACAAAGCTCTTAAATTACTCTTGTAAAACTTACAGCAAAAACTTTGGGCATAAAGCCCCAAATGCTTGAAATATGGTACCGCACCATAGTGGAACTGATCATCTTTTACTTCGCGGGCATCTGGAGAGGAAACCTCACCCAGCAGGCGAAGAACAAATTGTTCTCAACTCATAGGATGTTCCTACTCCAAATGAGGAGAGACTATAAGACAATCTCCCCAGAGCCCCTTGCAGTGATAACGGGGATCCCTCACATAACAATCACCCTAGAGTTTTAATACCTAAGAAATAAAATCATTCATTTAAAACACGAATCAACACATCACACACATTTCCCTAACACATATATACAGACGAAAGTCAGCAGTTGGATCTTGCATTCTGCGAAAAAGACATCTCATTTACATGTAACCCAGAAAAACACACCTATAAGCCATCCCGAGATCCAACAGTATACACGGATGGGTCCCGAACCGAATCAGGCGTGGCAACTGCATTCTGTGTCATGAGTGATGGGGAGGTGACTCATCAGTGGGCCAATAGGATTGGGGATCAAAACTCCGTCTATCAAGCGGAGCTCCTCGCGATCCTGGGGGCATTGGAGTGGATCTTTGGTTAATCCTTCCCCTTTGTTAGAGTCTACAGTGATAGCCTCTCAAGCCTCCAAGTAATTTTCGCGCACCGTACCAAACAACCATTAGTAGTAAAAATTAAACAACAACTCTTAACACTAGTCCACAACTCTTCCCTTGGTCATGTCTCGGCCCACATTGGTGTTGAGGGCAATGAGCGAGCCGATGCACTGGCCAAGGCAGCAACAGTAAAACAGACAATAGATTTTGAACTTTCAGTTCCCCCGGCCCATGTCAGACGAGTCTTAAAAGACAGAATTCTTCCAGCCAGGGAGGCTAGATAGGACGACTCTGTAAAGGGACGCTACGCCCATAGCCTCATACCTAAAGTCTCTAGGAACCTATATCATCTCTCAATACCCACCAAAGCATTCCTGACGGGTTACGGCCCTTTCAAAACTTACCTAAATAATTCCACTGCACCTCCTCGCCTCTCTGCGAATGCGGAGAATTAGGCACACCAGAGCATAGCTACTGTCACTGTACCCTAACGGAAACCTGGCATATCAAATTTCACAACTGCACACCCTCCCCCTTCCCCAAATCCTGGCTATTAAACAAACTCTCAAGGCCGGCACTGCTGACAAAATTAAAGCATATTTATCAAATTCAAAAAGAAATTTGTGTTCTCACTTCCTAGCAATCATGATTTAGCGGGAGCAAAAAAAAAGTATTAGATCAGCACTCCAAATCTGGACTTACCGGACTTATAGTGCACGCAGCATTGCCATAGCAGCAACAACCTCTCCTTCTCCACCTGCTGCCTGTCGAGTGGGGGCTCCTTGCCCCAGCGGGTGACGCCTAATTCATTGTTTTTTTCTCCCGCTCTCTGTCGCAAAGGGACAGTCTGTGCCTCCAGCGGGCAGAGCTTTTTATGTAAATTCTTATCTTCGCCGAATTTATGGAAATACCACCCTTTGTCGAGATTTTAGCGGATTCAGATCTGGCTGATTTTTTAAGACCTTAATAAAGGCGACCGGGAGGGACACTACGCTCTACAGATTTGTTTTCCTTGTCTGAGCAGTCCCTCTTAGGCAATCAAACTGATGCACATTACTGCGGTTTACTACAAGAGAATTGCTGTAGAACATGAGGTGCGTAGCATTTATTCGTTCATTTACAGGGACGCGGACATATTTCGGATACAGTACTGTATCCGAAGTGCTGCCTATTAGAGAATTGATGGAAGTGCATTTTCACTTATGATATGTGTTTTTAAGTTTAGCTAAATTATTACAAGTTATGTGGTGTGTATAAATGATATAGATCATATATCGGGCTACATAAAAGAATTCGTAAGCATTATGAGCGTGAATTGATTAAAGGTGATTTTTAATTGAGGTATGGATTTTCAAGCTGAATTATATTTATTTTACCAAGAGATGTTTGTAGAATAGAAATAAAATCATATACAGGGCTGCGCAAGTAACTGGATTCACGGCTGTTTATGGAAGTGGAAGACTATGGATTTATAAATATGCAATTTTAGTACATTTAAGCGCGTTTCATTTGAATTAAATATTCGCTTAGTACGTAGCGTGTATAAAAAATCTGTAGGTAATACCCATTGCTGTTTAAGATAATCTAAGTATGTTTCTATCTTTTGGCAGGGAATGCTGAAGATGAATTTTCAATCGATTATGCGTTTTCTTACTAAACTAAATTTTGACATAGTAAGTCGAATATATAGAAATACATAGTTTAAATACAGTGCTTGCTGCACAAAATAATAGAAGTACTTTTCCAGCTATGGAGGTTAATTGCTGAAATGTGGGTTTCAAATGTGGTATGCGTTTTCTAAAATTTTTATTTAGGTATCTTATATACTTTATTAAACAGCGAAGTTCTATTAATGTTTTATGGTAGCGCTGGGAAATGTTTCAAAATCGCTTCTTGATTCATAATTCTTCTTTCTTATTTATAATATATGTAAAAATAAAAGTAAATTTTTTATACCGATATTATCTATGTTTATACACTTTTTAAACGATGGTTTTGAGTTTATTTTCCTTAGTTTCATTAAAAGTTATAAGAAATATGAATAAAATACATGAAATTACATTAACTACTCTTATTTTAAAATGCTCGTTTGAAAAATACATTAACACCGCCCCCTTAAATTTTTTCCTATGATTTCTGACATTATTTTTTTAAATATTAATTCTAAAATAAGATAAACTGTATAATATCAGATAGTGGATAACAAGTTATGTGAAAGACTGAATGAGATTTTCTTAATTTAAAAGTTAATAAAAATTTCATAAATACGTGTGACGAGTATAACGTTCCTTAATAGTGCATTTTGCGATATAAATGAGTAATTTTTAGTGTGAGGATTTTGAAGTATAAGTTGTAAGCTATGTAATGTATTCAACGAACTTTAAAAGCTTCCATTAATCATTTAAATAAAATTAAACTCGCCGTCCCGTACGATGTTTATTTTCGCAAACTCTATTATCTTGTTCCTAATTTTTAATTTATTTTCCCAATGTTATTAGATTTAATGAATTTTGATTCTAAAAAATTATATAAGGGTTTTTACGATAAATAAATTTTAAATATGTTACGTAAAATTACCTTCGTAATACATAACTTTTTATAAGAAATAAAACAATTGTTGTACATATTTTGTGATAATTAGCTATAGGATATGTTAAAGTTTATTTTTACACTGTTTTACTAAAGTTAACTTTTGCTTATGTATGTATAAATGTCATTTTGTAATAGTATTTTTACTGATTTCCTGTTGTGCTTAATTATACAAATTATGTACACATGTATATTTTCGATGATATTACACCATTTTAATATTTTTAGAACTTAATTTTAGATTAATAAATAAATGTTGGCGTATTTTCCCGTTATCTAGTTTCAGGTTATAAATAACCAAATATTTTTTATAATTATACTGTATACGTGTTGCAACAACCATGGAGTTAATTATACGCCAAACCACGCTCCATAAAATATCCTAACTGGCTTTGAAACTGCAACAGTGAAATATTTTAAAAACTAAAAAATGGAAAATAAGATGTAAATAAAAAACAAATAGTATAATATTTAAAAAATATTTTTATCAATTAATAGTTTATTATCAATTAAATTATAATAAGATATCCAGAAAACAATTTATAAATCCTGACTGCATAGTTTACATAAAAAGATGAATCAGGAAATTATCTTCCGAGTCTGATGCCTCTCTTTCATTGGAAGTTTCAACCAAAAGTACTCTTTGTAATAAATTGGCTGTAAACTCTCTCACATTTTGAGATATTTTTTTTTTGATTTTGGATAAATCATTGTTTTTGTAGCCATTTCAGTTTTTAATTAACATGTTTATTATATTTGTCTTATTATTTATCACCGAATATTATATTGCGAAATAACAAATAGGGCAGATTTTTTAAAGTTAAAAATTTAACAGACTGTTATGTAGAGGAAAAAAAAAACTATAAATTTCGATAAAAAGAAAAAAAAAAGGTTGCTGAATTGTCTGCTATTATTGTCGATAAAAACTGATGATTTTTTTCTACCATTTGTATCATTCTTGTACAAAACACAGAAAATGCAGTTTCAATGACAGAAATCGCTAAAAATTCATTAAATTCATTGTAGCACAATTCAGAAAGTTTTGATCACAGAATACGGGAATGTTTACTGTTTAACGAATGGAAGCATATAGGGGAGAGTAGCCGAATTTGGACCACTTCACTTATTTTCAGATGTAACTCACTTAATTTTTGTAATATCTCCAAAACATCATTACACGGGGTCAAACTATTCATCTACTAACTAAATAAATCTTTAAATCAATTTCTTTTTGAAAGTCTTAAATTTTATTTTAATTTGAAAAAATTGTCAAAAGTGGTCCAAATTCAGCAACTGGTCGCCTAAGTTGGACCCCCAGTCTCCTAAATTGGACCAAATAATATCAGGTTGTTTTCATGACTAGGAAATATAAGTAATTTTATTAAAGGCAAAGTTTGCAATTAATGAAACGGTGAAACAAAATAACAGCAATGAAATATAATGAAATCAAATATCTGAAAATAAGAGTAATTGTTTTAAATCAAAATGTATTCAAAATATAAATCAAAGTTATCAGTAATTAAGAATAGAAATTATGGAAATAATTGACAGTTACTTGATTATCATGTAAGGAGCGATGCAAAGCTTACACATGAATTTCGTTTATTGATTTTTTTTCCAGCGCACACAACAGGGAACCGTATTAGACAATCTGAACATTGAATCATTTCTGCCACTTGATTTTTCTTACAAATTAGGCAAAACCAATCACCATTGTCTAGATCTTTCGTTTTAGATTTTGAATTACTTTTAGACTTTTTTTAGACAGAAGTTCTTTACATTATGTTTGTAGTTCTTCCCTTCCATCTTTTTCTTGCTAATTGCATTACGCCTATTTTTTAAAACTTGATGTTACAATTTTTTTGGTGCTATGATACCTTCATTTTTGTCGTTTTTTTTTCCATTTCAAGGTTTACTTTATGTGACGAAGATTTTTCTGTTTTTACTCACACAACTGTTTTTGGCTCCCTCTGTACTTTGACTTAACTGAATTTAGCAAGGGAGATAACATTTCTAATGATTTTTTGGCTTTTGGGGAGGATTTGTAGCTGCAGCCTTCTTGCAAGTCAATTTCTTCACAACTTACTTCCTCTTTTTGTTTCCTATATCTTTAATAGCTTTTGCTATAATAGCTTTTGCCATCTTTAATAGCTTTTCCTATATCTTTAATAGGAAGAAAAACACCATGAATGTTTTTCTTCCAGATAGTTTTTCTGTGTCTTTCTCAACATTTTCAACATTACATTAAATAAGTGTTTAAAAAATATAATCTATTGAAAAATACGCTACGATTAAACAAACGCAAACATTATATATTCAAACAGTGATGAATTCAGCCTCCCACCCCCGGAGCCTTGAAATAACCACTCCTCCCGGAAGGTTTCAGATTTTATGCGTTTAAATGGCAAGAAAGAGTAATTCCACCATTCAAAACTGTAAAAAGTATGCCTTCGCAAATATCCTCCAGGAGAAAAATATTTGAATTCAACTCTGTAAACCAAATACGCCGTAGGAATAAGGAATTCAAAGAAAATAAATACAAATACATACAAGATAAAAGAAATTGCAAACAAAATTTATTGCATAAACATGTAAAAATATTTTTATGTTTATATAGGCCTAAACTGTATAAAAAAATTAATCCAGATATACAGAAAAAAAAAACTTGCATGGAGATAGTAATCCATTATAAAATATTAAAACAATTAAAAAAAAAGTGTACAAAGCGTACCGTCCTAGAAATTCATTACTTACTTTTCAAATTTATGATTGCATATATGGTCCAATTTAACCAATTTAAATTGGCCCAATTACGGCAACTGAGCCATTTTTTAAAACAGATAATCTGAAGACTAAGAACAAAATTGAAATGAAACAAATCCGCGTGAAAAATATGCGCAATAAACAGATGAATTCATATATGTACATGAAAACATCACAACTTACCTCAGTCTTAAAGTATTCACTTACGTTTTGTAGGAAAAATTAGATCAAAACAGTTAACCTTAGGTTTTTTGAAATTATCTGAAAACAGCACGTGGGAGGCGGTTGCTTCTTCTAATTATGAGTGATGTCATTCTGATGAGTAGCATTTCAGCGGTAGATGGCGTCTCTTCCTGTAATTAGCGACAGAATGGCAACAGTCCAATTAAAGCGGCGGCCCAAATATGGCTACTCTCCCCTAAGCAGATTTTCTAAATATAAAATATAGATCAAAAGAACTGAATAAAAATTAAATTTTGTAACATTAAGAACATATAACTATTCTGATGGTAATGGATACCTCCAAAACTAGCTTCTTGGGAATTAGCTATTTTTAAACGATAAGTTCGGACACCCTGTATATAATCTAAAAAAATTACTTTGCAGCTTGTAGAATATCAGCTTATACGTAAAGTGAGATAAGATTAAAATTGATTTGCAGAACTGAAGTTGAGGACCCTGATCTGCAGATTTACTAGTGAGATTATTTCACGTAATCATCTAAACTTCTATGTATGATTTAAATATTGTGTATATTCAATTCTTGAACTGTAAAAAAAAAGTATAACATCAGTATTTTCATGCTAAACTCAAAACTGGAGTGTCCCACTTCTGGGGGCCCACTATTGGTGCATCAAAATATACTAGGCCCACTACTGGAGCATAAAGGAAGGTAACATTTAAAATTTTTCATTTTTTCCGAAGAATATATTTTGAAACTTTGAATGTTTATTCAGATACCTGAAGGTTAGGACTAGGTTTAAAAAATATATGTCTTTTAGAAGTCATTAATACTTTAATAATATTAGATAAATGTCCTTAAGTGGCCCACTACCGGTGCGTTTACCTTAATGCTTTTATTCTTTCCTGTGGCCATAAGTTAAAAAAAAAAGGAGCAAAAATTATAATTTTTTAAATAAATTCACTAGTTTGCACGTCCTACCAATCGTAAATCAAACTGGTGAATTTTCCATAATTGGGGCGCACGACAAATTAACGTATTCAAACGGAATTTTTTTGGAACAACATGAATTGCAATCATGGAGCGAGGAGTGATTTTTAAGAAAACATTGAATACATATAATAGATTTTTTTTAAACAAACTATTTTTACTTTTAAACTTTGAAAATGTTAGTATTGGTTTTATTTTTCTTGTTTTTAATCAAAGACTTTAATAAATATGCATAAACGATATGAAAATACACTAATTACTTTTATATACAAGGATTGTGAATTTTGAATAGACTGTTCTCGAATAATAATCTTCGTATTATTTAATCACAGAATTTCTGTGCTAAATAATACTAATGTTACTTTTCTGAAATAATGGCAATCAAAATCCGTAATACTTGGCACTTATGTTTTTATACACAAAAGTTTATTCAAAAAATGCATTAACCTTAATATAAAAAGAAATTCCTTATATGATTTATGAAATTTATGAATTTTTTAAAATAAAAAAAGGATTAACTGTGTAATTTTAGATAGTAGATATTATGTTTTAGCAATTTATACAAAGACTGAATGAGATTTTCCGAATTTAGAACGAAATGTTTATAAAATTTACAATAAGTGTAAGGAAAATAATGCTCTTTAATAGTGCGTTCTACAATATAGGTGAATACATTAAAGTGAAACATTTTTTAAGCATAAACTGGGATTCATTTAAAGAATTCGCTATGTTTTTTAAAAAAAACTTTCATTTATAATTTAAATTAAATTTATTTGTAGCGATTTTCATTTTCGAGAACTCGTTTAGTTATTTTCTTATTTACTTATTATTATTATTATTTTTTTTTTTACAGTGTTATTTGATTTGTTAAATTTTGATACTGAAAAGATGTTATAAAGCTGCAAACGTATAATAGAAAATGAGTATGTTACAAAAAAGTGTTTTCCTTTGTTCTTTTTTAAATGGTTTTGTTTTATAATATGCTCTGAGAATAAAAATATGTTTCTTGCATCTAGAATCTAAATTGTGACTCTAGATAAAATAGTTCCATGTCATCCCTATAAATTCTTGTTTCCTTTAATAGAGAGTTCTAGAGCCTCTTACTAGAATTCAAGAGCTGTTTCCTATATTCTCGTGGTTAAACTTATTTAAAAATATCTGCAAATAGATGCAAACACAAGAGGTTAGTTTTAGTAATTATGATTCTAGTTTACGAAACCATTCCAGAAATGAAGCGATTATTTCTCGCTTCTGAAACGATTCATTATTGTTTCGTCACCTAGAAAACAAGAGACTAGAAATTCTAGATCATTTCGCCTATTCAGTTTAGTTGTTTACCTTACCCAATTCGCATAGCTCGGAAATCTACAGGGTGCCCATAATTAAAGGACCCAACTTTAAAGATATTTACAGACGAAACTATTGGTCAGAAAGTTGTGAAATTTTGTGACGGACATAATAAGGAATTGGGAATTTTTTAAGCGAAAAAAAATAATTTAGTTTAAAATTTCGCCACCAGAGGGCGTTTTAAAAATGAATTACACATTTTTAAAAGTTTTTACGCTTTATTTTTCTCCGATTAAGTAAGACAAATATACAGACTGCCCCCTGAAAAAAATAAAGCGTAAAAACTTTAAAAAATTGTTGATGTTCGAATTGAACGGACCGCACAAACTCTGAAAAAAGAAATTCTTTTACGACAGCCCCCATTTTCTTCTTAGTGATGAGGCCTAGTATTCAGTGGGTAGTGGCTAAATTGTTAAAAATTATGTAATTTATTAAAAATACCCTCTGGGGGCAAACATTTGAACTACTAAACAAATTCCAATTCCTTCATTATATCCATCACAAAATTTCACAACTTTCTGACCAATAGTTTCGTATGTAGACATCTTTAAAGTAGGGTCGTTTAATTATGAACACCCTGTATATTTCTAGTTTAGGGATTCAGAAAATGACAAAATATTCATTCTAGGGGAAGGCGGTATTTTTTTTCTCAGTGTGATGCGTATGGCTTCTTAAAAAAATTACAATTTCGAAATTTTAAAACTGAAAACCAACGAAAAATATTTTAAGCTAGGTTGTTTTTTGTGATTCGTAAAAAAATAACGTTTTGAGAATCTTTAAGTTGTTATTAAATTAAAATTAAATTTTATTAACGTTAATCCATCCCGTGTATGTAAATGTGTATGTAGCTTATTATGAAAACACTTTTCAGAACCAAAGTAATCTAATAAATCTAATGTTTTTAACATTCATGACAATATATGTTTATTTTTTTTTACAACTGTTCTATAAAAAATAAAGAGACTTTGATCGATTGAATCAGATCCTCTTAATTGAAAGTGAAATGTTTGTAAGTTTTCCATCAACTAGTGAATGAATGTAATGCTTTTAAACAGCCTATTTTACAAGGCACACGAATAGATTTTAATACCAGATTTTCATAGAATAAATTGAGAATTAGTAATGAACTCACCATGTTTTAATAACTTCCATTTATCATTTAAATGAATTTCAACTTATTGTCAAATGCGATTTTCATTTCCGAAAAATTCTTAACCATTTTCCCCCTTTTTAAGTTCTTTTCTCAGTATGAGATTAGATTATTAGATTACTTTGATTCTGAAAAATATTTTTAAAATAGCGCTGGAAATGCTTTTAGAAATAAATAAATAAATCAATCAATAAAAAAAATAATAAAAAATAAAAAATTGTACATGTTTGGCAAAGAAGAAAATAAACTAGCTTTTTTATTTAGTTAATTTTCATACTGGATTGCGATAAAATTAAGTAAATATTAGTTTCATTTACTTTTTATAATGAAAAGTAATGTATAATTTTTTTGTGATTTGTAAAAAAAAAATAACAATTTGGAAACTTTTAGTTATATAATTAAATAAAATTTTAATAATGTATTTCGATGTCCTTTTCATTCAAATATCATGATATTTGGATTTCCTCTTCATATTACAATTCTATTATTGGAAAACAAAGAGACTTTGAACGATTAAATCAAATCTTCTTAATTGAGACGAAATATTTGTAAAATTTACAGACCGAGAGGTGGCAGCACAGGCAATCACCTCATCGAGTCCATGGCTGAAATTTCAGAATTAGTTAAAACTCGATACGTATATTAAAACGCAATTGGTCTCCCAAGTCATATCTTGGTGGAAAACACGTGAAAACGCGATTTTAGTGGTTGACTTGCAGTCGTAGGTTTACCATTGTGTTTTCCTGCTCCCAGTTCTCCGTGTTTTCATACACTGTTAAAAATCATTACAAAAGGCATTTACTGCATCGTCACTCCATCGCTTTTATAGGAAACTGTAACTTGACTATATTATGGGGCATTCTCATTGGTTAGAACAGAAACATTCTATAAAAGTGGTGGAGTGAGTATGCAGCAATTGCTGCATATTTTTAACAGTGTACCTTCGGGTGCAGAAAAACACAATGCACTGAGAAAAAAATATAGTTCTGGCATCTAGAATCTAAATTGTGGCTCTAGAAAAAATAGTTCCATGTCATCCTTATAAATTCTAGTTCCCTTTGATAGAGAGTTCTAGAGGATCCTACTAGAATTCAAGAGTGTTTTCCTATATTCTAGTGGGCAAACTTATTTAAAAATCCCTGCAAATAGATGCGAACACAAGAGGTTAGTTTTAGTAACTATAATTCTTGTTTATGACACGATTCCAGAAATTCAGCGATAATTTCTCGCTATTGAAACAATTCCTTATCGTTTCGTCACCTAGAAAACAAGAGACTAGAAATTCTAGATCATTTCGTCTATTCAGCTTAGTTCTTTACCCTATTCGCATAGCTCAGAAATCTATATTTCTAGTTTAGGGATACAGAAAATGACTACCTATTCATTCTAGGTGAAGGCGGTATATTTTTTTTTCTCAGTGTGGCAAACGTTCCAGTAAACCGCTAAAATCGGGTTTTCATGTGTTTTCCCTCAAGATATGAATTGGCAGACCGATTGCGTTTTAATATGCCAATCGAGTTTTAACTAATTCTGGAATTTCAGCCGTGAACTCGATGAGGTGATTGTCTGTGCTGGCATCTCCCGTCTATTACTCCCTCAACTAGTAAATGAAAGTCACTTTTTTAAACAGCCCATTTTAAAACGAACGCGAATAAATTTTAATATTAGATTTTCGTAGCATAAATTGAGAATTATGTTATGAATTCACTACGTTTTAATAACTTCCATTTATCAATAAAATTGATTTCAGTTCATTGTCAATTTCATTGTCTCAATGTGCCATTTTCAGTTTCCGAAACTTAATTATCTCTTTCCTCCTTTTTAGGTGCGTTCTTAATTATATAAATACGTAGAACCTATAGTCGTCGTTCAGTCCGTCCGTCTGTCTGTCTGTCCGCATATAACAGAGCAAAAACTATCCAACCGAATGGTCAGAAATTTTAAATATATAATTGTTACAAAATTTTGTCGAGTCATTTCAAATTTTATGAAGCTCGGATGTATAGTTTAACTATAGGGACAGTCAACAGTTTTCCGTTACACTACGGCCAATGGGAAAAAATTATTGCAAATGCATTTTAATGATGTTACAGCCTTCCGAACGGTCTGGAATTTTAAATTTATAATTGTTGCAAAACTTTGTTGAGTTATTTCAAATTTTATGAAAATCGGATGTATAGTTTAATTACAGGGACAGTCAAAAGTTTTCCGTTACATTAAGGCCAATGGGAAAAAAATATTTCATGTGCATTTTAATGATGTTACAGCCTTTCAAACAGAATGAAATTGATATGCACTGATGAAGTGCACTAAAATATACATTCATTACAATATGCGGTGCAAAAAATATTTATAAAACTAGTTATAGTACGAACGCACCTCATTTGCCACGTTTGACGAGCAATTTCCAACTTGTCAAATTCTTTTCTCAGTTTTAGATTAGATTATTAGGTTATTTTGATTCTGAAAAGTGTTTTTATAATATAACTATAATACATTATAATTAGAGCTGCAAACAATTAAAAAATAATGATAATAAACATGCAGGAAGCAGAAATTCTGCTTTTTCAGAATCAATGTGAAAAATGATGATGAGAAAAATAATTATTATTATTACAAGGTGGAACCCGTCGAATTTCGGCGAAAGAAAATGTTTAAGGACAGGTTTCATTAATTTATAATAAACCTACAAAATTAGTTACAATAAAAAATGCATCTTACATTAGTTAGTCTAACTTTTAAAAAATATATATATTTTTTACCTAAAGGTCACTGTTCTTCTATAAATACTGTAAATTTCTACAAAACAATGCGTTATATCTGTGTATAATTTCAATTGCGTTATTTTCAAAAGTGAAGAATTTCTAATATAAGCTAACAATTTTTTATTTTGTTTATTTTCAGACTGGCTTGGTTTCTTTCATTTCAATAAAATTAAGTAAATATTATAGTTTGATTAGCTTTTTATAATGCGATGAAAGGTATGGTTTTTTGTGATTTGTAAAAAAATAACAGCTTGGACATTTTAGGTTATTATTCTATTTAAATTAAATTCTACTAATGTGTTTCGCCGTCCTTTTCATTCAAATCTCATCATGTTTGGATGTCTTTATCATGTATGCATGCATATATATATATATATATATATATATATATATATATATATAATCATTAAATAAACATTACCGACCACCAACAAAAACTGTGAAATTATGAATAAAATGACATTAACAAATACAGTTCCCCCCAACACACGTTACATAGATTCCAAAAACATAGTAAAAAACAGCAGAAATTGAATAACAGAAATGGAATGATGGAAATTTGCAGAACTTAGACAGAATCATCAGGTCCCAAATGCCTTAAGTTCCACAAATAAAATGTGTCATTTCATCTTCATATTAGCCATAAATTAGCTAAAGAATATAAATTTGGGACTGCCACACACATAAAACCGAGAAATAAACCACTGAACACCAATTAAGTTCAAAATGAAACAAGATTAAAAAGGATAGAGGGAAAAAAACTACCAAAATAAAATTCATACTGTCATAACATAAGGTATAACAAATACACTCATTATGCATTTTATTCTCATTTAAGATAGTATACTATCAGAAATTAATAATAGGCTAAAATTTAAATACAAGTTAATCGTTAACTTTATTAAATATTAATGAATATGAATAAATTTAATGTGAATTGATATATATACAAATATAACTACACTATTATACATATAAGAGTATCGAATCAACATCCATTTTAAAATGTGTATTAGCAACGTAGTTATAAATCAAATGCCCCATTTTTTTTTAATAATAAATAAATATTGCGTATTAACCAGACAACGTCACCCTTCTCCGTACTCTAACATCTAACCACCCAACCGTCCTATAATAATTTTTTATTATCATTTTACAATTTTAATTTTTCTTATAATTATTTTCTTATTTTATATATGTCTTTTGTAATTTTTTTACACTTGTGTTAATTTGTTTTTTAAGATCATTTAATTACTAATTATATATTAAAGAATATATGAATTTTTTTTGAAAACCATTATTTAATGCATCATAAATTAGTTTTTATATTAAGATCGAACAATTTATAAAATTTTCAAGAATCAGCAAATAAAAACAACGTTTTTTAAACAGTGCATTTTACAACGCACTCGAAGAAATTTTAATATCAGATTTTCCAAGTATAAATTGAGAATTGTGTAATGAATTCACCATGTTATAATAACTTCCATTTATCATTTAAAGGAATTTCGACTCATTGTCAAATGGGATTTTCATTTTGGAAAACTTCATTATCTTTTTCCTCTTTTTTCACTTTTTTCTCTCAGTGTGAGATTAGATTATTAGGTTACTTTGATTCTGAAAAGTATTTTTATAATAGCGCTGCAAATACTTTTACAAAAAAGTAAATTTTGATTATGTTACGTAAATAAGAAGATAAACTAGTTTTTTATTTTGTTTATTTTTATACTGGCTTGGTTTCTTTCATGGCGATAAAATTAAGTAAATATTATAGTTTGATTCGCTTTTTATAATGGGACGTAACGTATTGCTTTATGTGATTTGTAAAAAATAACAATTTGGAAAATTTAGGTTAATGTGTATTCAATTTAAATTAATTTTTATTAGTGTATTTCAATGTTCATTTCATTCAAATCGCATCATATTTGGATATCATCTTCATTTATCTATATCGAGGAAGTGCGGGTATTATGGAATACTATTTTATTTTTATTTTTAAGTCAACATAAAAAGAAATAGAGGTATTAAAATTCAGTAAAGAAAAAACTTTGACTGACGCATTTTTAATTCGTTTAAAGTGGAAGAAAAGAAACCCATATCAATCTTTACCTTTTAAAAAAGTTACTCTATTCAAGTAATTGCGACCAGTCGGATAATATTATATAGGGTCATAAGGAATATTAAAATTGCAAGAAAAACAAAAAATTAAAAGAATAACCAAAATTATTTAACGAGTAAACCTTAGTACATCATCTATAAATCATCAAATTCTTTGAAATATTATTTTAAGTTTTAGATTAGTCTTGAAACAGATGTCTAGCTGAGATTCCATATTACCCCAAACACCATCTTGAAAAACATAACCTCTTCACTGGTCAACAAATTAGCATAGACAAAAATTGAATAACACAGTAATAAGTATAAATGTTCAACTTTATGCTGAACTTGTTTAACAGCACTGGCAATGAGATTTTATAATTAATACGAATTTTATAAGAACCACATTACCTGCAAAAAAAACTGCTAAAATTAAGATATAGATATTATTTTACCGTATCGCTCAAACAACATGTATGTAAACATAACTGAGCACAGTGCCTCATGGAAGTACTAGGAAGTTGCATGGAAGATTTATGCTCAACCGCATGCGCCAGATATAGAAATATTCCATGTTGTCCGACCACTCCATACCTCACTAGTGGCTGAGAGGTTCTGCTCTCGAAGCGGGTTGACGGGAGGTGCTGGGTTCGAACCCAATCGCGCACGTCGGCCTAATCGGTCGGAGTTTTCTGCGTTTTCTTCGAACATTGTATTTCCTTGCGTAAATACTGGTTAGGTTCCCTTAGAAAGACCCCAACGGCGGGCCATCTCCCCCGGCCATAACCCTAGTGTAGGTAATCGGCCGCCATAAAAACAACGCCGACCACTCCATAATCTCCGAACTTCCTCTCTGTTTATTTACAATTCTATTATTTTAAAAATAAGGGAATTTGAACGATTGAATCAGATCTTTTTTACACAGATCATTTTACAAGGCACACGAATAAATTTTAATATAAGATTTCCGTAGTATAAATTGAGAATTATGTAATGAATTCACCATATTTTGATAACTTACATTTACCATTTAAATGAATTTCAACTCATTGTCAAATGCGATTTTCATTTTGAAAAACTTCATTATCTTTTTCTTCTTTTTTACTTTCTTCTCCCAGGTTGAGCTTAGATTATTAGATTACTTTGATTCTGAAAAGTATTTTTATAATAAAGCTGCAAAGACTTTAAAAAAAAACAAACAAAATAAAACAAACACGAATATGTTACGTAAAGAAGAAAAGCATCTAGATTTTGTTTTGTTTAGTTCCATACTGGTTTGGTTTCTTTCATTGCGATAAAAATAAGTAAATATTATAGTTTATTTACTTTTTATACGTAAAAAAAATCTATTTAAATTAGTTTTTATTAATGTATTTCGATGTTCTTTTCATTCAAACCTCATCATATTTGCATTTCTTGTTCATATATATATATATATACAATTCTATTGTTTTAAAATAAAGATACTTTGAACGATTGAATCAGATCTTCCCTATTGAGAGGGAGAAGTTTTGTAAAATTTTCATCAACCATCGAATAAAAGTAAGGTTTTGAAACAGCGCATTTTATAGCTCACACGAAAAAAAAAAAAAAAAAAAAAAATTAATATCAGATTTTCGTAGTATAAATTGAGAATTGTGTAATGGATTCATCATGTTTAAATAACTTCAATATATCATTTAAATGAATTGCAATTCATTGTCAAATGCGATTTTCATTTTCGAAAACTTCATTATCTTTTTCCTTTTACTTTATTTTCTCAGTGTGATATTAGATTATTAGATAACTTTGGTTCTAAAAGGTTTTTATAATAAAGCTGCAAGCAGTTTTACAAAATAAAAATATGTTACATGAAAAATAAAATACACAAGTTTTTTATTTTGTTTATTTTCTAACTAGTTTGGTTTCTTTCACTGCGATAAATTTAAGTAAATATTAGTTTAATTAATTTTTTATAATAGACGCAAGTATGGTTTCTTGAAAAGTTTCTAATTCATTATTTTAAAATTTTCAGCAACGGTTTTTTAACACATATTTTGCCATATATATTAATAAATAGACAGTAGAAATTTTGAGTCTAAATTGCAAATTATGCAGTGAGTTGCGCGTTTTAAAAACTTTCATTAATAATTTAAATGAAATTGAACTCATTGCTCTAAACGTTGTTCATTTTCGAAATTCCATTATCTTTTTTTTTTAACTTTTTCATTTCTTTTCCCAGTGTTATAGTGTTATTAGATTTGTTGAATTTCAATTTTGAAAACTTGTTACATCATATACCTACAATCACTTTTACAAAATCTAAATTTTGAATATGCTACTGTAAAAAGAAGAAAAAATTGGTGTATTATTTCGTTTACCTCATAATGATTTTGTGCCTTCATTCTACTAAAAGCAGTAAAATGTTAGCTTTACTTTACTAATTTTTTATAACTACATAACTCTGTTCCTCATTTGTGAGGTTTATTAACATGATTAAATCAGAATTCTGAAAATTAAATAATTAATGTAAATTCACTTCATCTTCTTTGAGTTTAAAATAATTCATTCTTAAAAAGTCTCACAGATTTTTTTTAACTTAAAATCCTGACAGTTAAATTGTCATGTTATTTTGAAAAGTATATGAATAAAACTGTGCATATGGTGTACTTTTTAAAGTTTTGGTTTAGTTTTAATAGAATTTGCAAAGTAAGTCGCATGCACAAAATTAAGTTCTTTGCTAATCTTGAAAAATAGACAAAATCTCCCAAGGTGTCACTTGTCAGATCTTAAATTCTTTTACCCATGTATGTGACGTTTAATAATATGATTTAACAACAACAACAAAAAAAGCATGAATATACTTAAGGATATATTCATATACGTTTCAGAATTATGTATTTTTAAAAAGGAATGATTTGTTTTTCTTATTATTAGAACGGAAAGAATCATGCTGTATAATTTTAAATCATTCTCTAAAACCAGGAAGTATGATTTACAATATTTAAGATTATTTTTCTAAAATAAATCAACTAGTTTTACTTTCATCTTTTTAAAATTTATAATATAACATTAATGGTTTATAAAGTCTCGCAGTTATTTTACTTAAAACTCAGAAGTTTATTTAAAAAAAGAGTAAGACTAAAAGTGTTCAAATGGTGTATTTAAAGTTTTGCAATTACTTTTAACAACATTCTTTTAAAACTTGCAATGTATGTCAAAGATTCCTTTAAAAATTACAAAGAATATTTTACACTACTCCTTTTGTAGTTATTTTTAATAATATGATGCAAATAGAGAATGCGCACTTAAGAATATTTATATTAATGTTTGGAAAATAGGAATTTTAACAAAGAATTTTTTTATTAGAAGACTGAAACTTGAAATAAAAATCTTTTCCCCGAGAATAGGTTATGTAAAATTTACTTTGCAGTAAAATTTCTTTTTCTTGAACTCTTAGTAATATACAACATACTATTGAAATATTTTAATTTAGTGAAGTTTAAATGTTTATCTCAGTTTATATTTTTCTTGCCACAAAACATTTAAGAGTCCTTATTAAAAAGTCATTAAAACACATTTATGCCTTGCGTCCGAAAATTGGGAAAGTCTGAGTTGATATATATATATTTTTATTTTTCATTTTTATAATTATTTTACACAATCTATCAGAATAATATTTAGGTCAGAATAAAATAATAATTATTGCATTATTGCATATATGTAGCAGTTATCATTAAACAAAGCACTGACAAGTAAGGTCTCCATAATTGCATTCTCAGAAATCTGTAAAAAAAATGACTATTGTAGTCATGAAAATCTATATGTTCACGAAAAACAAATTCATGCGGAACCTAGGTATAGCATCCGTAAAAAAAAAAAAAAATGAAATTTTTATTTTTTGGGGATATGTCGTCAGTTAGCGACACAAATTCGAAAAAAAAAATATGCTGATAGAAGAAAGGCGTTTTAAGTCGTCATACTGAACTAGTTTATGCAAGTTTAACTTAAATAAATACACTTTTAGAATTACAATTTTTTCATATACTTTTACATGTAAATATAATGAAATTTAACCATTGTAATATATGGTTTATAATAAAATTTAAATTGATTAAAATTGTTTCACTCTGGGGAGAATTTATTTTACTTTGTCTTCAACTTAAAACGAATATAAATAAATTGTCTATTTTTTACGTAAATTATGAATTTTTATATAGCAGCAGCCCTTTTCTTTGTTAGAAGAATAACAGCAACTGCAATATAAAATTTAAATTTCTTTAAGGGAACGTAATGAATAAGGAACGACATTTATATTTTTCTCTTTTAACGAAAAAAAAAAAAAAAAATAGAAATAACTTCCACCTTCTCTTAAGTTATAATACGATTTCGTACTTTAAAAATGTCGCAAACAGTCGTCTTCTTGAAAATATGAAGTTTTAGTTTGAGTTATTTTAAAAGAATGTTAGACTAAAATTGTCCAGATGGTGTACTTGTTAAAGTTTAAATGCGTTTAGTTTTAACAGCATTCTCGTGGAAAATTCAAAGTATGTCGCAAATATAAATTTACATTCTTTTATAACTTTTTAAAAATAGAGAGAATCTTTTAAACTACTACTGAGCAGATTTTAAGTTCTTCTCAACATATGTGACGTCTATTTATATGATGTAAAAAGAGAATATGCACTTAAGTGTATTACATAAACTTTTGTGAACTCTGAAATTTTACAAAAATCATTTTTTTTTTTGTTTTATTTCTAGTATGGAAACTGGATTTAAGTGTTTACTTCGAGAATATGTTATAAGATTTTTACTTTAGAAAAGTTATTGAGAGAATTTATTGTCAGCCACAATGAGAGAAAAAAAAATTATTATTATTATTAAGAGGTGTAACCCTTAGAATTTCGAAGATAGAAAATATTTAAGAAGGAACTGTTTCATTAATTTATAATAAAAATGCAAAATTAGTTACAATAAAAAAAAATGCATCTTATATTCGTCAGTCTAACTCTAAAAAAAAAATATTATTTTAACTTAAAGATTACTGCTCTTCTATAAAGACACTCTAAATTTTTATGAAACTTTGCGTATTATCAGTGTGCGATTTCAATTGAATTATTTTCAAAATTGAAGCATTTTCACCTATGAAAAATTTCAATGCCGCTGTAGTGAAAATGATGCCTTTCTATAAAAGATATTTCAAGTTTAAGACTTAAAATACAGGCTTTTATTTTATATAAAATGACGTCTTTTGCATCCGTTGAAGAATTCCACATTTACGATCTAATCTTAAATAACATCTCTAGAAACGTATGCATATGACGTTACTATCGCGGAATAATAGGCAACAATAGCAAGCCTTTTAAAATGCGTTAGTAGTTATACAAATACGTAGCACTTATTGTCGTCTACTGGTGCGTCCGTCTGTCTGCCCGCATATAACAGCGCAAAAATTACCCAACTGAATGATTTGAAATTTAATATATATAATGTTGCAGAATTTTGACGAGTCATTTCAAATTTTATGAAAATAGATTTAAAACTTATAAAGATATTAATAAAAGTTTTCTTCATTGTATTGAATCCTATCATACGTAATTAATTTAATGATATCCCATAATAGGTAATGATTGTAGGTTGCCGTAGTCATTTGGTTCTGTTTAAGATGGAGTCATATTATTTCCGTATCACAGAATCTAATATATATATAATCGTAATAAATTTTGTATTCCTTCATTTTTGCACAAGAGTGCAAGAACTGTTGAACCATGATCTGAATATTTATAAAACTAGTTATAGCACTAAAGCATCTCATTTTCCATGTTTGACATACAATTTCGGTCTTGTTAACAATTTCATAGAGCTTGATTAGATACATCACGTGATTGTTAAAATTTCTATACATGACGAATTTTTTTTCCAAAAAACGTCCTCTGATGCAATGTCTGATTTCTTTTTCAGTTAAATATCTTTCAGATCCCTTCATTTAGCCGCATTCCGAATTTGGTATTTTTCTGATGAAGAGTTTCGACTACAGACAGCTCTGAGTAGCTGAACTTTAATTGTGTACATCCGGTATAATATAATAATTATCTGTTGTATTATGGGGTTCGATGTGTACGTATTTCCAACAGTAAAAAGTTCCGAAGTTGTAGATCCAACCAGCATGTAATGCATCTGCATGTACAGTCGCGGAAAGAAAAAGTGAACACCCCCTGCTAACTGTGCAACAAACTATCGCAGAAGAAAGTTATAGGTACCAAACGATTGGAAATTAAGTCTACTTTTAAATGATGTATATAAAATTTGATTAGGGTTCATCTACATATTAAAACGAACCTAAATTTTGTTTTTTCTGTCAATAGCAATACCCAATTCTGACACCTTAAATAAAGTCTACATCCCTCAATTAGCCCAAATCCAAATTTTCATAAAAGTCATACGATTAGTTTTCAAGAAATTAATTATTTTAAAATGAGCGTGTTTTAGGGGCCGTATCCAGATCGAAGTTCGCACTTCATTGTTGAAATGCTACAGAATAACTATGACACTAATTTAATGTATTATTTCTTGACAGTGTCACCATTTCACTCGCTAGATATGTTTTGACTATTACCAGCCCAAATCTATATATATAAAAGCCGTTCTCTGAGTGTTATGCCCTTTATACAAATCTTCAATTTTTGGCCGATTTGCACGAAACTTGATGTAGGGGAAGGTGTTGTTCCTTTGACCACTTTGCAATATTTTAATTTTCGTAGCTCAACTATTAAGGCTAAATTCAATTTCTTTGTTTTATTATAATCTATATCATCTGGTTTATCATATGTAATTTTTTCAAGTTTCTGGAATTACTTTTATTATGTTTAATTTCATTTTTAAAAAATAATAACATTGTGGTCAAAGGTACAACTATGTGTTGTACCTTTGACCATGGGTTGTTGTACCTCTGACCAGTCAATTAGACAACGCAACAATGAAGAAAAAAAATCATTTTATTCAATATCATTGTTTCTTGCGTTTAGGGTGTTGCTTTTTTTTCAGCTTCAATAATTAGCTTTTCAAGAGTATAAGTCAGGATGCAAGATCTTGCACTTTTGGATCAGGTGTCACAGTTTCAGGTGTTATGATAAGTGGCGATAAATTTAAACTGCTACATTGAGGAATGATATCGTCAGTTTGAGCTACATCACCCGCTGATGGTTTATCAAAATCAGTTTCATTCAGCATCGGTCTGTCTGTTACAGTAGCTGCAAGAAATTCGTCATCAGAGAAAGCATTACCATTGAAAAGCACAATCCTTGTAACCTTAAAACCTTTCATAACATTGTTTGGAACTACGGCATTAGAATCTTCTATGCCCGCAAATTCAGCAATGTTGTAGATTGAAACAGGCTTTCTAACATTTGCTGGACAATCCTCCAATTATTTACAGCTTGATTATAAAAGGATTTCAAAGGACCATAAACACCCTTACCAAGGAATTGCATTTTATTGCTAGAGCGTGGACGAAACGTCATTAGTCAGACCACTAGCCTTGGCTAAAACAATTATTGTTATAGTAATATGAGATTCATGGTTATGAAATAATAACAATACTGGTCTTTCAGTACTAGGTCTAACATTTTTCAGAAAATGTTGAAATAAGTGTTGGAATATGGTCTCATTTGACCAGCCTGACAGGTTTGGAGCCCCGATTAATCCAAGAGGCGTTCTGTGAAGCATAACTTGTTTAATGTTGACAGGTGGAAAACAAACAAAGGGGTAATGATGTTTCCGGATGCACTAACAGCAATAATCATAGTGATAGTTGTTCCCCTTTCGGCAGATGTTATCCCTCTAACTTCTTTTTTTCCTTTGAAAGGCTACGAGTTTAGGGCACATGAACTGTGCTTACCCCAGTCAGCACATTTTTTTTTTATTTTTTATGAAAAACTGAAGTAAAAAAATATCGTAAATTAATTTCAAGACAGTTGTAGTAAGCAAATCATAAAAGTTTAAATGTTTAGAAAGTTTTTTAATAGCGTTGTACCTTTGACCTGGTCAAAGGAACAACACCTGATCATGGTCAGAGGTACAACACCATGCTAGTGCAAATTACAACGCATGCTACAGTTTTAGGGTTAGGATAATCATTTTCACAAGCCGAACCATATTTATAAAAGTCTATAGCTACCATGTCAAATTATTTCTATCAACAAAGACATAGCACAAAAAATTGTATTATTAGGCAAAACATTAGCAAATAAATACTTACATTTTTATCATGGAAATGGATTATTATTATTCACAGGAATGTCCTTTGACTTGAATAATCCACAGTAGGATGCACAATCCCTCTAGTGATGGAACTATGCACTAATTGCACCAAAATTCATAAAATGCTGCTAGATGGCGCTACAGCCTAGGTGGTCAAAGGAACAATATGGTCAGAGGTACAACACCTTCCCCTACATAGTTTAAGAACGTGGAAAAGATCGCTGTGTACTTAAAAAAAACCATCAGACTACTATTTATACCTTTTTTCTACCACCTTCCATAATTTAACATTATAGAAATATCTCATTTTTTAATTTTCTAATTCAATTGTTTCTTTCCTGTTGCCAAACATCTAAAAAACCTATATATATAAAAGCCGTTCTCTGAGTGTATATCCTTTATACAAATCTTCAAATTTTGACCGATTTGCACGAAACTTGATGTACATACGTTTAAGAACGTGGAAAAGATCGCTGTCTACTTTAAAAAACCGTCAGACCACTGTTTATACTTTTTTCCTACCATCTTCCATAATTTAACATTACAGAAATATCCCATGTTTTAATTTTCTAATCCAATTGTTTCTTTCCTGTTGCTACACATCTAAAAAACTGCTCAATAATTTAAAAAAAAATGATAACTCGAGTACTTTGTTTTATAAGCCAATAAAAATTCAGATTGTCTCCCTATATTTTTGCTGTCTTTGAAATTGACGTCATTCAAAGAAGAAAATACAAATTTTTCATTTATATACCGGGTGGTTATAAAATAAGTATCCCTATTTGGAGCTGTCTGTAGCTTGAAGTAATAACCCGAATGAAACCAAAATCGGTACACATACTATTCAAGAAGGAGGAATAAGAACGGAACAATAAAAAAGATAGTTACAATAATCGCAACAGATGGCGCTACGGGTCCTGTCGGTGCAAACGCCGTTGTAATCATTAGTAAAATCAAAACGTGGTCATTTCTGCCATTAATGTTGTACGACATGGCTCTCAGTTTGCCAGATCGCGCTTTAATTTTAAAACTATTTTACGTTAACAGTTCAACTACTTTACGTGAATTTATGCGTGTGAAAGGAATGCGTAAAGGAAAAGGTCCTTTAACACCGTGTGCAGTGAGGAGAATGGTAAAAAAATTCGAGGAGACTGGATCGTTTACTGTAAAATGGGAAAGAGGGAGGAAACCAGTACCTCTCCGCATTCAAGAAGAAATTGCTACTGCGATTGTGGAGCCATCAGGGACTCTGGAAGCCGGTCCTAGTGCACGTGGAGTTGCCCGAAATTTGGATATTCCATATTCTACTGTTCGAAAAGTCCAACGAAAGGTCATTCAATTTTATCCGTATAAAATTAGTTGTCATCAACAATTGTTACCAGGTGACGCGCAGCAGAGACTGGGTTTTGCTTTAACGTTTTTAGCACGAATGGAGGTGGATGATGCTTTCCCATGGAAGATTTTATGGGGGGATGAAGCCCATTTTCATATGAATGGGACAGTCAATAGAACAGTAGAACTTCAGTCAGAACTGTAGAATATGGGCTTCGGAGCCACGAACTGTTATTCACGAAATACCCCTCCACTCTCCAAAAGTCACTGTGTGGTGTGGCTTTACTGTAAGTTTTATTGTTGGTCCTTATTTTTTTGAGGAGTTACGACCAACAGGTCCTGTAACGTGTTCGGTTACTGCACAAAGATACCCGCACATGTTACAAACTTTTGTAGTTCCTCAACTGCAGCAAAGACAGTGTCTGTCTGAAACCATTTTTATGCAAGATGGAGCCCCGCCCCATATTGGGCGAGCAGTACAACAGTTGTTACGGCAACATTTCACAGATGATAGTGTAATAAGCCGGTATTTTAGTATGACGTGGCCTTCTCGATCCCCTGATCTGACGCCATGTGATTTTTGGCTTTGAGGGCACTTAAAGTCTATTGAGTACCGTGGAGGTGTCGCAAACCTCAATGACTTAAAAGATCGCATATCACAACATGTGCGGAACATAACTCCTGATGCGTTCCATTCCGCAGTTGAGCACGTCGTCCACCCCCTGGATTGTGTCTTGCAACACAACGATCATGTGGAACCTGAACTTGATCGGCACCGCCATGCGAAGTCTTAACCCCATCCACTGTGAAATTTTCCAATAAATTAGGTATGCCATCCGGTTTCGTGCCTTAATTCTTTGTTCTTGTATTGCACATTACATTTCAAACACACAAGCGCCATCTGTCGGCGATTATTGCAATTATTATTTTTTTTGTTCCAGTCTTCTTCCCCCTTCTCAAATAGTATGTGTACAAATTTTGGCTTCATTCGGGTTATTCCTTCAAGCTACAGACAGCTCCAAATAGGGATACTTATTTTATAACCATCCGGTATGTAAAAACTTTAAATAAGCATGTGTTGAAATGACGTAGTAAATTAGTTGCATGTTTCTGAAGTTAAAAAATCTATTTTAATGAAGTCGTTTCAATATCAAGAAATAAATTTAGGAAAAAGATAATAATAAAAAAATCGTTTGCTAGCTATGACATCACTTTATAATAATGTTTTATTCTGATTTATTTCTCTCTTGATCTCCTGAAATGATTTCTTATTATTATGATCCATAAAGTGAAAACTTTATTTTTAAGCCACACGAACTAAAATTTCAATAAATAAAAAGTAATTTGGGTGTACACTGTAAAAAAAAACCCACTGTAAATTGGCCAGCACAAACTCGATCACAATGAATGTACTGTATCTCTCTTTGGTTTCCTGACTATTTAAACATGAAAAATACAGTAATTGCGTAAAATTAACAGCACAATGATTTGGCAATTTTTTTTCAATTTGGACGCCAGCACAAATTGCTAGCGTCCAAATTGCCAGTACATTGTGCTATTAATTTTAAGCAACTACTGTATTTTTCATGTTTAAATAGTCAGGAAACCAAAGAAAGATACAGAACATTCACTGTGATCGAGTTTGTGCGCGAGATGAACAGTACTTTGTACCGTAAAAATGTCGTTTTTTTACAGTGCATTTATTGCATTTTTCTGCATATTGTCAGGGAAATCGTGTTTTTCTGTCACACTTCCTGAAGAAAACAAGCATTCTGATTTTAAAAGCTGAAATACTTTATTGTAATTACGTCAAAATGATGTATTTTTATGAAATACAAACGGTTGCTACGCTTTATTTCCTATTTTGTTGGCATGCTATATCATTAATTAACCCGTTTAACTAAATGTTTCAATGCCTTAAATGCAATAAGAGCATCCTGCGATTTATATTATTACAATTACATATGATACGACTTTTCTAGGATTTATATTAAATAGAAAACGAAATTTAGCAAATGTTTCTAAGAGTTAGGTCCTTCTCATTTAAAAGAAAGCTTCCAGATTAGACATCAGGACTGAAAGCTTATGGAATTTGATGTCATTTTCAGGTCTGTCTCTGTAAGATTTAATTTCTATGAATGAAAGTTTCCGCTTAAAAATAACCAGGCAATCCACCCTGGAATGTCCGTGGTTAAAGATGGCCTTATACTGCCTGTTCTCAGCGCAGAAAAAAAATCCCTTTTAATTTAAAACATTAAAAGCTTTTTACATTTACATTTTTTTAAATTTAGAATGCCCAAAAGGTAAACCAAAAATCATTTTTGCTACTTTAGTATTAACAATCTGTTAATCGTGATTTATTATTATTATTATTATTATTTATAGCGACTTTTATTAATCTGAAATTTTGAATATTCGATTTAATTTTATTTATTTATTTATCTATTTATGACATAGGGTTACTCATGGACATGTCTTTTCCTTATAATACTCCGTTTGCAAACGGGTTCATCTATCATAATTTGATTGCACACAAATTTTAAAATATGCATGTCTGAAGAATACTTTAAAATTCATTAAAAATCAAAAACATGAGATATGATTTTCAAACAAATTTCATTTGGGAGCATTTTTTTCTATTCGACAACGTAAAATATGAAATTGGACAATTTTTAGAAATCAAGAAAAAATCCAGTAAAAGCACAATTTATGGATTAGGCTGTTTCACGATCAGTATGTTTTGTGCGTTATTAACTGTCATGTTTTTGCTTTAAAATTTAGAAAAATGGCATGTTAACGAGAATTTTAACACTAAACTGCAACCAAAACTGCTACATTTGGTTAATTTTCTTTTTTGCATTGCCTTTAAAATAACATATTATTCTATTACAACCGCCAAAGTAAACGCGCATTCTGATGCTTAAAGTTGTGGGAAGTACAACGGTTGCGACGTAGTAAGGTCATATTTTCTTATTATATTTTTTATCTTTTATTGACGAGAATGCACAAAGTTCCATTATTGCCATTGCTATATTATTCCATTTTACTTTATTTTATATGGACGGACCCCACGTTTAACACGGACAAAGCCGGGTAATTCTGCTAGTACTTCAATAAAATGAGTAAAATACATTGTTTCAAATTATGCTTTTTTGCAGATCCTAGACCAGGGTTGGCGAACCTTTTTATAGCCGCGTGCCAATTTTTTTCACAAATATTTTACATGACTTTAACGTGCCAACTAGAAAACAAATTTAGTGGATTGAAAAATAATGAATCAAAACTACTTGAAAATTACTTATTAAGATTTTTATTAATATGGGTTACATACATGTAAGTATTACACAGAAATAATTATAGAAACACTTATATTTTAGAAATTAAAAATAAAAAAAATTATGTGATTGTGTTGTATCTTGGATGAAAAATAATTAATATCATTTTAATGCTCAGTTAATTTTAACATAATGCAAACTAAAATGGATTTATCTGGCAACTGCTCTCTATTTGATTTTTCATATTATTCATTTGAAAAAATAATGACTCACAGGTATAAATAGTAGGAAAAATTATTAAAATGAAAAAAAAGGCAGTTTATATTTAAATAGTTTTTAAATCAATTTTCAAGTTGCCACAATTTATTATCGCTATTTTTATTAATACATATAATAATCTTTCCTTTTTGGTAGTTTTCAAATATTTTCTTTGTTTGATAAATTTTCGAACTATATTGAATAAGATTAAAATTCTTCAACTTCCAGGTCGTTTAAATTCGTTTTTTTTTTTTGTGTAAAATCACTGTATCCGGATTTAGAGACATAATCAATGCCGTGCCGTGCCAAAATTATTCTTTCGCGTGCCAAAAGTGGCACGCGTGCCATAAGTTCGCCGACCCTGTCATAGACGAACCCTTAAATCATCATTTTGACGTTTTTCAATGATACTCCGAAAAGAAAAAATTGAAATTGAGCATTCTCATAAAGCAGGACATAATAAATATAAATCTATCAAAAAAAAAAAAAAAAAATTGTAGGTTGCAATTCATATTTTTTTCAAATATTAATTTCATAATACATAATTCACCTTTTTAATTAATTTTTCAACTACTTTTCAGCAGTGAAATTATGCTTGAAATTATTGAATATCAAAGACGTGAATTATCACATTGCTAACAAGGCGTAAACCAACTTAGTGAAAAATGCCCAAGCCGGGAATCGAACCCGGGCCCCTGGACATTTGGCTTGGACATTTTTCACTAAGTTGGTTTACGCCTTGTTAGCAATGTGATAATTCACGTCTTTGATATTCAATAATTTCAAGCGTAATTTCACTGCCGAAAAGTAGTTGCAAAATTAATTAAAATTGTATATTCACCGATGCTGGGTTCATTTGCGTCTCATGTTACGCCGCTAAATTGTGTGCTCATGAAGACTTTTCCATCTAGTGCTGCGGTAGCAGCCTTACCGACTTATATAAGTGAGAGATGCCAAGCTGGGCATCGTCCTTGTGGCTTAGTGGTAGAGCACTGGAGATCTATTCCAGGGGGCCCGGGTTCGATTCCCGGCTTGGGCATTTTTCACTAAGTTGGTTTACGCCTTGTTGGCAATGTGATAACTCACGTCTTTGATATTCATAATTCACATTGAAATATTTTTTAATTACAAATTCAATGTATGTATGTTTGAACTTTTTAGTATTACAACCACACACAAAATTATGACATTAGGACTATAATTTCAGGAGTTATTAATAAAAATATGAAAATGCAATTTAACATTTGAAGCTCTAAAATTTAACTTTTTATAATTCAAAAACTTATCATTCAAGTGACTATAAATTTCATTTCTAAGCATAGTTTGAACCGATGATTTAAAATATACTGCCAAATTTGCAGACCATTTGTTACCATTGAAAAAAACAATGTTTGGTCTGGTTTTCATTTGTAGATGGCCTCCTAAGCAAATTGTATATACATCATTGAAAAGTAGGCTTTATTTCCAATCGATTGGTACCAGTAGCTTTATTCTATTATAATTAGTTGCAGAGTTAGTCGGGGTGTTTACTTTATTCTTCCACGACTGTATTAACATGTGAATGAATTATGTCAAGATAGATATCGCCTGACTAGCTCAGTGATTAGAACACTGGAATGAACCCAGTTTCGAATTTCCGTGTAGGTACTTTTCACTTTGGAGAGAATTTATTTTACTTAGGATTCTACGTAAAACGGATATAAATAATTTACGACTATCCTTTTTACTTGTAAATTATGAATTTTTATGTAGCAGAAGTTTTTTCTTTGTTACACTGTAAAAAAAATCTGTAAAGTTACTAAAGTTTTTCTAGGAAACTGGGATTCCTAGAACTTTTTATGTAACGGTAACAATAAAAATTCCTGTAACAGTGTCTGTTACAGGAATTTTTCTTGTTGCCGTTACATAAAAAGTTCTAGGAATCCCAGTTTCCTAGAAAAAATTTAGTAACTTTACAGATTTTTGTTTACAGTGTAGAAGAATAACAACAACTGCAACGTGTAATTTGAATTTCTTTAAGGAAACGTAATGAATAAAGAACTTGATTTATACTTGAATTTTTCTCTTTTAATGAAAAAAATAATAGAAATAACTTCCACCCTTTACTTGAGTTATAATATAATTTAGTGATTTAAAAATGTCGCAAAAGAGTCGTCTTCTTGGAAATCTGAAGCTTTAGTTCGAGTTATTTTAAAAGAATGTTAGTTTAAAATTGTCCAGATGGTGTTTTTCTTAAAGTTTAAATGCGTTTAGTTTTAACAGCATTCTCGTGGAAAATGCAAAGTATGTTGCAAATATAAATTTACATTCTTTTATAACTTAAAAATATATAGGGACTCTTTTAAACTGCTACTGAGCAGATTTTAAGTTCTTTTCAACATATGTGACGTCTATTAATATGATGTAAAAAGATAATATGCACTTAAGTATATTACATAAACTTTTGTGAACTCTGAAATTTTACAAAAGTAATTTTTTTGTTTTATTTCTAGAATGGAAACTGGATTTAAGTGTTTACTTCGAGAATATGTTATGAGATTTTTACTTTTGAAGAGTTTTTTTTTTCAATAAACTCTTGGTTATACAAATATTTATAATATAAACACTTTAATAATATTGAAAGGAAGCAAAATAGTGAATTTCAAATGATTATAATATTTTGAAAAAAAAAATGGAACCCTTTTGCTATCTTTGACAAGTGTACAGATTCTTCTTAGCTGCCATTGAGCAGATTTTGAGTTCCTTGAAGCATACATGATGCGCATTATTATGATGTAAAAGAAAATATCTTTGAGCTACCAATTTTCACAAAGGATTCTTTCTTTCATTACTATGGTGAGTACGATCCTCAACTAAAGCGTTTATCGAAAATAATTTATGTAATGTTTATTTTAGAGAAAAAAAAAATCTTCTTCGTAATGATTAAAGTTAGATACTATATTATGTATTAAAATTGGAAAATATTTAACAGTATTTAACAATATTTAACAATATTTAAAAATTAGTTTTTGCTTAGAATTTTAAGTATTTTTGTAAAAATTTAATAACATGAATTTATTATATAGCGGGATTGCAACTCGTTTCTCTCTTCTGCGTCTGCTAGATTAATTATATCTATCATATAGTGGTGGACAAAATTGTGGACATTTTTTGAAATTTTCATGTTTTATAACTTTGTGTGCTTGAAGAATATAATACATTTAACTTAAATACAAAGGTTTATATATCGAATTCATGGAGATGTAATATAGAATTTAATAAAAAAGAACACAATTAAAATATTTGCATTACAAAAAATAAGATCCATCTTAGATTTCGTTATATTTTAAAGTTGCGCTTACACATACAATATTTAGTAGGATAATTTTTATTACAGCTACACAGCGTCCTTTCATTGAGAGTACTAGTGTTTGGAGTTCATCCTTTTTAATCACATTATGCCAAGAATCAATTATAGCTTCAATAAGTTGCATTTTATTAGATGGACGCTTCTTTTGTACAAGGATTTTCAAACGTCGCCACAAATTTTCTATAGGATTCAGATTAGGGCTGTTTCCTGACCAGGGTAATAATTGTATGCTTTTATTTTGAAACCATTTTTTGTATTTTTTTGCCGTATGGCATGGAGTTGAAAATCATACTGAAAGATAAATTGTGCTTTATTTAGGAAAAGATCCCTGATGGAAGGTATCAATTTTGGTTCCAGGATAGTTTAAATGTATTTTTTTGCATTCAGAATGCTATCAAGCACTTGAATCAATCACACTATGTGCAGACATACAGGCCCAAATCAAGACATTTGTAGGGTTCTTTGTAGTTGCTTCAATGCAATCAGGATACAGCTCTTCCCCTACTATACGTCTCACATATTTTCGACCATCACTACCAAAGAGCGATATTTTGCTCTCATCGTTCCAGATTATTTGCGTTCGCTGATTTTCTGACCAATTAATGTGTTCTTTTTCCCACTGAACTCGCTCTTTCGTTGCTGAAAATTTAAAAATGTTTTTTTTCCTCGAAATTCTACCTTTCAGTCCAAAACCTGCTAATCTTCTCCTTATTGTTCTTGAACTATCTGAAATACCCATTGCATTCATTTCACATCTAACAGCAGCTGATGAAATTCTTCTATCTTTGAGGCATAACCTTTTATCTTTTTGTCGTCAGCAGCAGTTGAATTTTTTTTCGGCCCGATCTTGCCTTATTTATCACTAATTTAGTTTCTTCATAATGTAAGCATAATTTTCGTACGACAGATAAAATGATTGATCCACCAATCTGTCTTGTAATTTCAGCATAAGAGAGACAGACCATTTTCTATTAATAGGACAATTCTTCTTCTTTTTGTAGTAATCAGTCCCTGTTGTTGATGAAATTGTTTCTAAATTATTTGCATTAAGAAAAAACTAGAAATATTAAAAAAAAATTATTCAATATAGTTACACTAGTATTCCCCCTACTGCAAAATTCATTCCAACAAAATACCGCTTTTACAAATCAAAACATACTACCGTTTAGTTACTGACATTTGTTTGGTTCTCAGAACAGTCATTGTGATTGACTAGGAAGATTTTCTTACAATACACTTCAACATTCATGACTAATTGTGTTTGTATGTTAGACTAAAGTAAGCGTAACTTTTTTATTATGCAGATATTTTAATTCTGTTATTTTTAACTAAATTCTACGTTAAATATCCTTGAATTTGATATATAAACATTTGTGTTTAAGTAAAAATTAATATATTCTATAAGCACACAAAGTTATAAAACATGAACATTTCAAAAAATGTCCACAATTTTGGCCACCACTGTCGATATAAGGTTACTTGGGGTAACTGGACCCACGAGGTAACTGGGCTATAGGCTATTTCATAAAAAACTGTTGGGGTTTTTTAAGTTTTAGCTTCTGTGAACAATGCCCTTCAATCTCTACTTCCTAAAACAACGTGTATCAATTCAATCATAACTCTCACTTTGCTGTGATAGGTAGTCAAAAATTTACGTTTCTTTTTTTAAAAACAACGTCAATATGGTTGAACTTCCTCGGCTTTTTATTAAAATACTGTAAGTGCTTTTATTAAACAATCTTTTTTTTTTAAAGATTAGACATATAACTACATTAATATTATTAGGTATCTTTACATATTTACTTCATGTTTCAAATGTAGGCCCGGTGTCCCAGTTACCCCATAAATTTTTCAAGAATGGGGTAACTGGGACATGTATCCGGGGTAACTGGACCATGCTGGATTCAGTTACTCCAATAGTTATAAATAAATTTTTTGTATTTCTATTACTACGGGAAGTAAATTTCTCGATTGTTTTTTGCTCACAATAAAGAAAATGATAGAATACCTTATTAAAATTACGTAATGAAATTTAAAAAAAGCATATTGAGTGGAATCAAACTCGGTATACAAATTTCTTGATCGCTTGAGAGGCAGTGATGCCGTTATGGCATCACTTAATTTTAATTCCTAATTGCCACATTGGCACCTGAATTTTATAATGAAAATTTCACCTTTATTAAGTACGCGAAAATATACTTTTACTTGTTTTCAGATAAATTCTCTTGTAAATATTGGTGTCATTAAATTATTTCAACATTTTACGAATGCAAGTACCTTGCCCCTGAAAGTGAGATAGCCAGACCTTGAAATTGTACTATAACCAGGGTCGCATTCTATAGGGAAACTTTTATCGTTCCTACCACTATTTTGAAAATAATATCTTCATCGTACTAAAGAACCCTTTCTTTAAGGGATCTGGTAGGAACAATAAAATTTTCCCTATATAATGCAACTCCTGGATAAAGTACTTACGTAGCCGTTTGTTCATAGTTTTACATTTCTATTTTTTCCCTTAAAAGACCCATGTGACTTTTATACTTATTATCTATACTAAAGTACATAAGTACTTACTTAAGTTTTATGTTTTTGGTATAAATAAATCTAATATTTTCACTTTTAGTGCTTTTTTAGACATATTGACAGCAAAGGTTTCCCTTACAACGCTGTTTATTGACATATAATTTACATGATCTGCCTGGTTTAAATTTTTTTAAAGTTGTTTACACTTTTTCAAACAGGACCCTATATCCAATATGAAAAAATATAAACGCGTGTGGAACATAGACCACCCCCCCCCCCCCTGTTCCAGTTACTCCATTATTTGGGGCAACTGGACACATGAGGAAAGAAAGATGAAATATGCATATTTTTATATTTTTAAATATTAAAATGTAATTTTGAGCATTTCTGTCTGATAGAGGGAACCTAACTGAACACATTTACAGAAGTTCAGACTTTAATTCAAATGAACATTAGCTTTTTGAAGCTGAATTGTCAGAAGCTCCAGAGTCACATTGTAAAATCATGGCCCAGTTACCCCAACTAACCTTAATATTGTGTAACATTTTCTTATGTTTGACACCCTCCCCTCCTTTTTGCATTTATTTTAAAGTAAAATCATTCTTTGTTAGATAAGTTTGTTTTTATTCTTAAATTTGTCTAACCCTCCCCCCTCTCCTTTATTGTATAAGCATAATGTAAGTTAGTTAAAAGCAAATATAATTAGATTAAAAATTTATATGCCTGTTTTTTCCATTTCACATATTGGAGCTCTTTGTATAAGTGCTGCATGGCGACCTTCGGCCGCCTATTTAAAAAATGTCTTAAAATTAACATATTAATTTATAATTACTAAGGGGCACAGTCTCCGGGTCACTAACGCTCACTAATAGTCGTGAACTGAAACTCAGTTCACATTGGGACCGCTACGCCAAGCGAGCCAATCGAGCTCGCCCCTATTTGTATGAAGTCTAGCCAGAATGGGTATTATCATATATCATTTTAACATATGAAAATTACAAATATTTTTAATGTATAAAAAAAGTAATTGAAAACTTCGATGAAAATGCAAATAAAAATACATTTTTTCGCATATAATATTGCACAGCACGGTTTAAATTCATTTAAAACTTATTTAAAAATATGAATCAAACGAAATGTAAACAAAATGTTTTATGATGTGTCTAAAAGATAAAATTGATCTGTAAGCTGATTTGCTAAATACATCATGCCATCGTAAAACGAGCTAATGGCATTTCTATTCATACATCGATTAAACTAAGGCTCCTACGATTCGGGTTGACTCACGCCGGCCGCCAATAAACATGGAAGTAGTAGCATTTTAACTTTCTTCTTTGTTTTGTTATTCTATGCATTTAATTGCCGGTAGGACAAGAGCGTCTTTGCTTAAAAAGAGATTCTCCCTGAATTTCGATTTGCTGAATAAGTCGGGTCATGTGATCGTATATTAACCACCGGGAATCGTCTATATTGTTGTTGCCAAATGTCAACCCATAAATCCAGCATGATTTCCGTGACACGTAAGAGAAATATAAGATGCAAAAACATTAAAATATTGTATTGTCATCGGAGATGCACCTTTGTACAAAATTTGTATAATTCTAGCCTATCAGGGAGTGGGTTAAAATCAATCGAAACAATCCCATCTTTACATGCAAAATCCAGGTTAAATTAAATAAAAGAGTGTAAAAAACAAACCTTACATGGGCTTACGATCACCTACTTATGAGCTATTTTTTTCTTTTTTTGTTGTTTAAATATAATTACAATTAATCGTTTAATTTATATAGATGTGTAAAGGGCATTACATGACAGTTGGAAAAGTATTATTTTTAATAAACACACGAATATATATATATGTATTAGATGTGAATTTCCAACTGGGCGAAAAATGATTCGAACCCGGGACCTCCTGGCTGAAGTCGCCAGTGCTCTGCCTTCTGAGCTATCCCGGACGGTTCTGGTCGAACTTTTCACCCAGCTAACCTTGAAGATTACAGCATCTGGTCTGAAACCTGGTTCAGCTCAACAGAATAAATCTCAGGTAATGGAACTCCAGAAATCGCTGGATACGAAATTACACTAGATATGCTGTAATCTTCAAGGTTAGCTGGGTGAAAAAGTTCGACCAGAATCGTCCGGGATAGCTCAGATGGCAGAGCACTGGCGACTTCAGCCAGGAGGTCCCGGGTTCGAATCCTGGTCCGGACATTTTTCGCCGAGTTGGAAATTTACATCTAATATGATTTGTTTACCAATTAGAATAATTGTGTTAAAATTAATCTAATATATATATGTATTTGTATTTCAGAATAATAAGGAAATATGTTTATATATAAAAAATATCATGGATTTAAATTACGAAACTCACCAAACAAAACATTGCAAAAATATTTTTGAAGAAATTTCATCAAACCTTAAAACAGTGTAACGTTGAAATTGCGTTCCTTGCTTTTCCAATATGATGCATGTATTATTTTAGAATACCAAAAGAAGAAACCTCTAAAACATACGAGAAATTCTGAAAGAAATTTTTCTTTCTGCTACCATTATATGAACTATAAAGGCCTGTAACGGAAATATCTCCTGAAAGAGCAAATTTAGAGCATTCCGTTTTCTTATTTTCACCCCGTTGATGCGATAACTTTAAAGAGTTAGTTTTGAATTTATAACACGTTTTTATACATCGCTGATATATTAGATTAAAAAAAAGGAACACTTATAATTTCTTAAAGCATTTATTTTATTTTGAATCTTTTCTTTTGTAATTTTGAGCATTTTGTTAAAATGCAATGTGAAATCTGTGTATATGGAATCGTTAGCGACTGAAATTTTATTTGTTTTCCAGACTTTAGTCTCAGCATGTATAATTGTATATTACTCCTTCCGTCTCGACTATGAAATCTTTTCGTTTAAGACAGGATTCTGTTAACGAATTTTTCGTTTTAACGAATAAATTTTGTATTGTTAAAAAAATACTATTATCCTATTTCATTGTAAAAATATTCACTTTAACAAATTTTTCAATTTAGCGGATTTAATCAATGCTCCCCAGAGATTTGTTGTAACGGGATTTTACTGTATATAGGTTCTGTTTCCACAGGTTTAGCTGTATAAATGTAAATGATTTGTAGAAAACAATTTAAAATGGGTTAGAGTTCAATATGAGATGCTATATTAAAACTTATTTATACTTAGCGTCCCAGAATCGGGAAGTTTTTATTTTTTTGGGATAAAATTAATATTTTTAGATATGTAACTTTTTCCAATTTTTACGATTATTTTACTCGATTTATAAATAGAAAATTAAACAAGTCGAAAATTGCACGTCAAACGTGGGACATGAAGTGCGTTCGTACTATAACTAGTTTTATAAATATTTTTTGCACCGCATATTGTAGTGAATGTATATTTTAGTGCACTTCATAAGTACATATCAATTTCATCCTGTTCGAAAGGCTGCAAATAAACTCATTAAAATGCATTTGGAATAACTTTTGCCCATTGGTCGTAATGTAACGGAAAACGGAAGACTGTCCCTGTAATTAAACTATAATCCGATTTTAATAAAATTTAACAATTATATATTTAAAATTTCAGAAAATTCGGTTGAGTAGATTTTGCTCTGTTATATGGGAACAGACAGACGGACCGAACGACGACTATAGGTGCTACGGATTTATATAATTATGAACACACCTAAAAAGGTATAATGTAACATCTATTGTTTTAAATAGATAAAAATTATTATAAAACAAAGTACTGAGAGGATAATAAAAATCGGACACATATGGGTTAAATGTCTTTTTAAGGGGACTCGGTTCCCTTCATTCTGCGAAAAATGACGAAAATATCGATTTTCTAATTACTAACATAATATCAATTTATCAATCAAAACGAAAATATCGATTTTCTAATTTTTTGCTTAAATTTTACATATTCTAATGAAGTTTCGTAAAAATCCGATTATTACATAAACAGTTAAAAGCAATTTTATTACATCCCTGTCTTTTTAAATTCTACACCCACTTCACAGTTTACGTTGCGATTGCAGCTGAATACCTATATATTTTTTAAAATATTGCAGCCAGGAAGAAGCGTTGTAGATTTATGATAATAATTTTTGAAGTTGAAATATTTTAAGTGATTTTTTACGGTTTGTATTTTTTCGACAAATTAACATGTTCAAAGTGATAAAACTTTTATGTATATTTTTCAATATACTCGATTTTTTTTCTGGTTGTTCCTTATGATCTATTTCATAAAACTAAGTATCGGATTTGCAATAAAGTAAAAAGTTTTTTTACGTATGAAAATGTAAAATAAATTCAGTTTTTACTGTAATTTCACATTTTATTTTTTTTCTCCCAAACTAATTAACTTATGGTAAATCTGATATATAAAATTATACTGCACACTTCTAAGAATAGTTTTAAAAAAATATCTCAAAACGTATCAAAATGTAAGAGAAGATGCATTTTAAAATTTACTTACATTTAAAAAAAAAATTTAAATTTTACAGATTTTGCCAAGGGAATCGAACATTTTCTTGATAGAATCATTTTCCTTCATTGAGTCCTTTATTATTATGCCAAAAATGTCCCTTAAAATGCTTAAGTTAAAAAAAAAATGTTCAAAGGTTACCGAGTCTCCTTAAAAGATGTCACAAAATTAATATTTGTAATTCGGTGTACAGATTATTTGTATAAATTTCTTTTCTTTGCTTGTTTAAAATTCATGCATGTTTGAATGTGTAATAAGAAAATATGCCTAGATATTAAATCATAGATATTTCAAATTAAATCCCTAAATCACCAAACCAAACATTTTAAAACAATTTTTTGAAGATTTTAGTTAAACAGTAACACTGAGTAACATTAAAATAACTTTTCATGTTTTTATCTAACATGTCTGTCGCTTTATAGAATCAAAATACGAGAGCTCTAAGGAATACAGCCAACGTAAATCTGTTAGAGAAAAGAAAATATATTTTGTTTTTCTCGCATAGTCACATAAAAAAGCAAAAAAATATATTGAAAAAAAAAATGAGAATTTAGAACTTTGGAATTTTTATGTCTTTTTTTCTATTTTCTAAATATAAATTATTGCAAAAACGGGTTAAAGATATAAAATCATAGAAATTTGAAGTTTATTTAAGGTTATATTACCGCGGGTCCGGGTACGGTCGGGAGAGTCAGCTAGTAGAATATAATTTACATTAGGTTGATTTACCGATTTTTAAAATTATTTTAAGGGATCTTAGCACTCGTAAAATTGTAAAAAATGAAAAGAAAAGACAATTTTCAACATTTAATATCTTAAAATGTATCTGATTTTACGACACGATTTTAATTGGGAATGAAAGATATAAGTAAGTTCTTTCATTTCAAAAATTAAAAAAAAAATGAAAGATGCAGAATTAGCATTTACGGGGGCTCCAAATTATAAGACATTTGACGAGCAGAAAATCGGCTTAACTGATTACGCTCGGATATACAAAATTAATTTTGCAACTAGAATAAAAATTTTGGTGCTTACTTATATTTCAGATTGCAATAATTACCCTGAACCTAAATAAATTTGTATTTAAAGCATTTTTATATTTTTAATACAAAGTTGTATTTAGCTAACGCAAAATTTAGAACATTTCAACACTATAATCACCTAAAAAAATATTTTTTTGAACTATAAAAAGTAAATTTTAGGTTCAGTTTATAAAAACTAACATGAAACATATGTTATGAAAATTTTATGAAAAAAATATTCAGAAGTTTTTGAGATATCGTGCGCGTTATGCCCAAAAACGTCATTTGGAGAAAAATGACTTCAAAGTTTCGGAAACGCTGCTTCAGCTATAATTCTAAATAATTCGGCTATAATTCTAAATAAGCGGGTATAATTCTAAAAGCCATAACTTCTGTTCTTATGGGAATTCCAAAGAAACAATTATATTAAAATGTTCAGAAAAGATAGAAGTTTAACATCTAAAAAAAATTTAAATTTCGAAAATTTTAAAGCTTTAACCCCTTAATTCTCGCCCCGTCAATATCACTGGCTGAGGTATCGCTCGTTATTTCTCGTGCCCGTCATATTTACGGGCTGGAGATTTATTGCTGGAAAAAACTTCTGAAACCAGAAAAACTTAACTGGTATTTCCGTGTGACGTTTTTGAATATTAACGTTTGGGTTTGGTTTTTGGCGCTGATTGTGATACTGGATTTTGTATTGCATGTTTCGAAATATATCACACTCAAAAAAATTATTAATAATCAAAATTTAATGTATATTATATTATTTCAAATATTATTTGTAAAAATTTGTTTGATGATGATAAATAAAGATCTAAGATGTGAAAAATAAAGGTCTTATTCGTATTAATTTGTATGGTGTAAAACAAACATTAAAACGCAGAATTCTCGCATGATGGCTTTTCCACAAATGTGAATTTGTTCTAATACATCTTTTTTTTTTCGCCTTAAAAAAACTAATTGCATATTTTATGTAGAAACCTTATAATTATTCAATTTCTGTAATAAAAAAGTAGGTACTTTTTTGATGGTTTTTCCAAATGTTAAGCGACCGTTAAGGGGTTAAGAGTACTGAGACCCCTTAAATTTATCTTAAAATAAGCAAGCATAATTGACTAGTTACATAATTTTAGTTTCGTTACTTGCCATAAAATCATTAATGTAAGATAGTATGTAATTTATGATAAGAAAATATTCTTATATATATATTAAAGGATTAAAAATTCTAAATAAGCAAACTGAATGTTTTGTAAAATATTTTTGAGAGATTTTGGCCAAAAAGCAACATCGAGTAACGCTGAAATAACTTTTCATCCGTTAAATTGATATATGTGTTCCTTTACAAAATCAAAACAGAAACACTGTTAGGATTAAGCTCAAGCGAAAAGATCTTTCAGAAAACAAAATATATGTTGTTTTCTGGTATCATTACATAGAACTGTGATGGTTTAAAAAAATTCTGTTGAGAGAACAAATTTAGAGCCTTGGCTTTTCTTCGTTTTACCCATGAATGAGAAATGTTTTATTTGTTAGTGCTGGAATTTGTAAAGCGGTTTTATTGTTCTCTGATATATTAGATGAAAATAGATAGAACATTTTGGGTGTTTAAAAACAGATAGATAATTTAAGAGTTACATTTTCTTTATTTGATATTTCTATTCTAAATCTTTAAAGAAATCCAAAAATGTAGAGTTCATTTCTTGATTCTGGTGTTTTCGTTAATTTAATACATTAAATATTTAAAGATGACCACGTTTCTCTATGTAACACGGAATTGACTCAAAAAAAAAAAAAGCGATTGTTCTTAATATAGAAATAATCTGAAATGTTTATAAGTTAAGCTAATTGCACTAATAGAAAGTACTATTACACTGAGCTTTATTAAAAATAAATAACACAGAAAATAGAACTAGCAAAATACATTTCAAAGCAATTACTTCTTTTTTTCCAAATGTGAAGCCATTATAAACTAAAAAAAAAAAAGATTTTACGGTATATTACTTGTAGCTGGGGTGCTAGTTTACAACCGTAAAATAAGCAGTAATGTACCGAATTTTACACTGTAAAAAAAAAATAGGACCAGATTTGCTGTAGGAATCGGAAAAATAGTTGCCCTTATCGTACTGGAAAAATTTCCGACCCAGCTCGGAATAAGATCAGTAAAATCGGAATAAAATCGGTAAACTTGGAATAAAATCCGTAAAGTATCGTTATAATGAATGTTTCCGTTTTTTTACGGATTTTATTCCGAGCTGGGTCGGAAAATTTTCCGGTCGGATAGGGGCATAGGATATTTTCCCGATTCCTACAGGAATATTGTTCGGATTTTTTTACAGTGTAAACTAATTTGAACCGTATATTACTTGCTTATTTTCGGTTTTTCACTGTTAATTTTACAATTTTAAACTAGCACCCTAGCTGCCAGTATTATACCTTAAAATAGCCATTTTTCATAGGCTACATTTTTAAAAATGAATTTAGATAAAACTAAGTGATCCAATTTTTATTTTTTCGTATTTTGATGTCGAATAGATTATTCGAGAAACGATACGTATGGTCGAAACAAATTTGATAGCTGCAGTCACTCGCAAATAATGATTGTGAATGTTTTTGTCAAAGTGCAGTGGAACAACGGATACACATGAAGTTTTGTTACAAATCGGGAAAAACGGTAACAGAGGCTCATGCAACGTTTGTGAAAGGATACGGAACAAAAAACGGAACAACGAGGAGAAAATATGTTTAAGAATGTGCCAAATGCTTTCGCGACGGTAAGAAAACTGAAGATGAGTCACTTAGATGATGGTTCATGTTTTCTCTTTCTCGAGAAAGAGTGTTTCAATTAATTTATTCTATTACTTTATCTATTATTTTTAGACACAATATACAGGGTGTCCGGTCTCAACGGTGTCCAATGGCTAATTCCTAAACCGTTAGTCATAGACATATAGTTCCAATTACAAAAATGTTTTAAATCCCGTAAAGAAATATTTTAAAAGCGATTTGGGTCAATAAAAACATTTCTTAAAAAAATACGAAATTTAAATTTTTATACGGTCCCCCGGTCCTATAAGTTATATTTAGTGAAATTTTCCTTTTACACTGACAAGTAATACAAAAAAAGTCCCGTTATTCTACGATTAAAATTGACCGAGTAATAGCTGTTTAAAGTTGGAGCATATTTTTTGCTGCAAATTGGGGGTCATTCACAAATTTAGTCGAAATATAATTTCGTCAGATATAAAAAATATCTGGGAGTAAAATTAACAATTCAATATAAATTTGAAATCTTTAATAATTCTGGCATATTAATGGAAAATATACAATTTGTAATAAACATTTAAGAAGAAAGAAAAAACAGAATTTTTCTTAAATAAAATGATTCTAAATTAACAGCCTCAATTCTTTACAAAATGATACGTATTTTAAAATATTATTAGATTGCACAAGCCTGCAAAAGTTGAGTTATGTCATGTTTTTTAGCTAATGATAATTGATTCTTGTATACTCTGTACCGCTGAATCCGAAATTGACCTTCATTTTTAACTATCATATCAGGATTTTTCGCACATTGCAAATTTCAAAGTTAAGGAGTTCAATGTTAAAATTGAATTTCCTCCCCCTTCTCATTGGACCACTCAGCTGTTTAGCTGTAAGAATCCCAGGATAAGAAAAATATCGAATAATTTTTTTAATAAAATAAAATAAAATAAAATAAAATAAAATAAATGTTTTACATATGTCTTATAGTGTGAGATTTTAGCTATATTTTAACTTACACATTTGCGATTTGCAAAAAAAATTCTAACATGATGGTTAAAAATGTAGGTCATTTTCAGATTCAGTGCTAAAAGTGCGTAAAAATCAATTATCAAAAGTTAAAAAACACAACCATCTCCGCTACTTTATAGTATTCGATTTTTGTTATTCTTTAAATTTGAAAATTTATGATTTGCGAAATATCCTGACATGACGGTTAAAAATTAAGGTGATTTTCGGATTCAGTGCTAAAAAATACATAAATGTGAAAAACCCAACAATCGCAGTCTTGTATTATCTAATCTAAAACTTTTTCTTAAACTCCTTGGCAGAAATTTATCTAAAATTTTTTGTGTTATCCTGTAAAATAAGCATAAATGGTAACCACCGAAAATCTTAATAATATTAGATTGTTATCGGATTTGCGCCAGTATGTAAAATGCAATCTCGATCGGATATTTAAAAGTGGGTTAAAGTTAGAGTACAAATTTTGAACTGGAAAAACATACATATGATTGTTGAAGTAACATAAAAACTTATAAAAAAACATAATTTTTGTTAAAAGAAATCATAAGAGAAGCAGTCTCAAATCCTGACAAAATAAAACCTATGTTATATTAGCCAAATTGAGACTTAATCATAATACTTGTAGGATTTTTTTTCAAAGCGCAGATACGCATGAAGTAAGACCTTCGAATACTTTAAACACTTGGCATATGATCCCTCAAAGCCAAGCCGAACTCATTTGTTTTCAGAGTAGAAAAGTGGCATAAGTCATGCATTTTTAAAATTTCATAACTCGCTCAATTTTAGCGTTATATGAATGGGACTGTTTTTGTCTTACTTGTCAGTGTAATAGGAAAAAATTACTAAATATAACTTATAGGACCGGGGGACCGTATAAAAATTTAAATTTCGTAATTTTTTAAGAAATGTTTTGATTGACCCAAATCGCTTTTAAAATGTTTCTTTAACTGATTTAAAACATTTTTGTAATTGGAACTATATGTCTATGACTAACGGTTTAGGAATTAGCCATTGGACACCGTTGAGACCGGACACCCTGTATAATGCTGTTCTACTAACTGGTTTCCTTTGATTTGATTCATGTTAAATTTGTTCACGGACAGTAAGCAACAAAATGCATCACGAAATATGTTTTTTAAATTTTATTAGTCTTTTCATAGAAAGATAGAATACACACATCTTTTCTTTTTTTTTACACTACTTTTATTTATTTAGGCCATTTGTTTTACACATGGTAGACATTTGACGCATCATTTTACTTTCTTCTATCTTTACAAGAAGAAAGTATTGGATTCATGAAAATTTTCGCCTTCCGGTTTTTGACGGATTTACACGTTTTAGGGGTCAGAGATTCCAAAAAACATGTTTTTACAAAATGTATGTCTGTGAGTCTGTCTGACTGTCTGTCTGTGTGTATGTGATACAAATTTTGTGGGCCCTCTATCTCAAGAACTAACGCACAGGAATTTAATAAAAATTTATATTCAGGTAGTCTCTGATATAGATTAGTGCTGATTAGTTTTTGGTGTAAATCGCCCAGTAGGTGGCGCTGCTATGCTGCATTTTGCAGGATTTCCACAATAGCTCTAACACAAGAACTACTGCACGGATTTTTATGAAACTTCATATTCAATTACTCCGTGATATGAGTTGGTGCTGTTTACGTTTTGGTGTAAATCGCTCAACAGGTGGCGCTGCTATGCTGCATTTTGCAGGATTTACACTATTTTCGCAGTAGCTCTATCTCAAGAACTAACACGTACATTTTCATCAAACTTCAGATTTAGTTAGTCCTTGATATGAAACAATGCTGACTACGTGTTGGTGTAAATCGCCCAATAGGTGGCGCTGCTGTGCTGCATTTAGAACGATTTCCTCAATAGCTCTATCTCAAGAACTAATGCACGAATTTTCATCAAACTTCAGATTCATTATACCTTGATTAATATTGCTGCCGATTATGTGTTGGTAAAAATCGCTCAACAGGTGGCGCTGCTATGCTTCATTTGTCATGATTTGCGCAGTAACTCTGTCTCAAGAACTAATGCACGAATTTCCCCCTAATTTCATATTCAGTTAGACGTTGACATAAGTTGATGATGATTAGGTTCTGGTGTAAATCACCCTACAAGTGGCACTACTATGCTGCATTTTGCTGCATTTACACGATTTCAGCGATAGTCATATCTGAAGAGCTAACGCACGGAATTTCATCTTTTTAGAATCCTTATGATGAGCATAGATTGCCATTTAATTTTGGGAAAGTGATAACGAATTTTGAAATATTGACATGTATGAGATAGAAGAAAGTTTTGGGATTGGTACATCCAACTAGTTTCGTTCTTGTTCTAATATATATTAATTAAGGAATGCAATATAATAATCGTCACATCAGATATGTAGATTTTACTTCAGTTAATTTAATATATATATATATTATAAAGCAAAAACATCCTCACGAGTAACTCTAACGTCATACTGACGTTAGCAACGTCATGAGCAATTAATTTTGCTTTGATGAGAATTTTTTTAACTTCTTAACTCCCCACAATTTTTACAATGTCTAAAAGGAAAAAAAATGTGCTTTCAAATGCAATTTATTCGAAAATTGCTCCCCAATTACTAAATTTATGGTTTTAAAATTATTTTCAAGTGTATTTTTTTAATATATATCATTTGGGTGCATCCCGATTACAGAAGATTAACCCAGTTCACTTAACACAATATATACAGTTACGAATTTGTTTTCGGCTGACATTCTACAACATAAATAAAACTTCCACAATAAATAAATAAATAAATAAAATAATATGAATGAAAAACAAATATAATAGATATGTAATAAAAATGCGCGTTTAAACATCGAAATAATCGGAATAAAAAAGGCTGCTGTAAGTAACGAAATCTTTCGCGTTTCTACAGCTTCTATAATTTCTGGTATGTGGTTAATATAAAAATAGGGTTTTTAATAGATTTTAAAACTTTATTTTGAATACATAATTGATATTTCTCATATAAAAATACTATTTGGTGCTATTAGTTCCCAGGCTAAAAAAATACGTTAAATGTAACAAATCTTTTAGAGTTTTCGATAAAAAAAAGTTGTTTACAACTATGCTCAGTACATCGGGTGTTATAGCGAAGCATTGTTGGAATGCCAACCACCAGTTCAATTATCCAGAGGCAAAAATTATTCAAAAATGTAACTCAGTTTTTGATCTAGACTTTTACGAAGCTCACTATATTCATAAACATACTTCCATCTTAGTAAATGATATGACCAGCACCCCTTTTCTTTCACCAGTGTGGAGAGATCCTGCGCAGTGACTCTTTTTCAGTTAGTTCTGTACATTTACGTCATTTCTTTGGGATATATAAACTTTTACACAGACGTTTTTCAATCATTTCATAAGCCAGTTCCCGGGGCTATAGCCGGAAGGTTCTTTGAACACATTTAATTATTTTATTTTTTTTTTCTCACTGAGGAAGGGGATCGAAGTAGCCTTAAAACGATCGTATGAGTATTTTTATCGTTTTGTACGTTATTTGTGCGTAAAAATCGTTGTTTAAGATCTTAGCTTTTTATTATCGGGTGGTATCTTCTGTATTTCGAAAAGACCATGTTGGATTCTCCGGTTTTATTATAAAAGATATTAATTTTCCTCTTGGTTTCAAACATAAACGAAATAAGTTGCAATAAAAATTTTGATACTTTTACTTAATTTTAAAAATAGATTCCTTCAAAAGAAAGATGTAAAAAAAAAAGTCTTAGACAGTTAATTTTTTTTTAATTAATCAGTCGACTATTTTCAAAATTAAATAAAACTAAGAAAATTTAGAAAAAACAAACATTCATTACTTTTGTTATAATGAAATGTTGCTTGATTTTCTAACACTCACTATGTTTCTAACCTTCTCAATGCTTTCACTATGCCTGAAAATTTAAAGTAACTAACGTATCTATCTTGTTTAATATTGAATAAACCATTTTTGAACAGATCGCTTTTTTATCCTAAGTATATTTAAACGGGAAATGTAGGAAGTGTTTCAGATTGTAAATTCAACTCTTGTTTAATCTTGAACAGCAGTCACTTGGGAGAATTAAAAAAATTAAATTACATCGCTGAAAAGGGTTTTGATACATTTTAAATGAAAGCTAAATTTTATGTGATCGAACTAGAGAACAGAATAAATATTTTCACATCTAAGCTGTTAGTAGAAGCAAAGTGGCTTTTTACTATTAAATTTAAGGTTCTGTTAAATTGAAAACTGAAATTTGGTATAGATTTTTACATTGATTTACTAGAAAAATACTTAATTCCCTCGGTTATTTATATCGAATAATATTATTTCGCTATTATGTAAAATTTTTCATTATCATTTCTTAGGTGCGTTCGTAATTATATAAATACGTAGGACCTATAGCCGTCGTCTTGTCCCTCCGTCCATATGTTCGCATAAAACAGAACAAAAACTACCCAACCGAATGGTTTGAAATTTAATGTATATAATCGTTGCAGAATTTTGTTGAGTCCTTTTTAAATTTTATGAAAATCGAATAAAAACTGGAAAAGATATAAATAATTGTTTTCTTCATTCTATTATAAGTCCTATAATACATAATTAATTCAATGCTATACCAAGATAGGTAATGTTTCTAGGTTGCGATTAAATCCTATCATACGTAATTAATTCAATTATATCCAATGGTAGGTGAACATTACCATGTTGATTATTCAACTAAATCCTTTTATACGTAATTAATTCAATGATATCCCCTGATAGGTAATGATTCTATTTGGCCATGGCGATTACGTCCTCCTTAAGATGCGGTATTATTATTTCCATATTACTGATTTTAATATATAGAATCGTAATAAATTTCGTATTCGTGCATTTTTGCATCAGAGTGCAACAGCTCTTGCACCAAGATATGAATATTTATAAAACTAGTTATAGTACGAACGCACATAATTTGCCACGTTTGACGTACAATTTCGGACTTATCTATTACTTCATTGGCTTGAATAAAATGAGAGTTTTTAAATGCGCGGATGGCGCAAAGTGGCGCATTTTTTCAATTTCCAAATATTTAATAACCTTGGTTATTTATATCGAATAATGTTTTTTTTTTACTAATTCGTAAAGTTTTTCCTTATGATTTTATTATTACTTCATAGGCTTCATAGGAGATTTCCAGCGTGTGGATGGCGCACAGTGGCGTATTTTTGTTGATTACAAATCGAATCGTTCTTTGCTTTCCTTACTTTACTCCAAAAATAAGCTAAAAGACAGAATAGGTAATTGCATTATTAAATAAATGGAGCCTCTTTATTTTATGAAATTTAGAAATTACATGTACCATATAGTAAAATTTTATAAACTTCAGTGCAAAATTAAAGCCTTTTCGCATTTTATTGAGTGAAAGATATAAATAATGAAATATTTTTTTCAGAGTTGCTTAAGGTTTAAAAGGTAAGATTACAAATTATTTCTTTCATTTAATAATTCGACTGGATTCGGATAGAATCTCAAGCTTTTTTCATAAAAACACATTTGTGGTAGATTTTTAAAAAAATTATTAACCTTTATGATCAAAAGCTACAGTAGAATTCAGAAAATGGCGTTTACTGGGCTTTACTGGTACTTTCTAAACGGAGGATGTGCGTCGATGCAGGGAGAAAAAGGGGACATCCGTTGCTCGTATCAGTGAATCATCATATACGAGGTGTGGCGTCTCATCATAACGAGACTAATGCTGTAAAATATTTTATTTTAAATTTATACATATTTATTTATTATCTCCTTCAATATACAGCCCTCCTTTATCCGTAGAACGCTCCATGCGATTTTTTTCATAGTTTAAAACAGTGCTGGAAGTCTCATTCTGTGACCACTTTCCTAACGCGTACGGCTTTTCCTTTCACAGCTTCAACGGTCTGAAATCTGGTTTCATTTAATGCAGATTTGACCTTGGGCAACAGATAAACATCACATGGTACCAGATCAGGCGGATAAGGCGGATAGTCCAACACTGGGATGTTATACTTGGCTAGAAATGTCTTGACAGACAATGCAGTGTGAGCGGGTGCGTTCTCCTGATAAAGCACCCATGATTGTTCTTCCACGATTCGGTTTCGTATTTTTTCACGGAGTTGAGCAAGAACCTCAAGATAGTAATGTTAATTATTAGTTTGACCTTCAGGAACCCAGTGAAAGTACACAATACCATGAATATCGACAATTGTCTTCGTTGTTGACGTGGAAGATCGACCCGAGGGAGCATCATCTTCAATGTCTTCTCGGTCATCTTGGAAATGTTTAAACTCTCCAAAAACCCACGCACGTTGTAAACATTCGTTGCGTATACTTCTCTTAACAAATGACGAGTTTCATTAGCGGATTTTCCAAGTTTAAAAAGAAATTTCACATTAATTCATTGCTCTTTTAAAACATTCAACATTTTTTTGGAAAACACTGAAACGGGATCCAGAACAAATGAAGGTCATGCCCAGACTAATTGGAATACAACTAATTTTGATCGATACAGGAGGCTTTGCGCTACATAACTATTCGTAGTACGAATCTCGCGAATGCGCAGTTCTTCTGTAAAAGCATTAATTTCGTTATTAAATAGCCACACCTCCCATTGTCCGCCAAAGTTGTTGCAAGACATGACATCACTACAGCTACTAATACTTCTTTTGAAAAACATAGTCCATCATAAAAAACTAAAATTTATTTCTAGAAAATATTAATTGTCAGTGCATTTTTTTGAACAGTGAAGATCAATAACTTTCGTTCATTCAAGATCATGATGGTATGATTTAAAATAAACGGTAATAATTTTAATTTACTCAATAAAGGCGAACTAACAAATTTATAGGACATTCATATACGATTATAAAAAGATATGCCTAGAAATTGTGAACTTTTTCGGTGTTTTGACCAGAAAATGCGAAAGTCCCTATTAGAGGGTGGTGTTAGCCTTAAGATACCAGTCTATATTTATGAAAAATTAAAAAATGAAATTTTTAAATTAGCATCAAAGGCCAATTAGACTCCTTTATGCATTGAATACATCGACAATTTGGTAGATTTATGCATAAGAAAAATTTAGGAACTTTTCCAGTATAAGGGGTCTTGGCAAACTAGAGAAAATAGCCTTGGTGACAGAAGAAAATTTTTTATGCATATGTCTTGCAACCTATTCACTGTTTCATATACGGAGGCGATTTTTTCAACATTTATGCAATTTTCTAAATATAAAGAATCCACTTACCTGTTTTATATACATACAGATGTAAAATGCCTGCAAAAAACAATAAAATAATAATGTATATTGTTTATGCACAAATACATATATAAACAAGACTAAATGTTCATAAAGTTTGCTTTCATGGCTGTGTATATTGTCTGGCAAAAATCTCCCTTTCTGAAGCTTGAATTGCGCCAATTTTTCTAAAAAAGCGCCAAAACCCCTATAGTCGAAATGTAGCAAATTTATTGTAATGTATAGGAATATCTATAAAGCGAACTGTTAGCGATAATTAAAATTTTTAAATGGACCTTTACTTGGAATATCCTTTGCTAAAAACGATACAAAAGCCATTGTGCTACAGTGTCAGACAAGATTTGATACTAAAACATTTTCTGAAAGATGATCTTATAGTGCAAGTTTCATTGCCATACATTCAGCAGAATCTTTTAAACAGGCTAATTTTTAAAAAAATCTGGTTTACCTCATTACAGAACTTTTCTTATAATTAACTTAGAACAATATGGAATGTACTATAACCATACTTGAAAAAGAATCTAACAGTGTACGTTCCATCAAAATTTGTTCAGTAGAACCTTTGAAATAGGATAATCTTTCATAATCGGGTAATCTGATTATAGAATTTTTGCACATAATTCTATAAATAAGCAACGTAGAACGATATGTTAGATATTAAAACCTGTCTTGTTAAATTATCTAACTAACAGTGCAAGTGTCACTAAAATCCATTGAGCAAAACTCAAGTTATAAGCCACCAAAACGAAATTCCTATTTGCATTTAACATATATGATTTGACTGAACAAAATATCGATAAATACCTATAGAGACAAGCATAAAAGTTCATCAGGGTTTTTCTCATAGCTCTTTATTTCATTTGGGAATAAATCGTACTTTCTGAAACTCAAAATGCCAAGCTTTTTGAAAAAAAAAAGCTTTTAAAAAAACGTTTAAAATATGCTAATCTTTCAAAATCGGGTACATTTGATTATAGTACTTTCACCCATAATTCTATAACTAAGAAACATAGGACGATATGTTATATATTAAAACTTTTATTGTAAAATTATCTAACTAACAGTGCAAGTCTCATACAAATCCATTCAGAAAAACTCAAGTTATAAGCAGTCGAAACGAAATTCTCATTTGCAATTTATATAAGATTCGACTGAACACAATATAGATAAATACATATATAAACAAGCATAAACGCTCATCAGCGTTTTTGTCATAGCTGTTTATTTCATTTGGGAACAAATCCCACTTTCTGAATATCTAAATACGAAGCTTTTAAAAAGAATCCAAGTCCCCCTATAGTAGAAAAGTACCAAAATAATCGATTTCAGAACTCCATTTCTATATATATGAACCAAGTTAAGTTAAATAAAAACGTGCACAAAATTTAAGATGCAAAAAAATTCATATAATATTTATTAATCTTTGCAAGAGATGAATTATGTATTTGTTAGAAAATATAGTTTTTTATTTAATCAGTATTTCAAGGCGGAAATGAATTAACTGTAACAGCGTATTTTTAACGAAAAATTATGAATACAGCAATATAATAAGACAAGGTAGACTAATGGAAAATGCGAAAACGTTCTTATTAATGGTCTTTGAAGTTCTTTTATAAAACGAAACAAAGTAAAGTATAGAGAACAATCAAATATAGATTATCAGAATTTATGAATGCGCAAGAATACAAATGATTGATTTCAACGTATTATTTATTTTGATGTTTCTGCAGTATTTCATTTATCCAGCGTAATTATTTAGAGATTTTGAGGAGAAACTAAGTCTTGTTTTCATCATAAATTACTTTGTAACTGCCATGTATAAAATCTTTCATCATCAATCTCTGTTCCCTTGAACTTTCGCTTTTGAACTTATTTGCCCTTTTATTTTTAATATTTGTATTTTCAAGGTAAGATATTTAAAAAAGAAACAATCCTGCTTTTATTATTGTAGAGAAAAGGAATATGTTCGTATCGGAATATGAAGTTATTTTAAAACAATTTCATCAAACCTTTAATGCAAGTTTTTTATTTTGTTCGGAAAACATTATATTTGAGCTTATTTTTATTAATTATCCTCTGGAAAAATAGTTGAAAAATCTATTTATGTTTCTGTTGGAAATAATGTCATTCCTTAGTTACATAACAAAAATTACTTAAAAAATGATAATTTTAAAGTATGTACAGTCGTGGAAAAAAAGTAAACACCCCCTACTAACTTCTCAACAAATTATCGTAGACGAAAGTTACTGGTACCGAACGATTGGAAATAAAGTCTACTTTTAAATGACGTATATAAAATTTGCTTAGGGGGCCATCTACTTATTAAAACAAATTCAAACTTCATTTTTTTAGTGGCAATCCCCAATTTTAACGAGATATTTCAAATCTTTGGTTCAAACTATGCCTAGACACCAAATTTCAAGTGATTTGAATGACCAGTTTTTGAATTATAAACATTCAAAATTTAGTGCTTCTAATGTTAAATTATATTTTCATATTTTTATTTATATCTCTTGAAATTATGCTCCTAATGTGCTAATTTTTTGTGTAGCAATAATACTAATATACTCAAACATAAATACGCTAAATTTGCAATTTTTAAAATTTTATGATATGAATTATGAAATTAATATACGCAAAAATTATGAATTGCAACCTGCATTTTTTTTATTTATTTAGATTTATTAAATCCTGCTTTATGGAAATCCGAAATTTCACATTTGTTTTCCAAGTAGTTTTCAAATTATGCTTAAAAAACGGCAAAATGGTGGTTTAAGGGGCCGTCTATGATGGAAGTGACTAGATATTTTGAAATTTCTTATGCTATCCTGTAATCTAGCAGGCTTCATTGATTGCTTGAGTGACGCTTAAGGTTACTTGATCAAGAAGGGGGCTCTCTCGGTTAACAATAGAGTACCGTACTTCAATTTGAATACAGTCCTTAAAATACGCTCGTTTTATAACAATTAATTTATCGGAAACTTATGGTAACGAATTGCATAAAAATTTGTTTTTAGGCTAATTGAAGGGTGTAGAGTTCATTTATGCTGTCAGAATTGTGTACTGCTATTGAAAAAAAACAAAGTTATGTTTCGTTTTAATATATAGATGCCCCCCTAAGCAAATTTTACATACATCATTTAAAAGTAGACTTTATTTCCAATCGTTCGGTATCAATAACTTTCTTCTACGATAATTCGTTGAGGAGTTAGTAGAGGGTGTTTACTTTTTCCCCCACGACTGTACATACTTTAAAGTGTTTACACTGCACAATAGCACCTATTTAACGCTATAATAATTGTTTATAATGCTTTTAATAATTTGAAGAAGACGGGTCAACTAGTCAATACATAAAACGAGATAAATTTGAAAAATGAAAAAAAAAAGTAAAATTTGTTTAAATACTCTTTCCGTGTCTTCTTGATAGATTTTCATTTGTTTTGTTAAATGTATCTCTTATGAACAAAGGATCACTCATGCATTTTTTAAACATGATATTAATAAACAGGAAAGCATTGAAACCATCTTAAAATGTGCAATGATAAGATGTAGACCTATTTTCTTTCTACAATCACCGATTCAATTCTGATAAACTTTTCATGATGGTTCAAAGGAGATTCAATACATATCTATAACGAAAATAAATAATTAAATGCATAAAATGAAAAAAATAATTAAAAATAAAAAGTATAATTTGTTTAAATATTCTTTCTGTGTCCTCTTGGTAGTTTTAAATTACCTTGTTAAATCCATAACTTATGAACAAAGGATTACTGATACATTTATTGTAACATAAATAAAGCTATTTTTTCTTGAAAAATAAATGCTAAATTTAACAGTGCATGAAAATGTAGTTTTACATACTGAAAAATCAGCTGTTCAAAGTAGTAGAAAAAACTATTTGTTTTGCTTTCGTTTTGTTTTTAAATTACTTTTCGATCGTAAGTTAAATAGGAACTTTTAAAAGGAATATTTAAAATAAAATTTAAATTACATTCTCAAATTAGAATCTTAGTTCGAAAAAAAGAAGTTTTCACTTAATTTAAAAACTACAGTTTCTTTATCAAATAAATAAATGAAGTTGTTTAAATATTCTGATAAGCTAGCAGATTTTTAAATTTTGAAAACTAAAATGAGAAACAAAAAAGGTTACGAAATTGCTGAATTTACTGCTCATTTTTCCTCGTTAGACTTAAGATGAGCGACTGATTACGAATTCTGAGATATCAGATAGTCTTTCTTTTTTTTTCTTAAACGGCATTTCACAAGCAACTGTGCATCTGTTTTGAAGTAGCAATTTTTTATCTGATTGTAGATCTGCATATTAAATTTTGTACTATTTAGTTTAGTTCACTCTGCTTATTTACGTATTTGGAGATAATGGAAAATTTAGTAAATTCAGTAAAAGCTAAAATGGTAGATAGTTAGACTGAAAGAAAAAACGATTCACTAATAAAAATTTAGCAAAATAGAATCTAAAAGATGAGACATTTAAATCAGAAGAAAAAGGGACTGCTTTATTTTTCAAAATGTGTAAAGGATGTCCCAAAATTTAATTTTGACACCAACCACAGGTTTATAATTAAAGATTGTACATTTTTTATTGATTCATAAAGTATACAGTATAGGGTTATGTTGTTAGCAATATTTAATCTTTGCTATCATAAAATTTGCGTGATATTCGTTTTTATCCTCAAAAACTAATTATCTATTTCTCAATATATAAAAGATAGGTAAGATAAATTGGGCTTACCTTATATTTATGTATATCCGATTGTCATCTCATCTGGTATTTTTCCTCCGGAAAGGGTAAATGAATCTATATCTTCTTCCTGTATTTCTTATTTATCCGTATATGTGACTGATGGTCTGAACTTCATGTTGTTAAAAAGACGCATATTTTGAGTGACTTGTGAAGTTAAATTTGTGCCGAACTTATAAGTAGAAAAGTAAAATTAAATTTAATAAGAGCTTTAACATACACATCTCTCAGTTTGAGAGTTTGAGTTACAAGTAAGAGTAGAGAAAAAAATACATGAATAAAATATCATTAGTAATAAAGAACAGGAAATTAATGCCATAAATCAGCATAACAAATAATTTGTATCAATATTTATATTTACGATAATTTAAAGTGAAAGTATATAAATGTCTTATAGTTCATAAGTATTGCGAAAATGTTTATAATAAAGTATCTGTTTACGATTGTGCAATCACTTTTCAATTTCACTTCCTTCTTTTAGATCATAAACACTTTCGATAATTACTTTTGTAAATCACATTTGACACATGAAAAACAATTTACTTCGCTTGATTATTTTAATGTCCTTGTTTGGAGATTATATTTCACAATATATCTGTAAACAATTCCCCCCCCCCCCCCCCCTTAATCTCCTAACGAGGATTGTTCTGTAATTTCAGTTTGTTTCTATTATTTAGAAATTCAGACTTGGGCTCTGGTTTCGTAAGTATGTCCGCCGTCATTGACTTGCTTGGGCAATAACGCAATTCAATAATTTTATCTTCTTGCAGCTGTTTAATCACATTATATTTTATATCAATATGTTTCGATTTATTAGAAAACTTTTCGGATTCTATCATTTTTATGCAAGATTTATTATCTTCATAAATTACTATAGGCAATCTTTGCGGTATATCGAGATCTTCTAATAGTTTTAGCAGCCATATTAATTCTTGTGTTGCGCTCGCCGCTTCTACGAACTCTGCCTCTGCAGATGATTGTGCAACACACGTTTGTCGTTTTGTTATCCACTGTATTGGATTCTTTCCTAAAAGGAACAAATTGCCTGTTGTCGATCTTCTTGTTTTTAGATCTCCACCCCAATCTGCATCAGTATATACTTCTAGGATGGGTGGTTCTTCCGTGCTGATTACTAAATTTACGTCTTTTGTTGAATAGAGATATCTTATTAATCTTTTAACATCTTTCCAATGTCTTTCAGACGGCGCTTCGTTTTTTCTGCTCAAAATGTTTATACCTACTAAAATATCGGGCCTACTTATTGTAGCAACATATAACAGCGCACCTATTGCTTGTCGGTACTTAGTGTTGTTTGGCATTTGTGTTTCTTCATTGTCTAATCGTTGAAAGCCTGTTTCCATTGAAGTGCCATATGGCTTAGAATCTTCTAAATTAAATTTTTTTGCGATTTCTATAATTTTTGCTGTTTAATTTAGTTTAAAGCCGTTGTGAGTCTTTTGTATTTTTATCCCTAGGTAATTGGAAATTTGACCTAAATCTTCAAGTGCGTACTTAGATTTTAGTTTCTCTATTATCTCATTTATATTTTCATCTTTTCCTGCGATGAGAATATCATCTACGTATACTGCTATATAAACCGTGTTTTCTCCTTCTTTTCTTACAAATAAACAATTGTCAGCATTGCTTTGTTTAAATTTTAATTCCTTTAGTGTTTCACTAATGTTTGAATACCATGCTCTTGCAGCTTGTTTTAGTCCATATAGGGCTTTTTTTAGCTTACAAACCTTATTGGGTTCTGTAGTGTTTATATACCCTTTAGGTTGTGATACATAGACATTTTCTTCCAATTCACCATGTAAGAATGCAGTTTTGATGTCTTTTTGTTTGTTTTGTGTTTATGACGGCCGATTATCAACACGTGGGATATAGGCCCTGGGGGGGGGGAGTGCCCTTCGTGGGGGTCTTTCTAAGGGAACCTAACCCGTATTTACGCACAGTTTTTATGTCAATCTGCCTAATGTCGTCTTTTGTTGAATAGAGATATCTTATTAATCTTTTAACATCTTTCCAATCTCTTTCAGACGGCACTTCGTTTTTTCTGCTCAAAATGTTTATACCTACTAAAATATCGGGCCTACTTATTGTAGCAACATATAACAGCGCACCTATTGCTTGTCGGTACTTAGTGTTGTTTGGCATTTGTGTTTCTTCATTGTCTAATCGTTGAAAGCCTGTTTCCATTGAAGTGCCATATGGCTTAGAATCTTCTAAATTAAATTTTTTTGCGATTTCTATTATTTTTGCTGTTTGATTTAATTTAAAGCCGTTGCGAGTCTTTTGTATTTTTATCCCGAGGTAATTGGAAATTTGACCTAAATCTTCAAATGCGTACTTAGATTTTAGTTTATCTATTATCTCATTTATATTTTCATCTTTTCCTGCGATGAGAATATCATCTACGTCGTATACTGCTATATAAACCGTGTTTTCCCCTTCTTTTCTTATAAATAAACAATTGTCAGCATTGCTCTGTTTAAATTTTAATTCCTTTAGTGTTTCACTAATGTTTGAATACCATGCTCTTGCAGCTTGTTTTAGTCCATATAGGGCTTTTTTTAACTTACAAACCTTATTGGGTTCTGTAGTGTTTATATACCCTTTAGGTTGTGATACATAGACATTTTCTTCCAATTCACCATGCAAGAATGCAGTTTTGATGTCAATCTGCCTAATATTGAGATTGTGGTATGCTGCGGCAGTTATGAAGACTCTTAAACTTGTATGGGAAACTACTGGCGCATAAGTTTCATCGAAATCTACTCCGTATTTTTGTCTAAATCCTTGCGCGACCAATCTCGCTTTGTAACGCTTGATTTTTCGGAATTCGTCATATTTCGCTTTAAAAGTCCATTTCGACCCAATTACTCTTGCTCCTTGTGGGGGATCAACTAAACACCAGGTTTCATTTTCATTAAGGGAATTCATTTCCTCTTCTGTCGCTTTTATCCAGTTCTGTTTTTCTATAGGATTTTCTATACTCATCATATCTTCCCAACTGTTAGGTACATATACTGGATCGTGCTGGACTGCATAAGCGAACCTGTCCGGCGGCACACCTCTATTGGTTCTCTCTGATCTTCTCACTTGTGGAATTTGTTGATGTGACGCGGGTGGTGGACTTAGTTCATTTTGTGTTCGTGTCAGATCTATTTCCATTTCATTCGTGTCTTTCTGATGTGTTTGTTTGTATGTTTTCGCGATCAATTCTCTTCTATCTAGATTTTCGTTAGTATCTGGATTATTTTTATTTTCTATAAATTTTACACTTCTGGCCAATATTACTCTTCCGTCACTTGTATAGATTCTGTACGCCTTAGAGCGACTGTCGTATCCGACAAAAGTGCTTTTTTCCGCTCTATTATCTAATTTTCCTCTCTTTCATTTGTGTATGTAGGCGTATGCAGAACAGCCAAAAACTTTGAGATATTTCAAATTTGGTCTCCTATTCGTCCATAATTCATAGGGTGTGGTACTTACCGATTTTGAAGGTAACCGGTTCTGTAAGTGATTCGCGGTACATATGGCTTCCCCCCATAATTTGTGCGGGAGATTTGCTTCATTTAGCATACTTCTAACCATATCAAGTAGGGACCTATTCTTACGCTCTGCGACACCGTTTTGGCTTGGGTTAAATGGTACGGTAAGCTGATGATGAATCTCATTTTCTTTTAGATATTTTTCTATTTCGTTGGCCGTATATTCACCACCGTTTTCCGATCTGATCTCAGTAGGCATTTTTCCGAATTTGTTTTTCACCATTGAGACGTATTCTTTCAATTTTTCTGAAGCCTCACTTTTATTTGCCATTAAATAAATTATACAAAATCGTGTATAATCATCGATAAAAGTGACGAAATATTTTTTCCCCCCAATTGTGGGTGTATTTATAGGGCCGCATACATCAGTATGGACTAACTCGAGCCTTTTTGTAGCTCTATAGGCACCTGATTTAGGAAATGTGGTCTCGCTGATTTTTCACTTGATGCATACCCCACATTTAGCATTATGTTTGCAGTTGTTGATTTTAATTCCCTCAATTAAGTCCTTTGATAACATGGACTTTATTGTGTCGTAGCTCCTATGCCCCATTCGCCTGTGCCACAAATCTATGCAATTTGCATTTGAGCAGTTGTAGGTGACATTTGCATAGTGCTTGTGATTTTCATCTTTACTAACATGTATTTCGTACAGATTGTTTTTAAGTTTACCTTGAAGTATAACGTCGCCTTCGTGAATTATATCACATTTATCTTTTTCAAATTTGACTTTGCAACCGTTTTTATTTGCCCTACTCACTGACAGCAGGTTAGTTTCTATGTCAGGAACGTATAGTACGTCACGCAATATAACTTGTTTGTTTTTATTTTCGGTATGAATTATTACCTCTCCAGATCCATATGAAATCAGTTTATTACCATTAGCGACTGTGACGTTTGTTTCATTATTATTTGTAATTTTGGTAAAAAATTCCTTTGAATTTACTATGTGGCTGGAACTGCCACTGTCCACTATAAAAGTGCCTTTATTTTCGGACTCTTCGGTTAGTAAAGCGACACTGTTGTTTTCATTTACTGTGTCTTTTCTTTCTTCAGGTTCCGCATTTTATGTAAATTATTTTCTTCATAAACTAGTGATGTTGAATTGTTTTTATTTTTATAGTCTGTTATTAGTGTAACTTTGACTTTGCAACCGTTTTTATTTGCCCTACTCACTGACAGCAGGTTAGTTTCTATGTCAGGAACGTATAGTACGTCACGCAATATAACTTGTTTGTTTTTATTTTCGGTATGAATTATTACCTCTCCAGATCCATATGAAATCAGTTTATTACCATTAGCGACTGTGACGTTTGTTTCATTATTATTTGTAATTTTGGTAAAAAATTCCTTTGAATTTACTATGTGGCTGGAACTGCCACTGTCCACTATAAAAGTGCCTTTATTTTCGGACTCTTCGGTTAGTAAAGCGACACTGTTGTTTTCATTTACTGTGTCTTTTCTTTCTTCAGGTTCCGCATTTTATGTAAATTATTTTCTTCATAAACTAGTGATGTTGAATTGTTTTTATTTTTATAGTCTGTTATTAGTGTAACTGTTGTTGTTTTCCGTTTTTAGAAACCAGCAGTCTTTATTTGAGTGGTTTTTTATTTTACAGTGTGAGCAGTACTTATTGCTGCCTCTTTTCTGTTCTGAATGATTAAATTTACCTTCGGTTTTATAGGCTTTATTGCTGTTTTCGGAATTTTTACGATTATCTACTCTACGAGTATATTCGTCCGTAAGCTTGCCTTTTATAAATTGTACGGTTAACTCAGCTTCATCTCTGGCCTCCAGGGCAGTAACTAGGGTATCGTAGGACGGTGGCAACGAGCACAGCAGCAGTGCTGAAATGTGCGAGTCAGTTATGTTTTCACCTATTGCTGACAGTTTATCCACTATCTCTAAAATTTTAGTAATGTGGCTGTCATATTGCCACCTTCAGTTAATTTTGTACTGCATAGTTTTCTTAGTAAGTACAGCTTACTAGAGAGATTAGATCTCTCATGGATTTGTTTAAGTGCATCCCATGTTTGCCTAGCTGTATTTAAATTTTTGACATGCACTATTTGACTGTCGTCAATGGACAAATTTATTAAAGCCCTTACTTTTCTGTCCTTCTTGGTCCAAGCATCATTCAATGGAGTGGGGGCCTCTTGCGTGATAACATCTATAAGTTCATCTTGAATTAATAGCATTTCGACCTTGAACCGCCAATTTGTATAATTGTTGGCGTTCAATTTTTCAATGGTCGTGCTATCTTTTGTAGAGGAAGCCATAATGTTGCTAAGATTCGTTTTATTTTTTCTAATAAATTACCCTATCGGATTACCAGATTTGTATTCTTATTTTTTCAGTGATGATGTTTTATTGAGAATTTTTTTTATTCTCATAATCAATTTGTTAGCAATATTTAATCTTTGCTGTCATAAAATTTGCGTGATATTCATTTTTATCCTCAAAAACTAATTATCTATTTCTCAATATAAAAAACATAGGTAAGGTAAATTGGGCTTACCTTATATTTATGTATATCCGATTGTCATCTCATCTGGTATTTTTCCTCCGGAAAGGGTAAATGAATCTATATCTTCTTTTCCTGTATTTCTTATTTAAAGCTGAGTTCCCTAGATGGTCATCGCTGTCATCGCTGTATTTCTTATTTATCCGTATATGTGACTGATGGTCTGTACTTCATGTTGTTAAAAAAGACGCATATTTTGAGTGACTTGTGAAGTTAAATTTGTGCCGAACTTATAAGTAGAAAAGTAAAATTAAATTTAATAAGAGCTTTAACATACACATCTCTCAGTTTGAGAGTTTGAGTTACAAGTAAGAGTAGAGAAAAAAATACATGAATAAAATATCATTAGTAATAAAGAACAGGAAATTAATGCTATAAATCAGCATAACAAATAATTTGTATCAATATTTATATTTACGATAATTTAAAGTGAAAGTATATAAATGTCTTATAGTTCATAAGTATTGCGAAAATGTTTATAATAAAGTATCTGTTTACGATTGTGCAATCACTTTTCAATTTCACTTCCTTCTTTTAGATCATAAACACTTTCGATAATTACTTTTTTAAATCACATTTGACACATGAAAAACAATTTACTTCGCTTGATTATTTTAATGTCCTTGTTTGGAGATTATATTTCACAATATATCTGTCAACATATGTATGGTATAGCATATGGGGCAAATGGCCCCCCACGGCTTTCCTGGGTGTCCCAAAATTTTTGAATTTTGGGCCATTTGTGCCTAAATTGCAAGATATGGATGTGAAAAACATGTGGTTTCAACAACATATGACATACAGCTCGAAAAGAAAAATTCAGTTACTGCATGAGTCATTTCCTGGTCGTATAATTTCCTTTTTGAGTTATGAGAATTATCCGCCCAGATTATGCGATTTACTCTATTCTATTCTTTGGAGTTTTTACCAGTCTAAGGTTTATGTCAACAAGCCCACGACCACCCGCGCATGGAAGGAGGAAATTGAGCTCTCTATCAATGTAATGGACAGTATTCTCGTGACGTCACAGTAGGAACCACGTGGTGCGAAAATAGCGGCCTGCACATTTGTTTACCTTATTGCGTCATTTGATGCAGCAGAAATACAGGTAAATATACTTAAAATATTGTGCGTAATTTACGCATAATTTATGCGTATTATGCGTAAAATACTTCAGATTTATTTGTGCACGAATTATTTTCAATCAGTACTTATATACATATTAATTAAAATCCATATATACATATTAACTAAAATTTAAAATTTTTATATTATAAATAAAATGAAAAAGATGCATGAAATTACTTTAAAATGGAGAAAAGATTTCATGTATAACCCAAAACTGCCTATGAAAAAGTCTAAATCTCCTTATAAAATAAAATATGAGGATAAATTTTCTAAACACAATGCTTTTAAATAGTCTGGTTATGCATGTTATTCCCTAGCAGACGAATTTTTGTAGGGGACCCAAGGGAAGAATGTGGTCCATTCAACCACATTCATGCAAAATGGTCATGGAAATTTTCAACAGAAGACTGTTTATGTTCCAGAAAATCCGTGGAGGTTATTTACCCGACATGCTATTCCATATATAACCTTATGTTATATACTTTATGAATAAATAAAATATTTTCAATTATAAATTTTAAATTGCTTCTTGCGTGAATTTTGGGGCACACTTTATATACGAAAATGTCTGTTTTGAATGCAACAATTAAGAGTCTTTCTACCGGTTTAGATTTTTAGCACTAACTGATTTTTATCGATATAAAATCACTCCATTGTGTAATGTTAAAAATATTATTTATTAAAAAAGTTGACAGAATAATATGTACTTTTTCCAATAACTTTTATTAAATAACTTAAAAAGATTATGCAATTTAAATAATGTTCTCTTTAAATTCTTTAAATTTTTGAATAAAAAAAAATTCTATAAAATTAAATAGAAAAAATATATATAAATTAAGAAATTTTCATTTAACATTTATAGCTGATAGTTTACTTTAAAACAAGTTTCTAAGACATATCAATTTATTTAAATATTCTTAAAGAAATCGTACACTGTAGATTTTAAATTCAAAAGAAGAAAATGAAGCAATGCTTTTAATTTGCTGCTCATTTTTTCGCGTTAGAGATTGGGTACATCTTCCCTTACGAAATCTGGTAGATCGGACAACATTTATTTTTATTCCCAGAAGGCTATTTCCCAGAAGTCGTGAAACTTTTTATTAGCGTATGGATCTGCATATTAAATCTACTATTTAAAACTTATTTCACATTACTTATTAACCTATTTGGCGATAATGAAAGATTAAGTAAAGTAAAATCTAAATTTCAAGTAATTTAAAGAAGGAAAAGAAACAACAATAATTTCTTTTTCAATATGCTTATACAGAGAAAATGTTTTTCTCTAAATTAAACTTTATATAGTATATTCTGCTTAGACATTTCAATGGAAATTATTGTAAATGTACCCTTTATTATAAAGTCATCAGACATCTTTGAATTTAGACGTTGTGTCATAAAACTAAATAAGTACTTGGCGAATTCTTACGAAAATTCAGACACGCAAAAAGCATGTTCGACTAGATATTTGTCTGCGAAGACTTTTTTAAAGCTTTGTATTTTAGATGTGCCTTATCATTTTGTTTACACCTATCGTAAACGTTGTACAAAATCTGCAGTACATTATATTTGCAACGTAAATTTGGAAAAAGTCTAAAATTTACCATTTAGATTTCGTTTGAACGGAATCTAAGATTTTAATATATTTTAGTATGATATTTTTTAAATTTTATATTTATTTTTTAATTTTCAGTTGATTTAACATATTTGCTACAAAAATTTAACATTAAATGTAAAACTAACTGAATGAAATATCTTAATACCTGTTCCTCCTCGGGCTTAAACAATATGGGAAATAAATTGTTTTTTTTTTTTTATTTGTCCTGCAAATTTAATATGTCAAGTTTTTTAATAACAACTGCATTCAGCCGAACACATTTAAAAATTAACGGAATGCGGCATCATCAGGGTTTGATTTACAAGGTATCGCATCACAAGTTGTGGTGTAAAAATCAATATTTAATCCAAAATGTTTCATCAGTGCAGTAATGATTGCCGTAGTTTGGACAAAAACTTTCAATCTGAGCATAAAAGATCAATAATAAAAAAATAATAATTCAATTTTTGTAAAATTTAGTTACCCCAATTTCCACTCGTGAAAGCTATGAATGCAAAAATAGTGTTAAATCTTGACTGCTGATATTTAACAACAGTATAGCTGTAATAAAGTAAAACGTAAAAAAAAAAAAATAAAAAAATAAATAAAACAGTTTTGCTTAATTTTTTACCCTTCCTCCCAGGAGGCTGTAAATGCAAGAAGAAATTGTTAAAAAGTTTAATTTAGGGGTATTTATTTAACGGCATCAACTATCGTTTCTGTGGCACACAAAAATGACAAAAGACCTTGAGGAATAATTTTATATTAAAAAAATGCCTTAGATTTAACGTTAAAAGTCCCTATATTTTTAAAATTCACAATTTTTTTTTTCTTGAGGCCACAAACAGAAATTGCTTATAAACAATTTATATACTATGCACCAAAACGATGTTCGTTATACACTATTTGCTTCTGGCTAATATTCCTTAAAGAAATTAAATAAATAAAAGGAAAACATAAATAAATCACAAAGTTTACACCTTTTTAATGGAACCGCTGGTTCATCCGTACAGGGTGCGTCATGTATTGGAGAACACAGGCTATAGGTGAAATATCACTCTTGTACACCATAGATACAAACAAAAATTCCGTTACATACAAACACGTCCGAACCTAGACTAACTAAGGAAATGAAGATGCATGCTGTTATTGGCTCACTGGTGGAAGAACACTTCGATTTAGAAATTGCCACATGCTGGAAACTTGCCCGATCACTTGTCTTTAATGCATGGAGAAAACTGAATGCTGTCAGGTTTCCTATTAAAAACATTTCATGCAGGAAACAACATTGTCAGCAATATGAAATTCTCAAAACACCAGAATTCGTTAGTCAAGTCGATGAAAATCTTACGAAGTCGATAAGTGCACTCCCCAGGGAGATGCAGGTTGATGAGGCCACAATTTGGCGTGTGATTGATGAGAACATTCGTTAGAAGTCGTACGTGATGAGGAGTGTACAGTGCTTGCCAGAGAGAACCAGGAACAACTGCCTGACCAGAGACAAGCGGCTCCTTAGCAAGCTTAAACATCAAGAGTTGCCAGGAATGCTCTTGTTTTTTTCCAATGAGAAAAACTTTGCTCATGTCGAGAAAGTGATCCGCAAAAAAAAAAAAAAAAAAAAAAAAAAAAATAATAATAATAATAATGATGGTATAAAATCCCTGAAGAGGTTCTGACAGACACGTGCAGAAATTTTCCAGCCTCAATGATGATTCTGGGTGGCCCTAAGAAGCGAAGATGTTCTGATGCATCCACATTTCTTTCTTCAACTTGCCAGAGTCAACGTCGTTGCTTATACTGAGGCATTGAAGCAAATTACTTCTGTAATACGCGGGAGACCGTACGTTTTTTAACAAGACTTTTCACTATCCCATACGGCCGATACAAATCACAAATGGATCGCTAAAGCATTCATGACGATGTCATCCTCAACTTGTCGGCCCGCCAGCTACCCAGATAAGAAGTGGGTGGCCTATTATGTATGTGGTGTAGTTGAGAGGAACTCCAAAAGTTATCCACACAGCAATGTTGCGGACCTGCTCTATCTGTAGTGTACATTCCTGTTTGAAAGCAGGCGTTGATTTGTTTTTAAATACCTGACGCACTCTTTATCTAATTGATATTCATGCTAAAAACCAGTATGGGTGAAATATATTTCAATTTTTTGACATCGTATTTACCTGATTTCTGTATTTACTCATATTAAGGTTTCTTGTATTGCTAACACATGTTAGAAAATGGCCTTTTTATTTCTACTATGACGTCATCTTCATCTTCTTTTTAATTCTAAAAAAAAAAAAATTATATATTTCAATCTCGTTTTTCACGTGACAACTTTTTAACTGAAAAATTATTGCTGTAGACAAATTATTACTGTTTTTGAATTTTTTCACACAAATAAAGAAAAAAATGTAAAATTTTATAATAAAAATCTCCATTGATTCTCAATGAAAATAGCGAAATTTGGAATCATTAAGAAATATGTTTGAATAAAGTAAATATAATATAGCCTATGTTACTCTCTGCGGTTTAATCCATTCAGATGTAAAAACATTTTATCATTCGTTTTCACCCTGATCTTAGGCAAACACGTTAAATTTATAATATTATTAGAATTAGCAAAGAATAAATTTATTCGCGGCATCAGGAACAAAACAGTGGGATGAAAAAATAAAAAAAGTTTTGAGTTCTATAGGCAGCACGCAACAATTGCCAATAACTGAAAACTATAGACTAATAATAAGCTCGACGTAGCAGTTGTTGGTCGGTAGCCTCAGGGCCCCAGACCATGAAAGTAACTTTTATCGAAATAACCCAATTGCGGAACATTCTCCAAATTTGAAAAAGGCTTATGAAACACACAACAATTGCCAATAACTGAAAACTATAAACTAATAATAAGCTCGGCGTAGCAGTTGTTGGTCGGTAGCCTGAGGGCTACCGACATTGTCTTTATTGTCTTTATTGATACATTAAAGATAAATTAACATTGGGAAGCGATACTGGAAATAAATAAGTATTGCGTTGCCGCACAATACTTAAATAAGGATAATAAAGCTTTTTTTTTTTATCCTTTTTAGCTCCGAAGCTAAAAATTGTTTCAGAAAAATGCTCATATTTCGTCAAATATTTAATATAGTTATGTTCTAATTGCACTCTGTTATTTGTACTAGGCTTCGCCATGTTGTTTGAAAGTGACGTTAAATTGGTTGAAAGCACTGCAATATAAAGAAAAAAGAGCAAAAAAATCTTGATTATTTTAAAGAAAGTTTAATATCGCCATGAATATATGTGCTATTCTTATACAGATAACCACAAATATTGCATGAAACCCACGTAGTCATTTGCCTTATCTACAGACCGAGACAGGCTCTTTGTTTCCCGTGGTGCTTTCAACTATCATTTTTTTCTATTAATTTATTGCCAGTCCCTTATTTGTTCTTGTGACGAAACCTTCACTGAAAAATAGAAAGTAAACATGTTTTTATATTCCCGAAGAATTAACCAAGCATTTCTCCGTATATTCGATTAAACGTCTAAAATCAAAAGCAACTGGTTACTTTTGGCCATTATTGTAGTATAAACGATGCTTGCTGATTTTTAAATTATTACAATTATTTCTTTTACATATTCTACGCTACATGCAAAGAGTAATTTGAATCGTTATTTTTTTTTACTTTTTCAAATCCAAATCTTAGTTTCAAAAAATAAAAATTAACTGAAAAATAATTTCCTTAGACAAATAAGAATATTTAAATACTATAAAAACAACTGTATAGAGTAGATTTTAAACAAAATGAAAAAAAAATTACAGTACATCTAAATTTTCTCCTCGTTTTTACTTGTTAGAAATTGGACATCTGTCTAATTATATATTCTGAGATATTTTACATCCTTTATTTTTATTCCCAGGAAGTCGTGTCACAAGCAATTGAGTATCCATGTTAAAAATACAACTATTTAATAGAGCGTGGATCTGCATATAAAACCTACTTTTGCAAAAGTTAATTCTCTGGTTTATTAACATCTTTGACGACAAAGGAAAATTCAGTATCATACACTCTAAATAAAAAAGAGTGACTAGTCACTCTATCGAAGAGTCAAAATATGCCCAATCTCTTTACAGTGATTATTCACTCTGAGCCAAAATGAAACTTTTGACTCTCTGAAAGAGTGAATAGTCACTCCTTGAAAGTGACTAAACACCAGCGACTATCTACTCTAAACAAGGGTGGATAATCACTCTTTCGGAGGAGTGACTATTCACTCTTGCTAAAGGAGTGCAGTTTTTCACCCCTGATAGAAGTGAATAGTCATTCTTTCATAGGAGTGAATGTTCATTTTTTTTTTGTAGTGGGTGGTTTTTTATTTTGCTTTTATGGTCATTTTAAAAGAATCGCATCTTTTACGGCATGCAATGGAAATAGATACAAGCGTGGTAAAGATTGTAATAAAATACTTTATTAGCAATATTTATTTAATTCATAGTTTATAACACTAATTGAACTTTTAAGGAAAAATTCAGTTAAAGTTACATACGAATTTAAATTAGATTACTGACAGAAATAAACTAAAATATTTTATTTGGATCTTATCCTTTGTGTTTGCTTTTATTGCATGCCCTATAAAGATATTACTTTTAAAGTTTTTATTAATAACTTTTTAATAGGTGGATGTTATATGTTTAACAATGTTTGATCTCATTTTAATTTTTGTTTTAAATATAAAACCGTACTTTTTCCTTAAATTATTGCTATTTTTGCAAAGTGCTATTGTTCTAAAATATTTTTAATTTTTCCATTTAAACGCAATGCTTATAAATTCACTTCTTTTTCTTAGTTCTAAGCATGATTTAAATGTTAAGAATGTGTAATTTTTTTTATCCGTTGTGATTTGCTTTTGTTTTATTTAGTATGAACATGAAGTCTAAATTTTGAGTTCTCTGGAATATATATATATTTTTTCTTTTAAACATATTCATTAACTTAATCATGATTGGTAATTTTCGTCCGTTATTGTCATAAGCCACGATAAGCCATATTTAATTTAAATTTTTTATTCGCGTAGATATTGTATTTTGTGACTATGAGCAAAATAGATTTTATATGTTTTATAGGAAAAGATTGACCTCGGAAATAGAAAAAAAGGAAACTTAAAAATAAAGTAAATGACTTCATTAGAAATATTCTTATTGTTTTTAAAACATTTTAGTGTAAAAAAGTGGTTATTAATCTCTTAAAAAAATATTCAGTTCTGTATTATGTAAGCAAATATGACCCTTTTAAAAACTATACTAAAGCAGTCTTATTCATAAACTTCAGAACAGGCATAAAAAAAAACATTTTATTCCAATGCTTAAATATCTTGTTATATTGTTTAGCGCCAAAAATAACGTGTATAAAAAACGTAGAAAATGTTTTTATAATAGAAAGAAATTTAATAACTCATGTAGAATATCTATAATTAAATTTTTTTATATTACTCAGTCTCGAAATTTTAAAATCATAACCCGCAGAAAAATATTTACATACAATTAAAAAAAAATAATATACAGTAAAACCTCCCTAAGGCGACCACGTACCGTTCCAATAAAATTGGGTCATTCCAAGAGGTGGTCTCTTAATGGAGGTCATGTTTAAATCTAGATTTTAATTGTTTAAAAATGGTAACAATGTTACTAAAATTCATTTTTCACATTTGGAAAAAATATAAAATTTAAATATCAAAATAAAAGTTAATTACATAAGTTAATTACTGCAGAATTTTAAAAATGAATACATTGAGCTTTGCTTTAATTTTACAGTTTTATATTTTATAATTTTTATCTCCAAGTCCTTTCGAAGTTCGGTAAATAAATGCATTTTTTTGTGGACGGGAACAAATAATGACGGTTTCATTACTTTATCTATTTCTATGAGAGTTTTCCGACAGAATAGGACAGAGGAGTTTATTGACCGTCATTCTTAATTTGTAATCAGAGTTAAATTCATTGCCTAAAAAGGCACAAAGTGACTTAAAAACTCTTAAAAACACTTAAAAGTTACAGGGATAAAAGAAAATCTATACTTAGTTTAGAAGTTTGATGAATAATGCACTCTCCGGAATTACTTTTTTAATAAAACCTTCTTCAAGCGACCAAGAAAAAACGGAATTTATTTCATTTTCTTCAAAGAAATTGATCTCTCATGGAGGGAGTTCAACTGGGATGGTCTCTGAATGGAGGTAAAATTAGTATTGAGCCTATGGGAATAAATTTCATTCCATGAAAAAATGGTCGTTCAGGAAGGTGGTCGCTTAATGGAGTTGGTCGCACAGTGGGGTTTCACTGTACCAACCTTTTCGTAATAGCATAAACATCGAATACCATATTTAACTCCGAAACAATAATAAATACTCTTAACTTTATATAATCCGAAATCAGTAATTTAAAAAAAAAATCTCCTGTAACAGCAAATTAATGTTTTCGAATGTGTCTCCTACGAAATTTAAACTTCCAGATATTCTTCTCTTATGAGTCAGTCACCCTTTCAAACGAAAGAGAAAAAACTTTTTTGATTTGATCTTTGGCAAAAATAATTTTGAACGCAGCATTGAAAGAGAAGAATAAAATATTGACTCTTTTTTTTATTCACATTTCCCGAACTAATGGTTTGCTAAGCATTGTGCGTATTAGAGGTCTGCATGGGCTGAAATTTCCAACCCCGGGCCCGGACCAACTCATAGAAAAATTCGGCCCGGCCCGGCTTGTAGAAAAAAAATTGGTCCGACCCGGACCGGTAAAAAACTTAAAAGTTTGACCAGAGCCCGGCCTGGCACGAAAAAAAGTTAAAAGCACGGCCCGTGTGAATTTCAACAAAACATTGATTTTTTTTTTCTTTGACGTAGTAAAAATGCTATACAGCAAGACGGAATTGCATAGGAAAGAAAAAAAATGCATTTATAGACAAGTTTTCTTCTTAGCGACTGTAAATCTATTATATATTCTTTTCTTATGTATTCGTATATTAATTATGCATGGATCAACACGTTAGTCAGTTTAAAACTGGTTCCGTCATATGCAGGTTCTTTTTCACACGTTTTATTATGTTTTAATTTAGCTATATTTTAATAAGCGCAGAAATCTAGTGTTCTTTAAAAGAATAAATTTTAATGTTTAAGTGTAGAATAATGGCCATTTGAAAATGCATGCATTTTTTGCCAAAAATGTTTGGGCCAGGCCTAATTTTACTGACCTTTGAATGGACCAGGCCACGCTGACACAATGATTTCCATACGGGCTGTGTCAAAATTAGGACTGAAAATTTTGGCCCGTGAAGACTCGCAATATGAACCAGTCCCGGCTTTGTACAGAAAAAATAAGTTAGGCCCGGCCCGAGCCTTCAGGAAAAAGTGTGGCCCGGGCCCAGCCTGAGTTCCGTAAGTGAAAATCGGCCCGAGTCGGTCCGTGCAGATCTCTAGTGCGTATTCAATTGTTAAAAGAATTATATTTCAAACCGCTACATGAAGAAATATAACAGACAATCACTTTTGAACACTCTAACGATCAATCTTTTCCTATACAACATATAACCATTTAGCTAATATTCTTAACGTTTCACATATCTACATGGATAAATGCTTAAAATTAAATAAGACTTATCTTTATTTTATGTATTCCATAAAGAATAATTTTAATGATATCCTAATCTGTTAATCCTAAAATGGCGGAGGAAAAAGTGATCATTTTTCTAATCTTTTAAGGGTGTCGTCGCCTTGCTGCTCTGATTGGTTAATAAGCAATGCATACGTAAGTCACTCTTTCAGGAGTGAGACATTTCACTCCCTTCTAGAGAGTGGAAAATTCCACTCTTTAAGGAGTGTATTTTTCAAAAATTCACTCCAAAAAGAGTAAAAATGCCTGTCACTCTTTCAAAGAGTGAGCTTTTCATTCCTCCCAATTTTAGAGTGTAAAATATCCGTAATATTTAAAACTAGCAGAATTACCCGCAGTCGCAAGTGTCAATTATAAGGGACCTTCCGGGTAGAATAAATTAAAATGAAATAATACGACAATATTAACTGATATATGTGCATTCCCGTCAATAAATCATTATAAAAACAACCAGTAAACATGACGTTATAGTGTCGTAATAATAGTGAAAACCTTCAGCTTTAAATATCATAATGCTCGTTTTCAGGGCTGGTGTAACAGAAAAATATATGATTTTTCTGATAATACGAAGAAAAAAAAAATCAACCAATTGACGTAGTATTTAGTAAAATTCTCAACTGTATGGCATATATAAACATAAAGTAAAAATATGTTAGAGAGTAACTCTGACATCATACTGATGGTATCAACGACCTATTTCATAAATTGTGCCTTTACTGTAATTTTTCTTAACTTCTAAACATGCACAATTTCATTTTTTTACACTGAATAGAAAAAATACTTTCATATGAAATTTATTTTAAAATTATATATTAATTTTCAGATTTTAATTGCTTCTGATTTTAATACTGATCATTAAAAATCATATAACTGAGATTCAGTTTTCTGAATTTAATGGATTTTTAATTAATTTAAGCATGGATCCTTTTAAATTTACAACCCAAAATTACGAAAGATGAACCCATTTGCTCTGAAAGCAATATTATAAGGAAAAGACATGTCCATGAATAACGCTGACATCATATTTTTGTTGGCAATGACTTAACCAATAAATTTTGCTTTTACTTCAATTTATTTAACTTCTAAGCATCACACATTCAATTTTTTCAACGTCAAATGGAAAACAAAAAAGTACATTCAATGCTATTTATTTGAAAAGTCATTGTCAATTTACTAATTTTTTATGTATTTTATAGTAATTTTTAAGCAAGAATATTTTTTAAATACTCGTTTAACCCAATTACAAAAGATGAACCCGATTGCTCTTAATACAATGTAAATAATTCATCATTTGGGAGTTTTTTCGTGTAATATTCTGTAACTAAATCGGCAAACGAAATGAAAGTCCCATCTATCTATTTATATAAAATCCAAGTCTCTGTGTGTCCCTCATAATTCCGGGTGGACCGCTTCATTGGTCACGGCCATGTTGGGTTTTCTAAAGAGAAATCGGTATCAACTTCAACAATGAGTAATTGTTGAAAAACACTAATAACTGAGTTACCAAAATAGCGCCAAATTTCGACCAACTTGGCAAAATATCGCCAAATTTGGTTGTATTTCGCCAAATTTGGCGGCAAAAACAAGTTGCCATATACGAAGCCAACTTGGCAATAGCTGGCTAATTTGGCGAAATTCCCATTGAAACCCATTAATTTTTCATAATCTAGCTCACCACAATTTAATTTAAAGTCTGTGTAGTTAAGTTTTTTTCAAAATCTATGGGTCAGAATTTAAAGTGTAACATACGAAAATGTACGTCTTTACACCTTCATCCCGATACTACTAATAAAATAATCGCCACTAGACGGTTCTGTATTATCTGAGCTCCTAACTGCACGATTTTTATGTGCTTTACATACCCGGATACAGAAATTAAATTCTCATTACATTTCCAGTATAGCGGGTCTTGACGAAGAAGGAAATTTGGCAAAATATTTTCTCGCAAACTTATTCCCTATTTCATCATGGAAGACGGTAGTATTCCGAGTGACGCAGACTTAAGCCTAAAATCGTATCGTATCGTATCGTTAAAATCGTATCGTATCCTATCATAGTAGTATCATTCGTAGATGGCGGAACTCATATATACAGCTAACTCGACATCAAAGAAAACGCGAAAAGCCGCCTTTTAATAACTCAGCAGATATAGGTCTTATTGTTCTGAATTTTCTAGAACAGTCTTATATCTGCAGTCTAATCGTATACTGAAATTTTTACATTTCTACGTGCAGTATATTTTGAGATCTAAATTGCCATTTTTAAAGTGAAAACGTTGGTATGATATCGAGGAAGTTCCTAATTTGAAAATCTCGAAAACGGTTCTAACGATTATCTTTAAATTGATACATAATATAAATGTGATTAAGGCGAGGTGAATAACACTTTTCTTTTTTCTGGGAAAACTCTCGTTCGTTATATAATTCGATTTTTTTTCTCTCGAAAATGACACGGGCGATTTTTTAAGAATCAAATAAATATGTTTCAGATGAACCAAATAACAATTTACTTGTTTCCAGCAAGACTCTTGTTCGTTTTTTAATGCGCATGAAAAATCGGACTATATTTCTTCGCCATTCTATGGAAATTTCACCGAAAATGCATGACACTGTATTCATACACATGCTTTCTTTTTAACCACTTTTGGGAAGAAAAATTTTGTCTTCCCATTGGCTGAGTGGTTAAGGGCCATCGTCTACTGATCTTAAGATAGGCAGTTCGATACTCTCTGGTGACTACTACTTTTCACATGTGAATGTGTTTTTTTTTCTTTTAAAGTCTGTTAGTTGACCATTATTCTCAGTTCCTTTGTAATTTTTTAATTGCTATTAAGTTAAATAAAATTACAATTATAATGACGCCAATTTGATGATGATTATTTCTTGGCAATTTTTCAACAATAAAAATATTACCATAAATTTTATAAATATATTTAATTTCAAAAAATATTTACAAAAAATATACATTACAAAAAATATACATTAATAATTATTACTTGAATGTAAATCACACGATCAGAAACGTAAAAAAATAATTCATTTCAGCTCTTCTTTTTATAATATCATTTTTTATTATTATGACGGTCAATCAATATATAATCACTGACATCCATAATATTATTATTATTATAATTATTATTTTCCTTGCATAAAAACTATTGTGATGTAATAATTCTTTTATAATAAATAATTTAGTTGAAATGTTTTATTTATAAATAACAATGAAGTTTGATAACCCCGAGACAATTGTTTTTATTTAACTTTGCAATATTTACATTTTACATAATAAGCATATCAGAATTCTGGTGTTGCCATCTTTTGACGCAATTGCGTACTACATTTTGTCTCTTATTCGGGAAAAAAAAAAAAAAACTAACGCTCTCATCGCCGCTTTGAAAGACTCTCTTGTGACTAGAGGTCTATTTCGCAAATATTAAGAAAATTACTGCATACAAAAATATTAAAATGGGTAGTATTATAGAGAAATGTTTGATAAAAACGTTGAAGTAGACAGTTTTTAAATCGAAGAATTATTTTAAGAGATATTTAATGTTAAATCTGGATAAAATTGTCTCATTAAAAAAGTCTCATTAGAAAAAAAACTATACATGGGAATTTAATCATTTTCATTCAATTTAATCATTCAATAGAAACTCGAAGTTTGCAGAGTGCATATATTATTTTTAACTTGCCTAATTTTTTGACGGTTTATTTCAATTTTAAATTAAAATTTTCAGAATTTCCAGAGATATTTTTTACATATTTTAGAAAAGGTTATTTTAAATTGTTGCCAATTGTTAAAACAGCGCAAAGAATAATATATCCTTTAAATTAAAAATTTATTCACACGTGACTATTATAAACAGAAAAAAATCCTTTTAAATTAGAATTAAATGATAACGTGTTAAAAGCAGGAAAATATTAAACATTACGTCATAAAAATTGTTTTTACACATGCTTACTTAAAATGAAAGAAAATTATAAAACAATCAATTATTTTCAAATTAGAATTAAATGATTACGCATTAAAAGCAGGAAAACATTGAAAATTACGTCATAAAAATTATAGTTACACGTGAATATTAAAAGAAAAAGAAAATTTTTAAATAATAAATTCATTGATATGTGTTAAAAGTCGTAAATGGAGGAAATTACGTCATATTGGCCAAAGTGGCCAAATAATAATATTGCAAAACAGTTTAAATTAAAAAACATATTTATATGAGAGATTTATTTCAAATTTCGAGATGATATTTTTAACTATAGTTGCCAATTTTAATGTAGCGCAAATAATAATATTATCTTTCTAATAATAAAAGTATTTTCAGTTGAATTTTACAAAGAGAAAGGAAAGTTTGGTGAAAATTATGTCAGATTTAAAACGTTACATTTAAAATCTCTTATTTAAAATCATTTTCTTATAGCGTTGTTAAAAAATACCATAAAGCAAAGACTCTGTTGACTTAGTTCCTTTTATATTTGGTAATTTTCAAATGCTTAACTAATCTTATTTAATCAAGCACGGAAACAGCAACTAACATCAGCTGATCCGGCCTTGAAATACCTCAGTAAAAGGGAAACCCGTTTACAGTAAGATCGCCATTGATTTTTTAATTATACAGAGCAGCCTCGATTATCCGAGCTAATTGGGACTGTTAGTAAATCGGAATCGGAAATCTCGGTTAATAGAAACTGTGTGTAAAAACTCGCCGTGCTTGCGAATTTAACATCTCTTTTTAAAAAATATATAGAACGTTTTTTAAATAATAAAAATAAATATATGTAAAGTTCTGTTTCACAGCTTAACAAATTTAAAAAGAAAATCAACTACCAGTAGTAAATTTTAAAATGCAAATTGAAAAATTTACGAAAGTTCACACAGCCACTGGAAACAAAGCATTGTTCGCTATTGACTTCTCAGGGTCCAGTGTTTCTTTGGAGTTGAGTGCTTTTGGGGGCAGAAGGGCCTGTATAGCACGGACAGTGAGCTAAAGAGTGTGGTTATTTTTAAGGCTCATTCAAAAGGGAAAAAAAAATCAGACTTTGTTATCGGCTCGGTTAACAGAAATCTCGATTAATCGAAGCTCGGTTAATCCAGGTTCTACTATAATTCAATCTTCCGTAATCTTTTTAAAGCAGATCAAATTAATGGACTTTAGCACAAAGTCACATAGCTGATAACTGCTATGCTTGTTGGCCACCTTTTTTTTCAAAAAGTTTGCTTCGCCTTATTCAATTAATGAGATATCTCCGATAAAATAAGTCACATTTTCCCGTTCTAAAATACTGGTATCCAAAAATCGTAGCATGTAACTGACACTACAAGTACTCATGGAACTAGACTATTTTAAGTCTGATTTTTATTATAGACTATATAAATTTATTAACAATATATATTATGATAGGAACTAGTGGGCTTCGTCCGCTATTTACGTTACGGATATAAAAATCATGTTTTTTTTTTTTTTTTTTTTTTTTTTTTTTTAGGGAAAAAGAAATAAAAACCTATTTGACGATAGGTTTATAAAGACACATTTTGTATTTGTTATATTTCCGGGGATGAAGAGGGGGGGGGGACTATTTTGATTAAATATTGCAATTAGTCCACATGGCAGATATAATTATGATAGACACTAGCGGGCTTCGCCCCTCTATGGCGCCTTATGGGTCCAGCTTCCATAACTCAGAAACTACCTTTCGGACATCAATGCAACAGATTCCAAACGTTATAATTAACTTAATAACCACCCTATATAGCATTAAAGTAAATTTATGAGTACTGCATACTATTTTTTTATCGTAATTTCTGAAGAGAAAAAATTATTTCGGTTCCATTCTTAGGTACTGGTCTGAAAAATTTTGAAAAAGGGGGGAAGGAGGGGACATGAGACTGCTGTTTGTCAAACAACACAACGGGGTCTGGCTTATTCAACTTAGTTTTTGATGACTTCAATTGGAAGGTGGTTTGTTTAAAAGAGTGCGTTCCCTGCCCCATGAAAATTGGAACTATTGATGCACCATCTATGTAAGGATTTAATAATTATAAATTAACATTTTGGATTTATTAATTTAAGGATAAAGTGTTTTTAAAGGAATATCAAATGAAACTTTCTGTGCGATCTGCGATTATACTTGGGTGATTCTCCAAAAACCTAACATTTTCAAATCACAAATTCTTAAAAAACAAAAGTGCTTTAAAAATTCTAAAAAAATTCATACTTACTCGGTATACAACACATAACAAGGGAAAAATAAAAGGAACTCACTTTAACTATGTTAAGTATGTGAAAGTAAGGGACTGAAATTTCAGATACCAGGAGAGTGTCAGGCGGTGCCAGGAGAGTGACAAAATGAGTTTCATCAAGGTTTATGAGAAATTTAACAAATTAACTGAAGTATTTAAATCAAAAATATGTTTATTTTTGACAAAAAAATGTATATCTTACATTAGTCATACTACATAACCTTTAGAAAACGTCAGAGAAATAAAAATTAGAAACTCTGTAGCTGCTACCAATGGGCTCGGGAGGAGATATTTTTCTAATAATGTCTTCCATTAAATATTCATGTATGTCTTCTTTTTTTGGCCAGCACCAAGTTGTTCTGTTTATATTTTTGGGTTCATTGGGTTTATTCTTGCTTTTCCACCTACAAGCTCTATTATATCTCCTGCAAAAATCTCATCTTCATAATAAAAGATAACCCAGTCTCCAACATTGTATAACTGTATTTGTGTTGGATCTGATGAGACAGAAAAATAAATTCCATAGTGCCGACAATTTTCCTCAGCTTTGCATACATGACAACTTAGGGTCCTGTAATTCATCTTTGTGTCAGTGTCTCCAAGCTCTGCTGTAACCTGGTGAACTTTCATAGTTCCTTTAATAGCTTTAAGATCACTAGCAGATGACAAAAATGAGTCCATTTTGCTAATATTATCTTCTTCCACAACCCACAATAGTATTTTGGGGCAGTGTTCTTTAAGGATTTTTACCAGCACATCGATGTTGTTGACATCACACCCCCATAGAGACCACCTTATCGGCAGTTCTTTTCAGGCAGCCACCTACGCCATCAGGAGCCCCTTTACCATGACTGGCTTCAGTAAAGTTCCATGCAATTCTTTTGATGTTTGGAAATCTTATTTTTATGCATTTTTTAAAGAAATAAAAGTTCTTTTTGTTTCGATATTGGTTCGATTGTGAGTCTGACAGAAAATGAATAGCTGAAATTCATTTATTTTGTAGTAGATGTGCCCAAATGGCACAAGCATCATGGCGTGTACTTTTTGACAGTGTACAAAAAGAAATTGGTTTTGAAGTACTATCATCAGTCTTGTGATATGCTACACCAGTGTGAAGTGTAATTTGCTCTCTTGAAGCCCCAAAATGCATAGATTGTACTTCACTAGCATACTTTAATGCGTAATTTTCGCTAAAATCAATATGTATCAATACATCCTCACAGTGTGTGCTCCAGTCATTGTGTCCAAACTACATGAAATGTATGAAAAAGGATAGTTTGACGCAAATAAACCATTTACATAAATCTTACTCACAATTTTGAATAGCGTGACACAAAAGATAAATCAATTTATTGAAATAAATACATTTCAATGCATAGTATAGATTCAATGAAAGTGATATATTTAACAGTGAATTGGAAAATTAAAAGTATTGTGTAGATGTAAAAAAATATTTTAACCAAGTCAAAAATAATTTAAATTGAATTTTAAAACAAACCTTTTAAAGTCACATCAAGGCGTTACTTAAATTTTATATCATATCTTTTAAAACTCATATTTTGAATTTATGAGAGATGTAAATGATAAAGCAACAGCGAATAAAATTTTGTGCAGCTTTTCATGTTGAACATAACTTTTGCACATGCGATTATAAATAAAACAAAAATAAAATGATGAAATAAATACAAATATATTTTTTAAGAAATAGCATAACGTCACTCAAAATTTGATATCAGTATTTTTAAGTTCCATATTTAAAATTCTTAGAGCATAAGATAAAGTGCTGCGTCAGAAACTTTTAACCCGTCAAGGGTTTTTGCATTGATTTCATATACAGACGCATTTTTTCAATATTTATACAATTTATTTAACATAAAAAAGCCATTTATCTAATTTTATTCAGAAACAAATGTAATTTGTACATAAAGAACAACAGCAATATACATTTACAGTAAACTCTATCTAAGGCGGAATCGATCGGTACCGAGAAAATTTTCCGTAGTAGACAATATTCCGCCGTACATATATTTTACTCTATGTATATGGATTCGCAGGGGCTTTAAAAATTTTCCGAGTTAGACAGATTTCCGTCTTACACAGAGTCCGCCTTACAGAAAGTTTACTGTAATTAAAATACATATACAGTAAAACCTCCCTAAAGTGACCACGCTCCGTTAGAATAAAATTTGATCTTTCCGACAGGTGGTCTCTTAATGGAGGTCATGTTTAAATCTAAATTTTAATTGTTGAAAAAGGGTATCAATTAATGTTACTAAAATTTTATTTTTCGCATTAGGAAAAAATATAAAAATTTAAGTATCAAAACAAAAGTTAATTACATAAGTTAATTACTGAAGAGTTTATAAAAGGAATACATTGACGTTTGCTTTGGTTTTACGATTTTATCTTTTATAACTTTTATTTTCAAGTCTTTTCGAAGTTCAGCCAATAAATGCAATTTTTTTTCATTGGACGGGAACAAATAATGACGATTTCATTAATTTATCTATTTCTTTGAGAGTTTCCTGACAGAAAAGGGCAGGGGCATTTATTGACCGTCACTCATAATTTGTCATCAGAGTTAAATTCATTGCCTAAAAGACACAAAGGGGTTTAAACACTTAAAAGTTACTGGAATATAAAAATGTCTAAACTTAGTTTAGAATAACTAAAATTAATAACTAAAATTAAACTGTTTACTAAAAAGGTGCATAAAAATTTATTAAAATATTCCGTTACAAAATGAACTGGTCTTTAAAAACTTAAAAACCATTGATGTTAAAAATCATAATGAAACAGAAAAAGATGATTCCTGAGATCTTTCGATCGCAAACGCGATCATTTTCAAAGGTTACTTTCACTGGAATGTCGCATTCACTGAGCTATTTATACACCTGTCTGGGAAAAAAAGGGTCAGTCTATTATTTGTTGGGGGTGTCTATGAAGTTGTTTCGTTCCAATGCTGAAGTGTTAGATATTTTTAAAATATTAAACCAAATATGAGGTATATCATAAGATAAAACATCGTTACATACATTATTTTCTTTACTCAAAATCTCCAATGATTCCCTAATTCTCAAAGCATATTAATCAGATGTAGGTAAAATAACTCTTGCGTTCTCGAAATCTATTTTTTTTAAATTTGTCGTTGATTTAATCTGGAAAGTGCTGTAGACGGTCGGTTAAACTTGATATCTCTCATTTTCACTTAGTTTAGAAGTTTGGTGAATAATTCACTCTCCGGAATTATTTTTATAATAAATCCTTCTTCAAGCGACCAGTAAAAACGGAATTTGTTTCATTTTCTTCAAAGAAATTTGTCGCTCATGGAGGAAGTTCAACTGGGATGGTCTCTGAATGGAGGTAAAATTAGTATTGAGCCTATGGGAATAAATTTCTTTCCATGAAAAAATGATCGTTCAGGGAGGTGGTCCCACAGGGAGGTTTCACTGCATAAACGAACAAAAAAATTCATCAAGTTTATTTTCATAGCTGCTTATATTATTTGGCAACAAATCCCACTTTCTGATGGCCGAATTCCACCAAGCTTTAAAAAAAAAAACGCCGGTACTTTTCCGTTATACCGACACCATGCCAAAATGTATGCTAATGCGCCAATTATTTCAACCCTGATCTTATTATATAACAGTTATTTGTTCACTTATTTTAAGTACATATTTGTGATTTAATAAAATAGTTCGTAAAAATGTGCAATTTTCACTTGATTTTCATTGTGCGCCAATTATTAAGCTTGGCGACAATGGTGTCCGTACAACGGAAAAGTACCAAAACGTCAAGGCTTTTATAGTGCAAAAGTATCAAATTCTCAATTATTTTGCATTATCTGCACCATCGTGTGTTGTACATATCTTTATGTCTCATTTTCCGTCATTTTTGACGGGCTATTTTTCTAGTCTATTCTATCTATCTATTTATATAAAATCCAAGTCTCTGTGTGTCCCTCACGATTCCGATAGGACCACCTCATTGAAATGAGTAATTGTTGAAAAATACTAATGCAGGGTTACCACAGTAGCGCCAAATGTTGGCCAACTTGGCAATAGCTGGCTGATTTGGTGAAATTCCCATTTATAACTATTAATCTTTCATAAAGGAGGTCACCAAAATTTAATTTAAACTCCGCTCTTTTAAGATATTTTTTCAAAATCTATGGGTGAGAAATTAAAGTACATCTTTACATCTTCCTCCCGATGCTACTAATAAAATAACCGCCAATAGACGACGCTGTACTGTATGAGCTCCTAACTGCGCGATTTTAATGTGCTTTAGGTACTTTTCCAGTATAAGTGCCTTGGCGAAAAAAGAAATTTGGCAACATTTTCCCGGAACCTATCCACTGTTTCATTTTATATACACATGCATTTTTTTTTTCGATATTTATATGATTTATTTATACGATTAAAAAAGCCGTTTCTCTAATTTTATACAGAAACAGATGTAATTTGTACATAAAAACATGAATAATATACATATAAAATAAACATATAAAAAAAACACTCATCAAGTTTGTTTTCATAGCTGTTTATATGATTTGGCAACAATTCTCAATATTTTTCCGTTATACGGACACCATGCCAAAATGTATGCGGTACTTTTCCATTATACGGACAGCATTGTCGCCAAGCGCAATAGTTGGCGCAAAATGAAAATAAGGTGAATTGAAACATTTGAAAAATAAAATAAAAAACATTCTCGATAGTAAAGTGGGCATTTTAAAAATATAACATTTGAAAATTACAGACTTTTACGAACTATTTTATTAAATCACAAATATATACTTAAAATAAATGAACAAATAACTGTTATACTATAAAGTAATAAAATAAAAAATCATATTAAACTGCTGCCATAAAATTATAAATATCTTTCAGCATTGCAGTAAACATTTCATTTTTTGAATGAAGGCGTAGCCACATAAAATCTATGAGATACGACTCTAAATGATGACGAACAGCTTCCCGATGTCTTTTGTTGCGCCATTTTGCGATGCCCCATAATCTTTCAACATTTGGAGTATGACATCCAGTATTAGGGTCGACAAAATTGTATTTGTGATTTACTGTGAAATGATCATAACCAGCACTTAGCAGTTCATCTGTTTTATATCCTTTCCAACAATCTGTATAAATAATACATGACTTTCATCTACTTCTATATAATTTTATTAGGTCCACCGATTTTTCTATTTGGTCGAGAACATAAAGCATTTGCACAAACTTCTCTCGAATAACTATTCCATTCCACTGTTGTGTTGTGGTTCATATCAAGTTGCAGCTCACAAAACTCAATCGATGTCAACTCTTTGCACGATAAATATATAAACCTCAAAGCATTAAGAAAAGTCACCCGCGATCCTTTAAACCAAGTTTTTTGTCGTATTTCTACGCTTTCTTCGCATGATCGTAAGCTACAACTCAATTTCGGATTTCCAGAACTCATCCATAATTTCATTTCATGATTTTTTGAACACAATCTTTTATTATGCAGAATTCCAAATTCCTGAAACAGTTTTATCACAACTTTCTCATCATCTGGGAATTGCCAAATGATAAAATCCATCTCAGCATCAGCAGTAAAAGTAAACTAGAACTTTATAAAAAAAAAGCATTTTTAATTCGATTAATAGCAGATTAAAAAGCTTTCCAAGGTTAAAGTTAAACAATAATCATTCACGTGATTTACGTTTCATAAATAACAAATCACAATGTTTCGCATGGTTTACAATAAAAATCTACGATCAAGGTTGAAATAATTGGCGCATTAGCATACATTTTAGCATGCTGTCCGTATAAAGGAAAAGTACCATGTATGCTAATGCGCCAATTATTTCAAAATGCTAAAAGATATTTGTAATTTTATGCCAGCAGTTTAATATGAGTTTTATTTTATTGCTTTATTTTATAACAGTTATTTGTTCAATTATTTTAAGTATATGTTTGTGATTTAATGAAATAGTTCGTAAAAGTCTGGAATTTTCAAATGTTATATTTTTTAAATGCTCACTTTAGTACGACAATATTTTTTCTTTTATTTTTCAAATGCCTTAATTCACGTGACTTTCATTTTGCGCCAACTATTACGCTTGGCGACAATGGTATCCGCATAACGGAAAAGTAACCAAATCTCACTTTCTGATGCCCAAATTACACCAAACTTTTTTTAAAAAATGCCAAAGCCCCTACAGTGGAAAAGTATCAAACTGTCTATTATTTTGCGCTATCTGCGTTATAGTTTATACTATATGCAAGGTGAGTGGAGCGAAGAGTTTAAACATTAAATATTAAAGTTTCGGCACAGATGTCATATACACAACGGGTACTTAACTGTCATCAAAGTGTCGTTATTTTGCTTGATATGGTAACCCGGATGTTGTTGTTTATGCCGTTGATGTTTTCGCCAAATTGGCGTCGGAAAAAATCGCTCCAATATGGAGTATATATGACACCTGTGCCAAAGTTTCTATAAAGCAGTATAAGACTAAAAATTAAGAATAAAATAAATGCAAAATAAGACTAAAGAAGAAAGAAAAATCATGCGTTAAGCATAGAATATGAAACACTTTCCAACACATCCTCAATGCTTTAACAAAACTTCGTTATTTAGGGAAATAAGATAAATAAGATAACTAAGTAAACATTTTAGAAAACGCATATTTAAAAAAAAAAAAATGATTTCAGCAGTTACCGTCCATAGCAATAGCACCGTTATTACATGCCACTATTTAGCTAAAATTTAATTTAAGCTACTCTTAAAGCTACTGAAATCATATTTCCAGATATTATCATCCATAGACGGTTATGTATCCAATTCTTTGCGTGACCCTGTATATCATTTTATCTATATTCTACAAACATTTCTTAGTAATCTAAATGCAGTTCAGCGTAAAACTGCATAACTCCTTTAAAAACCACCTTTAAGCAATTTATTCTCATACTCAGGAACCCTTACGAATTTTTTGTGTAGCCCTGCATATGAACTGTAGCATTTATACACACGGTATAGTATGCATAAATGTAGTGAAACATAAAAGCGCATATCATAATTAAAAATGCATTTCTAGCAATCATTACTTATGTACGTACAATACTTCGGAGAAAAGTTTCTTGGCGAGAAAGAAGTTTGCCAACGTATTTTCTGCCAACCTATTTACTGCTTCATACTCACAAGCAATTTTTTGCATATGTATACAATTTATTTAATGTAAAAAAAACCTATTTATCCATTTTTATAAAGAAACAGAAGTATTTTTTGCACATATGTCATATACGCATCGGGGTTGGCGTGATTTTTCTCTAACGCCATTTCGACAGAAATCTCGCTTTCGAATACCAGTTACTTATATATTTTTAAATTATTTGCTATCATTTTGAAAAAGAAATAACTATAAATAAATAAAAGTTTTAATAATAACTATAGAACAAAACAGTTTATATAATTTAAAAACAGAAAATAAAAGTAAATAAACAATGGCACAGATGTCATATTCGCCCCATATTGGCGCGATTTTTTTCTGACGCCAATGTCATATATGCAATGTATACTTAACCGGCGCCAAAGTGTCGTTATTTTGCTTGATATGGTAACCCGGATGTTGTTGCTTATGCTGTTGATGTTTTCGCCAAATCGGCGTCGGAAAAAAATCGCGCCAATATGGGGCGAATATGACATCTGTGCCTAAACAATTTATTAATAAATAAAAAACAATAGCTGGCAAAAGAACACCATTTTAGCAACATAGGTATCCCGGTTCATATCTGAAATCTGTGCCGTAATTTGTATATAAAAAAATATTATATATATTTAGAAACAATTTTTTTATGTATACAAGTGCATATATAAACAAAAATAAAAGTTCATTAGATTTGTTTTCATAGCTGTATATTTTGGCAACATATCTCACTTTCTGATGCCCGAATTACGCCAAGCTTTTTTTTAAAAAAATGCGCTATAATGGAAAAGTACCTAAATAAATAATTAACAGAAATAACCAATTATACAAACTAAAACATTTTATTTCGAGATTAAAGCATTGTTTTTAATTTCGATTAAAAATACATATATCTTTATATAACTTTAATTGAAATTGGGTTCACGGCTTAATATCTCATTCCATAAACCTAAACAAACACAAGTGATTCATTCATCGTGAACCGTAAAAAATATTAAATCATTGAGGTAATCATTCACAAAGTAAGTTCTCCAACAATCAATGGACAATATTCTAATGACGTCATAGTATGTAAAATGGTGGCGGTATCATTTGTTTATGGTTTGAAATCACAAAGATTTAATTTTGCTATGTCTCTTAGTTACATTATTTTATTGTCGTATTTATGAGATCAGAACAAAAGCATATTTTTTCATTATTTAGTTATTAAAGACGAAAAAAAAAAATAAACGTGCATGATTTGAAAAATTTAAATAATTTTCTTTCTTAATACTAAAAAATAACATCGGGAAGTAACAGCGAGTTTAAGTTAAATAAGTTTAGCTGTTTAATTCTGTTGTAATATTCAAAATAACTGTATTTATTAGATTTCAGTAAACAACATCAGGGCCCGATTAAACTTTGATGTTAGAGGAATTACAATGTCATTTCAGGACCTTTCTTTTGGAGAAGCTTTTCTAAATTCCACATATACATGGAAACCCTTCAGTGTTAGAAATATTATTCCCAGGACTGGCATAACATGAGAACGGCCTGCAATTTTACACAAGTTTTTGAAAACTACTTTATATCAGAAATTTTACTAAAAACTGGTTACTTTTTTGTTATAGAGGCCCACGCTATTAGAATTATGACAAGTTGCAGCCAATTTCGCCAAAGTCGTAACCAAGCACACACATATAATACCATATAATACCATTTTATGAAATCGTATACGATAATTTAATAGTTTTTACCTTACTTCAAATGTGTAATTTATTTATTTTTAAGGCTTAATAATCTAAATTGTCCAATATATGAATTTAAAAAAAAAATGTAAACAAAGACTGAATAGACATGAGCGCAAAAATCTGCAGAAAACTTGGAATTGTGCAGATTAGTGGTCTTCTACTGTACACAGTTTTTCATAAATGTGTTTCGTTCTTAAAATGTGTTATTTTCATCTATCACTATCACCGAACAAATGAGAAAACTCATATTCTTGCACATGAGTTGTATATATCTGTATATCTAAATTTCCGTCATTTTTGACGGGCTACCTTTCTAGTATATATATAAAATCCAAACGGAAATTTCGTTCCGAACGCCGAGATTTCGAGTTCTACCGCATGGATTTTTACAGAACTTATAAAGTTAGATAGGTATCGTTCCAGGGAAGGTTTTAAGCTATAACACATCATTCTACCTAGATTAGTTATAGAATTATTACGGAAATTTGTATTATTTTGGACTTTGTTACTTCATATTTCCTTAAATATCTGGGCTCCTATTGGTCGTAGAGCTTAGATCTCGAGCCAAAAGTAGCTCCAAAGCACCCAAGCAAACTTTTCTCCGCGATTATTTTGCCGTCTTCCGATTTCCTCTAACTCTATTAGGGGCCCGCGTAGAGCCCCTTTAAAATATTTTTCGTAGTAATTTCAGCAATTATCATAAATTATTGGTTAAGACCGCCACCCTCCCGATTCATGTATCTACGGAAAGGTTGCATGAAGGAGTTTCGTTCAGATACGATTTCGTTAAGAATAGAGTGCGCTCCCTGGTGGTGGAATGTGGAAGTAACATAACGCGATATTGTTAAAATTAGGAAATCTAACAATGCGATCTGTTTTAAACTTTGAGATAGTTCATAACACATAATCTATTATCTATTCTATTATATATATAAAAAATCTATTATCTATTCTGTTATCTATTCTATCTATTATTATATATATAAAATCCAAACGGAAATTTCGTTCCGAACGCCGAGATTTCGAGTTCTACCGCATGGATTTTTACGGAACTTATACCGTTAGATAGGTATCGTTCCAGGGAAGGTTTTAAGCTATAACACATCATTCTACTTAGATTGGTTATAGAATTGGTACGGAAAATTCTATTATTTTGGACTTTGTTACTTCATATTTCCTTAAATATCTGGGTTCCTATTGGTCGTAGAGCTTAGATCTCGCGGCAAAGTAGCTCCGAAGCACCCAAGCAAACTTTTCCCTGCGATTATTTTGCCGTCTTCCGATTTCCTCTAACTCTATTAGGGGCCCGCGTAGGGCACCTTTAAAATATTTTTCGTAGTAATCTCAGCAATTATCTTAAATTATTGGTTAAGACCGCCACCCTCCCGATTCATGTATCTACGGAAAAGTTGCATGAAGGAGTTTCGTTCAGATACGCTTTCGTTAAGAATAGAGTGCGCTCCCTGGTGGTGGAATGTGGAACTAACATAACGCGATATTGTTAAAATTAGGAAATCTAACAATGCGATCTGTTTTAAACTTTGAGATAGTTCATAACACATAATCTATTATCTATTCTATTATATATATATAAAATCTATTATCTATTCTATTATCTATTATATATATAAAATCCAAACGGAAATTTCGTTCCGAACGCCTAGATTTCGAGTTCTACTGCATGGATTTCTATGGAACTTATACCGTTAGATAGGTATTGTTTCATGGAAGGTTTTAAGCTATAACACATTATTCTACCTATATTAGTTTTAGAATTATGACGGAAAATTTTGTTATTTTGGGCGATAAGGTTACCATTTTTTTTCTTGGCGAAATTCATCGTTGATAAAAAAAATTGAAACGGCTATTAAACCTCGAAAAATAAAAGAAAAACTGTTACTAATTTTATTTAAATGAAAAAAAAAAGAAGAAAAGAAGAAGAAAATCCGTTTTAATGAGTGAACATTTAATGACGAAAACATTTAGTCAAAACCTGAAAGAAATATTTGTAATGCTTAAAAATTAATTTAATAAGACATATTACACTTGATACGCAATATTTGGCTCTTTATTGCTAGCATTAGATATGGAAACGAATCTGAAAATTTGATTAGATGAAATTTTAACGACATTTTCTTTCTGTTCTGTTCTTTTCTTTTTTTTTATATCTAATTGTCTCATCCCGTGACTTATAGAAGAAACAAGCAGATGTAATTGTGAGTCACATGTGTTATTACTATTTGTTTCTTTACAATTTTTTATTTTTCTTTTGTCGCCAAACAATGTGATTTTAAGCTAAAAATGCATAAGCGTGACATTAGCTTGAGGATGTTCTCACAAATGGTGTTTTTTTAGGTGAAAGAGATCATTTTTTGAGTACATTTTCATATTCAATTGTAACTTATATAGATATCAGTTAATATTTTAAAAATGGAATTGAATACTTAAATTTCAGTGTGAATTTCCGCCACACATACATATTGTAAAATAACTTCATACTTTTTAAAATGTTTTTCGCCGTAATTCCGAAAGCATGTGATATTTATAAACTCGAACTCAGGTCAACGAATATTACCCATTTTATTTAAGCAAATATTATCTATTTTCTCAAGTCATATCGCCAATTTCATTTATAGGAAAATTCACAGATTCGAAATCCAGGAAATAAAGATAATTTTTAAGGAAATTTATGTTTTAATACGTTATTACTATGAAAAAACAAAAATTCAAATGAAAATAAAAAATTCATAAATAAAAATTCAACATTATGAAAAAAAAAAAAAATTACAAGTCTTTTGTAATTCGTCATTTCTTCTTCGTCTTTCTTCGTACATTCTCCTCTGTTATGTAATATTTCAAATGATATTGGACTAATTTTCGATCATCGATTCACCGCAAAATCGCATATCTAATATAGTATATAAAATAATGTCTGGATTAGGGGACTAATTAACGCACAGCGCAAACTACTGAACCTAAAATCTTGAAAATCGTGGTAAAAATACTTCTTATGACATAAACTTCTGCTAAGAAAGGATTTTCTAAAGTGTTACCCCTAATGGTTTTTGCACGGGGAGGGGGAAAAAATCGAATATCAAAATTATGCGTCAAATGATAGCATATTTTAATGTAGTTTTGTATGCTGAATCGAATGCTACCAAATAAATTTTTATAAGTCCAACAGTTCATGACACATTTCATATTTTTCCAATTTGGCGGTGTCTTTGGCATCTAAACCTCAAAATATCTATCATTACATCCGTTACTCTAGCAACGGAAAAAATTCAAATCAACCCTTTTGGCTAAAAAATAAAAACAGCTCTATGAGTTTGAAATAAAAATGCAAGCATCTTAATTTTTTTTTTGAATAGTGATTTTATGTAAAATAAAAGGGAAAAAATGACTGAGAATTTAGCGGTATAAAACAAAAATGGAAAAGGTACTACTTAGATATTCCGTCGACCAAAGTCCATCGTCAAACTATAAGATTAAATGCCAATAATGGTTGATCGTAAATATCAAATTCACTTGAATTTAAACAAACTACACGTGTTTACGTCATCAAGTGATTTTAATTTCGACGTTTTATTTGTATTTTTATTAATGTTACACTAATTTATTTGTTATTTCGTTATTTAAAATAAAGATTATGTCAATTTATATAATTTGGCGAATGGTTTGGCGATTTATATAATTTGGCGAAATGGGTCGACGGGATAACAAGTAGTACCAATGAAAATATTTAAGTATGAAAGCAATGTTTGTAACGACTTAAAAATTATTTTCATATATATAAACTCGGTTTATGGCGTCAGATGCCGTCATCCGAAGAATCTACAAGAGTCTTTTTCCATTTTTTCCGGTCATAGGTTCCTCAATGAAAGAAATTGGAATTGGAATAATATTGTGCGATTTATAAATTGCTACTCGATAAAAGAAAAAAAAAAAAAATGGGTACATTTATAACAACCGTGCGCACATCTCACTGATAGCATTTTTAAAATTCCCGGTAGCAGTAGTTACATTTTGCGTATGTAAATTAAAAATATTTTTTTTGCTTTTAATTATGGCATTATTTCCTGTTATTGTTTATCTTTTCAGTTTTTAAAATGAAATTAGTATAAGGCATGCATTTTAAATTAAATGAGTGAAAGGTTTGTGTTTTAAATGAAAATAATAAAATAAGAATATGCTATGAAAACAATCTTTATTGATTTATTACCTGCGCCCGGCTGACATAAATGTATCACAAAAGCCACATATTCACTTTTCTTTGAGTAGTTGCTCATGAGAATTCAAGTTAACCTTCCTTAATCGGATACTTCACATATTGGTGTATTAGCTTTAATGTCGAAAGCATCGTTTATGTTTGAAGCGAAAACTTTACTATGAATTATATTACACAAAATTGCATCATCATCATCTACTATATATTTACAACGGAAATTTGTACTTCATTCCGATTGTTTATAATATTTTCGTAGGATATACCACAATTAGTTAGGTAATAATTTTGGAAAGGTTTTAGTGCATACATATTGTTCAAGGGTACTTAGTTATAGAGCAACAGTAAAAGTTCAAAAATTAAGTGAACCTGATTATGAAAGTGTAGCCTTTTTTAAAAAAATCTACAGAACATATTTTGTTACAAGTGGCCCTGTTGCATGACTTTTAGAAATGGTGTTAGTATGTACGATTTCATTATATGTTGATTAGTTACAGAGGTATTAATTCCTGTTGTCATAACGGTCTCATTACCCGACCATAAGTGCGCTGTTTATAATCAACTAAAACAATTACTTCTTAATTGCTAAATTTTGTCCAACGCTTAAGATAACATTATATCGCAATGGCGTTCGCATCGTTTTCAGTAATGTGCAAGGTCAAGCTGAAGATCCATATTGTTTAAAATACAAGCTCAAATTCACCATTTAGTTTAATCCAAGGTTCATTTGGAAATATTGACCAGCGCAGCGGGCATAGCCTGCTAGTTATATATATAAAATCGAAACGGAAATTTCGTTCCGAACGCCTAGATTTCGAGTTCTACGGCATGGATTTTTACAGAACCTATACCGTTAGATAGGTATTGTTTCAGGGAAGGTTTTAAGCTATAACACATTATTCTACCTATATTAGTTTTAGAATTATGATGGAAAATTCTGTTATTTTGGGCAATAAGGTTACCATTTTATTTCTTGGCGAAATTCATCGTTGATAAAAAGAAATTGAAACGGCTATTAAACCTCGAAAAATAAAAGAAAAACTGTTACTAATTTTATTTAAATGAAAAAAAAAGAAAAAAAGAAGAAGAAAATCCGTTTTAATGAGTGATAATATTAAAAAACGGAGACATTTAATCAAAACCTGAAAGAATTATTTGTAATGCTTAAAAATTAATTTAATAAGAAATATTACACTTGATACGCAATATTTGGCTCTTTATCGCTTGCGTTAGATATGGAAACGAATCTGAAAATTTGATTAGATAAAATTTTAACGACATTTTCTTTCTGTTCTGTTCTTTTCTTTTTTTTTATATCTAATTGTCCCATCACGTGACTTATAGAAGAAACAAGCAGATGTAATTGTGAGTCACATGTGTAATTACTATTTGTTTCTTTACATTTTTTTTATTTTTCTTTTGTCGCCAAACAATGTGATTTTAAGCCAAAAATGCATAAGCGTGACATTAGCTTGAGGATGTTCTCACAAATGGTGTTTTTTTAAGTGAAAGAGATCATTTTTTGAGTACATTTTCATATTCAATTGTAACTTATATAGATATCAGTTAATATTTAAAAAATGGAATCGAATACGTAAATTTCAGTGTGAATTTCTGCCACACATACATATTGTAAAATATTTTCATACTTTTTAAAATGTTTTTCGCCGTAATTCCGAAAGCATGTTATATTTATAAACTCGAACTCAGATCAACGAATATTACTCATTTTATTTAAGCAAATATTATCTATTTTCTCAAGTCATATCGCCAATTTCATTTATAGGAAAATTCACAGATTCGAAATCTAGGAAATAAAGATAATTTTTAAGGAAATTTATGTTTTAATACGTTATTACTATGGAAAAATTCAACATTTTGAAAAAAAAAATTACAAGTCTTTTGTAATTCGTCATTTCTTCTTCGTCTTTCTTCGTACTTTCTCCTCTGTTATGTAATATTTCAAATGATATTGGACTAATTTTCGATCATCGATTCACCGCAAAATCGCATATCTAATATAGTATATAAAATAAAGTCTGGATTAGGGGACTAATTAACGCACAGCGCAAACTACTGAACCTAAAATCTTGAAAATCGTGGTAAAAATACTTCTTATGACATAAACTTCTGCTAAGAAAGGATTTTCTAAAGTGTCACCCCTAATGGTTTTTGCACGGGGAGGAGAAAAAAATCGAATATCAAAATTATGCGTCAAATGATAGCATATTTTAATGTAGTTTTGTATGCTGAATCGAATGCTACCAAATAAATTTTTATAAGTCCAACAGTTCATGACACATTTCATATTTTTCTAATTTGGCGGTGTCTTTGGCATCTAAACCATCTAAACCTCAAAATATCTATCATTACATCCGTTACTCTAGCAACGGAAAAAATTCAAATCAACCCTTTTGGCTAAAAAATAAAAACGGCTCTATGAAATTGAAATAAAAATGCAAGCATCTTAATTTTTTTTTAAAATAGTGATTTTATGTAAAATAAAAGGGAAAAAATTACTGAGAATTTAGCGTTATAAAACAAAAATGGAAAAGGTACTACTTAGATATTCCGTCGACCAAAAATATATCGTCAAACTATAGGATTAAATGCCAATAATAGTTGATCGTAAATATCAAATTCACTTGAATTTAAACAAACTACACGTGTTTACGTCATCAAGTGATTTTAATTTCGACGTTTTATTTGTATTTTTATTAATGTTATACTAATTTGTTTGTTATTTCGTTATTTAAAATAAAGATTGTCAATTTATATAATTTGGCGAATGGTTTGGCGATTTATATAATTTGGCGAAATGGGTCGACGGGATAACAAGTAGTACCAATGAAAATATTTAAGTATGAAAGCAATGTTTGTAACGACTTAAAAATTATTTTCATATATATAAACTCGGTTTATGGCGTCAGATGCCGTCATCCGAAGAATCTACAAGAGTCTTTTTCCATTTTTTCCGGTCATAGGTTCCTCAATGAAAGAAATTGGAATTGGAATAATATTGTGCGATTTATAAATTGCTCCTCGATAAGAAGAAAAAATGGGTACATTTATAACAACCGTGCGCACATCTCGCTGATAACATTTTTAAAATTCCCAGTAGCAGTAGTTACATTTTGCGTATGTAAATTAAAAATATTTTTTTGCTTTTAATTATGGCATTATTTCCTGTTATTGTTTATCTTTTCAGTTTTTTAAATGAAATTAGTATAAGGCATGCATTATAAATTAAATGAGTGAAATGTTTGTGTTTTAAATGAAAATAATAAAATAAGAATATGCTATGAAAACAATCTTTATTGATTTATTACCTGCGCCCGGCTGACATAAAAGTATCACAAAAGCCACATATTCACTTTTCTTTGAGTAGTTGCTCATGAGAATTCAAGTTAACCTTTCGTAATCGGATACTTCACATATTGGTGTATTAGCTTTAATGTTGAAAGCATCGTTTTTTGTTTGAAGCGAAAACTTTACTATGAATTCTATTACACAAAATCGCATCATCATCATCTACTATATATTTACAACGGAAATTTGTATTTCATTCCGATTGTTTATAATACTTTCGTAGGATATACCACAATTAGTTAGGTAATAATTTTGGAAAGGTTTTAGTATATACATATTGTTCAAGGGTACTTAGTTATAGAGCAACAGTAAAAGTTCAATAATTAAGTGAACCTGATTATGAAAGTTTAGCCTTTTTAAAAAAATCTACAGAACATATTTTGTTACAAGTGGCCCTGTTGCATGACTTTTAGGAATGGTGTTAGTATATACGATTTCATTATATGTTGATTAGTTTCAGAGGTATTAATTCCTGTTGTCATAACGGTCTCATTACCCAACCATAAGTGCGCTATTTATAACCAACTAAAACAATTACTTCTTAATTGCTAAATTTTGTACAACGCTTAAGATAACATTATATCGCAATTGCGTTCGCATCGTTTTCAGTATTGTGCAAGGTCAAGCTGAAGATCCATATTGTTTAAAATATAAGTTCAAATTCAACATTTAGTTTAATCCAAGGTTCATTTGGAAATATTGACCAGCGCAGCGGGCATAGCCTGCTAGTCTATTATATATATAAAATCCAAACGGAAATTTCGTTCCGAAACCGAGATTTCGAGTTCTACAGCATGGATTTTTACAGAACTTATACCGTTAGATAGGTATCGTTCCAGGGAAGGTTTTAAGCTATAACACATCATTATACCTAGATTAGTTATAGAATTATTACGGAAAATGCTATTATTTTTGACTTTGTTACTTCATATTTCCTTAAATATCTGGGCTCCTATTGGTCGTAGAGCTTAGATCTCGCGCCAAAAGTAGCTCCAAGGTACCCAAGCAAACTTTCCCCCGCGATTATTTTGCCGTCTTCCGATTTCCTCTAACTCTATTAGGGGCCCGCGTAGAGCCCCTTTAAAATATTTTTCGTAGTAATTTCAGCACTTATCTTAAATTATTGGTTAAGACCGCCAACCTCCCGATTCATGTATCTACAGAAAGGTTGCATGAAGGAGTTTCGTTCAGATACGCTTTCGTTAAGAATAGAGTGCGCTCCCTGGTGGTGGAATGTGGAACTAACAGAACGCGATATTGTTAAAATTAGGAAATCTAACAATGCGATCTGTTTTAAACTTTGAGATAGTTCATAACACATAATCTATTATCTATTCTATTATATATATATATAAAATCTATTATCCTTTCTATTATCTATTATATATATAAAATCAAAACGGAAATTTCGTTCCGAACGCCTAGATTTCGAGTTCTACTGCAGGGATTTTTACGGAACCTATACCGTTAGATAGGTATTGTTTCAGGGAAGGTTTTAATCTATAACACATTATCCTACCTATATTAGTTTTAGAATTATGACGGAAAATTCTGTTATTTTGGGCGATAAGGTTACCATTTTATTTCTTGGCGAAATTCATCGTTGATAAAAAAAAAATTGAAACGGCTATTAAACCTCGAAAAATAAAAGAAAAACTGTTACTAATTTTATTTAAATGAAATAAAAAGGAAAAAAGAAGAAGAAAATCCGTTTTAATGAGTGATAATATTAAAAAACGGAAACATTTAATCAAAACCTGAAAGAAATATTTGTAATGCTTAAAAATTAATTTAATAAGAAATATTACACTTGATACGCAATATTTGGCTCTTTATCGCTTGCGTTAGATATGGAAACGAATCTGAAAATTTGATTAGATGAAATTTTAACGACATTTTCCTTCTGTTCTGTTCTTTTCTGTTTTTTTATATCTAATTGTCCCATCACGTGACTTATAGAAGAAACAAGCAGATGTAATTGTGAGTCACATGTGTAATTACTATTTGTTTCTTTACAATTTTTTATTTTTCTTTTGTCGCCAAACAATGTGATTTTAAGCCAAAAATGCATAAGCGTGACATTAGCTTGAAGATGTTCTCACAAATGGTGTTTTTTTAGGTACATTTTCATATTCAATTGTAACTTATATAGATATCAGTTAATATTTAAAAAATGGAATCGAATACTTAAATTTCAGTGTGAATTTCTGCCACACATACATGTTGTAAAATAATTTCATACTTTTAAAATGTTTTTCACCCGTAATTCCGAAAGCATGTGATATTTATAAGCTCGAACTCAGATCAACGAATATTACCCATTTTATTTAAGCAAATATTATCTATTTTCTCAAGTCATTTCGCCAATTTCATTTATAGGAAAATTCACAGATTCGAAATCTAGGAAATAAAGATAATTTTTAAGGAAATTTATGCTTTAATACGTTATTATTATGGAAAAATTCAACATTTTGAAAAAAAAAAATTACAAGTCTTTTGTAATTCGTCATTTCTTCTTCGTCTTTCTTCGTACTTTCTCCTCTGTTATGTAATATTTCAAATGATATTGGACTAATTTTCGATCATCGATTCACCGCAAAATCGCATATCTAATATAGTATATAAAATAAAGTCTGGATTAGGGGACTAATTAACGCACAGCGCAAACTACTGAACCTAAAATCTTGAAAATCGTGGTAAAAAGACTTCTTATGACATAAACTTCTGCTAAGAAAGGATTTTCTAAAGTGTCCCCCCTAATGGTTTTTGCACGGGGAGGGGAAAAAAATCGAATATCAAAATTATGCGTCAAATGATAGCATATTTTAATGTAGTTTTGTATGCTGAATCGAATGCTACCAAATAAATTTTTATAAGTCCAACAGTTCATGACACATTTCACATTTTTCTAATTTGGCGGTGTCTTTGGCATCTAAACCATCTAAACCTCAAAATATCTATCATTACATCCGTTACTCTAGCAACGGAAAAAATTCAAATCAACCCTTTTGGCTAAAAAATAAAAACGGCTCTATGAAATTGAAATAAAAATGCAAGCATCTTAATTTTTTTTTTAAATAGTGATTTTATGTAAAATAAAAGGGAAAAAATTACTGAGAATTTAGCGTTATAAAACAAAAATGGAAAAGGTACTACTTAGATATTCCGTCGACCAAAAATATATCGTCAAACTATACGATTAAATGCCAATAATAGTTGATCGTAAATATCAAATTCACTTGAATTTAAACAAACTACACGTGTTTACGTCATCAAGTGATTTTAATTTCGACGTTTTATTTGTATTTTTATTAATGTTGTACTAATTTATTTGTTGTTTCGTTATTTAAAATAAAGATTATGTCAATTTATATAATTTGGCGAATGGTTTGGCGATTTATATAATTTGGCAAAATTGGTCGACGGGATAACAAGTAGTACCAATGAAAATATTTAAGTATGAAAGCAATGTTTGTAACGACTTAAAAATTATTTTCATATATATCAACTCGGTTTATGGCGTCAGATGCCGTCATCCGAAGAATCTACAAGAGTCTTTTTCCATTTTTTCCGGTCATAGGTTCCTCAATGAAAGAAATTGGAATTGGAATAATATTGTGCGATTTATAAATTGCTCCTCGATAAGAAGAAAAAATGGGTACATTTATAACAACCGTGCGCACATCTCGCTGATAGCATTTTTAAAATTCCCAGTAGCAGTAGTTACATTTTGTGTATGTAAACTAAAAATATTTTTTTGCTTTTAATTATGGCATTATTTCCTGTTATTGTTTATCTTTTCAGTTTTTTAAATGAAATTAGTATAAGGCATGCATTTTAAATTAAATGAGTGAAAGGTTTGTGTTTTAAATGAAAATAATAAAATAAGAATATGCTATGAAAACAATCTTTATTGATTTATTACCTGCGCCCGGCTGACATAAAAGTATCACAAAAGCCACATATTCACTTTTCTTTGAGTAGTTGCTCATGAGAATTCAAGTTAACCTTCCGTAATCGGATACTTCACATATTGGTGTATTAGCTTTAATGTTGAAAGCATCGTTTTTGTTTGAAGCGAAAACTTTACTATGAATTCTATGACACAAAATCGCATCATCATCATCTACTATATATTTACAACGGAAATTTGTATTTCATTCCGATTGTTTATAATACTTTCGTAGGATATACCACAATTAGTTAGGTAATCATTTTGGAAAGGTTTTAGTGTATACATATTGTTCAAGGGTACTTAGTTATAGAGCAACAGTAAAAGTTCAAAAATTAAGTGAACCTGATTATGAAAGTTTAGCCTTTTTAAAAAAATCTACAGAACATATTTTGTTACAAGTGGCCCTGTTGCATGACTTTTAGGAATGGTGTTAGTATATACGATTTCATTATATGTTGATTAGTTTCAGAGGTATTAATTCCTGTTGTCATAACGGTCTCATTACCCAACCATAAGTGCGCTATTTATAACCAACTAAAACAATTACTTCTTAATTGCTAAATTTTGTACAACGCTTAAGATAACATTATATCGCAATTGCGTTCGCATCGTTTTCAGTATTGTGCAAGGTCAAGCTGAAGATCCATATTGTTTAAAATACAAGTTCAAATTCACCATTTAGTTTAGTCCAAGGTTCATTTGGAAATATTGACCAGCGCAGCGGGCTCAGCCTGCTAGTTATACATATAAAATCCAAACGGAAATTTCGTTCCGAACACCTATATTTCGAGTTCTACTGCATGGATTTTGATGGAACTTATACTGTTAGATAGGTATCGTTTCAGGAAAGGTTTTAAGCTATAACACATTGTTCTACGTAGATTAGTTATAGAATTATGACGGAAAGTTCTGTTATTTTGGACGATAAGGTTACCATTTTATTTCTTAGCGAAATTTATTGTTGATAAAAAAAAAAAAATGAAATGGCTATTACATCTCGAAAAATAAAAGAAAAAACTGTTACTAATTTTATTTAAAAGAAAAAAAAAGAAGAACCAAATCCGTTTTAATGAGTGATAATATTAAAAATGAAAATATTTAATTTAAACATGAAAGGAAATGTTCGTAATGCTTAAAAAATTACTCAGTTAAAATATTGCAATTGAAATAAAATTTGGCTATTTATCTTTTGCGTCAGGTTAAGAAAAACGCATCTGAAAAATTGATAGGATGATATCAAGCAAGTTTCCATAAGCGCATATTCAGAAATATTTGAAAAAATATCTTCTCATGAGGAATGTATACAATATTCTTCTCATGACATATAATATGTTTTAAAAAAAATCGCAGAAACTTGATTTAGCGTTCGTAAAAAAATAATGAAAATTTAAATGTTTGGCGATTTAATGCTGGTTGGCGACACAATAAAATTTTGAATGATACTTTTTTTAGGATAAATATTTTTTAAGTAAAACCTTTTTCTATTCTTCATTCAAAGTTAGTTAAATTAAGTTTAACTTAAATAAATACATTTTTATTACTATTGTTTTGTCATATACCCTTATATGTGTGTATATTGAAATTTTACTATCGTAATTATACGGTTTCAAACAAAATTTAAGTTTATTAAATTTGTTCCAAACTCAAAATTAATGTCCGATTTTGTTGTTGTTATGGATACAACTATTTAATATAAAAATGTTTAATGATGGCATTTTTAATTAGCCAGCTACATTTAAAATAAACTTAAAACGGTACTACTTGATTATACCGTCGACAAAAAAACTATCGCCATATTATAGGAATAAATGCCAATAATGGCTGATCGTAAATTTTACATTCACATGACATTAAAGATGGTACAGGTGTTTGTTGCGTCATCAAGTGATTTTTAATTTGACTTCTATTTGTAATTTTATTAATATTTACAATTTTTAGGTTGCTTTCATTACAAAAAGCTACCTATTGCAGCCGTTCGGAGGAAAGCGATTTCAAAAAAATTTGGTATATTTTCATCGATCAAGACCCCCAGACTCCGAAACCACCCTCCGTTCAAAAGTTGATATATATATATATATATATATATATCTGACCTTTGTCATACTGTAACTCTCGAATTTATGAACCGATTTGGATGTAATTCGGTATGTACATAGTACATACCAATGTCTCGACCGAGTTCGTTGGCCAGCTTCATCCGCCATTTTGTTTCAAAATGGTGGCCATTTAAAATTTTCTTAAAAATTTTAAATTTGAAATGTGGTACCAAAGAATTGAAAATGGAAAAATATTTTTTTCTTATGTATTTGACCTTTATACAAGGATTCCGGAGCAATTTTTGTTTCGTCTATATCTTAAAAAATGGCTGAGTTATAGCATTTTGAATTTCTAGCGTGGCTGACATTTTGAAACGTCCTGAATTTTGTCACGCGATAAAAGGCGTATTTATGAACCGATTTGGATGTAACTTCGTTTGTACATAGTACATACCAATGTCTCGACCGAGTTCGTTGGCCAGCTTCATCCGCCATTTTGTTTCAAAATGGCGGCCATTTAAAATTTTCTTAAAAATTTTAAATTTGAAATGTGGTACCAAAGAATTGAAAATGGAAAAATATTTTTTTCTTATGTATTTGACCTTTATACAAAGATTCCGCAGCAATTTTTGTTTCGTCTATATCTGAAAAAATGGCTGAGTTATAGCATTTTGAATTTCTAGCGTGGCTGACATTTTGAAACGTCCTGAATTTTGTCACGCGATAAAAGGCGTATTTATGAACCGATTTGGATGTAACTCCGTTTGTACATAGTACATACCAATGTCTCGACCGAGTTCGTTGGCCAGCTTCATCCGCCCTCTTGTTTAAAAATGGCAGCCATTTAAATTTTTAAGAAAAATTTAAATTTGAAATGTGGTACCAAAAATTTGAAAATTGAAAAAATATTTTTTTTTATGTATTTGACCTTGATACAAAGATTCGAGAGCAGTTTTTGTTTCGTCTATATCTCAAAAAATGCCTGAGTTATAGCATTTTGAATTTCTAGCGTGGCTGACATTTTGAAACGTCCTGATATTTGTCACGTGATAACAGGCGTATTTATGAACCGATTTGGATGTACTTTGGTGTGTACATAGTACATACAAATATCTCGACCGAGTTCGTTGGCCAGCTTCATCCACCATTTTGTTTCAAAATGGCGGCCATTTTAAAAAATTTAAAATTTTAAAATTTAAAACGAGATACCAAAATATTGGAAAATGAAAAAGATTTTTTTTGTATGTGTTTGACCTTAATACAAAGATCCCGGAACAGTTTTTGTTTTGTCTATATCTAAAAAAATGGCTGAGTTATAGCGTTTTGAATTTCTATTGTGGCTGACATTTTAAAACGACCTGGTTTTTGTCACGCGATAACAAGCGTATTTATGAACCGATTTGGATATTACTTGGTCTGTACATAGTACATACCAATGTCTCGACCGAGTTCGTTGCCCAGCTTCTTTCGCCATCTTGTTTCAAAAGGGTTGCCATTTAAAAAAAATTAAATTTAAAATTTAAAATGAGGTATTAAAAAATTGGAAAATGAAAAAGATTTTTTTATGTGTTTGGCCTTGATACAAAGATTCCGGAGCAGATTTTGTTTCTGAAAATTTGTTCTTTTGTTTATATCTTAAAAAATGGTTGAATTATAGCACTTTGAATTTCTAGTATGGCTAACATTTTGAAACGATCCTGTATTTGTCACGCGATAACACACGTATTCGCCTATTTCCATGTGAGAAAGCATGTGGATAGTATACATCAACGCCTCAGCCAAATATAAGTTACTTTAAATAAAAGCAGCTTGGATAAAGCTGACTAATTTCGTGAAATTCTCATTCATAATGATTTTGTATTGATAAAAATTAGTATTGAATCTCCTATATTCGGTTTCCACTAAATTGAGCTTCGTGTGTTTGAATAATTAAGTTGGCTTTTTTAAAATAAGGTATTTGAAAGCTACCTCTTCCTCCCGGCACTGGCCGGAAGGACTTTTTTTTATTCTTTCGTTGTTTAAAATAAAAATTTTGTCAATTCGTATAATTTGGCGAGTAGTTTGGCAATTTATATAATTTGGCGAAATTGGTCGACAGGATAATCAAATAGTATCCTTAAAACTTTTCCAGCCGGTGAAGCCATGTAAAATTAAATAACTACTGCAATATGTAATTTGTACAGGGTAACTCCGGGAGAGTCGCCGCATACGGGATAGATGCCGCACCCCTTATATTTCTTGTAATTATCGATAGATGGTCATCAAACGCACAGTATAGGTGCGCAATGGGATTATTTTAACCAGTGTATAGAGTTAATTCCATTTCGATCTTTACTTGTAGAAATACAATCCTTAATCTGACGTAAGTGCATGATTTTACTGTCCAAACTTTTAAACACGTTATGTTTAACTACTTTTCATACACTAATTACTAAATGCATGCATGATTTCAAAGTCAAAACTAAGTGTAGCGTTTGTATAGAGTACTTACGCCATTCCCCTTAGCGATAGCGGGTAACTGTGATGGCCGACGTCTGCACCATGCAAAATGGGATACATACCGCACTACTATTCCGGTATACATGCCGCAGGTTCTTTTGTACGGAATGATTAAGTTTTATCAACTTTTTCCTTTCTTTTTGCACAGACTAACCATGTTAGGCATGTTATCGAGTTTACTAAAACCAAAGGAGAAAAAGGGGAAAATAAAATGTAAGAAGGGCAAGAAAGATGCAAATGAGGATAATAATAATGAAAAATTAGATTACGCGTAACGCAGACGTTCTTTGCAAACTACTACAAAAATAAGGATGTATAATTGGCTTCGTTGCATCATGCGTTTAAATGTAGTTGCATAAAGACTGTACTTTTTCTACATTTTTTCTGTAGATTGAAGTCGATCTCTTAACCCATTCGGGACCATAGGTGCATATAAGCACCTTCATAAAGAGCTTACAAAATTTGTTTCTGGCACCAGTAAAAAAGAAAAGTAATATTTGATTTGTTTAATTAGAGCATTTTCATGATTATTTAAGTAAAGGTAACTTCTTTTAAAAAAGTGCTTCCAACCGAATAAAATTTGTGTAAAAGCCACCGGTCCCGAAAGGGTTAACAAATAAATTATGTAAACACAATTTTACTTTTTTTCTTTCCCCTTTCTAATACACTGATGTTACGTTGTTGCTGAAATAACAATTAAAATTTAATGTAAAAAAAAATAAGTCGATAATTTTAATAGTGAAAGTAGGCATCAATTATTAATTTGAATCTACTAATACGTTTCATTGTACTCATTTAGTTTCATTTTGTTATTACATCCATAATTATAGTCCAATATGAATATATATTTTTTTAAATTTTTATTTATAACTTCATTCTGTTCTTATTAAAAGCGCGGCATAACTACCGCACAAGTGCGGCGTCTCAGCCTGAATGCATGGGTGACGCGCCGCAGTGTAATGTTTTAGAAAAAAAATGTTAAAAAATATTAATAATTTGTTTTGAAGTTTTTGTCGCAGTACACGTGTTGCATATTTAACATTAAATAGCACAGCATGATTTTTTATTTTATTTTATGTCCACCAGGGAACTTTATACACAAATTCAAACAAATGTGCAGCATAAATCCCGGAATTACCCTATATTATATATGCTTACAGATAAAAAATTATACGCTAATCCTTCGTTTAGGTTTAAAATCATTGAGTTTTAGGCATTTAAACACTTATTTAACGAGCAATTTCCAAATGCTTTTAAATATCATGCATTTGGGAAGGAAATGCATTGGCTACCCGAATAGCGTGGAACGGTTGTCTTTTTTGCACCAATACTCGAATTTATTTCTTTTTTCAGATTTTTACTGAGATTCCGACGCCAAATTTGACTGATGTTTTACTACATACATGAGTAGTTTTATAAGTATTTTTTTTTTCAAAATAATTTGAGTATGCTCTTTAAGAAGACCTTCCTTGTGAGTAACAATTTTGTTTTTGATTTGTTCTCCCTCATCTTCTCCCTCATGTGACTTACAGACGAAACTAGCAGATGTAATTGTAAAAATGATGGTACTTATGATTTACATGTTATATGTTTATTTATGAGTTCTTATGAGTTCACTTTTGTCGCCAAACAATTTGATTTTTAGCCAAAAAGACGTTAGCGTGACATAGGTTCAAGCGATGTTTACAATAAAGGTGATTTTGTAAGTGTACGAAAGCATTTTTAGAGTATTTTTTAAAATTCAAATGTACAGTCGTGGAAAAAAAAAGTAAACACCCCCTACTAACTCCTCAACAAATTATCGTAGACGAAAGTTACTGGTACCGAGCGATTGGAAATAAAGTCTACTTTTAAATGACATATATAAAATTTGCTTAGGGGGCCATCTAAATATTAAAACGAATCCAAACTTCATTTTTTTCAATGGCAATACCCAATTTTAACGAGATATTAGAAATCTTCGGTTCAAACTATGCCTAGACACCAAATTTCAAGTCATTTGAATGCTAAGTTTTTGAATTATAAACATTCAAAATTTAGTGCTTCTAATGTTAAATTACATTTTCATATTTTTATTTATATCTCCCGAAATTATGCTCCTAATGTGCTAATTTTTTTGTAGCAATAATACTAATATACCCAAATATAAATAAGCTGAATTTGCAATTTTTATAATTTTATGACATGAATTATGAATTATGAAATTAATATTCGAAAAAATTATGAATTGCAACCTACAATTTTTTTGATGGATTTAGATTTATTAAGTCCTGCTTTATGGAAATTCAAAAATTTCACATTTTTCTTCCAAGTAGTTTTCAAATTATGCTTACAAAACGGCAAAATGATGGTTTAAGGGGCCGTCTATGATGGAAGTGAGTAGACATTTTGAAATTTATTCTGCCGTACTGAAATCCAACACGCTTCATTGACTCCTTGAGTGGCGCTTAAGGTGCCTTGATCAAGGAAGGAGCTCTCTGGGTTAACAATCCAGTACGGAACTTCAATTTGGATACAGCCCTTTAAATACGCTCGTTTTAAAATAATTAATTGTTCGGAAACTTATGGTACGAATTGCATAAAAATTCGTTTTTAGGCTAATTGAAGGGTGTAGAGTTCATTTATGGTGTCAGAATTGGGTACTGCTATTGACAAAAACAAAGTTATGGTTCGTTTTAATATGTAGATGGCCTCCTAAGCCAATTTTATGTACATCATTTAAAAATAGACTTTATTTCCAATCGTTCGGTACCAGTAACTTTCTTCTACGATAATTTGTTGAGGAGTTAGTAGGGGGTGTTTACTTTTTTTTTTCCACGACTGTACAATATATAAATAGCAATTAGCTTTCTTAAAAAAAAAAAAAAAAAAAAAAAAAAAAAAACTAATTCTTAGAAAACATTTGCTATGTTTCATTTTCCATTTCATATAAATCGTAGAAAAAACATGTTTTATATAATCGTATCTAATATAAATCGCAGAATGTTATCATTGCATTTAAGGGATTAAAACACTTGACTAAATGGTATAATTAATGATATAGCACGACAAGAAAACAGGAAAGAAAATGTAGCAACCGTTTTTTTTAAGTCAGTTTGAGATCATATTTATTGAAAATGACAAAATATTTATAGAAAGTGACGCCATATTTAGAGAAATGTTTCCTGATATTTTTTTACCAAATAGAAATGCCTACGTTATAGTAAACGTTTTAACTTCAAAATAGTATATTTAAATGAAGTTTTTACGTCTATTCAAAGCGTTTATCGTTAAAGTTTTATTTTAAAGATGAAAAATTCAGTTGTTCAATTACGTGCCTATTAATCTTGAGCTTTTTTTTTTTTTTTTTTTTTTTGTATTTTGGCGAACTTCTAATTTTGCTATTGAATAATAAACAACGACAACACAAAAAATGCTGAACTATTTTTATGTTTGTAAATGCAAATTGGTTAATTTTCGATATTCAGGCTGTACGCTATTTGGCGTACTTTAACTAATGTGACTTATACCTTTTAAGGAACCTATTGCTTACAAAAATAACATCATTCATGTTTTTAGAGAATTCTTGACGTGTAATTCGATTACAGACATGCAATAATGCTTATCCTGACGTTTATGAAAAGACTTGATTTTTTTAAAATTTCATTTTAAAACTTGCGAAATTGAATTTAAGAAAAAACACGTTATTTGGAAGTAATTATAGTAAAATGTTTCACCTTTTAAAACCACAATGCTTGTTTTCTTCAGCAAATGTAACTGAAGTATACGATTTCCCTGACAATACACGGAACAAAGCAATAAATACATTCAATTGACCTAGCATTTACTGAAATTTTAAATTCGCGTGGATTAAAAATAAACCTTTCACTTTATGGATGATAATAATAAGGATTAATTTCACAATATCAGGAGTCTCTCTTCAGAATAAAACATCATTGCAAAGTTATGTCAGTTAAACAGAAATTGACGTCATATCTAGCAAATGATTTATTATTATTATTATCTTTTCCTGAATTGTTTTCTTGAAATTAAAACTCCTGTATTAAAAACTCCTGTGTAAATCTGTTGATTTTTTAACTTTAAAAACATTGAAATGAAGATACTACGTTATTTTAACACGTGTTTAGTTAAAGTTTTTACATATATATAGGAAAAAATTTGATTTTCTGATTAGAATGAAGTCGATTTAAAAAATGCAAAACTATAGCGAGAAAATCTGGATTTTTATTGGCTCGTAAAAACAAAATACACTTGTTATCACTTTTTAAAAATTATTGTGCGTCTTTTTAGGGTGTGGTAACAGGAAAGAATGGATTGAATTAGAAAATTAATAAAGGAGATATTTCTATAATGTTAAATTATGAAAGATGATAGAAAAAAAGGATAAATATTGGTCTGATGATTTTTTAAAGGTGACAGCTACCTATTCTATGTTCTAAAGCGCATGTACATCAAGTTTCGTGAAAATCGGTCAAAAATTGAAGATTTGTATAAAGGACATACACTCAGAGAACAGCTTATATATATATAGATATAAGAAAATTTTTATAATTTCTTTTAAATGTTGAAAATGAACCATTAATTTTAACCTTTTAATCAGATAAAAATAATGAAAAAAAAATTAAACTGTCTTATTCAATTTTTTAATAATTACTAAGTTTTCCAATATACGAAGAAGTGACTTTATTTTATGACTATTCAGTTGTTTAAACCAAAAAAAGGCCACATTTTGCTTCAGTTAACATTCTGATCGTAATTTAAATCGGAACATCTTTACTTTCTCAAATTAAAATTTCCGAGGTAAAAGATAAATTTTCACATAATTTTTAAAACTGCTGTTTCACATTAAAATAAATTACTTAGCTGAATTACGTTATTTAAACATTCTAAAAGCATTCCTACGCCAGCATATTTTAAAGTTTGAAGAAGAAAATAAGAAAAAGTTTAAAGCACTTCTTAATTTACTGCTCATTTTTTTTTATGCTTTAGATCTGGTAAACGCCTGATTACGAATTCTGTGATATCAGGTATTCTTTTATTCCTAAAAGACCATTTCGCAAGCAATTTTCTACCAATTTTGAAGTTAAAATATTTTATTTTAGTGCACATCTGAATATTAAATTAACTATTTTTGAACTTAGTTCAATTTGCTTAGTATTTGGCGAACATGGAAATTTTAGTAAAGTAAAAAAATAAAAACTGATTTTTATTTATTTATTTTTTTTAACCAGGCAGTAAATACTAATTATTTCTTTTTCAAATTGCGTTTATAGGGCATATGTCTTTGATAAAACAAATCATTAAAAGTTTACACTAGTTATGCGAAGACACTCGCAGGCTAATGCTGAACCAATGACAGAGCTCTTTCAAACTTTTCGTTTGCATTTCAATTTTTTTTATTTTTAATTTAATTTAATTTAATTTAAATTTTTTTGCATGTAACAGCAGCGGTCTATCTCTAACTGGGTCCTTATTAACTTTCCGATTTTAGTAGCAGATGTTTTTATGAGCTCATATTCTATTTCGGAACCAATTCTCAAACTGAAAGTATCCCTATAATCCACCATCGAAGAAGTTAAAAAAAAAGAATCGGTTAGAGATCGGCTTCAGCTATCCTATGGAAAAGATCATTTAAAAATATAAAAGTGCCAATAAGAAATTTAGAAAGAACGCTTTCATTGGTTTAACATTAGATTGCCTTCACGTATTAGATTGCCTTCATTGCGAGTGCCTTCACGTAACTAGTGTAAACTCATAATATATTTGTTTGTAAGAATTTTTTTCTATAATTTCTTAAAATTTTATTCTTTTAAAAAGCAATGGGAATGCTTAGCATTCATAAAGTTGATTGAGAAATGCTCCAAGCAAATTTCGGCGAACAAACTAAATTAAATAAATAAATGTACATCAAAATGCAGAAATCATTTAAAATTTTACCAAATTGCGTAAAAATTGTTTTAATGTAGTATATTAATATTTTCAGAATTTAAACGCAATGTTGATGCAACATTCTAAAGCTGTTTTGTAAATATTGGGAAATGAGTTTTATTTTTCACCAAGACACAGTATTGCGGTCTCGATAAGGATCTACGATAAAAATTTATTTCTTGAATGTATCCCCCCGTTTTTTAACATACTTTCCTACATATTAGTCGAAAAGTCTTTATGATTTCAGATCGTTTGTCTGCCTGTCTGTGTAGCCGCTTGTCTGCTCTGTAATTTTCGTAAATATGTTTTATAAATTATAAAATGTAAAATTACCATGAAACTGATTTATGATATTTAGGTTGAGTACAACATAGTCTAGCATTTTTTAAAAATGCTTTCCAACATAGTTGAAAAGTGTTTAGAATTTTAGTACGTCTGTCTGCTTTCCAATGCTCGTAAATATATTTCGATTGACACGGAGCTGATATATGAGACGTTCAGAAGACAATCCGACTAACTCCATTTTAAGTGGCGTTTTTTAAACAAAGAAACATTGAAAATGTTCTATATATTTATACAGTGAAAAAAAGTTACCCTTGATTAAAAGAAAATTAATGAATTCTATCAAAATATTCCGAGAAAAAATATTTTTATATCCTTCTATATATAAAAAAAGTAACGCTTTGGAAATGGACCAATGAAAATCTGCGTAGATACCTTGAAACGAATCTGATTGGTCAGAGCTTTCTGACGCTGTAAGGGGGGTTACCGAGGGAGGGATCCCGGCTCTGTCGCCAAACATAGCCAAGTTATCGCCAACTTGGCGCTATTTCCAGTATTTCGCCAAATTTCCATAAACTCCCATTGAAATCCAATAGGGTTTACTTGCTTGCAGAAAATCCACAAATAGAGATATTTCAATGAAACAAAAACTAATATTAGCTTATGAATAGAGCTTAATTGAACTATTTACAGTATTTTTAAGCCCAAACACCATTTACAATATTCGTAACACTATATATATAATTTTTATTTAATTTGTAATTATTCAAATAAATTATAATTTTTACCCTTTTTTAATGATTTTATATTTAATAATTCTTTTAATTATGAAACTCTGTAAGCTCTAATGATTATCTGCTTCGAGATAAGGAAATAAAATCGTCAGCAGTTGGGGAGGAACGCGTTTATACCAAGTGGAATCTAAAAATTGAATACATAGAAAATGAGGGATCGCGAAGTGATCCAGAATGAAAACGCGAAACAATTTCTTCTGGGGTTGGCTAGAAAATAGGGTTTGCTTCGCGATAAAGAACGGAGTCGCGAAACGATTACGTGGGGGGTTGGTGAGCGTAGCGAGCTGGGGGGCTGAGCCCTCCTAGTTTACTATAACTTTATTTGTTTATACTGAACATTTTCATTTGATGGAGTTAATCGATTTGTGCACTGAACGGCTCATATGTCATTGAGGTTTGCAACAGCATGTTCCCTACTGAAACTTGTGAGTAAGTCATTTATCGTTTGTATACAGGGGTGCACAAAAAGGAAATCGGATATAATACAATGTACGGACGATAAATGTTTGAATTGTATTTAACTGATCTTTAACTACTTCAAACATTACGGAACATATATACCTTCTTGATATGTGCTACAGCATGTTTTCTGTCGAAGATTATATGTGCAGCATTTATTGTCCATTTAAAGAAACACACATAAAAATCGATTTCGTTATTATAGTTGTTTGAAGTGCATTTACACAATATATTTCTAATATAATGTATTTTATAATTATTGAAGGGACTTACATTATTGAATTGTACGTTACATATTCTCTATAGAAAAACGTGCATGTAACATTTAGAGTTCTTCTGCAAGCCGCACAAAAATGTTAAGATGCTTTATCATGTACTCTGTTAAAATAAAAAAAAATAAAGAAAGGAAACATTTCTTTAGAAGGGTCCAAGTTCTTATTTTTTTTAAATGAAGTTTAATAATTTTAATAATAATATCCTGGTAGTGTTGGAATGTCTTTCATAGTCTATACCTGGTGGTTAATATATATATATATATATATATTAATATTTAATATAATTTAATAATTGATATATATATGTTTCAGCCAATTTGATAAGTTCGGTAATTATTAATAAATTTCGGTAAATATGATAAATATTGTATATTAATCATATTTACCGGTTATTATTAATAATTATCAATGAAGCTTAGTCAATATGATTAATTTAGTTTAGTAACGAATGTCTTTTACTGAAACATTATAGGGGAGACTAGGGACGGTTGACCATACGGGAGGCTTGACCCACCCATCAATTTTCATATTTAAAAGAATTTCAGAGTTTTATCAATAGGTGTCATCCAAAGCTACTGGAATGCCCAAACAACAGTCTTCGTTTCATAGAAATAATCGATATAGGTGTGGAAAACATTAATTGTGAGGTGTTTTTAACCTAAAAGTTGTGTTTTTTAGAAATAATTTGTAAGCTTTTTTCAAATAAATTATATATTAGAAATTTAAGTAAGTAGGTTTAAAGTAATGCAGAAATATTGAGCTTTCATTCCAGGTATAAAGTCTCTACAGTAAGTTAGGCTTAACATAACAATCTACTATTTTTCAGAAAAGGTCTATGTAGAGAGGCTTGACCTAGCCAATGTGAGGGATGGTTGACCAGATGCTCAAGGTTCCCTTAATTAAGTGGTTTTGGAAAAACCTTTATTATACAATGTGCATAATGTAAAGTTAATGGTTATATATATAAAATAATGTAAATTTATTCTGTAAAACTACAGTAAAATGGTGTGATGAAAAAGAAAATGTTTAAAACTGACTAAAGAAAGATGAGAAAAATCTAAAGAAAATGGGAAAGTTGATTGGAACTTTTTTCGATTTAAATATTACTTACAATAGGTGAATAGAAACACTGGGAAAGACTCGAAAGGACTAGATAGGATGAAAGCAGCAGTCTTAAACCTATCAGGAGCAGTGGTATGTTTATAAAACGAATTATTTTAATTCCGAAACGTCACAATGGCACCAGAATTTTGCTAAAAATCTTATCCATTTAATGTGTATGTGAAATACAACCATTTTCTTATTTCCGAATAAATTTGTTCGTAAATTACGGTGCCAGTCATTTATTTCAACATTTTAGTACTGAAAGTACTTTGCCCCTTAAAGGTTTAAATCATGTTAATGATAAGTTAAGTGCTCATGCGGCTGCAAAAGAACATAGCATCGATCGAAAAACTTTAGGAAGGTATGTAGACAAATTTCACCAGAGTGAATACAATGAGATGAAGCCAAAATATGTGACAACTAGAGTTTTCAGTTTCGAGTGTCACAAAAAAGGGACAAGGAGACAAAAAAAAAGCGGGACAGTGGCTCCTAAATGCGGACATAATAACATGAAACACTATGAAAACGGAACCTGTCTCTAACAGAATACTGCCTTAAATGTTAAAATTTCATTTTCCTTCCTGTAAAATTATGCCTCCTCAGACAAAATTCTGTTTAAAACAAAAACTTGCTCAGACAAAATCCTGTTAAAAAAATAATAATAATTCTCCTCTGACTTGCGATTGCGTCTCAACAGGTTTGTTTAAACATCATATTTAAAAAAAAAGTTATAATAATTAAAGCAGTAGCATAAACTTATTTTGATTTTTTAAAACTGATTTTATTTCTCTTCACAAATAGTGCAATATAAAACAAAGTGGGTGAAGCCTCCCATATAGTGGGTCATCCCTCCCATATGTGGGGAGCCTTGACCCATTCTTTTTCATGATTAAAATCAATCATTTTTCAAATTTCTTATATGTTACACTTATGTAGCAATTTTATTTTAATAACTGATTGTATAACGAATAAAATGATATATAAATCTTTATTCTACGTCCAATATTTAAAAAATAATAAATCATTTTGTTAAAAGTGGGTCAAACCTCCCTAGTCTCCCCTAACTGTAAAGCTAATAGCAAAAATAATTGTTAAGAGTTAATAATACTCATTTAAAAATTTGGTCATATTAATTGGATGCCAAGACTTAAGGGGTTAAAGATAATTATTGTCATAATTACTGAATAAATTAGATAACGATCTTAAACAGTAAAATAATTAAAAAAATAAATAATTTAGTTTTAAAGGGCATACTTTTTGCAATGAATATTAAGAAAAATGTAGCATAAGTAGAAAGTTTTGAATTTAGACTTAAATTAATTTTAACACATAGCAAATATATCAAGAGAAGTTACTGTCAGAATGATACAATTCTTACATTAATAAAATAGGAGAAGAAAAGAAGAAAAGACCTCGAAGAGTCGAAGGAAATATATCTTGTCAATACGAAAGATCGATTGAGTTTTCCAAAAACAATATTATTATTTTTATAACAAATAGTAAATTGCAATTTAAATTAAAAATTCAATATTAGTATATTTATAACAAATTATTATTATTATTTTTTTGGCAGAAAGGGATATTGTGACCTTTGGAATCACAAAAGGTTTTTGATTTTCCATTACATTTTTAACAAATTATTGATTTTGACTGGAATAGATATTGAGGCATTTAGAGTTACAAAGTGTTCTTGATTTTGTTACATTTGCAGGAACTTGAGTTACAGTTGCCTTTACAATGGTAATATTGAAATCCTTTACAACCTAGGTTGCATTTTTTTACGTGTATAGGTTTATTTCATTCACTGGAACTTCATTAGCTAAATCAAAGCTTTCTTAAAGACAGCAATATCTTTCATTGTGTACAGTTGATTTAAAATGCCATGTTTTGTATTGAGTTTATGTAAGTTTTCCTTTTCCTAGATTTAGCAGCTATAATACTTTGGCTATCAGCCTCACCCGTATCTACCTCTGATATTCTTATTCGAATAGTTTCTCCTACCATTCCAAAAAAAGTTACTGCTTTCGAAGTTAAAGTTTCCAAGTGCTTTGCACTTGGAAACTTTAACTTCGATAGCAGTACCTTTTTTTGTTTGCTTATTTAATGACTGTATAGCAGAGCGTCGAGCTTCTTGAATATTTTTCGAGACTTTATCAAGTGAAAAAGAAGAGGCTTCCTTTTTTTCTTGAAAATCTTCGATTTCAGCATAATTGATTTTTTTTTATCTTTGCTATGTCAAAATTTTGTTTTTCTCTCTTCTCTTTGGCGAACATTCTTATTACTATTTTTGAGTGAACCTAGAACAGTTACAGAAAATCTTCGTTCAAATTATCCAGTTCGACGTCCATTTTATCATCAATCAATGCGTCTATATCCTCATCCGCAGTTGAGATTACTGTCTGAAGTTGGATATCGTTACTAGACTGCTTTCTTATACAACAACATCTTAGTCACCAGTAATTCTTGACAAAATACAGACGGGTAAACAATTATTAAACCTACATTCGCTTCATAGCCAAATAAAGTTGCATGTTGACTGCGATCTATTCCCGAGTAATGTTCTCTATTTTTCATAAATTGAATGAATTTTATTCCTTTCCTTCACTTTATTGTATTGTCAGTTTCAAGCCAAATGTATAACGTCTTTTCAATGTCTTGGTTTGCTCTTTCAACTGAGCCTTGTGATTGACTGTGTCTTGGTCTTCCAAGAAAAAGTTTGAGTAAATTCTACATTCTACGACTTCTTCAATAACTTAAATTGCAAATTGTCGCCCATTGTCACTTTTCAAGATGCACGGTGCACCAAATATTGTGAATACATCTATTAGCTTATAAGCAACTTCCTCGGCTCGTCTTGATTATAACGCTCTTGTTTGAATAAATTATGAACTCACAACAAAAATAACACTAAATTCAAACTACGTAAACTACTTAGCATGTAAAACATTCGAAACTGACTAAAAATGCCCCAAATATTAGTGAGGTCCCGAAAGATTCGACCACCTGCAACTAAAATAAACTATAAATTGATATCGTCCAGTTGTTGCCAATAGATAAAAACAAACTTGCGCGCTCACAAAATAAGATTGCACAATAGTGAGGCGCTGACAATGAGTAAATATATGCATACGTAATGAAAATCTCAAGCTAAAAAGTGAAAATTATTATACTGAACAACCTTGATTGGTAATTATTAATAATAACCGGTTAACTTGATAAATTCTCATAAATTAATCATATTAACTGGTTTGTTTGGGTATTTTTTTGGTAATTATTAATAATAACCTCTTATTATTAATAATAACCGATTAATCACATTGACTGTAACATATATATAAATTCGTTACGATAAATGTTTTACAAATATGAACAATTCCATTTCATATTCGAAGTATTTTCATACAAAACAAAGAAAAAACAATGCAATTTTACAGCTAATCACTTCGAATCGGTTTTAGGTAGCTTTCTTTACAAAAAAGCTACCTATTGCAGCCGTTCGGAGGAAAGCGATTTCAAAAAATTTTGGTATATTTTCATCGATCATGACCCCCAGACCCCGAAACCACCCTCCGTTCAAAATTGATATATATATATATATATATATATATATATATATATCTATATATATATATATATATATATATATCTATATATATATATATATATATATATATATCTATATATATATATATATATATATATATATCTATATATATATATATATATATATATATATATCTGACCTATGTCACACTGTAACTCCCGTAATTATGAACCGATTTCGATGTAATTCGGTGTGTACATAGTACATACCAATGTCTCGACCGAGTTCGTTGGCCAGCTTCATCCGCCATTTTGTTTCAAAATGGCGGCCATTTAAAATTTTTAAAAAAATTTAAAACTTGAAATGTGGTACCAAAAAATTAAAAATGGAAAAATATTTTTTTCTTATGTATTTGACCTTTATACAAAGATTCCGGAGCAGTTTTTGTTTCGTCTATATCTTAAAAAATGGCTGAGTTATAGCATTTTGAATTTCTAGCGTGGCTGACATTTTGAAACGTCCTGAATTTTGTCACGCGATAAAAGGCGTATTTATGAACCGATTTGGATGTAATTCGGTGTGTACATAGTACATACCAATCTCTCGACCGAGTTCGTTGGCCAGCTTCATCCGCCATTTTGTTTCAAAATGGCGGCCATTTAAAATTTTTTTAAAAATGTAAAAATTGAAATGTGGTACCAAAAAATTGAAAATGGAAAAATATTTTTTTCTTATGTATTTGACCTTTATATAAAGATTCCGGAGCAGTTTTTGTTTCGTCTATATCTTAAAAAATGGCTGAGTTATAGCATTTTGAATTTCTAGCGTGGCTGACATTTTGAAACGTCCTGATTTTTCTCACGTAATAACAGGCGTATTTATGAACCGACTTGGATGTACGTTGGTGTGTACATAGTACATACAAATATCTCGACCGAGTTCGTTGGCCAGCTTCATCCGCCATCTTGTTTCAAAATGGCGGCCATTTAAAAAATTAAAAAATAAAAAAATTTAAATGAGATACCAAAAAATTGGAAAATGAAAAAGATTTTTTTTGTATGTGTTTGACCTTAATACAAAGATTCCGGAACAGTTTTTCTTTCGTCTGTATCTAAAAAAAAATGGCTGAGTAATAGCATTTTGAATTTCTCTTGTGGCTGACATTTTAAAACGACCTGATTTTTGTCACGCGATAACAGGCGTATTTATGAACCTATTTGGATGTAACTTGGTCTGTACATAGTACATACCAATGTCTTGACCGAGTTCGTTGGCCAGCTTCATTCGCCATCTTGTTTCAAAAGGGTTGCCATTTAAAAAAATTAAATTTAAAATTCAAAATGAGGTATTAAAAAATTGGAAAATGAAAAAGATTTTTTTTATGTGTTTGGTCTTGATACAAAGATTCCGGAGCAGTTTTTGTTTCTGAAAATTTGTTCTTTTGTTGATATCTTAAAAAATGGTTGATTTATAGCTCTTTGAATTTCTAGCATGGCTAACATTTTGAAACGATCTTGTATTTGTCACGCGATAACACGCGTATTCGCCTATTTCGATGTAAGAAGGCATGTGGATAGTATACATCAACACCTCGACCAAGTTCGCTGGCCAGATTCATCAGCCATCTTGTTTCAAAATGGCGGCCATTAAATTAAAAAATATATATATATTTAAAGTGAGGTGCAAAAAAATTAGAAATTGAAAAAGGTTTCTTTCTTAAGTATTTGATCTTGATATAAGGATTGAGGAGCATTTTTTGTTTGTCTTTACCTTAAAAAATGGCTCAGATATAGCAGTTTCAATTTCTATTGTGAGTGACATTTTGAAAAATCTGATTTTTTGCATGCGACAACACTCCTATATATTAATCGATTCCGATGTGAGTGAGCATGTGCACAGCAATTACTAAGGTCTCGACCAAGGTTCACTGCTTAGCCTCATGCACCATGTTGTCTTAAAATGACAGGCACTTTAAGAAATTGCCGAATTTGGCAGCCAAATATAAGTTACTTTAAAGAAAAGCAGCTTGGATAAAGCTGACTAATTTCGCGAAATTCTCATTCATTATATTGATAAAAATTAGTATTGAATCTCCTATATTCGGTTTCCACTAAATTGAGCTTCGTGTGTTTGCATGATATAAGTTGGCTTTTTTTAAATAAGGATTATGAAAGCTACCTCTTCCTCCCGGCACTGGCCGGAAGGACTTTTTTTAAATGATGTTCTTTACTAAATGACCAATTATTTTGATATTTTCCCAAATCATCCTTTTTCGATATTTTACTTTTTCTTTAAATTTATAACAATTACAACATGGTTTGATCAAAGGCTTTGTTTAGTCAAAAAATAAAGAAAGATACATCATTAAAAATATGTTTTTGGTAATTATATTGTTCTATATCTTTCCTTTTAATCGGTTTCTTTTTCTTATTTTAATTTTCTAAGAAAAATGTTTATTTCTGAAATTTTGACATTTAAACTTATTAGGTTATAGAGACATCCGCATTGTTATCAAATGATTTTTTTCTCCAATTAGAAATTACTGGAATAATATTTTTGCATCATATTTAAATGAAATAATGCAAAAAATCAATTATATATATTTTAAAGAAAATTCTGCAAGGCGAAATTTTAACTTATTAATACTAATTATTGCAAAAATGTAATAATCTAGCGAAATCTTAATTCCTTTTTTTTTAAAGTTAAAATATACATACCACTTATATAGAATTATAATATAGTATTATTATACACCATTTGTATAGTAAGCTATACAAATTAATCAACTACATGCTTAACTTTGTTAATTAAACTACGCATATCATTAGCAGAAGGCGCTGGAAGCGTCTGAAGTTCAGTGCAGAAAAAATCGCATCTTGCATTATCGTAGTTCATAGATTTAGCAATTTTAATCGACAGTTACATAAACAGTGATGATATGTGTCGGTATCTGAAGTTATTTATAATAATTGTATGTACAAGGTGGATCTAACAAGAGGCTTTTTTTGCTCCGTGTCTCTCGCCATCTTTGCTAAAACTTTAACTTAATATTGCCTGAACGACCTGACTTGGTCTGACAACACTTTTTCCTGGAGCTGACTACAAGACCTTAATGATAAACCTAGATTTAAGGCCTTAAACTATGGTAAAATTCTGCGCTTTCTTCGGCCCAACTTCTTTGGAGATTTTGCGGCGAGAATTAACTCGCTGTAGGCGCTTCTTAAGCTCCGGTGTTGACTTGACTTGTGGCCATAATTCAACTCACAGTACTTAGCGCGTTCTGTAGCAGGATCTAATTGCGAGAAAGAAGTTATTTTGTAGAATGATTAAACAAGACGGGGGACGAGGGATTACGGGAAAAAATATTTAATTCTGAATTTCACCAGTAGAGACATGTAGCGCTATCTTTTTTTCAGAATACTCCGCCCCCCGTATTGGTTAATTAATCTAAAAAATTTGGCTCCAATCTCGCTATTAGATCGCGCTATAAAAAACGCTGAGCGTGGTCAGTTTAATTACGGACATCTTTTATAATAAGGTAAGTTATGCTTTATTAATATTCATAACTTTACTTTAAGTATTAACGTATTATATCACGTAGTATTCAACAAATTTAGCCATAGCTATAAAGTAAGATTTCATAGCTTTCAAAATCAGCGAAGTTGCACGCTTACACTTTATGATGGCATTTTTTCAAAATGACTCCTTATTTGCTACCAATTTATTTTAGATACTTTTTCATTACAAAAAGGAAAAAGCCACCTATTGCCGCCGTCCGGAGGAAAGCACATCTGAAAAGTTCGGTATATTTTCCCCGATCATATATATATATATATAATGCTTTAAAAAAATTTTTTAAAAACAAATAACCCAGTGCATCAGGCGCAACGCAGCTTCTTATATGCACTAAGTGAATATAGCTCTAATAAAAGTGAATGATTATGAAAATTATTATGAAAAGAGGGTGCAAAACAACAATAAAAATCCATGAAAATTTATAACGAAAAAACAACAAACAAACCACTCCCTGCTCTTCAGAAAGTGGGAGGAGTGAAAAAAGCAGGTATCAAAAACAGAAATTGGATCCTCACGGGTTTCGCAAGATATGGCCAACCCACATACTCCAAAAGTATAACAATAGATTTAAACTTTCAAAAACACAACATAAAAACGCTATTTTATAAAAAAAATTTTTAACGAATCAAAACTGCTTTAAAAACAAATATAACCAACCAATTCAAAATCCAAGAAAACCGATTTAGCTTATAAAACGTAAATAAAAATTAATAAAAATTTTAATATGACTAAATCATTAAGCAATTAGAAGTATTGAACATGTGAGAAGGCCATATCCCCACCTTTACCCATGAAGACCTGAAAAAAACTTGCTACCTTTAAAACAATCACTACGCTCCACTTCTTTCCATCAGCAGGAGTTGCAAGCAAGGCCATAATCCAAGTTAGACCAGCATCCCAAAGACTTGTCTTTCCATTATCCTCATAATCATTAATTTTCTTTCCAAGTCACCGCAGTTTCTACTTGAAGCACATCAACATGCAGACGTTCTTAAAGACTTTAGTCCACATTATTATACAGAACAAAAATTTACATTTTATGATGGGATTAGGTACTAAGTTTAGATTAAATAAAACTATTAGCAAGAAAACGGCTATTCAGATTTTTGAAAGGGATTTGAAAAAATTCATTATGCAATTATGTTACAGATTTAACACCCCCTTTGAAGCTTTTTTTTGAATGGGAGTGGCATATATTAAAGGAATTTGAGTTTTTTGTTAATAATTATTTGAACAGTAAGGATTATGTTTATCATAGTCTCAATAAAGAAGATATAAATTATATTCAATTTTTACATAACAATTTTGTAATAGTACCTGTGGACAAAGCGGCTTCAAATTATGCAATTATTTGAAAGCTTTTTTATATTGACAAAGTTAAAAATGAGTTAAATAATGGTAAATTTTATAAAGAATGTAAATTAAGTCATAAGGTTGTTGTAAACAAATTTAATGCATACACCAAGAAGGCTAGAAAGATGTATTCATATAATTTTGCTATTAATAATCATCATACTTTTCCATTTCTGTTTATGACCCCAAAATTTCACAAGACACCTATTAAATTCAGATTTATATGTTGTAATTCCAGAGGTATAGGTAAAAGTTTAAATGTTAAGTTACAGGAGTTTTTGAAGCGCATTTATGGTTTTTTGAAGTTTAAATATAGAAATACTAGCTATTTTTGGTGTATAGACAATAGTAATGAGGTTTTAAATAAAATTAAAAAAACGCCCATAACGCCCACAAATTTGTATACCTATGATTTTGAAAACCTTTTTTCTAATATACCTATAGATTTACTTTATGATACACTAAAAAATATTTTTGATATGTTTTGTATTGAGGAGGAGCTTGGAATTAAAAGAGATTTTTTCTTGAGTTTATGTAATTTCTGTTTTCTTAATAATTTCATTACATTCAATAGCTCATTTTTCTACCAGGTATGTGGTATCGGTATGGGAACTAATTTTTCGAGTTCTGCTGCAAATCTGTTTCTTTTTTATTATGAATTTAATTATGTTTTAAACAGTAATAAGAGTTATTCAGTTTTAAGGTATATCGATGATTTAATATTATTCGATGACAAACTTTTGGTATCGATTAACGATATCTATCCTCCATGTTTAAAATTAAATAAGGCTTCTGTTGATAATTTACATGTTAATTTTTTGGATTTAGACATTTTGATTAAAGATAGCAATTTACTAATTAAGCTTTTTGATAAACGGGATTTTTTTAATTTCAATACTCAATCGATGCCACACTGGTATTCAAATTTAAGTAAGAAGGTTTTTAATAACATTATTGTGGGACAAATTAATAGATTTTATAGAATTTGTAGTAATAGAGAATTTTTGAGTTCACAGATTTTTAAATTTACTGCTAATCTTTTTTATAATAATTTATTTCCATACCAGTTTATTTTTCATTATGTAAATCAACTTGAGAAGAGTTTTCTAAAGTGGCAACAGCTAAGCGGCCAAACACCGTAATGGATGCCAAGGTAGCTGCTTGAATAAATGAAGGGTGTGGACTAAAGTCTTTAAGAACGTCTGCATGTTGATGTGCTTCAAGTAGAAACTGCGGTGACTTGGAAAGAAAATTAATGATTATGAGGATAATGGAAAGACAAGTCTTTGGGATGCTGGTCTAACTTGGATTATGGCCTTGCTTGTGAAAGAGATGGTTGGTCGTTGCGGGAGTCTTCTTCCCTAAAAACTTGAGATATTGATAAGTAAATGGAAATATCTTTTGAATTATTTTAAATGAAATTTAAGATTTTCCGTAGTGGAGTACGAATGCGCAAACAACACAATAAACTCAGATCCAGAAGATTCAAATTAATACTTATAGCGTAATAAGGAAACTTTAATGAAAATTTGAAGAGACACATAAGTGCCTTGGGAGTGACCCCCCTTACACACAATCAAAACTTAATCTTTACATTCTGAGAAGCAGGCAAAGAGTGATCAGTTTCACACTTTCATTCGTAAAGATTTGGCGATATATAGATATTGGGTAAGACACAGATCTTGCCAAGGGGTGACCGTTACATTGGAATACATGGGGTAGTTTAATTTAGATGAAAAGCCTAATAGGCGATAATTAGCCAAGCGTTAGTCCGTGAGAAAGTAAGAAAGAATCCGAAAGCTGTCAATAGCATTGGTATGAGTGCGGTAACTTGAAAGGCGACTTAAGTTTAAAAGTACATCTGGATATTATTATCTAACAGCTGGTTTAACTAAAGTTTTGACTATCTCTTAGTAAGGATCGAATTAAAAATCTGACAGAGAGAAATTTTATAGGCAGATGCAACGCGAAAAGAATGACTCTTTCGAAATGAAATGGCTGTGAATAATATTCTTTTTTTTATTTTATTTACATAGATAAAAGAGCAGAGAGAGAGTTTTCTGGGAAAGTTAAAGTAATGTGAAAAGGAAAGTAGATTAATTTAAAACTTAGCTATACAAAAAGAAATAGAAAGGGGATTTTTATATTGATAGTTAATATTAAATTTTAACTATCTAGGGATCATATTAATTACCTATAAAGAATAATATATGTGATATCAAACGATATCACATATTTCCCCCCAAAAACCGACCAGCCTTGAATGCCCAGAGATGGGGAAGGGAAAAGAGAAAAAAAAATCTGTGTCTTCTCCAAAGAAATAATAAAAACTTTACATGAAACAATACAAAACAATATCTTGAAATTGCAAATATATATATATATATATATGATTATATATGTCATGACTTAAATATGCTTCATAATGTCCTTTTTTTATAAAGGCTCAGTAGAAGTTCAAAAATGTTCACGTGAACGAGTCTTATAGACTATGTTTTAATAAACAGTATTCTTAACTGTACTTGTGCACATATTAATTCAACAACAGGATTTTTTTTGTACCTGTTTTGTATTTTGTGACGTCACATTAAAGTAAGGTACCATTATCAATAAATTTGCAAATATTTGTTAGAAACTGGTTGTCATGACCAGTATTGAGAAGCTTTAAAAGAAGCTCTATAATTCTTCTCAAAATCTTGATCCATTTCAGATCATAAAACTAAGTGGACAAAAAAAAAATAAACACAACATATAACTAATTAACATACAGTATGTAAAATAATATTTATTAAAAAATGAATAAGCGATATAGATGGGCACAGAAAAGTAATTTGGCACCCTTTCAGGAGCGTCTTTCAGCACAAATGAAGTGTGTGACCATAGAACTATAACTTTAAATTAAACACAATTTCTGAGTGCAGTGATTAGAAGAGCAAAAGAGATGATTTGATTACAAAACAAAATTGTCTAATATCAAAATATAAAATATTTAAAAAGAATTCTTTTTTTGTGAGTAGTAGTCGTTATCTACTAATAGCAACTACAAATAACTCATGCAGTGAGCCCGTTTATTTATCAAAGTTTTAACTTATTAATATGTCGAGATGACATTGTGTTAGTGAGGATCTGTACTGTGGATAAAGATGAGGAAATTCCTGACAATTTACTGCAACTGAACAGCATTTGTGATTTAAAAGTAACTGGGTTTTTTTTTTAAACACATCGTCTGGCTTGTATAATTTAAAAGTGGTGTGTATCGAAAAAAAAAAAAACACTTTAAAAGTATTATATGAGAAAAGAAAATGTATTATGTGATCGTAGAAAAAGCATATGACAAAAGAGAAAAGCAACAGCTACAAAAGTATAGAGTTGTCTTAAATATCAGTGAAGGATTAAAATTATGTAACTGTGAAAAAATGCCAAACTGTCAATTTGCAATTAGGCAAAGTGATGATGACATTACTGTGTCATGGTATTTAGAACCAAGAAATTAAACGATAATTTAATAACTGGTAATTTTAAAATGTGAGAAAGTTTAATGATGAAAACCTGGTGTAACATAAAACTAGAAAAGAAAAAAAAAAACGTGAGCCTAAAATAAATAAAAGAAATATGCATAGTATGTGAAGAGGTAGTTTCCTATTTACTTTGTTGTTAAACAAAGTGATGGTGACATGAGAATGTCATTACATAACAAAATATTAAAAAGCAAAAAAAATTAAGTGTATGCAAAATATAAAGTTTAATAAATGTTTATGTTGCAATGTATCATATAATATTAAAAGTAGTCCTGGTATAGTGAGACATAAAAACAAACATACAAAAAGAATGTTAATGTGCAAAGGTTCAAAAACTTGAAAAAAAAAATCAATATTTTCAATTCAGTATGCAATGTTTAAAAACAAACTCACATATATGCATGACTAAAAATGTAAGCAAATCTCAATGAACTAACGATGTATACGAGAATCGAAGCAATGTGTGTCAGTGAACAAAGTTTAAATTCAACGACATAGTTGCATGTGTAAATGAATACAGCAATCTAAGTATATTAACGAACAAAAGTGAAAAATTATTTCAAAGAAATAATGTGTAGGGATACTTCACTGACTAGTGTAAAAGTAATACAATGAACTAAAGTGTGTGTAAAAGAATGAAACTTGCAATGAACTCATGTGTCTAACAAAAATATTATTACAATGAACTAAAATGTCTACCAAAACAAAATTGGTATGAACTAATATGCAAAACAAATCACAAGAAAGAAAACAAACTATGAACTAATATGTGTAAGGAAAAAATTCTATGAACTAATTATTGTCATGAAAGAAAAAAATAATAGTGCAATTGGTCCCTGAAGTACACAAAGAATTGACAATGCTATGAACTCGTGTAAAGTGTTTTTTTCTATGAACTCGATGAACTATGAACTCAGTTGTGTGACCTATGAACTCAGTTGTATGAACTATTGAACACAAACTCAGTGTGTACATATGGAACCAAGAGCATTGCATCACAAGTACAAAAATGCTTAGCCTAAAGATAAAACAAACAAACAAAAAAAAGAAACAAAGAAATGTGCTTTTAAGTAAAGAAAAGCGAAAAGGACAAATGTGACCAGGAAAAGCTTCTTGTGTGATAATAATGTAAACATTTGTACTCAACCTCTGAACTAAAACTATCTAAACAACTGTCTAAAGTTTTATACCGAATTTCCAAAAAATATCTAAAGAAATGTAAATGTTGTAAAAAGTGTATAGTGTTGCTGTGTACCCTTCTGATAAAAAAATATTTTACATGTGAAGAACAAAAAACAAAAACGATCCACATCAGAGTATTTTCACACTAAAACAATATATTTTTAATCATCCGACCATTTGCGCGCCGAATAGTCCGATGAAAAAAAAAATATATAAAGCAGTACACAAATAATTTCTAAAAAAAAAAAACAAACCTTTAACTTTAAAGTTAAATGTGAATTAAATTATCACTTATGCCATATGGTGAAGCAATATGATGTACCTAAGTGTATAAAAAGTGAAGTATTAAAAAAAGTGATTTTTTTTTTTTTTTTTTTTTTTTTTTTTTTTTTTTTTTTTTTTTTTAGAATCCTTCACAGTGCTGTATATATCGAGAGAGAAAAAAATTTACTTTATGTGTGTGAAGGGAGGGGAAAAAGAAACCCCAAACTCATGAACTAGTGAAATGTATGTATATGAATGAACAAAATTATATTCAAAAAGAGCAAATTTTGTGTAACGTAATCCAATATCTAACATATGAAGTATTTGTGAAAAAAAAGTTGAAAAAGAAAAAAAAAAATAAGAAATCCAAATCTTTCTTAAAAGTGTTCTTTTCAACAAAAATGATGTAAACCGGAGAAGTGAATTTTATCTTTGAACCACACTGTAATTTTATTTTTAAAACGGGCATGCATGGGCGACTACTGCTATCAATAATGGTTCTAGAACAATTCTGAATACTTTACAACAAAAAAATTCTCACTACCAAAAAAAAAATCAAAATTAATCAAAAATTATTATTTGTCACACACTTCTCTTTCTTTTACCCAATGCATTCCCGAAATTTAAATATAAAAAGAAATAATGAAAAAGTCAAATTTTCGGGAAGAAAGAAATATATGGGTAACATAAAATTGTCGCATATTATATGACACAACATTTGAATTTAATAAACTTAAAATGCACATAATATAAACCCATCACATTTAAATAATAAAAAAAACTTGAAATAATACTATAAGCAAAAAATAAAAATTATGATAACATATGAAAGCATGAAATATATCTAGATTGCTTTAATTATTAAACTTTTTTTTTTTTTTTTAAGCAATGGGAAACGAACATCTATCTATATTTAAAAAGACTTACCTTTGATAAAAATAAAAAAAAAATGTTAAACACATATAGTCAAATTAAAATATTCTGCACAAGAACCAAATAATTGATGGCACACGAATAAAAACACAATACTGAAATTTAAATATAAATTTCCATATTTTTAGTTTTCATAAATGTAACCCTGCATAGATAAAACATAACCCTTGTAATGAAAACTTACTTGTCATTCAAAGCTAATTAAATATACTGAAGGTGTTATTAGCATAGTTTAAAAAAGTGACATCCATGCAGGAAAAAAAATATGTAAAAAAAAACAGAGTAACCAATTTCTACACTTTCCCACCTGAGATACTACCTTAGTGTAAAAAGAAACAAATTACTAAAATAAAATAATACTCCTCATCAGTAAAGTAAACAAATAGCTAAAATAAGATTGTGAACCACATTAAAAGTAAAATAAAAGATAACCATACAAATAGAATAACTTGAATAACTTTCTCAATTAAAAAAAAATGTTCATTGCCACAGTTTGTGTTATATGTAAATGTATCGTGGCTCTTGTAACACAGTTGTAAATTGTCTTTAAAAGAGTACTTTCAATCAATTATTTTTGTTTTCATTTCTTTCTTTTTTTTAAAGAGAAATAATAAACAGTTCTCAAAATAAATAGTGAAAAAAAACAATCATAATCGCAAGGTGCGTTCCTATAAAAGCGTTAAATATCTTATTCATAACCAGGTAATTTATACACAATTTGTATAAAATATCCAGACCCATTTTTTTTAAAACTTTTTTTTATACTGACAATTTAGTTCAAAAATGTGAAGTCTTACTATATCTGTAAAGCATAAAAAATGTCGTAAAACTAGACATTTAAAAAAAATCACATCACGGGAGCGACAACTGTATTTTCGAACTTGATGAGACATATTTCACAAATTAATTTTGAACACCGATGACTAATCAACCGTGTAGCAATTATTCTTGAAATCACACCACGTATCTTAATCACAATCCAGTTTCACACTTTTTTTTGCAAGTACACGAGTACTTCTTTGAAGTCTTGAATACTCAAAAACAGATTCACACACATCGCGCGCACAGACACTATTCGAAAACTGACACTTTATTTTTCTCAAGTAGAAGATGAAAATCCTCCGATCAGGCGAAAATGACACACGAGTCGAACATTCTTTAATCATCGCTTTCCATATCTAAAGCAAACTCCGCTTCCTTATATCCTTATCAGGCGAGCGCGGGAGAAAACGGAAACAACAAACATCTTTTCGACTCAAACGTTGACATCAGAGACCAGCGTATTTGAATGCCCGTAGATCACGTAGCACCCCGTCGGCGATGAAACGGTCGACACACAGGGCTCACAGGCCCGGATGAATGTTTCCATATAATTGTTTCTATAAGTGTTTCCATATAATTGAGTAATCCAAAGAGCGAAGATTCGTAATTTTTTTAATAGGTCAATGCTGAATAAAAGCGAGGGTCACTCCCAGCTACAAGTTTAAAAAAATCTTCTTCCTTCGGCACCAAAGTTTGTGAAAGAGATGGTTGGTCGTTGCGGGAGTCTTCTTCCCTAAAAACTTGAGATATTGATAAGTAAATGGAAATATCTTTTGAATTATTTTAAATGAAATTTAAGATTTTCCGTAGTGGAGTACGAATGCGCAAACAACACAATAAACTCAGATCCAGAAGATTCAAATTAATACTTATAGCGTAATAAGGAAACTTTAATGAAAATTTGAAGAGACACATAAGTGCCTTGGGAGTGACCCCCCTTACACACAATCAAAACTTAATCTTTACATTCTGAGAAGCAGGCAAAGAGTGATCAGTTTCACACTTTCATTCGTAAAGATTTGGCGATATATAGATATTGGGTAAGACACAGATCTTGCCAAGGGGTGACCGTTACATTGGAATACATGGGGTAGTTTAATTTAGATGAAAAGCCTAATAGGCGATAATTAGCCAAGCGTTAGTCCGTGAGAAAGTAAGAAAGAATCCGAAAGCTGTCAATAGCATTGGAATGAGTGCGGTAACTTGAAAGGCGACTTAAGTTTAAAAGTACATCTGGATATTATTATCTAACAGCTGGTTTAACTAAAGTTTTGACTATCTCTTAGTAAGGATCGAATTAAAAATCTGACAGAGAGAAATTTTATAGGCAGATGCAACGCGAAAAGAATGACTCTTTCGAAATGAAATGGCTGTGAATAATATTCTTTTTTTTATTTTATTTACATAGATAAAAGAGCAGAGAGAGAGTTTTCTGGGAAAGTTAAAGTAATGTGAAAAGGAAAGTAGATTAATTTAAAACTTAGCTATACAAAAAGAAATAGAAAGGGGATTTTTATATTGATAGTTAATATTAAATTTTAACTATCTAGGGATCATATTAATTACCTATAAAGAATAATATATGTGATATCAAACGATATCACATTGCTTGCAACTCCTGCTGATGGAAAGAAGTGGAGCGTAGTGATTGTTTTAAAGGTAGCAAGTTTTTTTCAGGTCTTCATGGGTAAAGGTGGGGATATGGCCTTCTCACATGTTCAATACTTCTAATTGCTTAATGATTTAGTCATATTAAAATTTTTATTAATTTTTATTTACGTTTTATAAGCTAAATCGGTTTTCTTGGATTTTGAATTGGTTGGTTATATTTGTTTTTAAAGCAGTTTTGATTCGTTAAAATTTTTTTTAATAAAATAGCTTTTTTATGTTGTGTTTTTGAAAGTTTAAATCTATTGTTATACTTTTGGAGTATGTGGGTTGGCCATATCTTGCGAAACCCGTGAGGATCCAATTTCTGTTTTTGATACCTGCTTTTTTCACTCCTCCCACTTTCTGAAGAGCAGGGAGTGGTTTGTTTGTTGTTTTTTCGTTATAAATTTTCATGGATTTTTATTGTTGTTTTGCACCCTCTTTTCATAATAATTTTCATAATCATTCACTTTTATTAGAGCTATATTCACTTAGTGCATATAAGAAGCTGCGTTGCGCCTGATGCACTGGGTTATTTGTTTAAAAATTTTTTTTTTTTAAGCATTATATACTTTGGCAATTTGATAAGCTGCTTTGCGCTTCTTTTGCTGTGTATTCAACTAGTCATTTCATGTCATATGTTGATTTGGGTGTAGTTTGTTATGCAATTAGGTGTAAGTGCCTACAAAAAGTTATAATATAAAAAAAATTTTTTGGAATTTTGTATAAAATTCCTCATTGAAATTATGAAATATATTAAATGAAAAGATAAACGTTGTAAAACATGATTGGTGAGTCGTGCCGAGGCTGTTGATATACTATCAGGTTATTGTACATTTTGCAAGTTCAATAATGCTGTTTATAAAATTACATGTATGACTTGTTCGCAGGCTTATGTTGGTGAGACTTCTGGTTCTCTTAATATTAGAATTAACAATCACAGATCAAATGTTTACAATGATGATTTACAATATCCATCTTTTGAAATTATGCATTTTAAGTTTACTTTTGATAACATTTTGATTGAAATTTTGGCACATGTTGAGAATCAGAATGAGCGTTTGAAAATAGAAAATGACTTCATTTTGAAACACAGGACTTTATATCCTTATGGCCTAAATACAGTATTAAATTCTTACAATATAAAAAGTATTGATAATGTTTATAGTTTTTTAAATTTATTTAGTAATTTGAAAATTAAAAGAGATACCAGGGGATCACATATGTTATCCAATAAATTAAATTGTATAGTGCCGGAGGTTTGGATCTGTAATGTTGAAAAGGATTTTGTAGTAAATTTCAGTATTAAAAATGTAAAAAAAGCGGTATTCACACTTAAGCTTAAAATTTTAAACAAAATTAGGAAAGCTAGTAAAATTTATAAATTTTCTAATTTGCATTTTAAGGACCTGCTTTGTGACTTTATTAATTTTAGATTAAAGAATTTTTTGGATTCCAAAACTGACAGGGTTTTCTTTACTTTGAATTTTCAGCAGAAGTCTTTCGACAATTTTAAAATTAAAGATTTTTTCAGATATTATGACACCCTTTTCCCTCTTAGAGATATTGATATAGCTGTTGCTTATAAATATAACATTCCTCTTTGTAAAAAGTTGTTCAATTATAGATCTCTTGCTTTTTCTGATGAAATTCCTGAAACATGTAAATGTGACACAGATTTCTTAGATTTTATTGATGATTTCCATAAACATGTTATTACTGGATATTATACAGAACAAAAATTTACATTTTATGATGGGATTAGGTACTAAGTTTAGATTAAATAAAACTATTAGCAAGAAAACGGCTATTCAGATTTTTGAAAGGGATTTGAAAAAATTCATTATGCAATTATGTTACAGATTTAACACCCCCTTTGAAACTTTTTTTGAATGGGAGTGGCATATATTAAAGGAATTTGAGTTTTTTGTTAATAATTATTTGAACAGTAAGGATTATGTTTATCATAGTCTCAATAAAGAAGATATAAATTATATTCAATTTTTACATAACAATTTTGTAATAGTACCTGTGGACAAAGCGGCTTCAAATTATGCAATTATTTGAAAGCTTTTTTATATTGACAAAGTTAAAAATGAGTTAAATAATGGTAAATTTTATAAAGAATGTAAATTAAGTCATAAGGTTGTTGTAAACAAATTTAATGCATACACCAAGAAGGCTAGAAAGATGTATTCATATAACTTTGCTATTAATAATCATCATACTTTTCCATTTCTGTTTATGACCCCAAAATTTCACAAGACACCTATTAAATTCAGATTTATATGTTGTAATTCCAGAGGTATAGGTAAAAGTTTAAATGTTAAGTTACAGGAGTTTTTGAAGCGCATTTATGGTTTTTTGAAGTTTAAATATAGAAATACTAGCTATTTTTGGTGTATAGACAATAGTAATGAGGTTTTAAATAAAATTAAAAAAACGCCCATAACGCCCACAAATTTGTATACCTATGATTTTGAAAACCTTTTTCTAATATACCTATAGATTTACTTTATGATACACTAAAAAATATTTTTGATATGTTTTGTATTGAGGAGGAGCTTGGAATTAAAAGAGATTTTTTCTTGAGTTTATGTAATTTCTGTTTTCTTAATAATTTCATTACATTCAATAGCTCATTTTTCTACCAGGTATGTGGTATCGGTATGGGAACTAATTTTTCGAGTTCTGCTGCAAATCTGTTTCTTTTTTATTATGAATTTAATTATGTTTTAAACAGTAATAAGAGTTATTCAGTTTTAAGGTATATCGATGATTTAATAATATTCGATGACAAACTTTTGGTATCGATTAACGATATCTATCCTCCATGTTTAAAATTAAATAAGGCTTCTGTTGATAATTTACATGTTAATTTTTTGAATTTAGACATTTTGATTAAAGATAGCAATATACTAATTAAGCTTTTTGATAAACGGGATTTTTTTAATTTCAGTACTCAATCGATGCCACACTGGTATTCAAATTTAAGTAAGAAGGTTTTTAATAACATTATTGTGGGACAAATTAATAGATTTTATAGAATTTGTAGTAATAGAGAATTTTTGAGTTCACAGATTTTTAAATTTACTGCTAATCTTTTTTATAATAATTTATTTCCATACCAGTTTATTTTTCATTATGTAAATCAACTTGAGAAGAGTTTTCTAAAGTGGCAACAGCTAAGCGGCCAAACACCGTAATGGATGCCAAGGTAGCTGCTTGAATAAATGAAGGGTGTGGACTAATGTCTTTAAGAACGTCTGCATGTTGATGTGCTTCAAGTAGAAACTGCGGTGACTCGGAAAGAAAATTAATGATTATGAGGATAATGGAAAGACAAGTCTTTGGGATGCTGGTCTAACTTGGATTATGGCCTTGCTTGCAACTCCTGCTGATGGAAAAAAGTGGAGCGTAGTGATTGTTTTAAAGGTAGAAAGTTTTTTTCAGGTCTTCATGGGTAAAGGTGGGGATATGGCCTTCTCACATGTTCAATACTTCTAATTGCTTAATGATTTAGTCATATTAAAATTTTTATTAATTTTTGTTTACGTTTTATAAGCTAAATCGGTTTTCTTGGATTTTGAATTGGTTGGTTATATTTGTTTTTAAAGCAGTTTTGATTCGTTAAAAATTTTTTTTATAAAATAGCTTTTTTATGTTGTGTTTTTGAAAGTTTAAATCTATTGTTATACTTTTGGAGTATGTGGGTTGGCCATATCTTGCGAAACCCGTGAGGATCCAATTTCTGTTTTTGATACCTGCTTTTTTCACTCCTCCCACTTTCTGAAGAGCAGGGAGTGGTTTGTTTGTTGTTTTTTCGTTATAAATTTTCATGGATTTTTATTGTTGTTTTGCACCCTCTTTTCATAATAATTTTCATAATCATTCACTTTTATTAGAGCTATATATATATATATATATAATAATAAAGATGACACCACAAATATATATATCTTATTTTTGTCATGCTGTAACTGTGCAACTGTCTTATTTATGAACCAATTTGTATATGATTAAGTATGTGCATAGTACATATCAATGTCTCGACCTAGTTCGTTGGCCAGCTTCATCCGCCATCTTGTTTCAAAATGGCGGCCATTTAATCTTTTTTTTTAATTTAAAAAGTAGCGCAAATAAAGTAAAAGTTGAAAAAGATTCTTTCCTTAAGCATTTGACCTTAAAACAAAGTTTACGGAGAACCTTTTGTTTTGTCTTTATCTTTAAAAATGGCTGCGTAAAAGCAGTTTGAATTTGTGAGTTAGCTGACATTTAAAAAAAAAAAATTAATTTTTGTCATGCTGTAACTCTCGTATTTATGAACCGATTTTAATGTAATTTAGTAAATGCATAATAAATACCAATCTCTCAACTGAGTTCGTTGGGTAGGCTCATTCACCATCTTGTTACAAATGGTGGCCATTTATTATTTTTTTATTTTTAAATTTAAAAAGCGGTACAAAAATTTTTGAAAATTAAAAAGATTTTTCCTTAAGCGTTTGACTTTGATACAAGGATCCCGAAGCATACTCTTCAACTTCTAGCGGTGGTAAAGCAATTTCAATTTCTAGGTTGGCTGACATTTTGAAATAATTTGATTTTTGTCATGCGAAAGCATGTGTATTTTTTAACCGATTTGCATGTGACTAAGCATGTGTACAAAACATACCAAGGTCTTGACGAAGTTCATTGGTTGGCTTCATCCATTTTGTTGTTTTAAAAAGGTGGGCACATGAAAATATCACCAAATTTGGCGACGAAACATAAATAACTCTAAATGAAACTAACTTTGATTTAGCTGACTTATTTGGCAGAATTCTTATTTTCATTCAGTATTGAAGGAAATTTTTATTGAATCATCGATAATCGTGATCCACTAATTTTTTCGTGTGTTTAAGTAAAATAAGCTATATTTAAAAAAAACAAGGAATATGAAAGTTACTTTTTTCTACCAGATCATGCAGGAAGGACTTTTTGAGAAGTGTACTAATGTCGTAAGTTTCAAAAACACAGTATTTGATCTCTGTCCCAGCATGAGCATCGACGGGTGGTAGCACGTGATTTAACTATTAATATTTTATGCCATTTAAATAAGTTCTGTGCTATCAGTGTTGTCAATATATAGGTAGAATAGACTAATTTGTTTTATTCTAAAAACAGTGCGTTATAACACAAAAATTTAAGGCCTTCACTAACAGTTTTAACACTTATTATAGCAAAATCTAACTTTGTGTTTGTATTTGCTATTTAACTTTAGTAATAAAGACAATTTTCTTTTATATTAGCAACACACACTCGCACAAAATATTAATAAAACCGCGTTTGAGTTATCGCGTCAAGTTTCGCTAGATATATATAACACAACCTTTTGACACGCGGAACTCAAAGACATATTTACAGGGTGACAATTATTGAACTATATGAAATAAAACGTAAATTATTTAAAAACTACTAAGTGCACAAACTTTATTCAACATGTAAACGTTACTACAGATAATCGGATTTAGGTTATGACATGCCCAATATGGCTGCAATCATTGGCTATGCGCAGACGAATAGCAAAATTCTGCATGACCCGTTGAAGTGTGAGAACATCAATGGTGTCGATGACCTCCTGAATGGCAGGTTTTGAAAATGGTTTTCAGCTCAGCTATGGTTTTGGGGTTATTTCTGTACACATTGTCTTTAATGTAGCCCCACAAAAATGAGTCAAATGTGTTCAGATCTGGAGAATATGGCGGCCAAGCAAGTCCCATTCCAGTGGCCCCTGGGTACCCCAGAAGCAGAATACGGTCCTTAAAGTGCTCCTCCAGGACATCAAACATTTTCTTGGTTCGATGGGGTCGAGTTCTGTCTTGCATGAAACACATCTTGTCGAAATCAGGGTCACTTTGGATAATGGGGATGAAACCATTTTCCAAAACCTTCACGTATCATGTAGTGACCGTGTCGTCAATGAATATCGGACCTCTCATTCCGTGACTGGACACTGCACACCACACAGTCACCCGTTGAGGGTGGAGAGACTTCTCGATCGCGAAATGCAAATTCTCAGTCCCCAAATGCGCCAATTTTGCTTATTGGCGAAGTTGCGTACAAGTTGCGTGCGCATGCGCATACTAATTCCCATCATGCTCTTCCGCCAACCACGAAGTTTGAACTTCATCATGCAAACCGTTCAGAATTTATGATGGTTTAATTTCATATAGCTCAATAATTGTCACCCTGTACAATCTTATGTGGGCTACAACACATTATATTTATACAGAGCTGTTCAAATATTAAGGATGGAGCGGTTTTTTAATGTAACATCGTAAAAAAACCGCTCCAAATTGAAACAAATCGTAACAAAAAATGTTCAAGATGTAAGAATAATGGAATTGTGATCATAATTTCCAAAAAAGGAAAACAAAGAATACAGAGGAATTTTATTGAAATGTAGCTTCGAACACAACTGTTCAGAAGACAGAATAGACCATGCGATAGATAGCTAGCAAAAAATATCCACTAGGAGATATGGTGATCTCTGAGAGCTGCAGGATTTGTATCGTCTATCCATACTGAATACGAGATTGTCAATGAACTGTTAAGAGATCGTGGCACATTCCTCTTGTAGAGCCAATCACAATTGATGGCTGGTGACTTGCTGTGGCTGATGTCTGGTGACCTGTAATAGAGCGTCTCCCGAGAGTATCCAAATCATGTTCTATTAGATTTAGCCCCGGGGAGGCTGTGGGCTGATATATGTGATGAATATCTGCATTCTTCAATAGTTCTTCGACAGCCACTGTATGATGAGGTGTAGCGTTGTTGCTCGTGAAGATGAACTTTGGAGCCTTAGAACCTTTAAAAAACTAAGTTAAAGGAGGAGAACCTCGGTTCAGTAGCAGGAACAAGTGCCGGAACCTCCTTGGAAGATGTTCTTCGTCAGTATGGCTACCAAGGACGTCAGTATGGCCCAAACGAGAAATCTACCACCTCCAAACAAGTTTTTCTGGTGATGTTGCAGGGCTTGATTTCATGTTTTCAGCTCTTTTCATAGATGTATATGTCTAGAATTGCAAATCAGACTAAAACGGCTCCTATTTGTAAAGACCAATAGACACCATTGCTGATCTGTCCTGTACTTGCGTTCCTGGCACCACAGAAAATGATATCTCCGATGAGCAGGCGTTAATGTCACACACCGTACAAGTAGCCGAGAGGTTTTGTTCTCGAATCTGATAGACAGGAGGTGCTGGGTTCGAGCCCAATCGCGCCCGTCGGCCTAATCATTCGGAGTTTTCCGTCGTTTTCTTCGAGCCTTAGATATCCTCGCGTAAAAACGGGTTAGGTTCCCTTAGGAAGATCCTTACGGAGGACACTACCCCTCGGGCCTATATCCCTCGTGCAGACAATCGGCCGCCATAAAAGCAACAGCAACACACACCGCACAGGCCGTCATACAAATAAACCAACCTTGTGCGACCTCCTGGACACACTAAAATACGATATATGATTTTGCGTGGTCCATGGCATGTGGTTTACGGTTTTTTCCGCAGTATGTCGCATGTCCCTTCTCGCCTGTAGGACAAGATACCGATCATCCGGAAGTCATGGTTACTCATGGACTACCACAACTAAACCCTCGGTCAGCTATTCCTGACACTTGAAACGCTCTCTCGTGACACGATGCTGTGAGCAATTCTGAAATCCTCGGCTACACAAGTCACACTTCTACCTTCTTCTAACTGCCCATGATTCTACCTGGTGTAAAATCATCCAGATGTCATCAACAGAATTGCCTGTTAGACCTATCACACTGAGACTGCAACGCAAATCCATCTACAATGTGTAATAGCTTTCACCAAAATGCTGGGTGTTCACCACGAACATACTTTATACTCTTTTATAACTCTTACATTATGCTATGATGCATGTATGCGCACGCCTTACCATTCCTCACCCTAGTCGATTTCCTGATTGGTCTTTCGGCCTGTTCTGCCTTTTCTTTGAGCTGTTCTGCTAATTTCTTGTTTTATTTTTGAACACTAGTATATAATAATGTAAAAAAAAAAATGATAATTGTAAGAGAAAAATGGTAGTAAAACAAAACAAAAAAACAAAATTGATAGAATCAGTAATAGCTATATAATAAGCATAAAATGCAGAATTTTCAAAAGATGCAAATTAAAATTATTGTTTAAAAATAATAGTTGATTAGTATTGAAGATAAAGTAATTTATACGCCACAGTAACATAAATAGGACTACATGTAAATGCATTTCAATGAAACTCTGATATTCGGCATCAAACGATTAGTAATTTAAACAATCCATCATTCATTAACTTAAAGAATTCTTTTAAACATTTATAATTATTTTTGAAACCACTATGTATTTTCAAATTCAGTTTTTGAAATATCAAATTAGCTGTACATTTGATAAATTAATTGGTGTCTGTATGTTTCAATTAATATTCATTTATAACTTAACGTGTTTATAATAATGTAATAGCTAATCCCAAACCATGATGCATGATTTAAACAGGTGCATCTGTATGATGAATTAAAAAATATTTATGATAAGCATTGACGTCATGAAGTTACGTCAGTAGATGATGAATCTATGATGTTAAAATCAGAAAAGATCTAAGAAATGTAACAATACTTTGTGGTGCAGGAATACATAAGTAATATTTGCATATATATAGACATATACACACAGATAAAGTCTTATTAAATATTCCTCAAATTCATTGCTAAACTTAGTTGGTTGGTTGATTGAAGTTTTATGGCACAAGGTCCCATTAGGGACATGCTGCGCCAAGAAAAAAAGCAAGGTGTAAAACATAGTTAAAATTTAAAAGTTACATTAAAAGACTGTACGAGATATATAAGTTAAAAACAAAGTAACTGAAGAACGAAATGTGATGATACATGTAATTAAAATAATGTACAATGAAAGTGACAATACAGAAGGTTTTAAAAGCCAAAATGTAATTAAAAGACAAAGCAAATATTTAAATTAAAAATCTCTAAAAGCTCTAAGGTTATGAAAGTTATAATTAATCCAAAAAACAAAGCATAACATCCTATAGTAATGCTGCTTAAAAACTAAGTTATAATTCAAAATTTAAAAAAGTCAATAAAAAATCATGTAGGATGAAATTCTTCGAAAACAGTATTTTCATTGTCATCAGATTCATAACTGTGAGATTCCATAGCCTCTTCTGCATAATTAAGCAACTGTTTGGTATTCTTTACATCTGTGATTGCTGGGCTCAGGCATGATTTCTTGTCTTTTCTCTTCACAGTTTTCCACTGTGAAGAGACTTGAGTTGGAGGTTTCTTTCGTTCTTTTTGTTCACAAGATTTTTCGTTTGCTTTCTGAGTTGGACAAACAATAGGCTTTACCAATTTGCTTTTATCTGTAACTGACGTTTGTTTAGTTTTATGTTCGGTTGGTATTTTAGATTGGGCTGATGATTTTTGTGACGGACTATGGATGTATTCAATTTTCACAGGTTCTGATGATGGTGGCCAGAGTTCCAATTTTGGCATTTGTCTTGTACTAGCGGTAGAGTGTACATCGCGGGTTTTTCTTTTTAGAGTGCTAGATGATGGATTCTCAGGTGAAATACTTGGTGGAGAGGATAATTCAGTTTGGGTGCTTATATGTCTTAAAGGTTTTGAAGATTGCTTGAGTACGCTAGAGTAAGAAACTCCAATAGATGGGGTTCTGGTATCAACTAGTTTCCGAGCATCAGGGTATGAAAGTTTCTGAGTAATTTTAAAAGTAACAATTTCTTTTTCCCGGATCCAATTAGGGCCAGAGCGAGAGTATGCTGTATGATCCCCTTTACAATTTGCGCAGTGTTCAGGTTTTTCACAAGATTTATCGTCATGGCCGACTTCTGCACAACGTGTGCAGATAACAGATCCACGACACGCAGTGTTAGTATAGCCGTAACGCTGGCATTTAAAACAACGGAGAGGATTAGGGATATAAAGCCGGACTGGACAACTTAAGTATCCAGCTTTAATTCTGGTTGGTAAATTAGGGCTATTGAATGTTACTATAATGTGCTTTGTCGGAAGCACTTGCCCATTCCGACGAATAGTAATACGGCGTACATCTACGATATCTTGTTCTTTTAAATTTGTTAAAAGTTCTTCTTTTGTAGTGAACAGACCCACACAGCACACAACCATCCATAAGTCATCTACAAGCTGTAAACACAAGACGGCCATCACATCTATAAGTAGTCTAAAAATATCCACGATACACTCTTTTCACATCTAATAGAAATAACATGTGTGTCGTTTTTGAGTTCCTTAAGACGTTGATTATATCCATATAATCTATGAGACCATATCTATAAGACCTCCAAGCATAGATCACTTTTCAACATGCGGTACTTGATATAGATGAAGACCACATCTATAAGACCTCCAAGTACAGATCACTATTTGACATGGGGTACTTCTTATAGATGAACTTAAGACTTTGATTCCAGACATCCGATACTTGTCTACAAGACCTCTAAATGTCGGTCTGTTTTTTTATATTGGGTACTTCTTATAGATATACTTAAGGGCAAGAAACAGGGATTTCATTTCACGGGAAATACAGCCTTGGCCAAAAGTATTGAGCAAGCATATATTTGTAAAAGTAATAGTTTTAAACAAATATTTAACTGCATACAAGGGTTGCATTGAAAATTCATATATGAATTTTCTCATAGTTATTACAGTTTAAGAAAAAATACAAATGAACAAGTAATCTTTTAATGAAGCCTTTATACATATAAAAAAATTATTTACTTTATTTTCTGGAAGTTTCTTTGCTGTTTATACATGCCAATTAAAAAATAATCATGAAAATAAGAATAATTATTGCTGAAAGTGCCAAAGTACAAAGAACTTGGTCTTCAACAATGAAAATAAAGAAATCTTATGTTAAAAATACTTTAAATTTACATTTAAATTTTAATCTGTTAATAAAAATATTAAGAATTATTTTCATTGATAAAGATTGTTTTATATTTCAACTTTTCTTGTAAGAATTATTTTTATTTTCATGATTATCTATTAGCGGGCAGGATGTAACAATAAAACTCCCCGAAAACAAAGTAATTTAATAGTTAAAAAAGAAAAAAGGCTTTTAAAGAAAATGACTTCATTAAAAAGGATGAGTTCGCTGTTGTTGTTTTTTTACAAACTGTGATAACTTAAAAATGAAAACAAATTTTCTATTTGTATGTACTATAAACATTTGTATATAACTATTAGTATTACTCTTACAAATATATTTAAAATATTGGGGGGGGGGTGCTCAATACTTTGAGCCAAGGATGCATTTCCCACAAAATGATATTTTTTACATATCATAAGTATACCTATATGAAAATCAGAATAATTCTTGGAATTTCAAAATACATACAACCTTGCCTTCAAGAACTAAAAAAAGGAAATTTTATGGTTAAAAAAACTTTAAATTTATCCATGATTTTTATTTTCAACATATCAATAAAAATTATAAAATACGTCCTTAATTTACAAATTATTCTAATTTTCATGATTATCTACAGTAAATTCTGTCTAAGGCGGACTCTGTGCAAGCCGGAAATCTGTCTACCGCAGAAAATTTTTCAAGTCCCGGCGAACCCATAGAAAATAACATTAATTCTTGCTGCATAAGGCGGAATCTGTCTAATGCGGAAACGGAAAGGATTTTAAGGTCCCGCCGAAACCAAAATTTTGCATAAGGCGGAAAAAAGGATATTTTAAAAATGAGAGAGCATGTTAGTTAAATTTCCTAACACTTTGAAAAAGTTAATTCAAAAGGACAGGAACCGTTTAAATCTTAAGGAATTTATGCTTGTGCCATTTTTTTATATGCAAAATTATATTTAAAACTTAATATTTCTAGTAGAATGAGCATTTATCAAAATATATATTTTCGAAAGTGCAATATATTATAATTTAAGGATGTACTCAAATTCAAAGTTATAGCGTTCTGTCTCATTCTCGAAGTTTATTGGGGAGGAGGGGGGGGGGTAGTTTTTTTTTGTGTGTGTGTGTAAATTTCCAATTCACATGTATTACAGCAGTACTAAGAAATTGAATAGCGTTTCTCATTTATCTATAAAGACAAAAGATATTTCCGAATTTCCGTTTCCAACCGATTTTTGAGTCAGGAAAATCAATAAAAAATCATCGAATTCGAGGATTTTTTTTTTGGAGGGGGGGGGGGGGATCTTTTTTGCTTAAGCCGGAATATTGTCTACCACAGAAAATTTTCTGAGTCCCGATCGATTCCACCTTAGACAGAGTTTACTGTATTTTACTGGCATAAACATAATTGTTTATACCATGCAAATTTCATAATGAAACACTGAAAAAGATTGTTTCTTTTTTTAAGTAAATGTTTTAATTAAAAGTAGAGTAGTTAGTTTGCTGACCATTTTTCCCAAGTTGTAATAACCTTCAAAGACACTAATGGCATACTAAATAAGCCAACCAGTTAAAAAACAGTTGCTAATTCTAAAATAATTGTGTGATTAGCATCATATAATAGCATTATTCTAACATTAACATCCAAAGAGCATTGACTAATTTAAATATTTCTAATGAAGGTCATCTTTATGTTGCTGCTTTTTCATGTCATGGAGAAATTTTAGTTTTATTTTTGGGTTTGTGTTTATGGTTTGTGTTTATGACGGCCGATTATCAACACGTGGGATATAGGCCCTGGGGGGTAGTGCCCTTCGTGGGGGTCTTTCTAAGGGAACCTAACCCGTATTTACGCATGGGAATCCACGGTTTCGAAGAAAACCACGAAAACTCCGAAACGGTTAGGCCGACGGGTGCGATTGGGTTCGAACCCAGCACCTCCCGTCTACCAGCTTCGAGAGCAGAACCTCTCAGCCACTGGTGAGGCGTTTTATTTTTGGGATATAGGATATATTCAAATTTTATTTTCATTTAGAGCCCCCCCCCCCCCCCCTCACTCTCCCACTGATCTAATTAAAAACTTTCTTAATATTATAATTGCACTGTTTAAGATTAACCATTTTGTTCACTGAACTGAATTCAACTGTCTCAACTGAATTAAAAAACTACCAGAATAACTTTACATAATGCACACATTTTCCCCAAAATTTCGTGTCTAAAAAGAATAGAGTGTGCATAATACACCTCATTTTGCGATACAAATATGCTTATACAAATATAGACGTAGAAAATAAAATATTGGAAATAATTATATTATTGTATCTATGCAATATCTTGTGTATTATGAACATCATGTGATAACAACTTTCTGCAGAAACCTTTTATTTTATGGCATTTTAACAGGGGGGGGGGGGGGGCAAAATATACATGAGCACAAAGTTTAGGTTTGAGAAAAAATTTCAAATAACGATTTCTATAGTTTTTCGTTATTTTTAATTCTTTAGATTTTATGTTAAAATAGAATGATGTGCATATGTTAAAAAAAAAATAATTAATAATAATAATAAATTCCCAATTTTAAAAAAATGCACTTTATAGTTTATGGTATTTAAAATCAATTTGGCTTAAGTTTTACTTTGGGAGAAATTTCTTAATCATCCAGTATTTTGCAAAGAAAATGAAGAGGTTAAAAGATTTGCTATTTCTCATTATTTAAAGTTAACAAATCTTTCTTTCAGAGGGAGAAAAAAAAAACAGAAGGAAAAAATATACTAAAATAGAAAACTTTACATGTTTATATTGCAATTGTATTCATATGTGTAAAAGAATTGGAAGAAAAAATAAATAAAAATTGACCACTTTGCAACATATATCATTCATATGTACATTAGATACAGGAAACATATAATCCTTAATTTTTCACATTAATATTTTGGAATAGCAATTTTTTTATTTGGACATAACAGTGTTCAAAGATTAAAAATTGCATATGTGATGCTTGGCCAAAGAGTTTAATGCAAACTAATAAGTTTATTATTTTTTTTTATTTTAATTTCCCAATACAGAGAAGAGATAAAACTTATTTTGATGATATTACTAAAAATGTTTTTTAAAATCCATTTTGTGTACTGAATTCAATATTTTAAAATTTTTATCAATAAAAATATTGCAATCAACACACTGTATTACAGACCAATTCAGTTTTTTTTTCTGATGTCTGCTTACATAAAAACAATCTTAACAATTAGCTTGAGAAAGGAATTGCCTGTTACCCCAGTTTTGCATATTCAGAAAAAAAGGAAAAATTTTGAAAAAAAAAAAAAAAAAAAAGAAAGGAGGCAGCCAATTTTACAAAAATTATACATCTTGCAACATGATCTAATTTAAATGTTGAAAATTATTGCATGGTGTTAGGTGGCACAGAATTAACTACTGAAATAGAAAAGTAAAGAAAATTAAGACTTTATTATATGAAGAATTAATATTTTATTTAAAAAAAAATAGATATTAGTAATGATAATTCTTGGAATGGGTGTTGACATGCTGGAAGTAGATCTTGATGTTTTCACTACACCGGTTATAAACTGATTTCTTTGAGCTGCACCTACAATAAAACAAACAAACAAAAAACCCCCACTATTTTAGTAATTTAGGATAGGCAACAGAATATGCATTTAAAAAATATGTATACAACACAATAATTACAAGTCATCTTCTTCTCTATACATTTAAAACATTAAAGATCATACATAGCTCGAATGTAAAGTATGTACGCAACTTTTATGAAAAATTCATTTAATGTACATCTCAATCCCACTCAGGAAGTGGGCTTGATTTTTAGTAGTTTTCGGGCTTGGGATCAAAGTGAACATTTAGTAATTAAAGTATTAAAAAAAGTTATTTGAGAAACAAGACTGTATTTTAAGTTTCTTTAAAGTGTTTTACAATTGCTTAAAAAACAGTTTGAAATGTAGTTGAAGTGTTATTGATAAAATAATAAATATTCTATTTGCATTAAAATTACTTAAACAGCAATAACATGAATATCTTTATTATTTGTATTGTAAAATTCCATTTAAATATATACTTATTATGCTAATAAATTTCTTCTGAATAATTGTAGATTAAAAGTTATTAGCCCCCGATATGCTATTTCTTTCAGGCAACAATTAAGATGTCACTAAAAAGTAACATTATGTTACATAAGACAGCCATAAAACGAAGCAGATGTATCACTGTACGGTTAAGTAGTGATAACCTGAACAGCAATTTTTTAAACTTCTAAGCATCACACATTTTCAAACTTTACCCTTCGTTTAATGGAAGAAAGTACTTTTAACTGCAATTTGTTTGAAAACTGCATCTCATTTTATTTTTTAGATATATTTTTTTAAGTTTTTAATACAATCTTAGTAATGGTGACAATTGGAGTGCTCCATTTCTGTAGAAAGTAAAGGGAAAATAACTGGAAAATACTAGATTACTATCTTTTTATTGCCATTTCTTCATTACAACTGAAAAAAAAAGTAATTAAAATATGTGCTATTTTGAAAAAAAAAAAAAAAAAAAAAAAAATGAATGGTTTCTGATAAAACATGGAGCTAGAATAAACCGTATTTAAGTATCCATATTAACATTAAAATAAATAAATACATATGAAACATTAGTTAGACAATTTTTTTTTTTTCAAATTTACAACATCGCTTTTTGCTGTGTTTCTGTATTATACCACGATTGTGACATCATATGCATACTTTTTTTCTATAGATGTTCTTTAAGACTGGATTGCAAATGTGGAATTCTTCAGCGGATGCAAATTTATATAAAACAATAGTATTTATAATTTTATTTTATATAAAATAAAAGTTGAAAAATAAAATAAAATTTTGTGCAATATTTTAATGGCCCATGGTGCTAATAAATTTTAAAGTTCTTTCACCCCCCCCCCCTCCCCTCATTGAGGGTGGCACTAAATTCTGAAAAAGCAGAATTCCTGCTTGTTACTTATTTTTTGAAGAACGGATACTCGCTTTGCTTGCTCCACATTTTTTTCAACAACTCTCTCATAAAACACAAATGAAAACACTTTATATGAAATTTACAAATTATGTTTCTTCTCTCATTCATTATTTCTGAAAAGGGGCAATAATTGTTCAGTTAAACATGTAAAGATTAAAGTTATTTATGCTTAAATTCATTGGTTCAGCTAAAAAAAAAAATACATTTGATGAAAACCATTGAAATTTTCCTTTTAAATATGATGCAAGCTTCAGCGGTGAAATCATGCTTCTGATTCCTAGAATGTTTTAAGGCAAATTTATTTTATGTTACTATGTTTGTTGTAAAAAGCCAAGCTACAAATTTAGCCTTTTTCTCATGCTGTGTAAGAGAAATATATATATATATAGATATAGATTATAAATTTTAGATTTAATAATGAAAAATGTACAACAATATTTTTAAAATTTGAATTCTTGTAGGAGGGAAACGTGGATGAAAGTTTTCCGGGCTTTTTATATTCTTTAAAGTCACTATTTTCATACAACATTAATTAACTTACCTAGTCAGAAACTGAATTAGGTGAATATTGTTAAAGTGGTATTAAATACCCAGAAAACTTTCTTCTCTCATTCAGTATTTTTGAAAAGGAGCAGTAATTGTTCAGTTAAACACGTGAAGATTAAAGTTATTTGCTTTAATCTCTACCTGGAAAAATGAAAAATTGGCAGATAAATTTTCATAAAAGTGACAAAAACACTCAAACTAATAAGTTTTTTCAAAGGTGGTAAAAACACGTTTTACCAAAGACAGTAAAAACCATCAGACAGTAAATACTGTCCAACCTTGATTGCCCACAGATAAAGTCTTAAACACTATTTAATAAAATTTTTAGTAGAAAATGGGATCAACAATAATCTGATAATCCTTTTTATCTTTTTTCTTCACAACAAAATATTTTGAAAACTAAAAACGACATCATCAGAACGAAGTTAAGCAAAAATATTTCAAATTTATAAATTAAAATAAAAGCTAAAAACAGGTATTTTTTCATGCAAAATCATTCTTTTTTTCCTCCCTTGTGAAAAGTTTTAATATCCAATTTTATAAAACAACTAGAAAGATAGCCCGTCAAAAATGACGGAAATTTAGATATAAAGATGTATACAACTCATGTGCAAGAATATGAGTTTTCTCGCTTGTTCCGCAGTGACAGATGACAATAACACATTTTAAGAACGAAACACATTTATGAAAAACTGTGTACAGTAGAAGACCACTAATCTGCACAGTTTGGTTCCAAGTGTTATGCAGATTTGAGGCTTTTTACGGTCATGGCTATTCAATCTTTGTTTACATTTTTTTTTAATTCATATATTGGACAATTTAGATTGTTGAGCCTTAAAAATAAATAAATAACATACTTTGAAGCAAGGTTAAAAACTATTAAATTATCGTATACGATTTCATGAAATGGTATTATATGTGTGTGCTTCACGATCTTGGTTACGACGTTGGCGAAATTGGCTGCAACTTGTCATAATCCTAATAGTGTGGTCCGCCATAACAAAAAAGTAACCAGTTTTTAGTAAAATTTCTGATATAAAGTAGCTTTCAAAAACTTGTGTAAAATTGCAGGCCGCTCTCGTGTTATGTCAGTCCTAGGAATAATATTCCTAACACTGAAGATTTTCCATGTATATATGGAATTTAGAAAAGCTTCTCCAAAAGAAAGGTCCTGAAATGACATTGTAATTCCTCTAACTTCAAAGTTTAATCGGGCCTTGATGTTGAATACTGAAATCTAATAAATGCAGTTATTTTGAATATTACAACAGAATTAAACAGTTAAACTTATTTAACTTAAACCTGCTGTTACTTCCCGATGTTATTTTTTAGTATTAAGAAAGAAAATTATTTAAAATTTTCAAATCATGCATTTATGATTTTTTTCCGTCTTTAATAACTAAATAATGAAGAAATAGGCTTTTGTTCTGAGCTCATAAATATGACAATAAAATAATGTAACTAAGAGACATTGCAAAATTAAATCTTTGTGATTACAAACCATAAACAAACAATACCGCCACCATTGTACCTACTATGACGTCATTAGAATATTGCCCATTGATTGTTGGAGAACATACTTTGTGAATGATTACCTCAATGATTTAATATTTTTGACGTTTCACGATGAATGAATCACTTGTGTTTGTTTAGGTTTATGGAATGAGATATTAAGCTGTGAAACTAATTTCAATTGAAGTTATCCAAGGTTATATGTACTTTTAATCGAAATTAAAAACAAAGCTTTGATCTCGAAATAAAAAGTTTTAGTTTGTATAATTTGTTATTTCTGTTAATTATTTATTAAAGTACTTTTCCATTATAGCGCATTTTTAAAAAAAGCTTGGCGTGATTCGGGCATCAGAAAGTGAGATATGTTGCGAAAATATATAAACAGCTATGAAAACAAATCTAATGAACTTTTATCTTTGTTTATATATGTACTTATATGCATAAAAAAATCGTTTCTAAATATATATAATTTTTTTTTATATACAAATTACGGCACAGATTTCAGATATGAACCGGGATACCTAACTGGCGCCAAAATGGTGTTATTTTGCCTGCTATGGCAACCCGGCTATTGTTTTTTATTTATTAATAAATTGTTTATTTACTTTTATTTTCTGTTTTTTAATTATATAAACTGCTTTGTTCTATAGTTATTATTCAAACTTTTATTTATTTATAGTTATTTCCTTTTCAAAATGATAGCAAATAATTGAAAAATATATAAGTAACTGGTATTCGAAAGCGAGATTTCGGCCAAATTGGCATCATAGAAAAATCACGCCAACCCCCATGAGTATATGACATCTGTGCAAAAATTACTTCTGTTTCTTTATAAAAAAAAATGGGTAAATAGCTTTTTTTTATATTAAATTGTCGGCACAGATGTCATATACGCCCTGTCATATATATATTTGACACCGGTGTCATATACGCACCGGGTACTTAACTGGCGCCAAAGTGTCGTTATTTTGCTTGTAATGGTAACCCGAATGTTGTTTATGCTGTTGATGTTTTCGCCAAATTGCCGTCGGAAAAAAATCGCGCCAATATGGCGCGATTTATGACATCTATGACATTATGACATTTCTTATGTTTTCTTATGACATTTATGACAATATGGCACGAAATATGACATCTGTGCCAAATTGTATACATATGGAAAAAATTGCTTGTGAGTATGAAGCAGTAAATAGGTTGCCAGAAAATATGATGGCAAACTTCTTGCTCGCCAAAAACTTTTCTCCGAAGTATTGTACATAAGCAATGATTGCTAGAAATGCATTTTTAATTATGATATGCGCTTTTATGTTTCACTACATTTATGCATACTATACTGTGTGAATAAATGCTACAGTTCATAAGCAGGGCTACACAAAAGAATTCGTAAGGGTTACTGAGTATGAGAGTAAATTGCTTAAAGGTGGTTTTTAAAGGAGTTATGCATTTTTACGCTGAACTGCATTTAGTTTCCTAAGAAATGTTTGTAGAATATAGATAAAATGATATACATGATCACGCAAAGAATTGGATACATAACCGTCTATGGATGATAATATCTAGAAATGTGATTTCAGTAGTTTTAAAAGTAGTTTAAATTAAATTTTAGCTAAATAGTGGCATGTAATAACGGTACTATTGGCTATGGACGGTAAAATGTTTACTTAGTTATCTTGGTACTTCTTAGTTATCCCGTCGACCAAATTACTGTCGCTAAATTGTAAGATTAATTGCCAATAATGATTGCCATTAATTTACTAAATGCCAATAATGGCCAATAAAACCATTAATTCCGACGTTTTATTTGTATTTTTATTAATGTTTTACTATTGATTTGGCGATTTATATAATTTGGCGAAATTCCTCGACGTTATCTCTAAGAAGTAACGTTATGTTATTTACCTTATTTCCCTAAATAACGAAGTTTTGTTAAAGCACTTAGGATGTGTTGGAAAGTGTTCCATATTCTATGCTTAACGCATGATTTTTCTTTCTTCTTTAATCTTATTTTGCATTTATTTTATTCTTAATTTTTTAGTCTTATACTGCAATAAAATAAAACTCATATTAAACTGCTGGCATAAAATTACAAATATCTTTTAGCATTTTGAAATAATTGGCGCATTAGCATACATTTTGGCATGGTGTCCGTATAACGGAAAAATATCGAGATTTGTTGTCAAATCATATAAACAGCTATGAAAACAAATTTAATGAGCGTTTTTGTTTGTTTTATATGTATATTATTGATGTTTTTATGTACAAATTACATCTGTTTCTGTATAAAATTAGAGAAACGGCTTTTTTATGTTAAATAAATCGTATAAATATCGAAAAAAATGCGTGTGTATATAAAATGAAACAGTGAATAGGTTCCCGGAAAATATGTTACCAAATTTCCTTTTTCGCCAAGGCACCTATACTGGAAAAGTACCTAAAGCACATTAAAATCGCGCAGTTAGGAGCTCACACAGTACACCATTGTCTATTGGCGGTTATTTTATTAGCATCGGGAGGAAGATGTAAAGATGTACTTTAAATTCCCACCCATAGATTTCGAAAAAATATTTTAAAAGAGTAGAGTTTAAATTAAATTTCGGTGACCTCCATTATGAAAGATTAATGGTTTTAAATAAGAATTTCGCCAAATTAGCCAGCTATCGCCAAGTTGGCTAACATTTGGCCTACTGTGGTAACCCTGCATTAATATTTTTCAACAATTACTCATTTCAGTGAGGTGGTCCTACCGGAATAGTGAGGGACACACAGAGACATGGATTTTATATAAATAGATTAGTTGAAACCTGTGTTTCTGCTTTAAATACATTTTGAGTAAGTAGTATAGGTGCAGATTTCCAGAACTGGTAGGAGCAGGGTTCGTTGATATATATCAATGGATATATATCATGATATATATCTTGATATATATCCGATATTTATTTTTAAAATATCAAGATTTTTGATATTTTCGATATTTTCAAATTCTTGACATTTATTTTCAAAATATCAAGATGTTTGATATTTTGTATATTTGATATTTATTTTCAAATATCACCGTGCAAGGAAATTTTGATACTTTTCACATTCAAAATGTGTAAATGAAATTTCCACCTGTTATTGACTGTGTCATTCTGTAGATAATGAACTTTTGCCTCTGGCAGTGACTTTTTTAGGAAAAGAAGAAAACGAATCTTTTCCAAGCTTTATGTTTCAAACTTTTATTTTTAAATGTAGAACTAATAATTATGTTAGACAGTTAATTCAGAACAGCCATTGAAAGATAAAACGTAATTTTGATAATCATTTATATACAGCCAGGGTTTGTTGATATATCCGATATTTATTTTCAAAATATCAAGATTTTTGATATTTTCATATTGATATTTATTTTCAATGTATCAAGATGTTTCATATTTTCTGCATTTGATATTTATTTTCAAAATATGAATGTCTGCAAGATATTTTTGATATGTTCAGTCATAATTCGTAATATTTCAGTGTAAATGAAATAAATTTTCAACTGTTATTGACTGTGAATCTGTAGATAAAGAACTTGTCTCTTCTGGATGTGACTTTTTTAGCCAAAAAGGAAAACAAATATATTTTTCAAACTTTAGATTTGAAGCATTTTTTTTTTTTAATGTTGAACTAATAATTGTGTGGGACATAATTAATTCAGAACAACCATTGACAGATAAACTGACTAATTAAATAAGCAATTATATACAACTTCATTAGAAAAGAATCATTTCTCAAGTTTTGGAAATACGAAATAAAACATTTTATACTTACATTTATGTTAAAATTTTTCAATTAAAAAAACTTTCTTTGTATTTAAAATTTTGTTTTAAAAATATCTGATTTTTTTATACTTGATCTTGATACTGAATCCTATAGTTAGTTTTTTTATAAGTGTATAAATCAAATTGTTACTGTTTTCAATTATTTCATCAATTTCTTTCTAAGTGAAAAAAAGAAAAGAAAGGAAAATGCATTTTTAGAATATTCTTTGATTAAGTTTTCATGTTAAGTGCAGTATATTTTAGTTTCTAATCTATATTATGCTTGAAAACATTTATTATCAGCGGTAAGTTGGCTGCTTTGAAAATATCGGATATATATCGAAAATATCGGATATATATCAAAATATCGGATATTTTTGATATTTTCGAAAATATCATGATATTTACGAACCCTGGGTAGGAGACAGTGGCTCCTAAACTAAAAAAAATCTAGTGGACACACTAAAATAAAAGCATGAAAACAATAGCGACTGGTTTTATATGGGTAAAAATCTCAGGAATTCAAAGTGAAAAATAATTTACTCAATATAAACACATATATACAACAAAACACAGATTAATAACATCAAATGTGTTTATTTAATTTAATCATAAAAATTTTTAATCTGAATATTACTTAAGTATAATATACATCTTAAACTATGCACAGTTAGAATAAAAAGTTGGGATAGATACAGTTAAAAATATGTATGTATAAGTTAAACAATCATGACTGGGGAGTATTGGGAAAACAATATTTCTTATTTTGATTTTGTCATATAAAAAACATATTAAAAAAATTGTGAATGTGGTGAGAATCTTGCATTATGAAAATCAAAATGCACTTCAAAAATTTGTTTTCTAAAAATAAAATAAACTCTTGGCGACTAAGACACCGAAAGTTAGTGGTAACAGAAAAAATATTTACTTGCCACGTGGCAACTGTGAATCTGCACCTATAGCACATAGCTGTCAATAACTTTTTAGGTGATGCGTTACTTTAAGGTTGTTGCCCCACAGTAAGTTACAAATTATCCTTATTTTCTTGCCATGTAAGAAATATATATATATTAGATAGATAAAATGTATGAAAAATACCACTATTTTTACATTTAATGATCATAATTATTTTTTATTTCCAGAAATCCTCTATTTTTACAAAATTTTAAATATTTACTTTCTGCATTCACAGTTAATTTCAAGATCATCAAATCTATATATTCCCTGACAATTATATCAATTTTGCCTGTAAGAAATAAAGTTAACTATTTTTCTCACAAAACATTTAAAAATAAATTTATCGGTACTACTTAGTTATTCCATTGACCAATTTTGCCAAATTATACAAATTGACAATTTCTATTTTAAATAACGAAAGAACAAATAAATTAGTATAACATTAATAAAAATACAAATAAAACATAGAAATAAAAATCACTTGATGTAAACACGTGTAACTTGCTTAAAGTGAAGTGAATGTGACATTAACAATCAATCATTATTGGTATTTAATCTTATAGTTTGGCGATAGATTTTTGGTCGACAGGATAACTAAGTAGTACCAAATTATCATTTTATACAAAGAAACCGTTACTTTGAACTATATAGAGGCTTGGCGACACTAACAAGACTCCAACGTGCGCGGGGCAATGGGTAGCTACCCGTTTGCCCGACCGTTGTGTCAGTCCTGATTACATGTCTCACATTATACATTAAATATTATTTTTTTTTAATTTGATTTAATGCTTATTTTAAAATCTCACAAACTAATTTGTCTAAAAAAAAAGAAACAAAAAAGGATTTTTGAAATTTAAAAATACACTAACTTAATATTCATAGAAGTCTTCCTCATCTAGGGCTTCTTCAAATGTTTGATGGTATGTTCCAACTGGAAGTTCTATCTGTAAAAGAATTCAAGAAAACATTCATTATTTTTTGGGCATTGTCTATTATATTAAAATGTGACTGCATGTTTATATTTCACATCAACTTCTATATGAATATGATTACTGATGGGATGAGAAGAACAATTATTTGCAAGGATCCAAGCATGCCAAATTAACGAAATCTTAAACTTTAAATCAGTTTCAGATATGAAATTAAAATTTAATTAATAAAGAATTACTTTTTTGTTTTGATCATTTGGAATAGTTTTACCTTTAAATTCTTCTGATTGTTTACTAGTAATGCTTTGAATATTCTTTTCTTCCTTTCATTCTGATTTTTCAAATTCACTCCCCCCTCCCCCCCCACCCCCCTGATTTTGAGTTTGTGAACCAAGATTTTAAAATTTCACTGTTTTTCTTTTTTAGTACACAAAAATAACAAAATTTTATGGTTTTTCCATCTTTCTTCAATTTTTGGGTCTGTGAGACAGAAAATAATTGCTTTTTTTAAATTTTGCCGACTCACAGTGATGAATAAATCAACATTTTTCATTGCAATTGAATTCAATTATTGTACAGAACCCTTTGTGTGCGAGTAAAACTATTTTGCTGAACTACTGCCCTTTTTCTGTTTTAGTTGTGCTTTTATCAGTGGATAGCACCCTGCATTTTTTTCTACTACAGTAGACTCCCTTAAATCCGCAACCCTAAAATCCATACACACCTGAAATCCGCACATCATCACAGACGCAAGCAATGAAACTTTCAGTTTAGATGTAACGACAAAATTACAGAATTTTTTAGCTTTATATCATTCTGTACATATTTTAGTATGTAATTCTCAACAATATGACTAAACTCATGATTTTTTATGAAAGAAGTATAAATTTATTTTCTGGAAAATAAATAAAAAAAAAATAAAAAAAAATATTGCTGATATTGCTGGTTGGTTATCACAATCTTTATACCAAATATATTTATGTATTAATCAAATGTACTTTTTTTTAAGCATTTTATGAGGATGCTTTTACTTTCGAAACCAGTTCTGAAAAGGAAAGTGTCCTAAGAAATAACTGTAAACAAAATCGAAAAAGTAAACAACGGCCTTTGTACAGATTGATCGCAACTATTCAATGCAAAAGAAATCATTTAGAAATATTGAAATGCGACCGAGATATCTTTATAAATTTCTTCCATACGGTTAGCATTGGGGAACGGGTCTTTTCGTTTGACTGAAGTAGTTTCTTAAGACTGGCTAAAACGGAAATAGATTTTGATGTGATTTAATAGGCTATTTTTAAGAAGAAAGTTTCATTGAATAATTCAAGAAAAATGTACCTCATCTTTATTATGCATATTTAACTATACAGTAATTATTTACTTGACCTTTTCTTTTAATAATTGATTCATTTTTTAAATTACCTTACTTTTTATTATTTTAGTTTATCTCTTTACTTAATTATTTTACTATATTGAAAGCATTCATTATAATTTCAATCACATTATTGCATTCAAATTACTTTTCAAAAAATGTAAACAAAGCAATGACCAGAAATCTGCGAAATTCTAAAATCCGCACAACCTCTGATCCCAAGCTGTGCAGATTTAAGGGAGTCTACTGTATTTATTTATACAGTAGACTCCCTCAAACCCGCATAGCTTGGAATCAGAGTTTGTGCAGAGAATTTTGCAGATTTCTGGTCACTGTTTTGTTTACATAATGTCGTGTCCCTTGCTGCTATTTTTGACATGCATTTTCAATTGATTTCTTTTCCTGGTTGGGGGGAGAAAACCCACAAAATATATCCACTGATCTTGGGAAATGAACTTAATTTTTTTTTTCATTTTGTCGCAAGGAAGCATCGTGAAATTTGTCAATTAGTCTTTTTGGAAAAAAAAAAAAAAAAAAAAAGAGAAATTTGCCAGTTAGTAGGTTACAAAAATAATAATAATTAACTTAATTTGTCCATCAATTGCACGAAAAAAAGTACGAGTTTTGCCAGTAAATCATTGAGAAAAATCTACGAATTCTCCAACTATTTGCAGGGAAAAATGAAATTGTTGATCGGCCGCAGGTAAAATCTGCAAAATTCCTCCGACTGTATGGAAAAAAAAACCAAAACAAGAGCTTTGCCAATTGGTCGCGAATATTCCCACAAAATTTGGCAATCGATAGAAATAAATAGTACAAAAATCATCAATCGGTTTCAGGCAAAAATCGTCATTCTACCGTCGGAAGAGAACCCACAAAATTCGTCTGTTGTTTGTCAGGAAAAAAAATAAAAACAGAAATACTACAGTTGGTTGCTTTAAAATATTGTGAAATTCATCAATCGGTCACAGGAAAACATTGTATTCAGCAGTCAATTGTGTGAAAACGTTACAACATTCTTAAGTTGATTGCAGACAAAAATTCGAAATCTGTTGATCGATTCAGGGAAAGAAATTGCAAAATTCTACTAGGTAAAGTAATAATTTACAAAAAAAAAACTTAAAATAACCAAGTTTTATTTCATGTTTAGTCAGACTAATAGAAGAAAAAAAAAGGCTGCATTGACACAAATGTATTTGAAAAAAAAAAAAAAAAAAAAAAAAAAAAAAAAAAAATGCTCGCCAGAGATATCTGTGTAATATCTTGAATTTCTTTGGAAATAAATTTATTTCATTCATGAGAAAGCATGAATTCATTCATATTAACCAGAATTTCTTATAAAATGTGTACAAATACAAAATGACATAAAAATTAAAAAAAAACTTGAAATTTTCCACCAACATCTTAATTGTTGTAAGTTGCTCTGTTTACATCTGCATTGATGTGAAGATTTCAGACAGTTTTGAATTCAAGGGGTGGGTCCGGAAGATGAGAGATTTTGGGTTTACAACAGTCAAAAAGTACAATTTCAACCCTCTCCTGGAGAAAAGTGAATTGAACACTGATTTCAGGGAGTGTACTGTATAATTAAGCTTTATAAAAATACTTAAACACACAAAAAATTAATGAATAATTATGAACAGAGAAGGGGGGGGGGCAGGGTTGGCACGGTTTAAACCAAGTGGTTTTAACCATGGTTTAAACCACGGTTTAAACCAATTGGTTTTTTTGTCAAAAAAACCATTTGGTTTTTTAGAAAAAAATCTAATCTAATATTTTCTCTTTTTTGTAATTTAATTGTTTTAATTTATTGATAGAAGTAATTTCTACTTTTAACACTTCATCTCAGCAGTCAACATGAGACATAATGAGCCTAGGTCATGTTTCTATGCATGTAGAAGGAAAATTAGCATGTGCTGATGAACATATCTGATACCCTAAAGATTTTTCTTAAAACATGTGAAATTAGAAAAGATAAAATAGATAAATAATATTCAATATTTAGCATATAATATTTTCATTTAAAAAATGCAGCTTATTTACAGCAGTTAATAACAAAATACAGTGATCTTTAAGATTTTGGTTAAGTTGTAAAAGAAAATTTTCTGGATTGGAAAAAGTTATCCTTAAAGAATTTAAAAGAGTAACTTAAGATATCAAATTGAATAACACAGCTTGCAAAAATTGAGTGCTAGTTACAGCATTTCAATAATATCAATCAATCTTTTCTGTTAGTTGTTGAATCTAGTGGCCAAAAATGTTGACTTGGACACTTGGAGTTATCACTGAGAAAACGAAATAACCAGAAATATTTGGATATTAAAAAAATAATAACCATAGAATAATATATTATATTCATGAAATGCATCAAATGTTTATTGATTGATTATTATATTATTAATCAAAGGATTCTTCATACGATTTTAAAAGGTATCAATATTTCACTGTGTAGAGCAGTTTACTTTGAACATAAGACATAGCTGTTACTAATAATGTTTAAATTAGAAATGATTTCAATTTTCTATATAATTGACTGTAATTACTTAATTTAAATATTTTCAAAAGTTATATTACTTATATAATATCCAAAAATATTTATTTTATCAACAGATATGCATCTGTATGCAATAGGAAATTATATTTAAAAAAAACCGGTTTAAACCAAAAAAACCTGGTTTAAACCAAATAAACCGGTTTTTTTCCAACCCTGGGGGGGGGGGGGGATTTGAAAATCTTACTAACGAAGGATTTATTTTACCAGCTAGCAAGAAAATTATGTGTAATTATAATGAGTATGTAAAATTATAATGTATAGTTGAAAATTGCTATGACAAAATTCACATGATTAAAAAAAACAAAACAAAAACAACAACAACAACAAAAAAAAAAAAAAAAAAACAATAGTATTACCAAAATAGATTTTCAATTTTTTTGCTATAAAATTAAGAATTACATATAAACAGAGGAAAATTTTATAGAACTTAATACCACATTTACAATTGCAGAAATTTATAGAGTAGAAAAATATAGCTAATAAGTAAAACATATCTACTAATATAGCCAGGGTTGCAAAAAAGCCACGCCGGCAGCTTTTATAGGTTTTAAACGGCTTTTTGGGGGCAAAATTGGCCTTTTTTGGCCATAATTGGCTTTGTAATTATAAACTATGCATTTTAAAGTGTTTTTAATTAGTTTTAATGATACTTAATTGATTTAGAGTTTAATAAGTAGCCGAATTTCCCAATAATGAAGACTGGAATAAAACTTGGATAGTTTTGCTAGTGCCTTATTTACATTTGCATTGATGTGAAGATTTCAGACAGTGTTGAATTCAAGGGGTGGGTCCGGAAGATTTGAGATTTTGTGTTTTCAACGGTCAAAAAGTGCAATTTCCACCCTCCCTCAGAGAAAAGTGTCTGAATTGAACAGAATTCAGAAATGAATTCAGTCTGAATTGAACAGTAGTCAGAATTGCAAATATGTCAGCTAAATTTTAAAAGCGTCATACCAACTGTTTTATCTGGTTTACACTGACCTTTAACCCCCCCCCCTCCCTTAAAATTATACATAATCATATAATCAAAACATCATTTCTCACTATTAAAAACATTGTGAATAGCATATGCATATGCATGAATATGCTTAGCAACAAGCTTATCAAAATTTATTTATTTTTCTTGTTTAAATGCTCTATTTTTTATACACTTATGTACCAAACTCTCCTCAAATATTATATCCTTTCTAATTTCTCCTTTAACATTTATAACTTAACTCTCCATATGGACACATAAGAATGTTTCCATTTTGATGTGCTACATTATGTCATTGTTTAATTAAATATAATCTTTAAAATGTGCAGTATATGTGGAACTATGTAATATAGAATTTCAAAACACCAGTTTGGAGTCTAACTTATATTCTTTTCAATATTTATAATTTTTTTTTTTTTAGACATAAGCCTTTACAGTTGCCTTTTAGCAGTTATAAAGACATAATATATTTGACAAAATTTAATAGAAATTTATAATTTTCTTGGTAGAAAATATTTATAAGTATTATAAATTAATTTACCCAAATTGAAAATAAATTAGCTGCAAACCAACTTTTAAAAATAAAACCCGGCTTTTTTTTTAAGAGGTTAAAACCAAAAAAAAAAGCCGGCAACCCTGATTATATCCTGTAGCTTTTAAAAGACTACTTAAAAATTCATTCTATTAAAAAGTAAAAATCATCTAATAATTAAAAATGCTAGCAAGAAATATGTAAACAACTCACCCATAGGATTAACATTAGCTTGAACATTAAGAACCTAGTCATGTGAAGAAACTGGATTGCTCATGTTAAACCTATGGGAGTGTTCTTTTTAAAGTTTCTCACTTGCATATTAATAGTTTTAAATTGAATTTTAACTGGGTTAGTGTTTATTCTTTTGGATTTTGGTTGCAGATTTTTTTTTTTTTTTTAAATAAAGTTACTTTCACTCTCAAAAATTTGAAAAGAAGTTTTCCAGAGTTTCCCCCAGACAGTTTCAGGAGGGAGCTGCACCCTGCCTGCCCTTGGGTTTACAAAATAGCACCCTCTTGCCCCTCATTTAAAAAATTAGCTTCCTTGTTGCCCCCCACCTGAAAAAAGTGCCTTTACTCCTTTGTTTATTAAGAAAATTACTTGCATAGTAAAAATTAACTCATTGCTGTCTTTAAAATAGTGTTCTGTCTATTAAATATTAAAAAGTAGTTTTAAAAATCAAACGAATGCCTTTAAAAATTTCAAGAAATGTCCTTAAAAATCCCTTTGGAATCCAAAAGTGACCTTTTCCCACAAGCAGCACCCTGCCCTTTTTTAAACCTGGGGGAAACTCTGGTCTTCCATAGGTTTAACATTAGCTTGTAAGTTTCTCTGTATTTCATATAAATATGTATACATTTTTGTATGAAACGACAAAAAATCTTTATTTGTCGCCCCCCTCTTGCCTTTCGTTCTGGCACCCGGAGCATATGCCTCCTCTGTACCCCCCCCCCCCCTCCCTAGTTTCGACCCTGATTTCTAAGAGTGAATCACAATAAAGGACAAAATTGGGAAATTTCATTACTGGCCAATAGTATCAGTTTTATAAGTCGCCACTTTCTTTAAACTAGCAGCACTTTTTTATTTAAAGATACTAAACAGGAAACTTTTGTTAATTTCTATTAGTATTAATCTAAAATTGAATAGCACAAATAAATATGCTAATATAAATGTATTGCAACCAGAAAAAATAGAATAACATGATGGAATGCAAGAAAATTTTATTCTCTCCTTGTAAAAAAGTGGCCACTCACAGACAATTTTTTAATTGCCACTTTTTCTCATTCACTGGCAAATCACAAGAAATGGAAAAAAATCCGCTTTAAACAGGTTTTTATGATAGCAGATAACGCATCCATATATAATCAAACTGCTAAGATGGAATCGCATGGAACTGGGGAAAATTTCGTTTTAGGTAGGTTTTCGTCTTAACAAGTATAATTTTTCCATGGGTATACCATATTTTTTAAAACTGAATACTGAAAATTATCTGCTAAAAAGTACATCAATAAATAGTAAAATCAAGAAATTCTTCAGTCAGTTGCTTTAAAATACTGTGAAATTCATCAATTGTTCCCAGGAAAAAATCGTGAAATTCAGCAGTCTATCATCAGAAGAAAAAAAAAAAATTCATGAAGTTCTTAAGTTGGTTGCAGAAAAAAAAAAATGAAATTTGTTGATTGATTGCTGGAAAAAATTTCAAAATTTGTCATTCAGTAGAGGAGCGTAAAATTCCATCTGTCGTGGGAAAATATCTCAAAATTCTATATTCTACTGATAAAAATGGACTCTAAACAAATTTAAAATAAATTTTGTGAACAAGGTACATGAGTGCTTTATTTTAGAATAGTGTGCACTTTTTAAAAGATTCCTGCATGGCAACCTCCTTTTTTTTTCTAAAGTCAACACTAAATACGGTTCCAGTAGCAGAAAATTCTCCAAGTTTCTGCAACAGATACTTCAATACTTCAAAGGGCAGAAAATAATCTACTGGTAAAATATTTTACAATTGAAGCATTAATTAATCAAACAATCACTTACCTGTGACGTCTTTATGCATTTTATTCATTTATATTAATAATAATCTTAAGTTTTGTATTGAGTAATAAAGAGCTAAACATAATTATAAAGCAAAATAAAGGTTTGATGGAAAAATAACCTGTAAAAGAGAAAAGATCTGCGACGCACATCTCAAATTTTCTGCTACTGGGAATATGGTTATCAACATTTTAATGATTAATATAGTGTTCACACGAGAAAGAAAAGGGTAGGGTGCCAGCCACTATTAAAAGCACAACTTAAGCAGTAAAAGATCATTATTCAGTAAAAATGAGCATTTTTCAAGACATTTTTTTAAGTACCGTATTTTATGGAAGAAACACCGCGGCGTTTACAAGTTTAAAAGTTAATTTTTTTCCAAGTGTGCCGTTTACGATTTTTTTTAAATACCAACTGAGTTTCCTTAATTTAAAAATTCATAAAAGTATTTAAAATCGGTTTTAAATAAAACTTCAGACATCTTAAGATATTAAAAATGAGTCACTCTACACTGCTCAGAAAACTTTGATTAAAGTTAGGTCAATGTGACGCTGTCGACAAAAGGAGTGTTCCGACGGATGCAGCGATTACGATATTTTTAAGCTTATTCAGGCCAATTTGAGGAGTGTGGCGTTTCTTCCATAATAATGATTAAAATGACATGATTTAATAATCTTACTATGTGTTTTCTAAAAAAATAAAAAAGGTCTATGATTTTTACAAGCTTTCGGGCACATTTATTTAGAAATACTCTGGTACTGGGGACGACTTCTACAAGAGATCTCTGGCTAAAACTATGGATGCATTTCGATATTTTTAAAAAGGTCAGGGTGCATTTTGCCACTTTCAGAACAGGCAAGGTGCAGCACCCTTAAATCAGTGTTGAATTCTGACACTTTTCTCCCGGGAAGGATTTCTGTGGCTCCGGGGCAGGACATTATAGAATTTCGGGGGGTGGGGGGGGGGGGGTCTTTTGCACTTTTTGACCATTGAAAACACAAAATCTCAAACATTTCGAGGGGACTCATTGCTCCGGGGAGGAATGTCCAACCACAGGCCACCCACTGAATTCAACACTGCCTTAAATAATGCCAAGAGGGAACTTTAGATTATAATAAATACAAAAGCAATCTCTTAAATAATTGGAATATTAATATGTACTAATAATTGAAGAGTTGTTAAGATTTTACCTTTGAGTTACTTTAACTTTACTCTAAATATTATGATAAATAATACAACACTTTTTTAAGGGTAAAGTAACCCAGTTGCTAAGATGTTGAATTTTTTTTTTTAAACCACAATTAGCGGAATAAATTCATTTAAAAATAACTTCATTTTTTCTACTGCACATACATCACAAAATCTAAAAGTTATTTGAAAATTCTGGTGAATATTATGGCTGAGAATTAAAATTTACAGTATAAATAACATAACACAGCATTTCAAAGGGTCAAGTTCAAAATAGCTAAGAATGTATCGGCGATTGGTGATAAACAAAACAAAAAGTGTATCGGCGATTGGTGATAAACAAAACAATATGTGGCTCTAATATTCTTTTACTACACCGTTCGCTGTATCTGCAAGATACATGATTTAATTTCGAAAATTATCTAACTTTACAGCAACAATTCGCAAGTTTAATTTAATTTTACACACAATAGCGAAAAGAAAAAAATGACACATGAAAATTATCGTAACATTAAGCCTAAACATTATATTTGCACGATACTCAGGTGTTAAAATATAAACTATACAGGAAAGGAAATACATGAACTAAGAAATGAATAACTTACCTTTTATGCAAGTCGCTGAATGCACCTAAAGACAAAGCCTAAAGAGTAAAACTTGCAGAGAAAGCGAAACGCAGCGCGTGAAATGGCAATGGCGGTTCACGCGAAGAAAACGTAAACATATCGTCACTTTGCGAGTGACCTTCGACTTTCCGTTTCCGCATGCGCGGCAAGATTGAAGTGGCAGTATTTTTTTCCATAAGATGTGCGTAATAGGTGTTATTCGCAAATCCACTGGATGCACTAAAGAGTACATCCTTTGGAAATTAAAGAGGGCATTTCCAGTAGACATAAAAAAAGTCATAGTTATAATACGTCTATAGCAGGTCATCGACATTTAACAGATATCTAAAGGGGAAATGCCCCATAGACATCTATTGGTTTAATGCTATGCACATCTAAATGATGCTGTGGACGTTATAGATGCAACTACACTATACATCGACATCTTATAGATAAAGTGTGCTGTGTGGGGAAGGTCTGGTTCAGATATAACACCACGGGTTGTATTTAAGGTTTTATGTGCCTGAACAGAAACTGAAAAGGGGCCTATTGTAGAGCAATTCGAGATTAGCTGTGATTGTTTGGCTGTAGAGATCTCAACAAGTAAATCTCCAGATTGCAATTTTTTGAGTGAATGGCCATCTCCCAAGACAGACTGGAATGTTTTCGCAATAAGGAAAGGAGAAGTGCTCTTCAAAGAACTATCAGAGAGGCTATCAGTACGTTTAATAACAAAGAAGCGAGTAAAAGTATTCTGTACAATTTGTTGCTCTCCACAAGGGAGAGATACAGAAGGAATTGAATTTTTCCATCCATAATAGAAATAATAGAATTCAGACCATGGCCGCACCACCCACTACCAAGCCCAACAGGGGGATGCACATTCGTGCACCAGTGCTAACCAGGGTCTATACGGTCACAAGACAACCCTATGTCAGTCTCCACCCTTAACGAGATGACTAGTAATTGCTCGCTCACTTGATCCCTTAGCCAGTGACAAGTCAGCTGACCAGCCGATTGATGCATACGGGACCAATATGCACCTCCCGTCTACCTGAAGCAGAGGCCAAAGCAGTGTGTTGGTTCCCTCAACTGCCAGGATCCCCCTTTCCAGGGACACGGGTCGCCACGCACGGCAAACACGTGGGTGGTTTACAATTCTCCATGAGTCGATATACAGTATGATATTGGCTCATACAGAAATGCCCTCACCTCCAAAGAGGAAACCACAACGAGAGCGAAACAAAGAGGAAAGAAAGATGAGAAATAAGAGGAAGTGAGAAGAGAGAAAGATCGCTCAGGTGCCCGGGGTTGCGAAGCCCGTGAATACCTAAAGAAGGTATCCCCCTGGGGGATGCTAAATTTAGCGTCAGAAAGCATCTTTATTCTTCGTTAACCAGCCAGTTTGGCAAAATTTTCACAATATTTGTTATATGCCGGAATTCCTAAAATATATAAATTAACATTAGTCTAACTTATTGCCCTCACATGGCGAGCACGCATTTTACCATTTCTTTACAGAAATACTTTATGGGAAATCGGGATGCGTAAGCCATGCAATGTATATGCCCACTCACTGTGGTAATTACTATTCGTTAACTTAAACCATACGAACTGTGATTCCTGTACTGTGCGTATTACTCAGTCAATAAATGAACATCGATGGTAACAGATTCAAATTCTTTGTTGTGGTCTTTGGTTTGCTTCAACAGCATATACAAATTTTAAAACATTTCGAGAATTGTTACAAAGGTAAGTCAAAGAAAAAGACATTTATTCCTTTACGAAGAATGTACATATTGTGTAGGGGAGACCGGGGATAGTTGGCTACAGGGATAAGCAGGCACAATCCTCATAATTCGCCTGTTTTTGAATAGATGGCGCAACCAGTCACAGAGTATCTCTCTTCTTCCTTTCTGCAATCGCCATTGTAGTTTTGCAGCGTTACCCAAGTGCAGTGGCATTTACTATGATCTTTCACTTTTTTGCATTGATAAGTAAATTTTTGTGCTTTTATTCTTTTTCTAATTTCTAATACTCATCTTAATAATTGCTATTTAACTTGTGTAGGCTTTCACAGTATATAATTAACTCTACCTACTCCATATGTGATTTACTTGGATGGTTTATGTTTAGAAGGTTAATTCACTCTTTTGGTGAAGAAATTTCTTATGGGGCTAGTAAGCGCATTGAACACGGGGCAAGTTGGCTGTGCTCCAGCTAACCCCGTTACATTGTTTCTTAATATTTTCTGCTATAGTATCCTGTTGATGAATCAACAGGATACAATAGGGACTTTTTTTACAGAAAATATGCGTGTGTAATTTCCAAAGGAAAACTGAACAGGCTAAAACACAGAGTTATGTTATGGGTAATGCTGTGGATTCCCTATTAATTAACGGATGATGTATTAGGGAAACAGCTAGAGCTTTTAATATTCTTCTGACCCGATATTGCCAAAATATGAAGAATGAAGTTCAACCGAGTGACGGTGTTCATTATTCACTTACGACAGGCGAGAAGCTGAATGTTTAGAAGATTCAGTATCAAAATTTTCGGTGTTATCTCCAGCAGTCACCGGCGCTCTTCTGATTTCGGTTTAGGATGTTGGATCATTAACTCCTGAGGATGTTGTTCCTGAGCATTAAAAAAGAGAGAATTAAGAAAGAAAATAGGGGAAAATTGCCATAGGAAAATGGGAACCACAAGAATATTGACAGATTCACCAAATCTAAAGGCACTGAAAGAGGTAAAGGAAGTTTTATTTAGGAAAAAAAGATGAAGTACAAAAAAGAAGAAAATAAAGGCAACAGAAAAAGTTGGCTAAAGGTAAAGATATACTAAAGAAAACATTGTTTCTACCTACAAAAAGGAAAACTTGTAACTGAGCAAAGCACAAATCATGAGAATAGATCAGACGACGAGGAATATTATAGTCTGGTGTGTATTGATATTTTAAAAAAAGCAAACACAGAGAAATGTGGGTGAAATACAAACTTTGGGTACATGAGTCCTGCATAAACGGAGACACTTGATTTTACATTTGCGATAACTGTAACTCTGATGATGATATCGAGTAGGGTTAAAGTTACTAAATGTAATGTTTTATTCATTATTTTTATGTCGGTATAATGTAGAATTTGCATTGTACGGCGATAATTCCTTTGTTTAATGTTGCTGGTAATATTAAAATTGACTTCTCTTAACTCTCGTATCTTATTTGAGTTTTATTAAACTTTTTATAAAGCGCGTGCCAACTTACCCTATAAGTATAGGCAACTTGCCCTGCAACGAGGTAGATTGGCATAAATTTTTACTTTTTCTTTAGGTTTCCTCTAAACATAAACTACAAAGCTACAGACTTAGAACTCCGGTTATTTATAGCCAAACGTCATTGTTTTAAAAAGGTAGTGAAATTTTGTTTAAAAACTCAAACAAAAATTAATAAAAATGAATAAGTAAAAACTGCGTCTACTAGCCCCGGTCTTCCCTATATCAACAATAAGTCATGCCAGCTAAGGAAACTGTCATATATTTTCGGATGGTAGTTGAACTCTTATTTTTCTTGTGACGAAATAGCACGCAACTGACATTTTGTTTGAAATTTTATTTTTCATTCCTGTATGTCTAAGAATTATGTATTTTATTAAAGTTTAGTTTAAGGTTTTATAGTAAATGAAAAATATTTCGTTAAAATTTGGAGTTCATATCTTTTTTATTCCCGCAGTTACTAAAAATAAAAATCCTCTATGTTCGTACCAATAATTTCCTTATTTTAGACAGGGACTCGAAAGGCTAAGATTTGTCAGCAGATACATTGAAGTTCTTTTCTGTTAAATAAATAAATTTAAATATAAAGTATTTTCGTTGTGCGCACAACATCTAACCGAAATTCAATTTCATTCATATATTTTCTGTCCCTTAAATTTTCCATTTGCATTTGAAAATTATATGGCAGTATAATGAAGCGCCATGTACATTTTGATTGGACATAATAGCGCAATTACTAATCTGATATCTGAGATCTACATCAAAATCTGTAGATCTCCTAAACTTGTATCTTTGATTCTATCAAAGGCAAAGTTTATTCAGAAAGGATGCAATATTCTTCAGAATTAAAACAGAAGTACAACTGTAGTAGTTTCAGGTGTTATGGAAGCTGTTTCGAAATATTAAAATAGCTGAATTTGAATATCAGTTAAATATTCTCCATGCAAGGGAGGTGCACAGATTACATTCTATTGACTTTAACAACTACAACAACTATAATTTTAATAATAATAATAATTAACACCAATAGTAATATGTGAGTTAAGAAATATGCGAATTTCAGTTCATCTTATGTACTCAATTTAAAGGAATTTTCTAAAAAGTTGAATTTTTGAGAAATCCTGTAAATCTTTATTATAGAGCAAAAAAAGTGTTCGTTAGTAACGCTGATGTTTTAACAATGATCGCATCATTACAAGTGTATGTGAGTGTATTTAAATTCAGTTATAAGTGTATGCGATATAAAGACGGAATTAATTTCGCTGCACATATATTGCCTTCTACATATCTCATAATCTCAAATTTTATACTATATAATAGAGCGTAAAATATATTATCGAATAAAATTTGTTTGAAAAGTATAATTCAAATTATTCATAATACATAATTTTAAAAATAATTTTCAATCATGAATTTATAAACATTCTACAATAAAAAATTGCATACAATAGTGTAAAATAAGATTTACAATAATTCATATAGATGTGCAGAAATTGACAGAGTTTAAATAATTGGCAATTCTCGGAAAGAGCTACTTTTTCACTTTCACCTCCTAAACATTTTCAATTTTCCTCTTTTTCGTAAATTAGAAAATTGTTAAACTAACTCCTTTGGAAATTCAGCCCCACCAGTGGCTGAGAGGTTCTGCTCTCGAAGCTGGTAGACGGGAGATGCTGGGTTCGAACCCAATCACGCCCGTCGGCCTAATCGTTTGAAGTTTTCGTGGTTTTCCTCGAGCCATGGATTTCCATGCGCAAATACGGGTTAGGTTCCCTTAGAAAGACCCCCACGGAGGGCACACCCCCTTCGGGCCTATATCCCTAGAGTAGATAATCGGCCGTCAAAAAATCAACCAACCAACCAACCTTTGAAAAATCTTCTAAAAAGAGACAAGGTCAGGGGATGCTGATTTATTTAAACATTTAATTTTTTTTAATTTCAAAACTTTATTATTTAAATACATATTGGTTACGTTTATATAAAAATACTTTTTAGTGTAGTTGGGTGTTAATCTAAAAATATTTATAATAAATGTAAAAAAAATCTATAAGAATTTTTAATTAAAAACTATTTTTACATGCTCTGTTTGCGGTGCAGTAAGTTATGTTACTTAGGTAGCCTGGGTTGTATCAAGTTATTTTTTTAATAATGTAAAACAGATCTTTATTATTTTCAAACATATTTTAAAACAAGTGAATTCAATGAATTTTAACTGTTGCATTCTGTACAGCTTAATATGTTGTCGAAATCAATAATTGCCATCATTACTGCCATATAAATATTGATTATGTTGCTCCCTTATAAATCATATCTTATCGAAAAGTAATTCAAAATCATTTAGTAGAAATTGTTTCACTCCGTAAGTCAGGCATGATTAATGATGCAGAAACTAAATTATTTTCTCATTGTTTTATATCAGAGATTATAGTGACATTTGAGTAAGGAGAATTTTGAAAGGAAGATACATTTTTTATTTTATATATACAAGGCGCACTGTGAAGATCACATTATGCAGAGCAAGAGTCCTCACTTCAAGTACATAGTATAAATTGTTCGAAAAACCATATTTTAAAGGTCATTACTCTTTGAGAAAATTGCGAAAGAAAATTTTTACGTCACATACGATGAACATAAAATAACGTTTATTGGAAACAGGAATATGGATTAATGTACGAGGGTGGTTCAATAATTATTGTCCCGAGTGTATATAAAATGTTTGTACTGCGATGGTTGGTATGGAATATTGAAGCCTAATGTTTTAGATGCCTATATACTCAATTTCAAAACCGTTGCTGCTATATTAACATATCTTTTTTCGTTTTTGGTGAGAGAGTTGGCACCTAGCTTGAAAAGGGGGAGTTAGGGGGAAAGACTGGTTTGGAACTCATGGGGCTAGACCTGAAGCATTTCTGTGATAGATTTCCGACTGTGGATTAGACGTGGCTACTTCACTATGACCCAGAATCTAAACGACAGTAGCCACGTCTCATTCACTGTCACCCCCCCCCCCCCCCCTTTCAAGCTAGGTGCCACCTCTCACACTAAAAACGACAAAAAATATATTTATAAAGCAGCTACAGTTCTGAAATTGAGCATATAGGCATCTAAGACACTAGGCTTCAGTATTCCACATCGACCATCGCAATACAAATATTTTATACAGACTCGGGACAATAATTATTGAACCACCCTCGTATATTGATATCACTGAATGTATATTATATGCACAAAATGAGTAACAATTTAATGACTAATATCAAGAATTGTTTGAGTTCAACGTGGAATAGGTGAGTGAGTATAATCCATTATCGCAGTGTACATGACGTGTTTCTGTTGAATATCTATCATAGTCTATTGTAGTGCCCACGACGTAGACACGGTTCTGTTGAATAAATTTTGTTAACCATTCAATGACTCATGCTGGAAGTACATGCAGATCAGAGTTGGGTAAATTTGTAATTGTAATTATCTGCAATGCAATTACAGTTTAGTTGTATGTAATTGATTATAGTTAGGCACATTCAAGAACAGAAATTTCGTCAAATAATGGTATGAGGACAGTTTCGGCTACTGTGCTGTGAGAAAATTTTACGGAATGTAATTTTAACTATAATTAATTATATGCAATTAAATTGTAATTACATTGCAGATAATTGCAATTAAAAATTTGCCCAACTCTGATGCAGATATTATTTTAAGCATATATCCACGTAAACATAGTATAATAACATTATTACCTATGTGGATGTTTCTAATAAATAACAAAAATATATTAAAATCATACAGTTAATAAAATCATGCAAAATACAAGATAAAATAATATTGTAAACGGTTGGAGCTTTACCAAATATAGATAGAAGTAACTTACAATTCAAAAAACGCATCTAATGCCAGTATAATCGATCACACTACTTAGCAGTATCGCATATTCCGGTGGAATCAAACTAGCTTAATTGGGGGGAGGGGGGAGGAACCTTGTAATTTTGAAAACAAGTCTTCAAGGATTACAGGATTGATATAATTGGTGAAATTTGTACTTGATTATTTTGAAAAAGCCCTTCAGTTTGGAAAAGAAAGAAATTTCGCTGATTTGAAATCTAACAGCTTTCCCATTATTATCCGATGCGTCCGATTATCTCATTAATTAAACGAATTTTATCAAAGCTGCCTACTTCTCACCTCTCCATTCGTATGAATCCTGCGGGGTATATATCAGTACCATACTCTGAGAACATATCAGTAAAAGTATCCTTTTTTAAAACAGACACTATCACACTATCATTACTGCTTATAAAAGCAAAATGTTTTAAAAGCTATAATTTGTAATTTAAACAGAATCTCCCCTTTTCGAGTTACTGGTGTTATTTATAGTATTCCGTGTAAGGATTGCAATTCAGTATATATAGATTAAACTGGGCGTACATGTGATATCCGCTTAAAAAGCGTACACTTTCATATAGGAGTGGAAGTTTACAATCCAAGCTTGTAAATCACTTCCTAAAAACTGATCATGTTCCGGATTTTGAGAATTTAAAAATCATCAATTCAAATTGCAACAGTTATACAAGTCGTGTATTCCTTTCAAGCTGGTTTACAAAATTACAATGAAATTATCTCCCTCAATGAAGCTAGTTTGGTTCCACCCGAATATGCAGTACTGCTGTGACGTATGATCCAGGATTTGTACATTGGATACGTTTTTCAGTTGTAAGTTACGTGCATGTTAGCTAAGGCAGTCGTTGATTTTTTGTACTGATTAGGAGATTTGGTATAGCTCGAAACGTATACAATGCTCTTTTATCTTGTATTGAGTGTGATTTTATTAAATGTCTGATTTTAATGTATTTTTAATGGTTTATGACACAGATGTATTATGTTTGCATATTTCAAAGTTTCTAATCAAGCTTATTTTCGGAGCATCTGTGAGATGAAATCTCATAGTGTTTAAATCTTATTACTTTTTATTTCTTTTGGCCTTATACATCGATGTTCTTTAAACTTAAATGCATATTTATTTTTGCGCGTGCATTTACGTATCAGCCGTACATCGGCAAATTTTCCGCCGTTTCATCGCGCTCTGAACTGAGATCCTTCTCCTCTCAGATCTGTACGTATTGTGATGACGTCATTGGAGCACCGTCTCTCGCGACGTAAATATTGTGTGGATATCAATCTTTCGGAGGTATGTCCAATTGCTGAGCGTAGAGCAGATAAAAATAACAGTTTTTAAATGTATTCTTTAGGATTTGTTTATTAAGACATTGCCTAATTTTAAAAATTCTCTAATAGATTTAAATATTTTCTTTTCAATACTTTTGTAAACCCCGTTTCTTACTATAAATTAAATATTTCGTTAATTTTAAATCAGAATCTGTTTTGTTGGTGTTGCTGTCATGACATAGTTTTGTTTTTAAAAAAGATCGCGGGCTCCGGCCACGTATACGGAGTCTAGCGAATGGTATGGTATCCTAAGAATGTCTTCGTTGTTAAATCCTCTTTAAATTATTTCCTGATGTCGTGAAAAAGATTTTAATTACGTTTTTCCTCAATACTAAATTCGATTTATTCTGCACTTTAATTTTAAAAGAAATATCTTCAAGTGGAGTAGATTATTTTATTGTCAAGAACTAATTTATGAACGGTGACCAATGGGAAGCTTTTTCTTCTCTTCAAAAAAGATGGAATAAACATTTAATTTATACTGTTATCAAGTCTCCTCTTCATTTTATTACAGACGACACGATCCAAGTAAGAAGTTTCCATTATTTCATTTTTTTACAATTGATTGACCGTAAAGAATCAAACGGTTATTGCAATTTACAACGCAATTTACACTGTAAAAAAAATTCCGCAACGTTCCTGGGAAAAAATGGGCAGCTGAGTTGCCCATTATTTCCAAGAAACATTTCTTGAAAATGACTGGAACTTTATTGTATATGTTAAAAACTTTCTACAGAAATGCCAGTAAGTTTCCTGCGAAATACCAGGAATATTTCTGTTGACAGCAAAACATTACTGACATTTCACAGCATGCGGGATCCGCAGACGATTTTTACGTTTACACTTGACAATTTTCGCTTTATTATCATTATTTGTTAGAATGAAAAAATATTTTGAAATTGACATCAAAATTATTATTTATAATTTACACGAAAAAATAAATTTTCAGTTAAAATTCAATAAAGTAAATATATATATGACATATTGTTTCTGAACTTTGCTTAAAATATAAAAATATATAAATGTAAATAATAATTAGAAAAAAAATCTAGACATAAAATATTTTGGATTTTCGTCAGTAATTATGTTAGTTTACAAGTTAGATAAAATACATATAAATTTTCATGAAAAAAAAAAAACCTAAACGTAATTGTATATTTTTTCAGAAAATAAAAAAAAAATTCAAATTTGCAGCAATTCAAAGTGTCAAATATATATCAAATTTAAATCAAATTGTAATAAAGTGTTAAAATATAAAATTAATTAAAAAAAAAAGTCAAGAGGTAGCATCGAACTCGGGCCGTACGGGTGGCGTGCGAGCTTTCTGCGTCCACACCACGAAAGACACGTTGAGAGCTGCAAACTAATGGGTATTTGAAACGTATGCTAAACTTTGGCATCTAATTTCTCAAAATCTAAGGCCCATTTGAAGAAATCATTTCACAAGAATAATTAGAGATAAGAACTCTAAAACATACTTTAAATTAATCAAAATCGGTAAGAATCATGTTTGATGGTCCCCTGGTTAATGGAGATCCAAATAATAGGTGTATTTTTTTTACACGGTCTGCTCGTTAAACGTTCCACAGACAAGTACGAGAGATAATCTCTTAGCGATGTCACAGAGGTATTGTATTTTCATCTGAATTGTCTTGACAATAGAGACGTAAAGGATTATGTCGTCTATTGATTAATTTGCATTCCATATTGATTTTTTTTACATTCATTTAAGGAATTCGTTTTCGACACTCGCGCGCGAGCAACGGATTATAGCAAAAAAATAATAAATGGCGGCCGCAGCGTTTTGCTGTTTCCAACTTTTGTTCAGGAACGTTTGAGATAAGAAAACCAGAATTTCACAGGAAAGAGCTAAATTATTCTGAAAACCTGAGAAAAGGCGAAACATTCCTGGATTTTACATGGAACGTTACCATTTTTTTTTACAGTGTACTTTAAAAAGAACTTCATGACTAATTTACCTTTAAAGTAACTGCTCAATATAAATATTAATACCACATTTAATAATTAGCAACATCACATTTGGTGTCGAAAAAGCGGTGGTTCTGAAGTAAAATTCGAATTGATTGAAAGAAAAACGTAATATTTTAGAACCTTTGTTCTCAGAATAACTTTTTGAAAATTTTATGATGTGTTTAATAGAATTCAAGATTTGTTCTTTTGGTGAATTTTAAAGAAATATGGAATATTTTATTCAAGAATTTGTTTGTTGTAACGACATATGACAATATTTTTAATATTAGAAGTTCCTATTCTAAAAAATTTCTTGAATTAATTTTTTCTACTTTGAAGAATTAAATTTTGTAATTCTAGAACGAATTTGTTCTGCTCCAGCTTGAAGAGTATAATATATTTTGCTAAGTTTGCCGTATTTTATTTAAAAAAAATGATTTAAATTAAAATGAATTTCATATTGAAGAATAGTCATTTTTTATGATGCATAATTATTATTCCATTTAATAGTTTTATTTGAAAGCAATCAGCCTGCTATTTTTTAGGCTTATTGCAAAGAGCCTAAGCAGTGTTAGGCTAATTGAAAAATGACCGTTTATTCAAAAATGACCACTTATATCCCAATCAGTGTCATTTTTTAGACTTATTAACCCATAACCCGAACCCGAAAAAATAATTACAACAGACCGTGCCCAGATCTGAGCAAGACAAAATAATTTCAGTCTACACGCAACCGGACCGGAACCTGAAATTTCCTTTTGAAAAAAAAACCTGAAATCTGACCCGAACCAAATCTGATAACCGATTAAAAAATATTGCAAAAAACTATCGGATCCGAGCAAGACAAAATATTTTCTGAGGACATGCAACCCGACCCGAACCTAAAAATTCAATTTGAAAAAAGAACGAAATCTGACCCGAACCAAATCTTAACCAGACAAAAATATTCCATAGAACTATAACCCGATCAGAGCAAGAAAAAATAATTTCCGTGGACAAGTTACCCGGTCCGAACCTAAAAATGTCATTTGCAGAAAAAACCCGAAATCTAACCCGAACCAAATCTGAAACCGAAAAAAATATTCCAAAGAACCATAACCCGTTCCAAGCAAGAGAAATAATTTCCCTGGACATGTTACCCGACAAGAACCTAAAAATTCCATTTGAAAAAAGCCGAAATCTGACCCGAACCAAATCTGAACCCGACAAAAATATTCCATTGAATCATAAACCGATCAGAGCATGACAAAATAATTTCCCTGGACACGCAACCCGTCCCGAACCTAAAAAGTCCATTTGTAAAAATGCCGAATTATGAGTCGAACCAAATCTGAACCCGACAAAAATATTCCATTTAATAATAACCCGATCCGAGCAAGCCAAAATAATTTCCCTCGACATGTTACCCGACCGGAACCTAAAAATTCCATTTGAAAAATAACCCGAAATCTGACGCGAACCAAATCTGAACCAGAAAACCTGATCAGAGCAAGAAAAAATAATTTCCGTGGAGAAGTTACCTGGTTTGAACCTAAAAATGTCATTTGAAAATAAAACCCGAAATCTGACATGAACCAAATCTGAACCCGAAAAAAATATTCCAAAGAACAGTAACCCGTTCCAAGCAAGTTAAAATAATTTCCCTGGACATGTTACCCAACACGAATCTAAAAATTCCATTTGTAAAAAAGCCGATTTCAGAGCCGAACCAAATCTGAACCCGACAAAAATATTCCATTGAATCATAACCCGATCAGAGCAAGACAAAATAATTTTTCCTGGACACGCAATCCGACCCGAACCTAAAAAGTCCATTTGTAAAAAAAGCCGATTTCTGAGCCGAACCAAATCTGAACCCGACAAAAATATTCCATTTAATAATAACCCGATCCGAGCAAGACAAAATAATTTCCCTCGACATGTTACCCGACCGGAACCTAAAAATTCCATTTGAAAAAAAACCCGAAATCTAACCCGAACCAAATCTGAACCCGAAAAAAATATTCCCAAGAACCGTTCCAAGCAGGTGAAAATAATTTTCCTGGACATGTTACCCAACACCAATCTAAAAATTCCATTTGAAAAAAGCCGAAATCTGACCCGAACCAAATCTGAACCAGACAAAAATATTCCATTGAATCATAACCCGATCAGAGGAAGACAAAATAATTTTTACTGGACACGCAATCCGACCCGAACCTAATAAGTCCATTTGTAAAAAAGCCGATTTCAGAGCCGAACCAAATCTGAACCCGACAAAAATATTCCATTGAATCATAACCCGATCAGAGCAAGACAAAATAATTTCCCTGGACACGCAGTCCGACCCGAAACTAAAAAGTCCATTTGAAAAAAAGCCGAAATCTGAGCCGAACCAAATCTGAACCCAACAAAAATATTCCATTGAACCATAACCAGATCTGAGCAAGACAAAATATGTTCCCTGGACACTGAACCCGATCCGAACTAAAAATTCCATTTGAAAAAAAGCCGATTCCTGAGATGAACAAATCTGAACCCGACAAATATTTTCCAAAGAACCATAACCTGATCCAAGGAAGACAAAATAATTTCAACCTACACGAAACCGGACCGGAACCTGTAATTTCCATTAAAAAAAAACTTGAAATCTGACCCGAACCAAATCTGATAACCGGTTAAAAAATATTGCAAAAAACTATCGGATCCGAGCAAGACAAAATAATTTCTGAAGATATGCAAACCGAACAGAACCTAAAAATTCAATTTGAAAAAAGAACGAAATCTGAACCAGACAAAAATATTCCATAGAACCATAACCCGATCAGAGCAAGAAAAAATAATTTCCGTGGACAAGTTAACCGGTCAGAACCTAAAAATGTCTTTTGAAGAAAAAACCCGAAATCTGACACGAACCAAATCTGAACCCGAAAGAAATATTCCAAAGAACCATAACCCGTTCCAAGCAAGAGAATATAATTTCCCGGGACATGTTACCCGACACGAACCTAAAAATTCAATTTGAAAAAGCCGAAATCTGACACGAACCAAATCTGAACCCGACAAAAATATTCCATTGAACCATAAACTGATCAGAGATAGACAAAATAATTTCCCTGGACACGCAACCCGACCCGAACCTAAAAACTCCATTTGTAAAAAGCCGAATTCTTAGCCGAACCAAATCTGAAACCGACAAAAATATTCCATATAATAATAACCCGATCCGAGCAAGCCAAAATAATTTCCCTCTACATGTTACCCGACCGGAACCTAAAAATTCCATTTGAAAAAACCACGAAATCTGACCCGAACCAAATCTGAACCAGACAACCCGATCAGAGCAAGAAAAAATAATTTCCGTGGACAAGTTACCTGGTCCGAACCTAAAAATGTTATTTGAAAAAAAACCCGAAATCTGACACGAACCAAATCTGAACCCGAAAAAAATATTCCAAAGAACCATAACCCGTTCCAAGCAAGAGAATATAATTTCCCTGGACATGTTACCCGACACGAGCCTAAAAATTCAATTTGAAAAAGCCGAAATCTCACACGAAACAAATCTGAACCCGACAAAAATATTCCATTTAATAATAACCCGATCCGAGCAAGACAAAATAATTTCCCTCGACATGTTACCCGACCGGAACCTAAAAATTCCATTTGAAAAAACCCTGAAATCTGACCCGAACCAAATTTGAACCAGACAAAAATATTCCATAGAACTATAACCTGATCAGAGCAAGAAAAAAAAATTCCGTGGACAAGTTACCCGGTCAGAACCTAAAAATTTCATTCGAAAAAAAAAACCCAAATCTAACCCGAACCAAATCTGAACCCGAAAAAAATATTCCCAAGAACCGTTCCAAGCAGGTGAAAATAATTTTCCTGGACATGTTATTCGACACGAACCTAAAAATTCCATTTGAAAAAAGCCCAAATCTGACCCGAACCAAATATGAACCCGACAAAAATATTCCATTGAATCATAACCCGATCAGAGCAAGACAAAATAATTTCCCTGGACACGCAGTCCGACCCGAAACTAAAAAGTCCATTTGTAAAAAAGCCGAATTCTGAGCCGAACCAAATCTGAACCCGACAAAAATATTCCATTTAATAATAACCCGATACGAGCAAAACAAAATAATCTCTCTCGACATGTTACCCGACCGGAACCTAAAAATTCCATTTGAAAAAAAACCCGAAATCTGACCCGAACCAAATCTGAACCCGACAAAAATATTCCATAGAACAATAACCCGATCAGAGCAAGAAAAAATATTTTCCGTGGACAAGTTACCCGTCCGAACCTAGAAATGTCATTTGAAAAAAAAACCCGAAATCTAACCCGAACCAAATCTGAACCCGAAAAAAATATTTCAAAGAACCATAACCCGTTCCAAGCAAGAGAAAATTATTTCCCGGGACATGTTACCCGATATGAACTTAAAATTCCATTTGAAAAAAGCCGAAATCTGAGCCGAACCAAATCTGAACCCAACAAAAATATTCAATTGAACCATAACCAGATCTGAGCAAGACAAAATATTTTCCCTGGACACTGAACCCGACCCCAACTAAAAATTCCATTTGAAAAAAAGCCGATTCCTGAGATGAACAAATCTGAACCCGACAAATATTTTCCAAAGAACCATAACCTGATCCAAGGAAGACAAAATAATTTCAACCTACACGAAACCGGACCGGAACCTGTAATTTCCATTAAAAAAAACCTGAAATCTGACCCGAACCAAATCTGATAACCGATTAAAAAATATTGCAAAAAACGATCGGATCCGAGCAAGACAAAATAATTACTGAAAATATGCAACCCGACCCGAACCTAAAAATTCAATTTGAAAAAAGAACGAAATCTGAACCAGACAAAAATATTCCATAGAACTATAACCCGATCAGAGCAAGAAAAATAATTTCCGTGGACAAGTTAACCGGTCAGAACCTAAAAATGTCATTTGAAGAAAAAACCCGAAATCTGACACGAACCAAATCTGAACCCCAAAAAATATTCCAAAGAACCATAACCCGTTCCAAGCAAGAGAATATAATTTCCCTGGACATGTTACCCGACACGAACCCAAAAATTCAATTTGAAAAACCTGAAATCTGACACGAACCAAATCTGAACCCGACAAAAATATTCCATTGAATCTTAAACTGATCAGAGATAGACAAAATAATTTCCCTGGACACGCAACCCGACCCGAACCTAAAAACTCCATTTGTAAAAAGCCGAATTCTTAGCCGAACCAAATCTGAAACCGACAAAAATATTCCATATAATAATAACCCGATCCGAGCAAGCCAAAATAATTTCCCTCTACATGTTACCCGACCGGAACCTAAAAATTCCATTTGAAAAAACCACGAAATCTGACCCGAACCAAATCTGAACCAGACAACCCGATCAGAGCAAGAAAAAATAATTTCCGTGGACAAGTTACCTGGTCCGAACCTAAAAATGTCATTTGAAAAAAAAAGCCGAAATCTGACACGAACCAAATCTGAACCCGAAAAAAATATTCCATTGAATCATAACCCGATCAGAGCAAGACAAAATAATTTCCCTGAACACGCAATCCGAGCCGAACCTAAAAAGTCCATTTGTAAAAAAGCCGAATTCTGAGCCGAACCAAATCTGAACCCGACAAAAATATTCCATTTAGGTATAACCCGATCCGAGCAAGACAAAATAATTTCCCTCGACATGTTACCCGACCGGAACCTAAAAATTCCATTTGAAAAAAACCCCGAAATCTGACCCGAACCAAATCTGAACCAGACAAAAATATTCCATAGAACTATAACCCGATCAGAGCAAGAAAAAATAATTTCCGTGGACAAGTTACCCGGTCCAAACCTAAAAATGTCATTCGTAAAAAAAACCCGAAATCTGACCCGAAAAAAATATTCCAAAGAACCACAACCCGTCCCAAGCAAGAGAAAATAATTTCCCTGGGCATGTTACCCGACACGAACCTAAAAATTCCATTTGAAAAACGCCGAAATCTGACCCGAACCAAATCTGAACCCGATAAAAATTTTCCAAAAAACCATAACCTGATCCAAGGAAGACAATATAATTTCCGTAGAATCGTTACCCGACCCGAACCTAAAAATTCCATTAAAAAAAGCTTAAATCTGAGTTAGTAGCGCACAGAAAATTTAACAAGTTTTGCAATGTGTCCCAGTGTTTGAATTAACTGAACCGTTTACTTTTATTTTAAGTGCATATTTTATCCCCCTATGCGGGCATATCTATCCTATATATATAAAATCCTAATGAAACGAAGTTATGAAACGAATTTATGAATCGACTATATGATACGATTTTATGAAACGATTGATGACTGAGTATGTTTCGCAGCTATTTCTCCTATAATATAAATTTTTCAAAAAAAAAATGTTAAACGACTTCAAAAAAAGCACTAAAAAGAATTAAATAATTCTTTAATATTCTCTAATGACGAAATGTTATCCAATAACCGCACATATCATGCATCGGCATAAAAGCATTAAATTTAATATGTAGTATTTTAGTATTTTAGTATTTATTTATTTAATATTTTAGTATCCACCAAACATGTATTTTCTAGGGAATATTTTTTACAAGAGATTAATTTACATATTTGTGATTTAATTAACGAATACATACATATGAAAAGTAATCAACTACCTTTTGAAGTTGGTGCCAATCTATCTTAAGTATAGTAAAATTGTGAATATATTGTACCTATTACAATGAATAAAGTGTCGATGGAAAATATGATACAAAACAAAATGCTCTATTTCTTCTGCAAATTAATTGTTTAATCATTGTCGATTGTGAATGTTTGGCACTAACTTCAAAAAGTAATTTATTACTTGTTTTTATGTAAATGTTCGTAAATGAAATCATAAATATGTGAAATAATCTCATGTACAAAATATTCTCTAGAAAATCCATGCTTGGTGGATATTAAATTATACATATTAAATTTAATGGTTTTTTATGCCGATACATGATATCCGATGTGCGGCTATTTGATAACGTTTCGTCATTAGAGAATTTTAAAGAATTATTTAATTCTCTTTATTGCTTTTTTGAAGTCGGTTAATATTTTTTTTTTGAAAATTTATTTTATTTCCTACTTTTTATTTATTCATACCGTAATACATAATTATTTTGATTTCAATATCTACTTAATAAATAAATAATTTGTCATAGAAATTATAATTCACAACAAGTGGGTAAGTGTGATCACAGATCGCACAGAGGGTTTCGTTTAATATTCCTTTCAAAACACTTTATCTTTTTTCAAAATCTGTTAGTTGCACATTTCGCAACCAGGGGCACACTCTATTCTAAACAAACCTCTATCCGAACGAAACACCGTTTTACAACTTATCCGTAGATATATTAGTCAACGGATCGGGCCCATAGCGCCCGCGATAGGTAGGCTACCCTTGGCGCTAAATGTGGAACTAAAATATGTAAGGCTATGGTGACATATGTGAAAGAGTGGTCAAAGTGGGGTGTTGGCAAAAGTTAGAAAAGTGTGACCCGTGTGAAAAGGTTGGACGTTAGAAAAATTGCTGAAAATATACAAGTTAGAACCGGAGGAGTAAATAATATAAGACTTTTTGAAAATTTTATGATTTTGCGTGTAATCGCAAGTTTTTTGCTATAAGTATGCAAAATTTCAATTTTCCAACTTAATTAGTAGCTGAGTAAGAAACACTTCTTAAAATACACAAGTTAGAGACCGGGTAAATAAGATAAGACTTTTTTAATTTTTATGATTTTACGTGTGATTGCAAGTTTTCTGCTATATGCAAAATTTCAAGCCTTCAACTTAATTAGGTGCTGAATTAGAAAAATTGCCCAATATACATAAGTTAGAGCCCGGGGGTAAATAATATAACACTTTTTGAAATTTTTATGATTTTTCGTATGATCGCAAGTGTTATGCTATAAGTATAGAAAATTTCATGTCTCCAACTTAATTAAGGGCTGAGTTATAAAATTTGATTAAAATACACAAGTTAGATCCTAGATGGGTAAATATAAGAATTTTTTAAAAATTTTATGATTTGTCGTTTTATCTGAGGTTATGATCTGATGATTCAGCTATAAGTTTACAAAATTTCAAATCTTCAACTTAATTAGGGCTCAGTTGAAAAAAAAAGCTTAAGATACACAAGTTAGAGACCGGAGAGGTGAATAATATAAGACTAGCTGGCTTAGTCCACTAAAGGGCCCCTCCTTTTTATGAACCTCTAATAACATGAAATCTCGAATAGAACGAACCCCGAACCGGGTCCCAGCTAATTACAGCAACGTATAGAAGGCGTGCTGCGCACGCACTGCAAAATTTTGTGAAAAAAGCAATCTCGCTCGAATGAACCTTAAACGGGGTCCCCGCTGCCTCCGGCACCGTATAGCAGACGTGCTGCGCACGCGCTGCGAAATCTTTTGAAAAAGTGAATCGCGCTTGGGGGCAAAGTGGGGCGATGAACACTTCGGATGCATAATATGATTAAGTTGCAACAGACCTCTCCAACGATATATCACATGAGGGGTGTCGGCAAAATTTAGAAAAGTGCCCCCTTTAGGGGGAGAGTGGGGGATAGACACCGGAGATGCATAACATGATTAAGCGGTCACAGAGCTTTCCTACGGTATGTCACATGACGGGTATGGGCAAAATTTACAAAAGTGTCCCTCTTGAGGGGGCAAAGTGGGGAATGGACACAGGAGATGCATATCATGATTAAGCGGTCACAGTTTTTTCCTACGATATATCACATCACGGGTATCTACCAAATTTTGAAAAGTGCCCCCCTTGGAGGGGGGCAAAGTGCGGGGATGGACACTGGAGATGCATAACATGAATAAGCGGTCACAGACGTTTCAAACGATCTGTCACATGACGGGTATCGGCAAAATTTAGAAAAGTGCCCCTCTTGGCGGGGTAAAGTGGGGGATGGTCACCGGAGATGCATAACATGATTAAGCGGCCACAGACCTTTACTACGATATGCCACATAACGGGTATCAGCAAAATTTAGAAAAGCGATGCTAAGGTTTAAAAAGAAATCTTCGCCCCTCCCCCTCCCACCACCTGACCGAAATTTCACACGCCATTCTTTTATAAAAATTTTCTTATGTGTTGTAAACTATCTTAAAATTTCAAACAGATCGACTTGTTATATTTCCTACTTTAAATGAAATCGCGGTCTGTTAGTTCTACATTCCATCACCAGGGAGCGCACTCTATTCTTAACAAAAGCGTATCTGAACGGAACTCCTTTACACAATCTATCAGTAGATATGTTACTCGAGGGGGTGGCTCTCTTCAGCAAGAATTTAAGGGTGTTCTCAAAAGTGCAACAGCAACTTTCTGACATAAGTTTTAATTTATTTTTCTTCGAACATGCATGAAACTAGCTGGTGTTGTCCAGAAACTATGTCATTGAGCTGTTTTCCATTTTTTTTCAAAGGCAATAGATATTTCAGAAAAGAGTGTCAAAGTGGGCATTTTGAACCTAATTTCCGCGCGAAGGGAGAAAGAGCACTCAACAGCGGGCAAAAAACGGGTTTGTCACGTGATCGAATTCGCTTATAACTCAATAGGTAATGGATGGATCCAAAAATGGAAAAAACAGTTCCATTTCAAATCGCTTACATATCCAGGCTTTCAAATTTTATATCTTTCCGTTAAAAAATGAATTTGTAAATATGTCAAAACATTTTGTGCTTGTTGAGCAGAGCAGTTAAGAACAGCCTTAAGATGTTTGTTGCAATTACTATACGGAAATAGTGATAATTTAACTTTTGACATATTACTTACTATTAATGTCCGTATACGTCTGTCTGTCTGTCTGTCTGTATATTGGTAACAAAATTTTTGTACTCGGATAAACTTTTTTCACAGAGCACTCAGAACGCCGTGAAAGGTGTCAAACGAAAGGTCGTTTTCTCAGGACGCTCAAACATTTTTTTGCTTAAATATAGCCGTAATTAACCTAATTACGGGCTAATTAAATTCTAAAATTAAATAACCAACCTTTTGAACGCAAGTGCGAACGCACTTTATCCAAATCCTCCTCAGTTTCTCCTAAGAGTTGCCAGTAAATTCAGCGGATGCTCCGTCAAATCAGCCGATGCAGGATTACCACTGTGTAATTTAAGCAATAATTGAAGTGGACATTTAAAAAGCAAAATCGCATCTGCCGAAGTATCGGTCGTACAAATTCGTAACAGGTGTAGAAATACGCGGAAAAAATTCTACTTTATTTTGGTATAAATTTCAAATTTCTGCGTAGGGTAGAACGCAAAAAATCCACTAAAAATCGATCGATAAAAATTTAATTTCTGTATTTGAAAAGACAATGAAAACAGATTTCCATTCACCGGAACGCAGCTGTCGTCATCTCTCAGACATATCGGAGCGAGAGAAATTTAAGCGGGGGAAAGTCTAATAAGAAATTTAAACTTTTTAAATATTAAATTTTTCGATTAAATTTTTTGACATCCGGGCTAGAAATCTCTCGCAGATTTCATACATACCCGGTTCAAAGAGATAGCTTCATTACAAGCTGAGATATTAATTATTATTTTATTAATTCCTTTTATTTCCATCAAATGCGAGATTAAGATGGAGGCACGTGCTTTTTTAACGGAGATTTCATTTAAATTAGGAAATCCAACAATTTGCGTGGGGTATTTCGACGGCGCGCTATGAGATTATTCAATATGAAAAATTTTATAAGTGTTCATCCCACTATTTACGAATAGCAATTTCAGGAAATATCTTAGATTATTGGTTAAGACCACCACTCGATGTGTTTGAAACTTTAACCCCTTGGGGGGCGGTGGGATAAAATATATCCCACCTAATTTAAACAAGATTCTCACCAGAAAATTTTAACTAAATTTTATATTTTTAACTTTGGAGGAAAATAGTTGAAAAATTGCTTTTCCATATTTAAAAATAAAATTTTTCGATTATTCCGGTGAGAATTCAATATTTAAAGACATTTTTGCTTGCCTCTCAAGGGGTTAAGATACTTTATAACACATAAGAAAAAGTGTAAAAAAGAATGGAGTGTGATATTTCGAGGAGTGAAGGGGGGGGGGGGGACACTAGATTTATTTATTAAATCTTAGCGTTTGTTCCCGCAGAAAATGTTTTAAATCCTTGGTTAAGACCGCACCGCCACCCTCCTGACCATGTATGTACGGAGAGGTTGCGCAAAGAAGTTTCGTTCAGATATGCTTTTGTTAAGAACAGAGTGCGCTCCCTGGTGGTGGAATGCGGAACTAACGTAACGCGGTTTTGTTAAAATTAGGAAATATAACAAGGCGATCCGTTTGCAACTCTAAGATACTTCATGACACATAATAAAAAGCTTATAAAATAATGGTGCATGCAATTTCCTGTGAAGGGAGGGCGGGGGAGGGGCGCTGGATTTCTTTTTAAAGAATTAGCGTTTATGACCTTTTTAGATGTCGTTTTTTGAGGACTATGACATACTCAGACATAGGCTACTTATGAAATATAAAAATGTCAAAATTTTAGTTACCACTATTTCCGAATAGTTCTTTCAGCAAATTTCTTAATTTCTCGCTTAAGACCGCCACCAACTCGAGTAACACATCCACTGTTAGGTTAATTAACAGAGTTTCGCTCTGATACACCTTTGTTATGAATAGTGTGTGCCCCCTGGTGGTGGAATATGGAACTAACATAAAACGATTTTGCTAAAATTAGGAAATCTAACAAGGCGATCTTCTTGAAACTTTAAGGTAGTTCATAACACATTGAGATATATGCTACTTATTAAATAAAAAAATGTCAAAAGTTTAGTTATCACTATTTCCGAATAGTAATTTGTGCAAATATCTTAAATTCTTGCTTAAGACTGCCACCACCTCGAGTAACATATCTACTGATAGGTTGTTTAACGGACTTTCCTTCCGATACAGTTTTGTTATGAATAGAGTGCGCTCCCTGGTGGTGGAATGCGGAACTAACAGAATTCTTGGTTAAGGCAGTCACAATTCCGACCCATGTATCTACGGAAAGGTTGTGTGAAGGCGTTTCGTTTAGATACGTTTTTGTTAAACATACAGTGCGCTCCCTGGTGGTGGAATGCGGAACTAACATAACGCGATTTTGTTAAAATTAGGCAATCTAACAAGGCGATCTGTTTAACATATCTACTGATAGGTTGTTTAACGGACTTTCCTCCCGATACAGTTTTGTTATGAATAGAGTGCGTTCCCTGGTGCTAGAATGTGGAACTAACATAACGCGATTTTGTTAAATTTAGCAGCGAGGACCCGGTTCGAGGTTCGTTCGAGCGGATTGCCTTTTTTACAAGATTTTGCAGTCGTACGCAGCACCCCTGCTATGCGAGGCCGTAGGCAACGGGGACTCGGTTCGACTTTCGTTCGAATTCGAAAGGCTTTTTAAAAAGAGTTTGCAGTGCGGGCACAACACGCCTGCTATAGGGTGCCGAAGGCAGCGGGGACCGGGTTCGATGTTCGTTCGAGCGAGATTGCCTTTTTTAGAAGATTTTGCAGTCGTGTGCAGAACGCCTGCTATACGAGGCCGTAGGCAACGGGGACTGGGTTCGACTTTCGTTCAAATTCGAAAGGCTTTTTAAAAAGAGTTTGCCGTGTGTGCGCAGAACGCCTGGTATGCGGTGCCGTAGGCAGCGAGGACCAGGTTCGACTTTCGTTATAGCGAAAGGCTCTTTTAAAAGAGTTTGCAGTGCGGGCACAACACGACTGCTATAGGGTGCCGAAGGCAGCGGGGACCGAAATCGCCCACTCGTGGACAGCCTACCGTGAGGTATAGGGACAATAAGTCCACGAGGGGAAAAAGGGGCTGCCAGGCAGCGCAAGCAGGGTGGCGCACATTTATTACAACATAAAAAGCATGTTACAAATACTGCCTTATTATTGAAGGCAGTGCGAACACATATGTATAAATAAATATTGAAAAATATTTACAGGTTAAATAGAATGTAAAAAAAAAAAAAAAAAAAAAAAAAAGGATTAAGGTTTAGCTATAGTCTTAGAAATAAACGAAAAATGTTTGTTTAAAATGTCGTAATTTTCTAGAAGTCTCTGGAAGTTGCCTGCGTTGAAAAGAGTGTTATTCAAATTTTCTCTCAATGTTTTGTTTCTGTCAAAATGGAAATGATGTTTCATTATGGGGCAATTTCCAAAGATATAGTGTGTAGCGTTTCCAATACTCTTTCTGCATAAACAAAGTGGTGAGTCTCTTTTTTTAATTTTATGTAGAAACGATGGGAAACTTCCATGACCAGTGATATAGTTAGGTAACGTAGGGCGATCACAGATGAACTGTATGTCAACTTTATTAATTATACTGTAAGTATCGCGACCCTTTGTCGACCGAGTCCATGAGAGTTGCCATTCATCCAGAGTTTTTTGCCTAAAGATATACTTGAATTTGGATTGTGGAAGAAGCAATTCCTGGCAATCGTTGTATTGGTTGTTATCTATAACCGCCTTCGCCAGAGAATCGGCTCTTTCGTTTCCCGGGATACCTATGTGAGATTTGTGCCCCATTTGTGCTTTCTTGGATCATTTTTATTCGGACATGTTGAGGTTTCATGGTTCTTCATGCAATATGCGCAGGTTTCTTTTCTTCTGCATGTCTCTTTTGTATGTCCATAGATTTGACAGTGACTGCACCTTATTATGGGGGCGTACTGAGCGATTTTACACGATAGAAAACCAATCAGCAAACGACCTTGGCGTAGCAATCTGGTTGCCAGTCTATCCTCCAAATCTAGCATAAGTTGATAGGTCTTTAGAGATTTTCTTTGTAATTCTTTATGTTCATTAGCTTTTATGTCATATTCAAGATCTTCGCTTAATTTCTCTTTTATTTCTTCTACTGTTATGTTTTGGGGGATTCCCAAAATGATTATTTTTTTCCTTTTTTCCACTGCGAGATTTAAATCTACGAGGTCAAGTATGTTACTGTGTTCTTGGATCTTGTCTGCTATGTTATTCACATCTTCGTCTGTGTTTGAGCGTACTATAATAGTTCGTTTATCTCTGGAAATAGTGCAGTATATTTTCGCAAGATTTACTGTTGTCTTAAGTTCTGTATTTATAAAATCGCGGATGTTGAATAGGGACATATTGGTTGTGGATTTTCTTGTTAACAATATAGCAGACTTTGATTGTTGTGGTGCTGGGGAGTTTAGAGTTGTGGCATATGATGGTTTACATAGAGGAACTGGAGATACTAGTTCATTGGTATGTGTTGTAATTTTTTGTTGAGGAAATTCTTCTCCTGCTATTTGTGCTTGTCTTACTTCAATGAATCTCTCTATTTTTGATTCGTGTTCTTTAAGCATGTTTCTCAGCTCAGTTTTTAAATCCATTTCCCTCGATATTTTACAATGGATATTTTCTATGTAATCCTGTTGTCTTTGCAATTCGCTATTTAAGTCGCGTATTTGCTCTATCTGATTTTCTAAAAGCTGTAGAAGTTGTTGTATATCTTCTTGAAATTTCTGAGTGGGTATTTTGATCAAATGTTCTTCCGTTTCAAATTGTTTTAGTAAATTAAAATGATTTTCGAATTTCTGTGCTAGTTTTGCTGGAGATTCAATTCTTAATTTTCTTTCGAGTTCTTTGACTTTTTCGTCTTTATCTATTAGTTTTTCCGTGAGGTCTTGAACTTCAGTTGATAGGGTATTAAGTTGTTCCTCTTGCTTTAATATTTGTGTCTTTTGTTCCTCGTTCTCTCTTTTCAGTTCTTGTATTACATCATTCATTGACTTTTCTTGGCTTTGTGTGTTAATTTGTTGCTTGTCCAGATCTTTTATTCTGTTAAGGATATTTTGTCGATACTTTAATGCCTGTTCATCATTATGGGGCCTGTGTTTCTTGAGATGTCTGAATAATTGTTCAAATTGCTCTTCCAATGGCATATTATCATCTTGCGCTGTTTCAGAATCTATTAGCTTTTTCCCTTGGAGTGGGGATGGAGGTCTCTCATTAGTTTTCTTGTTCTTTTGTTCCATGTCTTTTTCTTTATAACTATGCATTAGTTTTATTTGTCGTCTTTTTAGTATCTTTTCTTTTTCTCTTTTAATAGCTTCTGGTGATTGAAATTTTTCGTGTATTGGATGGTGAAATTTTTTATCTATTGGTAAGCGATTACTATTTAGTATGTGCACTTGATGTACAGGCTGTGAACTTGTTGTTGTTGACTGTAGCCTCTGGGATTTGGGACAGACCATTGAATCAATAGATTGTGTTAACATTTTTCACGATCAATAACAAAAAATTATAGTTTAGTAGAATATAAGTTAAAGCTCAATTTATATTTCCATATTTCTACCAATCAGAATAATATGTACAGGTTAAAAATAAAATTTAAAATATTTACAGTTGAAAGACTTTGTTAAATTTATAGAGTAATTTACAGGGTAACTGGACGGGGGATCACTAGGCCTCTGTCATACATTTTTGAAAGAAAGGTATATAGAAAGTAAATAGCAAAAACCGGTAGTCGTAACTACCGAAAATGACTAAGAAAAAATTTTATTGCCTAAAAGGGGGAAAATTTTTGAATAATAATAATTAAAAAAAAAAATAATAAATAAATAAATGACAGCAGGAAAAAATTTGCCAAAAAAAAAAAAAAAAAAAAAAAAAAAAAGGGGGGGGGGATGGAAATATGTGTCATTGCCTCCCGTGCCCAAAAGATCATGTACTTAAACAGTTAATAATTCCATCATTATTAATATTCTGGTTCAATCAGTGCATTACCTGTATACAGTTATACAGTATATTACAATAATTAAATTGCTATACCAATAATAGCAGATTGATAATGTATGAAACGGTAATATGGTGCATAATTATAAGTATAAACATTATATATGTGCATATTTACAAGTATGTACATTATAAATATATTTCTGCGATTTTATTTATATTATAACCTGTCAGAATATCACATAGTGAAAATAGTAATTAGTAAGAAGATTGCCGTACGGATGGGTGAGTGGACAACCAAAAAGAAGTCAGAAAAAAAATTTTTAGTTTAAAAACAAGGAAAATAGGAATAAGAATAACAATAGTATACTTACCGGTCACCACATGGGTCCCGCTGCACTTGCCTGAAAGTGACATGATAACATAATAACCACCAAAATAAAAAAAAATAAGAGATAACCGGTGATAATAAAAGCTTGATAATAACTGAGTGTAAAAACAACTACAGAATAAAATGAAGAGGTGTAAATAACATGAGGAAAGATAGTACCAACACGTGGAGGAAATCAGTGCAGGGACCGCCCGTGAAACAGAGGAGACAACTATGGAAAGTGTGTAATATAAGAAGAAAATTAAATGCGGGACAAGATATAAGTAGGAGCGTAGCATAATAATGGAAAAACCAAAATAAACCTATTAAAAGTTAAAAGTTGCAAATGTTAAGGAAAACGAATAAGAAATGAAAAAAAAATATATAGATTGGGGCAACTATCCCACAAGAACAGAACTGCAATAAAGCAAAAAGTAGTACTGTAGTGCAAAAACTGTAGAAGTACCAAATGTTAAGGGAAGCTGGGGTGGAAAAGATATTTTAAAGGGTGGGGCAAATATCCACACACCACATGACCACAATGCCGCAAAAAGCAAAGAATTAACCCTAATAACAGAGAAATTGCAAATGTTAAGCGAGTTGAGATGTACTGAAAATGAAAATGTGGGATAGGACAAATCTAGCAAATAGTAGTGAGTAACTACAAGAAAAAATCAAGAAAATATCTAAATAAATAAAAAAGTTCAAAAAGTTACGGAAAATCCTTAACAAATGCAAAAACTGTAAAATTAGAAGCTGGGACGATGAAAGGGAGCAGAATAAGTAATAATAAAAGTGCAACCAAGTCTCTAGCTCAAAAAGCTAAAAAGTAGCCAATGTTAAGGATAAGAGAGAGGGGAAGGCAAGGGTGGCAACAATGAAAGAAATTTAGTAGCGATAAAATGTGAAAGAAAGTGGGCCTAAAGAAAATAAAAATTGAAGAAAAAAGCCGATTTGTGGGAGTGCCCGTTCAGCCCCCTCTGACGGGGCCCCAATTGAGCTAGAGAAGAACGGAATAATGGAAAAAAAGGGGGGGGGGAGATCACTAAGGCGGATTGCTGTTGAATTCGGCGCGGCAGAAAACCTCTATGGCCAATAGTTTTCGAGATATTTAACAATTTGTACAAATTTCTCGATAAAAGTTTCATTAGAAGGAAGCAAAATGGCGTTTCTAGTGGCCCGATGGCAACCCTAGTAAAATTCTTATATCGTAAAAGATGTAGATAGCCCCCTGAGAACCAAAGCTACCAAAAGAATTTTTGTTTTATAACAATTAGAAAATTATGGAACTAATTTGTAATGTAGTAACATTAGAATGAGCTTTACCAAGAAACAAAATGGAGAAACTCCTGTTTAAAAAACTTACTATTTATAAGTTTTCTGATGAAAGCACCCCGGAAGACCTCTAGAACCCTATTTGGGCTATAATAATTAATTTGTAAAAGCTCCGGTGGTTAAATCTTCTTGTAAATCTTTGTAATTCCTTACCAATGCATCTCCCATAGAGAAAATCATTGTGGCCAAAAATGGCGGCCACGGACCTAAAAGGGCTAAGTGGAGAAACCTAAAAGCACAGCATGACCCCCTAAGACCAGATAAGAACTAAAAAAAAAATCAATAAAAAACCTATAAGTTAATGCTGGTTGTATATAAGATATTAAAACATTAATATTTTCTAAAATTCAGTGGTTGCCGGAAAATTTATCTAATATTTACTTTAACATAGCCAATCACTGTTCAATTATTATGTATGGCGTCAATCGCAATCACTCTTCAATAAAGGTAGTCTAGCTAATTTTTATTTATTTTACTATTCTAATATCGATTTGCCCATAAGAACCAGTACTCGAATTGAGCAACCATTGTCCACCCAACCGCCTCAGAACAAAAATTTACAATTTTAAAATTGAAATTAAAAATATTAAGAATAGGAATAAATTAATACAAGATACGCTACTCAAAAGTAAAAAGAATCAGCTATCAGAAAGTAAAAATAGTTAAGTGAAAGGAACATAATTAATAGTTTAAAAAATGAAATTAAAAAGTAAACAACACAATAGAAACCTATGGGAAATCTGAATTTTCAAAAGCATTTTTAGCACTTTTTCACGAATTTTTTTAAAATATATACAAACATCCTAGAAAGGCATGAGTGGAAGCGAAGAGAAGCTAAAGGACTAAATTAGCCAAATCTGGCGAAAGTTTTTCAAAATAATGTTTTTAAGTTAAAATTTAAGCTATGATAAAAAAAAATGATAAAATGCCTCCAAAACCCCATGCCTTTCTATGGGGATAAGGGTTATGGTAAAAGTGCAAAAATAACACATTTTGAAATAATCATTTAATACAGTAAATCACTTTAAAACTATACACAAATGGTACCAAAATGAAGCATATGCTTTGAATTATATGGAATATGCAATATATTTACATTTAAAGTACTTCAATGTAGTTTAATAAGTAATAGAATTCCATTGTTTACCCCATGTTAAGTCTATGGGGAAAAACTGCAAAAATAGCACTTTTTAATTCAATGTTTTAAGGGCTAATAATTAGTGGAAACTTGAAAAAAATGATACTAAAAGATACTACGAACTTTAATTTACATGAATGAAACATAAGTAACTAGTAATCGCTAAGAAATAGAATGAATTAGAGCAAGTGAAAAGCGTTAAAAATTGAAAATGGCTCTACAAAATTGAAAGTAAATTGAGTAAAAAGGGTTAAAATTTTATGAAAAAAGTAACGTAGAGATTCAAAACAGGTATTAAAATGAAGCTTAGGAGATAAAGAAGGTGAAACAAGCAGCATTTAATCGTATTGAGTACTTAAACACAGTCAAAATTACAATGGAATTCTATTAATTCTCCCATGTTAAGACTATGGGATAAAAACATGAAAACACTTATTAATATGGATAATAAAGGGATAATAGATAGTAAAAACTTGATAAAAATGGTACCAAAATGTGCTACGAACTTCAATGTATCTAAAATGAGCCATAGTTTTTGGTTTTCGGAAGGATAAATATGTAAATTAAGCAAAATAAAAACACTGTAAAACGAAAATGGCTCCAAAAATTCCAAAAGTACATGATCTTTAGGCAGCGGGGACCGGGTTCGAGGTTCGTTCGAGCGAGATTGCCTTTTTTTTACAAGATTTTGCAGGCGTGTGCAGCACGTCTGCTATACGGTGCCGTAGGCAGAGGGGACCCGGGTCAAGGTTCTTTCGCTTCGAGATTTTATAAAAAAAGGAGGGGTTCATGAAAAGGAGGGGCCCGCTAGCGGGCGAAGCCAGCTAGTTTATATTTAATAAGTAGCCTGTATCTGAGGACTCCGTCAAAAAACGCACCTGAAACGGTGTTAAACAAAAAGGTTAAAAAAAAAAAAAAAAAAAATATTTTGCCCCTCCCTCTCTCCCCACCTGACCGAAATTTCACGCGCGATTTTTTATAAACTTATTCTTAAGTGTTATAAACTATCTTAATGTTTCAAACAGATCACCTTGTTAGATTTCCTATTTTAAATAAAATCGCGGTCTGTTAGTTCCACGTTCCTCCACGAGGGAGCGCACTTTATTATTAACAAAAATGTATCTGAAAGTAACTCCGTTAAACAACCTATCAGGAGATATGCTAGTCGAGGGGGTAGCGGTCTTAACCAAGAATTTAAGATATTTGCTTAAATTACTATTCAAAAATAGTGGTATGATCACTTATAATTTTTTTTTATTGAATATGTAATAGTTTCTCATCCCGTCATCAAAAAACCGCACGCAAAACAGTACAAAACGCCCTGTTATACTGCCTAATATTGTTCGCGCCACTTCCGCCCCCCCCCCCCTCCAACCGGAATGTGATGTGCCATTCTTTTTTATAATCTTGTTAAAAATTATCTTAAAGTTTCATACAGATCGCTTTGTTGGAATTCCTACTTTAAATGTAATCGCGGTCTGTTAGTCCCACATTCCGTCACCAGAGAGCGCACTCCTAATTTTGTTCGTCCCTACTGCCTAATTTTGTTCGCGCTTCTTCCCCTCACCCCCCCCCCCCAAACCGCAATGTGACGCGGCATTCTTTTTTACAATCCTTTAGTATTTGTTATAATTATCTTAAAGTCCCAAACAGATAGCTTTGTTGGATTTCCTACTTTAAATGGAATCGCGGTCTGTTAGTTCCACATTCCATCACCAGGGAGTGCACTATATTCTTGACAAAAGTGTATCTGAACGAAACTCCTTTACACAATCTATCGGTAGATACATGGGTCGGGGGGGGGCGGTCTTAACCAAGAAATTAATATATTTGCTGAAATTACTATTCGAAAATAGTGGTATCAATACTTCTGACATTTTTATCTGGCATAACTAACATTTGTGCTGTATTTTTAAAAATCGGACACCGTTCAAAAGAATACTGCAATGAAGCATCACGTGACTGCCTTTTAAAATAAGTATATAATAGAAATAAATCAATTAGTGAAATTAGCGCTCCTCTCCCCCCCTACCCGAAATTTCACGCGCCATTTTTTATAAACTTTTTCTTATGTGTTATAAACTATCTTAAATTTTCAAACAGATCGCCTTGTTATATTTCCTAATTGTAATAAAATCGCGTTATGTTAGTTCCACATTCCACCACCAGGGAGCGCACTCTATTCTTAACAAAACTGTATTGGAAGGAAACACCGTTAAACATACCGTAGATATATTACTCGAGGTGGTGGCGTTCTTAATAAGAAATTAAGGTATTTGCTGAAATTACTATTCGGAAATTGTGGTAACTAAACTTTAGACTATTTAATATTAAATAAGTAGCATATATCTCAGGACTACCTCAAAAAGGCACCTAAAGCGGTCAGAAACGCAAACTTTTTAAATAGAAATCTAGCGCACCCCCCAACCCCCCTTTCCCCGGAATTTCACGCGTGATTCTTTTTTACACATTATCTTATGTGTTATAAAATATCTTAAAGTTTCAAACAGATTGACTTGTTAGATTGCCTAATTTTAACAAAATTGCGTTATGTTAGTTCCACATTCCACCACCAGGAAGCGCACTCTATGCTTAACAAAAGCATATCTCAACGAAACTCCTTCACGTAATCTTTCCGTAGATACATGGGTCGGGATGTTGGCGGTCTTAACCAAGAATTTAAAACATTAGCTGCTGTAACAAACGCTAAGATTTTAAAAATAAATTTAGCTCCCACCCCCTCCTCAAAATATCACACTGCACTCTTTTTTCTTATGTGTTATAAACTATCTTAAAGTTTCAAACAGATCGAGTGGCGGCCTTAACCAATTATTTAAGATATTTCCTGAAATTACTATTCGAAAATAATGAATACTTGTAAACTTTCTGATGATGAATGAGTTATACTTATCCCATAGCGCTGTTCAAAAACCCCACGCAAATTGTTAGATTTCCTAATTTAAATTATTTCGTGTTTAAAAAAGCACCACGTGTCTTCATTTTAATCGGCGCATTTGATAGTAATAAACCGATTAATTAAATAATAATTAATATTTCAGCTTGTAATTAAGATAGGACTTAGAAATGGGTATCAGTGAAATCAGCGAGAAATTTCACGTCGGTATGCCAAAAAATTTAATCAAAAAATTTAATATTTAAAAAGTTAAAATTTCGTATTAAAATATCTTACTATGGAAAACCGCAGCGTCGTCTTGTCTGACACCTGCTTTCCCGCCGAAATGAAATATTTTTTCCTTGTCTTTCCAATTAAAGAAATTAAATTTTTATCGATCGATTTTTAGTGGATATTTTAAGTTATACACATCGCAAAAATGTGAACTTTATACCAAATGAAAGTAGATTTCTTTCCGCGTCTGTCTATACCATTTACAAATTTATCGGACCAATACTTTCTGAGATGCGACCAATCAGAAGCCTGCATATTTGCAAACAGTGAAAAGTTTAAAAAAAATGCAGGCTGCTGATTAGTCAATCTCGCTTCGCAAACAGCGAAAAATCTGTCTCGGTCACGGCCATTGTCTCTACACATGGCAATGCACTTTACGTGCACTGACATGTGAAGGCAATTTTTATCTCCGTCACAATAGGCACCTTCGTACACGGGCACTAGTGCTCTGATATATGAAATTATTTTACTGGTGTATTTTCAGTTTTTCGATACCTACTTCCCATGCCGGGTGGTATTGATGTGGGCTTCCAGTTTGATGGATGCGAGAACTTGTCCTGTTAAGATTTTGCACTTCGGAAAGTTACCACATCCAGAAAATCTTAAAGTCCACATTGCTCACTGTTAAAAATATGTAGCTTTTGCTGCATAGCCATTTTGCCACTTTCATAGAAAACGATTACTTGATGATATTACTGAGCATTCTCATTGGTCAGAATAGAGATATTCTATAAAAGCGATGGAGTGACTATGCAACAAAAGTTGCAGATTTTAACAGCGATACCTACGAACCAAAGATATTTAAGATACATAGACCGGCAATGGAGGATATTCCATCTCCGTTTTGATCACGTGGTCAAGGTAAAAACTTCTAGCGTAAAGAAGGGAAGGCTCCGTAGACGTGTAATGTAAATCCTCGCTAGCCAATGAAACAGTTCATGAGGCAAAGCAGTAGTATCTTCCCTTCTTATCAGTTAGGAGTTCTTTGGGTAAATTACCGGTATCACGTGACTTTTTTCAGCCTCGAACCCATATTTGGAATATCCTCCATTCCCATTCAAAAGCATGCGAAATCATGGCAGCCATCTGAAGTAAATTGATACACCTGAACCGCGAGGTTTGTACGTCAGCTGCGGTTATTTACCATTAAGTGCTATGGCTAGAATGACCTTAAAAATTAATTTTTATTTATATATATGTAGTTTATGGCATATGTTTTTACATAAAGCTATTTTTTATAGCTAAATATGCGTTATAAATATTGAATTTTCAGAAATAACGTTGAATAAGGCGATTTATTACTAATTTTATGGATGGTATGTTTGAAAATGAGTACCTAATTTTAACACGCCTTATAAACCTAAATAAAGACGAAATTTATATGGAAACAGATTGTTAAACATGTCCACCTTTTTTAAGTTTGACTTACAAAAGTAACTGGTAGGGAAATTTAGATTAAAGGTAGCAGCTGTAACATAATATGGTAATTTATAAAATTTTAAATTACTTGTAAAGAAATCTACTTTTTTTAAACTAATTTTTATGCAAAAAGGTAATTAAAAAATGCATATTAATGAAAGTAACACTATATTTTTATCATTGTAGGGTGTTTATTGAAATACTTACTTGCTATACGAAAAAAAAAAATTGATGAATAATAAGGTATTTTTTTAAAAAATGCGGCCTAAATTAAATAGGGTAGGCTAATACTTAATGATACGCAATGACAAAATATGCTGATAAAGCATTTCCTTAGGTAAATTAAAATATAAAACATATATACTGCCGTACAAACCCTGTGATCAAAAATCTTCAGTTAAACTGACAGTTTGCAGGTCTATGTATCTTAAAAGCCTTTGCCTAAGGACATCGGAATGGAGGATATTCCATCTACGTCATGATCACGTGGTCAAGGCAAAAACGTCTAGCGTAAAGAACAGAAGTCTCCGTAGGCGTAATGTAAATCGCCGCTAGCTAATGAAACAATTCATGGGGGAAAGCAGTAGTAGTTTCCCGTTTCCCTTCTTATCAGTTAGAAGTTCTTTGGGTAAATGGGGGATATTCCATCTACATTTTGATCACGTGATCAAGGTAAAAACTTCTACCGTAAAGAAGGGAAGGCTCCGTAGACATAATGAATAATCCTCGCCAGCCAGTGAAACAGTTCATGCGGAAAGCAGTAGTAGCCTCCCTTCTTATCAGTTAGAAGTTCTTTGGGTAAATTACCGGGCTTTTTCAGCGTCGAACCCAGATTTGGAATAAAGTCCATTACCGGTATTACGTGACTTTTTTCAGTCTCGAACCCATATTTGGAATATCATCCATTGGTTGTTGAAAAGCTTACAATACACCACGAAAGCCCCTTACATCAGAGCGCGGCTATGTTCTTCCATGTGTCAGTGCACAGCAAAGTGACTCTATATGTCAGTGCACAGTGTTTTCTTATGTGTAGTCAAAGCCTTCCGTCAAAAAAAAAAAACTGACAAGAAAAATGTTAGCAAAAACATCGGCATGCTTCAGTAAATAAACTGCTGCTATCTAATATCCATAAAAGCAGTAATGGCGTCTGAAATGAGTGGTGATGTTTGGATGTCCGAATTATGATGTCCGAATATGATAACCTGAACCTGACTGCCTCTATGTGAGAGTGGTAACATTCGATGCTCAGATTGTGCTTTGACAGATGCTTTTGTCCAAACTATAGCAATCCTGGACATTTTCTATTCCAGAACACATACGGGTGAGAGAATTTAACAAGCTTGACGGTAATGGCAGGCTCACCAAGATGCTTCGTGAAGACAAAAAAAAAAAAAAAAAAAGGATTTTGATGACAAAAAAAGAAATGAAAAATGCTGCATGATGACGAAAAAAAACAAAAATTAAAAATCGCTTTTGTCTAGTTTCGTCTCAACCAATCAAATATCTCCGTATGACTCCACTTTCCTATTGAAGAATCCTACACGAAAAAAAAAACTGAAATCATTCTGACATCTAATTCGATAACCGAATCTGAATCTAAAGACAGTGTCGCTACACATAGCAATGCACTGTACTGTGTATTGACATATGGAGGCATTTTGTGATTTAAACACAACAGGCACCCTCATACTATAGCGCATAAAATATATAGCGTGGAAATGGACTTTATTCCAAATCTGGGTTCGAGGCTGAAAAAAGACATGTGATACCGGTAATTTACCCAAAGAACTTCTAACTGATAAAAAGGGAAGCTACTACTGCCTTCGGCATGAACTGTTTCACTGGCTGGTGAGGGTTTTCATAACGTCTGCGGAGCCTTCCCTTCTTTACGCTAGAAGTTTTTATCTTGACCACGTGATCAAAACGTAGATGGAATATCCTCCATTGGCTATCTCAGTAATACTTAAAAAAAAGGCTAAAATATTGTATCCCTTAAATGTGCAACGATGCTGATGAAATATACAGATCGCAGCGACATCTGCAGGATATTTTCTACAACTGCAAGATATTGCTAGTCTATACAATGTAATATGAAAATCCCGCAGATGTCGCTGCGATAGACACTTGGGATTTTAGCAGCATTGTCGCACATTTAAGGGATACAAATTTTTAACGTTGTTTGGATAGCATATTTCCACACTAGGTATTCTAGACGCTGTACTCTACTATAGCTCCTAGAATATATAGTATGGAAATTGGCTATTCCTACAATCTCTCTATTCTAAAAAAAAGTAACTTACGTTGTCACCGTTGCCGCCGCCGGTTTTGAATTTTTTGTGACCGGAGGTCTTTCTCCGTTAATATTAAGAAAAATACTGCATACAAAAATAGGAAAAAAGGCGGTATTATAAAGAAATGTTTGATAAACACGCTGATGCAGACAGTTATCAAATCGAATAATTATTTTAAGAGATATTTAATGCTAAAGTTGGACAAAATCGTTCCATTAAAAAAGTTTTATAGGAGCAAAAACTATACATGCGAATTAATTCATTTTTAGATCATTTTATGCGTTAGAATTTCCAGGTGTTCAGACTGCATTCACTTTTTTAATTTGACTCATTTTTTGAGGTTGTATTTCTATTTTAAAATCAAATTTTCAGCATTTCGAGAGATATTTTTTACTTATTTTAGAAAATGGTATTAATGCAAACTGTTGCCAACTGTATAAACAGCGCAAATAATAATGTTTGCTTCAAATTGAAAAATTATTTACACGTAACTATTATTAACAGAAAAAAAACTTTCAAATTAGAATTAAATAATTACGTATGAAAAGCAGGAACTTATTGAAAATTACTTCATAAAAACTATATTTACACGTAAATTTTAAAAGAGAAAGGATATTGTAAAATAACAAATTCATTAACATCCGTTAGAAGTCTTAAATAGGAGAAATTACATCACATTTACGTCACATTACATTTATTATGTAAAATGAACGAAAAGTAATATTGCAAAACTGTTTAAATTTAAAAATTGCGCGAGACATTAATTTAATATTTTGAGATTATCTATATTATAAAGGACAAACATATCTGTGCGTAACGCATACGTCATTTTGCAAATGGCAACACTTTGAAATTTAAAATAAAATTTTGTTTTTGCAATTTTCTTTACTGCAAATTTTTAAACTTTTAACCGTCGCACATTTTAAATTTTTACACCGCTGTATGAGGAAAAAAATGCTCTTTTAAATGCAATTTGTTTGAAAGCTGTATCTCAATTTATTTTTGAGATATTAATTTTTTTTGTAGTTTTTAATATCATTTTTCTAATCGTGGCAACAAAAGAACCCCATTTCTATTGAAAGTCATTGAAAGTAAACGGAAAATAGTCGAAAATAGGAGATACTGTATATTTTGTTGTCATTTTCCCATAAAACCTGAAAAAAAAATTAAATTAAAATGCTTGCTTTGTCAGCGATTTTTTAAATTTCTAAATACCGCGCATTTTCATTTTTTACGCCGTCAAATAGAGAAAAAAACCCACTTTCAAATGCAATTTGTTTGAAAATTGTATCTTAATTGACTGAGTTATTATGGTTTTTAAAATAACTATTCGCCCGTGGCGACCAGTTTGGTCTCCCTTAAATGTATCCTAAGCATTGTATCATGTTACTTTTATTCATAATTTAATTTACTTGCTCCATCCTTCGCTAAAGAGGAAGATTATGATAGAGAAATCAAGAACTCGGTATTTTTACGTTAGTCGGACACAGGTGATAAATCGCCAAACATTGTACCCGTTTATCATATTTCATGATTAAAATGTAATCCTTTCACTCATTTTATTTAAAATGGATAGCTTTAATTTAAAACTGAAACGTTTAAAATTAATGACTTTCACTTAAAAAGAAAATCTTTAAAAAAGAAAAAGAATAAATAATACCATAAACTATTTAATTTCAACATCAAAGCATTGTTTTAATTTACCCCTCGAAAAAAAAAAAAAAATGTGCTGGCGAGTTAAAAAATGCCATTGGCGAGAATTGCGTTCAGCTAACATTAAAGTACAAACTCTTTCTGATCATGGCAACTTTTATGTAGTTTTATTCGAAAAAAAATATTTTGATTAAATAGGTTGCCAGAAAGTGCGTTGCCAAATTTCTTTCCTCGCCATGGACCCTTTCTCTATTTCACCAAGTACCTATACTGGAAAAGTACCTTTATTTATTTATTGTATTTTAAATGAGATGAAGTCGTATGTTTGTTGTTCGATAAATAAATAAATAAATAAGTAAAAGACGGCACAGATGTCATATACGCACCACGTTGGCGCGATTTTTTTCTGACGCCAATGTCATATACGCACCGGGGTACATAACTGGCGACAAAGTGTCGTTATATTGCTTGATATGGTAACCCGGATGTTGTTGTTTTGTTGTTTATTTATTAATAAATTGTTTATTTACCTTTATTTTATTTATTACATAAATTGTTTTTTCTATAGTTATTAATTAATTTTTTTTATTTATTGTTATTCCCGTTTAAAAACTATTACACAATAACCAATGAGATGCGTTTCATTCGGGGGTTGCCATTAAACAATTAACAAATAATGCGTACAAACAAATAACAAATAACCACGTGCGATAGGGTAATATATATATATAGAGAGAGAGAGAGATTTTCAAGCATGAATTATTTTTAAATGTATCTCTATCACGTGTAGCTCGATTATGAAATATTAATCCGCTTGCCTTTAAAACAATGTAAAAATGTCAGCATTTGTTTCCGTCTGATGTCCCATAACAAAGTTAAAACTTCCTCTATAGAAAAATAAATAAAATAATGTAAATAAGAAACAAATTTAACAAACATGGGATTGAACCACGCGCTTAAAGCACTGAAATGATCGGAAAGACTGCCCTAAGTCGCAAAATCTTGGGTAAGAACTCCTGGCATGTGAAAGTAACGCTTTTAATAAATTTTAAAACTTTATTTGATTGCATAATTGATATTTTTCATATAAAAATTATTTTTTATGTTAGTGGACAATCTAAAATATATATTACATGTAAAAAAATAATAATTAGAGTTAAAAAAAAAGAAATAATTAGAGTTAAAAAAAAAGAAAAAAAAGAATTGTTTTTACCTATACTCTGTAACCCGAGGAGCTCGGGTTCGATCCCCTAGTATTAATAAGATTAATATTACTTTTATTGAACGGGTTTAGACTGCTTTCGAGCGACTATTTAGTAATTTAATAAAAATAAAAAAGATTACAAGATGAAAATTAAGTGTCATCAACAAAAAATATGATTTGAAAGAGAAAAATCTGTGAAGCAGAAAATAAAGAAATTGCTTAAATGGTTTAGTTAAGATTCGTTAACTTTCTGTATCGTTTCCGTCAAAAGAAGGCATTGGTATTTGTAAAATATATGTGCATTTTGTTGCAGATTTGCTTATTATATTAGCTTATTTTGAAATGTTTAATTGATTTTATTTAATCAAAGACAAAAACAGCCATTGTATCTTTTAACAGCAGCTGATTTTTCCTTAAAATTCCCCAATCGAAGAGAAATGAATAGAAAACCGTTTATAGGGAGATCGACACTGTTTTTTAAATTATAATTCAATATTTCAAAATCTTTTTAAAGCCTATAAAATTAGAGTGCTTTTGGAGACTGCGGTGTCTGAACGGGGGTTGGCGAGCGTAGCTCGTAGGGGGCCGATCCCCCTAGTACTTAAAAAAGTGCTAAAATATTGTAGTCTTAAATGCGCAACGATGCTGTTGAAATATAAATATAGCAACGACATCTGCAGTATATTTTCTACAACTGCCTGATATTGCTAGTCTATACAACGTAATGATATTTCCTTTCTAAAAACAAAAGTATTGTGAATGCTAAAAAGAAAAAGAAATCTTTAGTGAAACTTAGGTCAGATATAAAACATTTCAAATGTTTAAATTGCCTGTATTGTATTATGTCAATCGTTCTATAACGCTTTAAAAAAATACCGGGAGGCAAAGACGCTGTATACTTAATTCATTTTATTTTAGCTTCTTTTCAAATGTTTAACTGATCTTTAATCAAACACGAAAACAATCATTGGATGCCTTAACAGCAACTGATTCGGCCTTAAATTTTTGCAGTCAAAGGGAATTGAATGGAAACCCGTTTACAGGGAAATCTGCACAAGTTTTTTCATTATAATTCAATCTTCTCTAATATTTTTAAGACCGATCAGGTTAGCGTGTTTTTAGATTCTGCGGTGTCTGAACGGGGGTTGGCGAGCGTAGCTTGCAGGGGGCAGAGTCCCCTAGTATATGTATAAATTAATCCCCTTAAAATGGTATGCGTGTAAAACTTTATTTTGTTTTTGCCTTTACGTGTTTCTTAAAGGAATATATGAAATTAACAATGCTAGGAAAATAACATTATCGCAAATTTCCAACATAATACCAAAAAAAAAAAAAAAAAGTTGGAAATTGCACGTTAAACATGGCAATTGAGGTGCGTTAGTACTATAACTACTTTTATAAATATTTTTTGCACCGCATATTGTACTGAATGTTTATTTTAGTGCACTTCATAAGTGTATATGAATTTCATTCTGCTCGAAAGGCTGTAACATCATTAAAATGCACTTGAAATAATTTTTCCCCATTGCCCGTAATGTAATGGAAAGCTTTTGACTGCCCCTGCAATTAAACTATACATCCGTTTTTCATAAAATTTGAAATGACTCGACAAAATTTTGCAACAATTATATATTTAAAATTTCAACCTGTTAGGTAGTTTATGCTCTGTTATATGCGGACGGACAACCGGACAGACAGACAAAAGGACCGAACGACGACTATAGGTGCTACGTATTTATATAATTACGAACGCACCAAATAATTCAAATAAAAGTGCAAAAAAAAAAAAAAAATATTAAGGGTCTTCTCAAAAAATGTTTTTTTCTGCGAAAGTTTTTCAGCACTTTTACGGACTCATTTTTAGGTGCGTTCGTAATTATATAAATACGTAGCACCTATAGTCGTCGTTCAGTCCGTCCGTCTGTCCGTCTGTCCGTCCGTCCGTCTGTCCGTCTGTCCGCATGTAACAGAGCAAAAACTACCCAACCGATTGGTCTGAAATTTCAAATATATGATTGTTGCAAAATTTTGTCGAGCCATTTCAAATTTTATGAAAATCGGATGTATAGTTAAATTACAGGGACAGTCAAAAGTTTTTCTTTGCATTACGGCCAATGGGAAAAATTATTGCAAGTGGATTTTAATGATATTAGAGCCTTCCGAATGATCTGAAATTTTAAAGATATAATTGTTGCAAAATTTTGTCGAGCCATTTGAAATTTTATGAAAATCGGATGTATAGTTAAATTACACGGACAGTCAAAAGTTTTTCTTTACATTACGGCCAATGGGAAAAATTATTGCAAGTGGATTTTAATGATAATAGAGCCTTCCGAATGGTCTGAAATTTTAAAGATATAATTGTTGCAAAATTTTGTTGAGCTATTTCAAATTTTAGGAAAATCGGATGTATATTTTAATTACAGGGACTGTCAAAAGTGTTCCGTTACATTACGGGGAATGGGAAAAAAATATTGGAAGTACATTTTAATGTTGTATCAGACTATGCACTTCATGAAGTGCAAAAAATTATACATTCAGTATAATATGGGGTGCAAAAAATGATTATAAAACTAGTTATAGTACGAACGCACCTCATTTGCCAGGTTTGACGAGCAATTTCCAACTTGTTAAACAAAATGCTAAAGCATAATATTAGAAGACGGTTGCCTATTAAATGATTTGGAATCGAATGGTGTTTTTTCGTCTTTTGATACATGAATTACATCTTGATTTATAAGCAATTGTTCTCTCATGACGATCTTTATTGGACTATCACGTCCGGAAATTTGTTTCATAAGGCCAAGTTTGACAGCATTATTTTAAAGTTTGTCTGCTTTTATCGAAAAATAAAAAACTATTCAATTTTCGAATAAGAGCTGTTGTTAATCTTATAAATTTACCAATAAAAATTAACTCATGAATGGGCCAAAAAGTAGCCAGCTGTATTTGGAAAATAACGTAACTGCTACAATATTGCAAACACTAATGTACCTACTTTCGTGTCTATTTTAAATATTAGTTATAAAAACAGCTTTTTCGTTTTTTAAATATAAAATAATAATTTATATTAAAAATATGACGCAAATTTATACAAAAAAGCAAATTAAAATAATTAACTCAAATAGAGGAAATTAGTTATAGATGGGCGATGTACTTTTTATGTATAAAAAATATTCTTTTTATGATACAAATCTTTTTAATCGGAAATTTCTGTTGATTATTAAAAAGTATAAGTACAAATATGGCAAATTAAATCCGTTTTAAAACCAAATGGAAATAAAACTTAAAAAATATTTATTCCCGGAGCACGTGTGACGCCAAACAGTCGGTAGCTCTTTATTGGATACGGGATAAACGACGATGTGTATCATAAGCCACGTGCTATATTTGTGACAGCTGGCGACGAAGAGTCTCTCTGTCTTCCCTTTGTTCTTTGATTCTGCTTTTGTTCAGTTACTTTTTTTCAGCTAAAACGTAATTTCAATCTACTTCTCATTCTGATTAGTATCACTATTTTATTTCAAAGGTTTTATTCAGTTATGCATTAGTACATACTGAGTTGCATTTTTAATTTATCTTGTGTACTTTAAACGAGATCGTGCAAGTTTTAGAATATATTTATAAAATAAAACACACAAGGCATTATGGAGGACGGTATACACGGTAGTAACAGTTGTGTAACCGATCCACAAGACGAACTTATTAACATGAAAACAATCTTTAACGAAAAAATGAAAGAATATAGTAACAAGAATGATGATGTTGTTAAAAAACCTTGGACAAGTGCATCCATAGAAGACGCAATCCGTGAAATTTTAGACTCAAATAATCCTGAAAAAAAGAAAACTTCTAGACAATATAGATTAACTAGAAAGTACGACACTATGGAAGTTGGCGATAAAAGAGTTTTAATTAAAAAAATGAGAAGTAATGATGATCCTATTGTAGTAATAATCCCTGTTGAAGAATTCTTTGATATTCTTTTGCAGTACCACCGTGCTACTGGACATGGCGGAAGAGATAAAATGTTGTTTGCGTTGAAAAATAAATTTTATGTGCCTAAACCTGCAATTGAAATTTTCCTTTCACTTTGTAAAATGTGCAATATGAAAAAATGCCAACAACATCGTAATATTGTTGTACGACCAATCACAACAAAAGATTTTAATCTTCGAAGTCAAGTTGACTTGATTGATTTTCAATCAACTCCTTGTGATGAATACAAGTGGTTAATGAACTATCAAGATCATTCAACAAAATTTTGTCTTCTTCGTCCTTTGAAAACAAAGTGTGCTACTGATGTTGCACTGGAATTGCTAAAAATATTTTTTAGACTTTGGTGCACCTCACATATTGCAGAGTGACAATGGACGTGAATTTACTGCTGACGTCATTAAAGAACTTGTACATATGTGGCCAGATTGCAAAATTGTGCATGGAAGACCACGACATCCACAATCCCAGGGCAGCATAGAGCGGTGTAATCAGGATATTGAAAATATGTTACGTGCGTGGATGAATGACAACGAAAGTACAGATTGGGCAATGGGATGTCGTTATGTTCAATGGCAAAAAAATACCTCAAAACACAGAGTTATAGGACGAAGTCCGTATACAGCACTTTTTGGAACAGAAGCAAAGCTAGGATTAAACTCAACAAACATTCCATTTGAAATATTAGATAAAATTGAAAGTGAAGAAGATTTAGAGCGCTTTAAAGAGGATAAAAAGGAAAGTGAAATCTCAAACGAAGAAGAAGAATATGAAATCGCTAGTAATGAAATAGATTTATGTTTTATTTGTTCAGAGATTTTAGAAGAAACAACAACTGTACCATGCTCCTCTTGTTCTTTGAAGGTACACGCAACTTGTTGTAAAAGTGTTGCCTCCTCTTCTAAGGACAATAACTGCAGTTATCTCTGTGACATTTGCAACAGGCAAGAAAACATAACAACAGAGAGACAAAATGCCCATGCAGGTCAAAAGCGACAAGCCGAAAAAATGATTGAAACTACACGAAAAAAATTGAAACCCGTTACAGTTGGGGAATTTATTTTGCTAAATGTCCCAAAAGTAGATCGTGGCCCTTTAGACTGCCCAAATTTAATTGGGAAAATTCTCAAGATTCAAAATAATGTTTATCAGATAGGAACGAAAGGCGGCATAATTAAAACATGGTTCTCAAGAAGTGACTTCCAAATTTCTGGAGCACAAATCCTGGAAGATATACCAGAGAAATCAATATCTGTTCGTCAAGCTGTAGCGTATGAATCGAAATTTGGAGGTCAGGGATACAACACCTGCAAATGCTCTGTATCAAAAATTCGGTGCCAAACAAAAAAGTGCCTCTGTAAGAAAGCAAATCAATTATGTTCTTCGAAGTGCCATAAGAGTGCACCATGTGGTAATAAATGAAGAAAAGACACAAATGATAATTTCTGGTAACTTTACTTTTTATATGTAAAATGAAAATTTGTTTAAATTTATTTACTGGTGTTAACCTACTCTCGTGTTATTACCTTCTTCTTATATTAAGTTCTTTTTGTATTATTGATATAGTAGACTCCCTCAAATCCGCAACTCTAAAATCCGCAATCGCCTAAAATTCGCACATCATCACAGATGTAAACAATAAAACTTTCAGTTCAGATGCAGGGGCAAAATTACTGATTTTTTTAGTTTTATATCATTCCGTATGTATATTAATATGTAATTCTCTATAATATGACTGAATTCGTTTTTTTTCATGAAGGAAGTATAATTTTTTTTCTGAAAAAATGAAGATATTGGTGATATCACTGATAATCACAATCTTTTTACGAAATATGTTTATGTATTAATAAAACTTTTTGGTTATTAAGACTGGCTAAATCTGAAATAAAACTTCCTTACTTTATGATTTTTATGTGAATGTACCTTTATGAAGAAATTTTGATTGAATAATTCATGGAAAATGTATCTCATCTTTATCATCCATATTTAATTATACGTTATTAATTATTTACTTTTAATAATTTAATCATTTTAAAAATTATCTTACATTTAACATTTTAGTTTTTTACTTTACTAATCTGTTTTAATATTTTACTATAATGCAAGCATTTATTATAATTTTGATTGCATTATTACATCCAGATTACTGTTTAAAAAATGTAAAAATAGTATTGACCAGAAATCCACAAAATTCTAAAATCCGCACAACCTCTGGTCCCAAGGTTTGCGGATTTGAGAGAGTCTACTGTAATCTATTCTTGAATTAATAAATTTTCAATTATTTATTAACCACTTTGTTAAAAAAGAAAAATTAAAAAATAATCAATAACTTTCTTTGTTAAAATAAAATTTGTTATTCAACTTTAATTATAGCTGTATTTTTCATATAAGCAATTTGTTAATATGCAATGTTTTTCCAGTTTTACGTAAAAATAATATATCGCGAAAAAAAAAATATAAAATATAAGGATGATATACTTAGATTCTCAGTCGATGTCTTCATTGCAGATTTTTTGGTTTATCTTTACGAGGGGGATGAAATTTTAGCGAAAATAATAATAAAGGTGTTTATTAACCTTAATTATCACTCAGCTGCTTAAATTAATCTGTCAATAAAGTAAGAAGTTTTTTTTTTTTTTTTTTTTTTTTTTTTTTTTTTTTTTTTTTTATAATTTTCATACAGTCACCCATACACTTTTGAGAAAATATTAACTTTCTTCCTTATCTGCAGATTTTATAATTACAGCCCTTTTTTTATTTATTTTTAGCATATTATTTTCATTAAGCAACCCATTTTTCTACATAAAGGTGAAAAATAACATAAAGTCTACCTCATCTGGAAATGTCATTATTGCAAACATTTTCTAAAATATATTTTATAATAAATGCCATTAGGTACGGATCTTTTCTGCGTAATACTGGGATAATTTTAAAATCTGCCTCATCTGTAGATTTCATTATTGTAGACAATTTCTTATATAATTATTTTTATGAGCAACACACCTTCGCTGCGTAAATGTGGGATCTGCAGATGAGCCATATTATTAATGCTTTTCCGGGATTACGTAAAGAAGATAGGTTTTATCTGCGTAATGTTAAAAAAACATTAAAAATCTGCCTCATCTGCAGGTTTTATTTTTGTAGAAATTTTCTTATATGTATATTTTCTTTTCTTGAGCAGCCGATCCTCTCTTCAGAATGATGAAAAATATTTAATTCTGCCTCATCTGTAAATTTAATGTTTGCAGAAAGTTTCAGATGCGGGTGGTTCATAACTATATGTCAAAAATATAAAGACAGGTAGAGAGGACCCAAATAAGCGCATTTTGTATAGGAATGAGGGTACAGAAATGCTGCGATGAGGCAGAGGAAGGCTAGTTAAGTTCCGTGGATGAAAGTGCTTCGCTGGCTTGACGTGAAAAGTGAATAATCCGTTCCCTCACGGATTTTGAGTAACATGCATCGTTACACTAATGCGGAACTTGCCGACATTAAATGTATGGGGCTGCACAAGGAATGGTTCACACCCAACGCATGTCCAACATCTTTTGAGCTTGTCGAAGGACTATTCTCTGTGCGTAATACTGCTTCTTCCACAGCAGGAATTCTGCGACATCTTAAAGTGCCCTTATCACGCCTGGAAGCATACGACGATCCACTCGCGCACAACTCCTAATGAAGACACTCAAATGTTCAGGAATATGGCAGAATCCTACCCGGGAATCGTTAATCTAAATCCCTTGAGCAGCCAATCCATTTCCTTGCGCAATCCCATACATGAAATGCATGTCGGCAAGCTCCGCATTGGTGTAATAGTGCATATTGCTCGAAATCCGTGCGGGAAATGACGGTTCAAGCCAACGAAGCACATCCGCCGCATTCATCAGCGTCCTCTACTGCCTCAACACGGCATTTCCGCACCCACATTCCTATAAGAAACTGCTTATTTATGACTTCTCTACCTGCATTTACATATTTGACATATAGTTCTGAACCACCCTGTATATGTTTTCTAATTATTTTCGTTAGCAACCAATCTTCTTTCTCGTAATACAGAAAAAACATTAAAAATCTGCCTCATAGGCAGATTTCTTTCATACTTCTTGCATAGGTTGTTAACAAAGCATATACCCTTGTAATAAAAATGAAGTATTCACAAAAATTACGGTGATGAACTCTGTCAGCAGCCAACTCTCAAAACAGATTTATAACATATTTTTTATGTTCCTGTTTTTGTGTTACTTAAATAATGCATAATTAATCACTAATTTAACAAGTTCTTAATTAGCCTAAAACTGGATAGGCTCATTGCAATAAACCTGAAAAAAATCTGTGGTCATTTTCAGGGTTTCGTTCATCTGACGAAATCCTATTCGTCTAACTCCTCTGTCTGTCCGTCCGTCCGTCACAGAGCCCGTTCCCAGAAACTATATATGTTGGAGACTTGAAATTTTGCATACCTATAGCTGAACACCCCACATCAAACGACAAATCATAAAATTTTGAAAAAGCCGTAATTAGCGGACGTTATTAATTAACCTTTAACTGATGTTACCGGTCTCATAGACCGGTGCTTTTTTTAATTTTCATAGTTTAACTTGCAAATTTCAGTTTATCTACAAACAATACTGAAATTTTGTGTCGTTTGGAACTTTAGTACTATCACCACAGTCTTTTGAATTGGTGAATTTTAATTATAACACTCCTGTACAAAAAGTTTAGTACAAAAACAACATCCTATGAATTTATCGCGGCTTTTATTCATCTTTCGACGGAGCTTCATACTAGTTATATGACATTTTCTGTGACATCAGTTAAAGGTTAAAAAAACCCAATTACAAGATCGGAAAGGCATTCATAATTCAACAAAAGCATGGATTTTTTATCAAATTACAAAAACGATCTCTTAATTCTCCTTAGGGTTACAATAGAATCAAGGCATGCATGGTTATAAGAGAGGAATGCAAAAGAATGAACTGGACATTTTAAAGCGAAATTGCATCTCAGAAAGTTTCGATCCTAGAAATTTTTAAGCTGTACAGACAAACGCAGAAAAAATCTGCTTTCAGTAGGTATAGAGAAAATTTTTATGGGATGTGAATAACAGAAAAAATCCACTAAAAATCGATCGATAAAAAATCCATTTCCTTTAATTCGAAAGACAAGGAAAATAAATTTTATTTCCGCGGGAAGACAGGTGTTCATTGACGAAATCCCAGACACGTCGGCGCGGGAGAAATTTAAGCAGATCATGTAGTTTTTCATTCTGGAATATTTTAAAACGAATTTTAAACTTTTAAATTATTAGATTTTTTGATTAAATTTTTTTACATCCGGACGTAAAAATCTTCGCTGATTTCATCAATGTCCATTTAAATCTTCTATCTTAATTACAAGCTGATATATTAATTATTATTTAAATAGTAATTAGCTTTATTTCTATCAAATGCTTATTTTAAAATGAAGTAATGAACTTTTTTAACCACGATTTCATTTAACAAGGTTATCTGTTGGAAACTTGAAGATAGTTTATATTTCGGATATAGTTTTATTTTTCGGGTAAGGGGGGAGGGGCGCTAATTTCACTAGTTGGTTAATTTCTATTATATACTTATTTTAAAAGGCAGTCACGTGATGTTTCATTGCAGTATTCTTCTGAACGGTGTCCGACTTTTAAAAATACAGCATGAATGTTACTTTTGCCAGATAAAAAATTCAGAAGTATTGATACCACTATTTTCGAATAGTAATTTCAGCAAATATATTAAATTCTTCGTTAAGATCGCCCCCCCCCCGACCCGTGTATCTACCGATAGGTTGTGTAAAGGAGTTTCGTTCAGAAACACTTTTGTTAAGAATAGATAGCGCTCCCTGGTGATGGAATGTGGAGCTAACAGACCGCGATTCCATTTAAAATAGGAATTCCAACAAAGCGATCTGTTTGGGACTTTAAGATAATTTATAACAAATAATAAAAGATTGTAAAAAAGAATGCCGCGTAACATACCGGTTGGGGGGGGGGGGTGAGGGGAAGAAGCTAAAAAAAAATTAGGCAGTATAACAGGGCGTTTTGTACTGTTTTTTGTGCGGTTTTTTGATGGCGTGATGAGATAACTTTTACTTATTCAATATAAGAATTTTTATAAGTGTTCATACCACTATTTTCGAATAGTAATTTAAGAAAATATCTTAAATTCTTGGTTAAGACCGATAACCCTTCGACTAGCATATCTCCTGATAGGTTGTTTAACAGAATTACGTTCAGATACGGTTTTGTTAAGAATAGAGCGCGCTCCCCCGTGGTGGAATGTGGAACTTACAGACCGCGATTTCATTTAAAGTAGGAAATCTTACATGGCGATCTGTTTGAAACTTTAAGATACTTTATAACACATAAGAAAAAATTTATAAAATGTGGCGCACGAAATTTCGGGCAGATGGGGGGAGGGACGAAATATTTCTTTTTTTTTACCTTTTTGTTTCATACCGTTTCATATGCGGGTTTTTGACGGAGTCCTCAGATACATGCTACTTATTAAATATAAATATATCAAAAGTTAAGTTACTACTATTTCCGAATAGTAATTTCAGCAAATATCTTAAATTCTTGCTGAAGACCGCCACCCTCTCGAGTAACATATCTACTGATAGGTTGTGTAAAGGAGTTTCGTTCAGATACACTTTTGTTAAGAGTAGAGTGCGCTCCCTGGTGGTGGAATGTGGAACTAACAGACCGCGAATTCATTTAAAGTAGGAAATCTAACAATGCAACCTGTTTGACACTTTAAGATACTGTATAACATATGATAAAAAAGTATAAAGAAGAATGGCGCGTCGCATTTCGAGGGTGGGGGGGGGTGAGAGAGGGACGCGAACAAAATTGGGAAATATAACTGGACGATCTGTTTGAAACTTTAATATAGCTTATAAAGCATAACAAAAATTTTAAAAATCAGGCCGCTTCAAAAATCAAGGTGACAATCCCCCACTTTGACCCCCCCCCAAAGCGGGGCACTTTTCTAAATTTGGCAGATACCCGTCATATGAGATATCGTAGCATTTCGGGGGGGGTGGGGGACGAACAAAATTAGGAAATATAACATTGCGAATCTGTTTGAAACTTTAAGATAGTTTAAGAAGGGTTTGCCAAAATTTAGAAAGTCTTCCATGGCGATAAATGTACCGGAGGTTTTAAAAGAAAGTGTTTTGAAAGGAATATTTAACGAAACCGTCTGTGCGATCTATAATCACACTTACCCACTTGTTCAATAAGCCTAACGCTATATACGGCTTTTTGCAATAAGACTTATCGGGCGATAGAAATATTTTTTCGGGTTCGGGACGGATTTCCAAATTACTTCAAATGGAATTTTAGATTGCCTGTCGGCGGAAATTATTCTGTGTTGCGCGGATCGGGTACCGTCGCACGTAACGTTTTTATCCGGTTCTAGTCGGTTTTCGGGTTGGCTTCGAATGGAAATTTTAGGATCGGTACAGTTTGCGTGTCGAAGAAATTTATTTTGTCATTCTCCGATCGAGTTACGGTTCGTTGAAATATTTTTGTCGTTTACAGATCGAGTTCAGGTCGGATTTAATATTGTCTTCAAATGGAATTTTCGGGTTTTGTACGTATTGCGAGTACAATTATTCGCCTATATATTATTCGTACAATATATCAAATTAATTCGCCTTGCTCGGATCGGGTTAAACACTGATGTATTTTTATTTCGGGTTCTGGTCAGGTTTGGTTAACTTCAAGTAGAACTTTCAGGTTCGGATCTGGTTGCATGCCAACTGAAAATATTTTGACTTGCTCGGATCCGGTTACGGTTCTTTAGAATATTTATGTCGGATTCGGATTTTGTTTGCGTCATATTTCGATTTTTCATATGGAATTTTCAGGTTCGGTTAGGGTTGCGTGTCAACGGTAATTAATTTGTCTTGCTCAGATCCGCTTATGGTTCTTTGGAATATTTTTGTCGGATTCAGATAAGGTTCGGATCAGATTTCAGGTTTTTTTATATGGAATGTTTAGGTTCGGTACGGGTTGCGTGTGAACGGAAATTATTTTCCGTTGCTCCGAAAGTGTTATGGTTCTTTAGAATATTTTTATAGGTATCGGATTTCGTTCGACTCATCGTTCGGGTTTTCTCCAAACAAAATTTTTAGGTTCGTGTCGGGTTGCGTGTCCACGGAAATAATTTTGTACGGTTTTATTCCTTTGGAATATCTTGTCGGGTTCAGATTTGGTTCCGGCCAGATTCGGGTTTTTTTATTGAATTTTTCAGTTCGGGTTTGGGTAACATGTCCACGGAAATTATTTTGTCTTGCTCGGATCAGGTTATGGTTCTTTTGAATATTTTTGTCGGGTTCAGATTTGGTTCGGGTTTTTTACAAATGAAATTTGTAGGTTCGTGTTGCGTTGCGTGTCCACGGAAATTATTTCGTCTTGCTCGGATCGGGTTATAGTTCAATGGAATATTTTGTCGGGTTCAGATTTGGTTCGGGTCAGATTTCGGCTTTTTTCAAATGGAATTTTTAGGTTCGTGTCGGATAACATGTCCAGGGAAATTATTTTCTCTTGCATGGAACGGGTTATGGTTCTTGGAATATTTTTTTCGGGTTCAAATTTGGTTCGGGTCCGATTTCGGGTTTTTTTTCAAATGACATTTTTAGGTTCGGACCGGGTAACTTGTCCACGGAATTTTTTTTTTCTTGCTCTGACCGGGTTATAGTTCTATGGAATATTTTTGTCTGGTTTAGATTTGGTTCGTGTCAGATTTTGTTTTTTTTTCAAATGGAATTTTTAGGTTCCGGTTAGGTAACATGTCGAGGGAAATTAATTTGTCTTGCCTTGATCGGGTTATCATTCAATGGAATATTTTTGTCATGTTCAGATTTGGTTCGGGTCAGATTTCGGCTTTTTTCAAATAGAATTTTTACGTTCGTGTGGGTAACATGTCCAGGGAAATTATTTTCTCTTGCTTGGAACGGGTTACTGTTCTTTGGAATATTTTTTTCGGGTTCAGATTTGGCTCGGGCCAGTTTTCGGGTTTTTTTAATGACATTTTTAGGTTTCGGTCGGGTAACATGTCGAGGGAAATTACTTTGTCTTGCTCTAATCGGGTTATATTTCTATGGAATATTTTTGTCTGGTTCAGATTCGGTTCGGGTCAGATTTCGGTTTTTTTTTCAAAAGGAATTTTTAGGTTCCGGTCGTGTTACATGTCGAAGGAAATTATTTTGTCTTGCTCGGATCGGGTTATTATTAAATGGAATATTTTTGTCGGGTTCAGATTTGGTTCGGTTCAGAATTCGGCTTTTTTAAAAATGGTCTTTTTAGGTTCGGGTCTGGTTGCGTGTCCAGGGAAATTATTTTGTCTTGCTCTGATCGGGTTATGATTCAATGGAATATTTTTGTCGGGTTCAGATTTGGTTCGGGTCAGATTTCGGCTTTTTCAAATAGAGTTTTTAGGATCGTGTCGGGTAACATGTACAGGGAAATTATTCTCTCTTGCTTGGAACGGGTTAGGGTTCTTTGGAATATTTTTTTCGGGTTCAGATTTGGTTAAAGTCATATTTCGGGTTTTTTTTTTTTCAAATGACATTTTTAGGTTCGTACCGGGTAACTTGTCCACGGAAATTATTTTTTCTTGCTCTGATGGGGTTATAGTTCTATGGAATATTTTTCTCTGGTTCAGATTTGGTTCGGGTCAGATTTCGGGGTTTTTTCAAATGGAATTTTTAGGTTCCGGTCGGGTAACATGCCGAGGGAAATTATTTTGTCTTGCTCGGATCGGGTTATTACTAAATGGAATATTTTTGTCGGGTTCAGATTTGGTTCGGCTCAGAATTCGGCTTTTTTACAAATGGACTTTTTAGGTACGGGTCGGATTGCGTGTCCAGGGAAATTATTTTGTCTTGCTCTGATCGGGTTATGATTCAATGGAATATTTTTTTCGGGTTCAGATTTGGTTCGTGTCAGATTTCGGGTTTTTTCTTTCAAATGACATTTTTAGGTTCGGACCAGGTAACTTGTCCACGGAAATTATTTTTTCTTGCTCCGATCGGGTTGTCTGGTTCAGATTTGGTTCGGGTCAGATTTCGGGGTTTTTTTCAAATGGAATTTTTAGGTTCCGGTCGGGTGACATGTCGAGGGAAATTATTTTGGCTTGCTCGGATCGGGTTATTATTAAATGGAATATTTTTGTCGGTTTCAGATTTGGTTCGGCTCAGAATTCGGCTTTTTTTACAAATGGAGTTTTTAGGTTCGGGTCGGGTTGCGTGTCCAGGGAAATTATTTTGTCTTGCTCTGATCGGGTTATGATTCAATGGAATATATTTTTCGGGTTCAGATTTGGTTCGGGTCAGATTTCGGCTTTTTTCAAATGGAATTTTTAGGTTCGTGTTGGGTAACATGTCCAGGGAAATTATTTTAACTTGCTTGGAACGGGTTATGGTTCTTTGGAATATTTTTTTCGGGTTCAGATTTGGTTCGTGTCAGTTTTCGGGTTTTATTTTCAAATGACATTTTTAGGTTCAAACCAGGTAACTTCTCCACGGAAATTATTTTTTCTTGCTCTGATCAGGTTGTCTGGTTCAGATTTGGTTCGCGTCAGATTTCGGGGTTTTTTTCAAATGGAATTTTTAGGTTCCGGTCGGGTAACATGTCGAGGGAAATTATTTTGGCTTGCTCGGATCGGGTTATTATTAACTGGAATATTTTTGTCGGGTTCAGATTTGGTTCGGCTCAGAATTCGGCATTTTTACAAATGGACTTTTTAGGTTTGGGACGGGTTGCGTGTCCAGGGAAATTATTTTGTCTTGCTCTGATCGGTTTATGATTCAATGGAATATTTTTGTCGGGTTTAGATTTGGTTCGGGTCAGATTTCGGCTTTTTTCAAATAGAATTTTTAGGTTCATGTCGGGTAACATGTCCAGGGAAATTAATTCTCTTGCTTGGAACGGGTTATGGTTCTTTGGAATATTTTTTTCGGTTTCAAATTTGGTTCGGGTTAGATTTCGGGTTTTTTCTTCAAATGACATTTTTAGGTTCTGACCGGTTAACTTGTCCACGGAAATTATTTTTTCTTGCTCTGATCGGGTTATAGTTCTATGGAATATTTTTGTCTGGTTCAGATTTCGTTCTTTTTTCAAATTGAATTTTTAGGTTCGGGTCGGGTTGCATATCTTCAGTAATTATTTTGTCTTGCTCGGATCCGATAGTTTTTTGCAATATTTTTTAATCGGTTATCAGATTTGGTTCGGGTCAGATTTCAGGTTTTTTTTAATGGAAATTACAGGTTCCGGTCCGGTTTCGTGTAGGTTGAAATTATTTTGTCTTCCTTGGATCAGGTTATGGTTCTTTGGAAAATATTTGTCGGGTTCAGATTTGTTCATCTCAGGAATCGGCTTTTTTTTCAAATGGAATTTTTAGTTCGGGTCGGGTTCAGTGTCCAGGGAAAATATTTTGTCTTACTCAGATCTGGTTATGGTTCAATGGAATATTTTTGTTGGGTTCAGATTTGGTTCGGCTCAGATTTCGGCTTTTTTCAAATGGAATTTTTAGGTTCATATCGGGTAACATGTCCCGGGAAATAATTTTCTCTTGCTTGGAACGGGTTATGGTTCTTTGGAATATTTTTTCGGGTTCAGATTTGGTTCGGGTTAGATTTCGGGGTTTTTTTCAAATGACATTTCTAGGTTCGGACGGGTAACTTGTCCACGGAAAATATTTTTTCTTGCTCTGATCCGCTTATAGTTCTATGGAATATTTTTGTCGGGTTCAGATTTGGCTCGGGTCAGATTTCGGGTATTTTTTCAAATGGAATTTTTAGGTTCCGGTCGGGTAACATGTCGAGGGAGATTATTTTGTCTTGCTCGGATCGGGTTACGATTCAATGGAATATTTTTGTCGGGTTCAGATTTGGTTCGGGTCAGATTTCGGCGTTTTTCAAATGTAATTTTTAAGTTCGTGTCGCATAACATGTCCAGGAAAATTATTTTCACTTGCTTGGAACGGGTTATGGTTCTTTGGAATATTCTTTTCGGGTTCAGATTTGGTTCGATTCAAATTTCGGGTTTTTATTTCGAATGACATTTTTAGGTTCGGACCGGGTAACTTGTCCACGGAATTTTTTTTCTTGCTCTGATCGGGTTGTAGTTCTATGGAATAATTTTGTCTGGTTCAGATTTGGTTCCGGTCATATTTCGGGGTTTTTTCAAATGGAATTTTTAGGTTTCGGTCGTGTAACATGTCGAGGGAAATTATTTTGTCTTGCTCGTATCGGGTTATTATTAAATGGAATATTTTTGTCGGGTTCATATTTGGTTTGGCTCAGAATTCGGCTTTTTAACAAATGGACTTTTTAGTTTCGGGTAGGACTGCGTGTCCAGGGAAATTATTTTCTCTTGCTCTGATCGGGTTATGATTCAATGGAATATTTTTGTCGGGTTCATATTTGGTTCGGGTCAGATTTGAGCTTTTTTCAAATGGAATTTTTAGGTTCGTGTCGAATAACATGTCCAGGAAAATTATTTTCACCTGCTTGGAACGGTTCTTGGGAATATTTTTTTCGGGTTCAGATTTGGTTCGGGTTAGATTTGGGGTTTTTTTTCGAATGAAATTTTTAGGTTCTGACCGGGTTACTTGTCCACGGAATTTTTTTTTTCTTGCGCTGATCAGGTTATAGTTCTATGGAATATTTTTGTCTGGTTCAAATTTGGTTCGGGTCAGATTTCGGGGTTTTTTCAAATGGAATTTTTAGGTTCCGGTCGGGTAACATGTCGAGGGAAATTATTTTGTCTTGCTCGGATCGGGTTATTATTAAATGGAATATTTTTGTCGGGTTCAGATTTGGTTCGTGTCAGATTTCGGCTTTTTCAAATTGAATTTTTAGGTTCGTGTCGGGTAACATGTCCAGGGAAATTATATTCTCTTGCTTGGAACGGGTTATGGTTCTTTGGAATGTTTTTTTCGGGTTCAGATTTGGTTCGTGTCAGATTTCGGTTTTTTTCTTCAAAAGACATTTTTAGGTTCTGACCGGTTAACTTGTCCACGGAAATAATTTTTTCTTGCTCTGATCGGGTTATAGTTCTATGGAATATTTTTGTCTGGTACAGATTTCGTTCTTTATTCAAATTGAATTTTTAGGTTCGGGTCGGGTTGCATATCTTTAGAAATTATTTTGTCTTGCTCGGATCCGATAGTTTTTTGCAATACTTTTTAATCGGTTACCAGATTTGGCTCGGGTCAGATTTCAGGTTTTTTTTTAATGGAAATTACAGGTTCCGGTCCGGTTTCGTGTAGGTTGAAATTATTTTGTCTTCCTTGGATCAGGTTATGGTTCTTTGGAAAAAAATTGTCGGGTTGAGATTTGTTCATCTCAGGAATCCGCTTTTTTTCAAATGGAATTTTTAGTTCGGGTCGGGTTCAGTGTCCAGGGAAAATATTTTTTTTCTTGCTCTGATCAGGTTATAGTTCTATGGAATATTTTTGTCTGGTTCAAATTTGGTTCGGCTCAGAAATCGGCTTTTTTACAAATGGACTTTTTAGGTTCGGGTCGGAATGCTTGTCCAGGAAAAATTATTTTGTCTTGCTCTGATCGGGTTATGATTCAATGGAATATTTTTGTCGGGTTCAGATTTGGTTCGGCTCTGAAATCGGCTTTTTTACAAATGGAATTTTTAGGTTCGGGTCAGATTGCGTGTCCAGGAAAAATTATTTTGTCTTCCTCTGATCGGGTTATGATTCAATGGAATATTTTTGTCGGGTTCAGATTTTGTTCGGGTCAGATTTCGGCTTTTTTCAAATGGAATTTTTAGGTTCGTGTTGGGTAACATGTCCAGGGAAATTATTTTAACTTGCTTGGAACGGGTTACTGTTCTTTGGAATATTTTTTTCGGGTTCAGATTTGGTTCGTTTCAGATTTCGGGTTTTATTTCAAATGACATTTTTAGGTTCAAACCAGGTAACTTCTCCACGGAAATTATTTTTTCTTGCTCTGATCAGGTTTTCTGGTTCAGATTTGATTCGCGTCAGATTTCGGGTTTTTTTTCAAATGGAATTTTTAGGTTCCGGTCGGGTAACATGTCGAGGAAAATTATTTTGGCTTGCTCGGATCGGGTTATTATTAAATGGAATATTTTTGTCGGGTTCAGATTTGGTTCGACTCAGAATTCGGCATTTTTACAAATGGACTTTTTAGGTTCGGGACGGGTTGCGTGTCCAGGGAAATTATTTTGTCTTGCTCTGATCGGTTTATGATTCAATGGAATATTTTTGTCGGGTTCAGATTTGGTTCGGGCCAGATTTCGGCTATTTTCAAATGCAATTTTTAGGTTCGTGTCGGGTAACATGTCCAGGGAAATTATTTCTCTTGCTTGGAACGGGTTATGGTTCTTTGGAATATTTTTTTCGGTTTCAGATTTGGTTCGGGTTAGATTTCGGGTTTTTTCTGCAAATGACATTTTTAGGTTCGGACCGGGTAACTTGTCCACGGAAATTATTTTTTCTTGCTCTGATCGGGATATAGTTCTATGGAATATTTTTGTCTGGTTAAGATTTGGTTCGGGTCAGATTTCGTTCTTTTTTCAAATTGAATTTTTAGGTTCGGGTCGGGTTGCATTTCCTCAGAAATTATTTTGTCTTGCTCGGATCTGATAGTTTTTTGCAATATTTTTTAATCGGTTATCAGATTTGGTTCGGGTCAGATTTCAGGTTTTTTTTTCAAAAGGAAATTTCAGGTTCCGGTCCGGTTGCGTGTAGACTGAAATTATTTTGTCTTGCTCAGATCTGGGCACGGTCTGTTGTAATTATTTTTTCGGGTTCGGGTTATGGGTTAATAAGTCTAAAAAATCACACTGATTGGGATATAAGTGGTCATTTTTGAATAAACGGTCATTTTTCAATTAGCCTAACACTGCTTAGGCTCTTTGCAATAAGCCTAAAAAATAGCAGGCTGATTGAGAAACAAGTGGTCAGTTTTCAATTAGCCTAACACTGCTTAGGCTCTTTGCAATAAGCCTGAAAAATATCAGGCTTATTGGAAAAAGGAAGATGATTCTCCAATTAGACCGGCTCATTGCAAACAGCCTAGGCTCTTTGCAAAGAGCCTGATTTCTCAATTAGCCTACGACATATATATATTTGAAATGAATTATATATTGTTCTTGAAAAATTCTAATGAGTTTGAAATAATAAAATTGTTCTCAAGAACATCTTTCATATTTTAAGAGGCTATGACTTTGGTTTTTAAAATTAAAATTTTATTATGGCACTATTAAATTGCAAAAAATTTACAAATTCTATTTATATATTTATAAGAAGCATTATTTTTGAAATTATGATTATTGGTGCTGAGAAATTTTATTCTTATGTCATACTTATTCAATTTATTATGATCACATTTTCTTTCTGAAGCTGAAATTCTTCACAGAAGTTAATTGTTGTAAATGTCCTACATAACATCGTTAGAGATTTCTATGCTTCTATTCTACAAATTTCAAATCAAGACATTTTTAACAACAGTTTTAATACAAATGTTCTCATAGTTTGTTCATAGATTTATTCTTATGCCATCTGAACTGTGATGTTCTGTTATATAATCATACACTTTGGCTTAGTGCAAAGATAATCTGAAGTCTACAAAATAAAAATATATGCATTTAAGAATATTTTCACATTTATTTTACAACTGTTCTCATGTTGTTTCTAAAAGGACTCTCAGCTGACAAAATTTTATATTTGAAAAATTCATGTTGCTTCATTCTTTAAAAAAATATTCTTATGGCAAGTTGTAATTTTGAAATTAGGACCTTTACATTTCATCGTATGTGCAGACTATGACAGTTTTCAACAGACAAGATTCTCATGTTGCTCTCAGAAAAAGGAATGAAAGCAATATTATTTTTTTTTACTCTTGGGAAGAAATAGGCATGGGGCTACTTCATTCCTGTTAGAGTTATATTCTTCACATTCTTTTACATCATCTATTAAAAATCTTATGTTTTTATACAGCTATAAAAATAAGTTCTCATATTGTCAGTTTTTCTTTGCAATAATTTTAACTGTATGTCTCTACTATTTCCTATATTTAAAGACTGTCTCTCTATATGCTGCTCTAAGAGTTCTCTTCCAACCTGTAAAAAATTACTTAAAAAAAAACTTTGCTTTATTTTCAATAGTTTCTTATCTGATGAAGTTGGCCATTCACTGATGAGTTGTATCCATTTGTGCTGACCTCTTCTCTAATATTTTCCTCGTTTACGATAGAAGATAAATATATTAATACTACACTTACCTGCTTAACTCACTGCTTTATAGCAATAACGTTAAAATTTATGCTTCATTTCCAACGCTGAAGTAACTGTTGAAGAAGAGCCATGTCATGCACGAGTCATTTTATCCTTTCAATGCCTGATTCACTTCAATATCTTCGCTGTTTGTCTCTAAAGCTAAAATAAGATTTACCAATAATCTCAAAGTTTTCTCAAGTAATAGCTGTCACAAGACCTGATTATGGAAGTTTTGTTGGTTGGCCTTTTCTTTTGTAGATGTGAATTATCATTACTAAGTGGATTGGTTGACTTATCTGCTCCTAAAAGTCAGTGTTGCTATTTTTTTTTTTTTTTTTTTTTTTTTTTTTTGCTAAATCAAGAAAATACTCATTTATTATGAAATATTATAAAAATTACTTACCTTCAATAGTGATTTTGTATGATGCGTGTTCTTACATATACCTGCAGTTACAAACAAGAGCTGCTATTTTGATACAGGAATTCTCAAGATCAATTTATTTTATTGTCTAAATTCCCCATATTTCAAATATTGTATTGTGCCTTTGTTTTCATTTGTGAATATAATATACCCAAAGTCTCTACATTTTATTTTGTCATATGCCTCATATTTTTATACAAGAAGTAATTAATTGAATGAATTCTGAAGGTTTATTATTATTAATGAAGAAATTTGAAAATTTTAAGCACCAAATTAATTTGTATACAAGATTATATAAATAGAAAAGGAGAGCACAGTTCTTAGTACTATTTAACAGCGCCTTTTAATATAGAAGTGTTCCTTGGTGAATCTTCAAAATTACTAAGAAATTTAAAGGAAAAGTGCTTATTGATATCATCAATATTGTCACCTACCTACTTATGTCTCATTTTTTCCCCAAGATGTGTGCGTGATGATGTAATGTATTTCATTATATCATAAATTTCTCACCAAATACAACATCATTTTGTAATCATCAGTGCTCTATAATTCATTCTTTTAGTGTGTCCAGAATTAGTGATTACTAAAAGTTAATGATTAGCTTCAAAAGAAGTGAAGCTCACAGATGTTGTGTTGTCGCGCAAAAAAAAAGGTTCTCGTCCAATTCTCCTATATTGATATCCATTCAACTGTAAAGTTGATTTTGCCTTTTTGTGAGTATCATCTAGTGTTATGCATCGTTTTCTACATTGAAGAAACATGCATGGTAAACACAATGCTTACCTTTCAGTGAGATACATACCTGATGTCTATTCTTTTTTGTGTACCAAAACTTTAAGCTTGTTTTTGAACATTATGACGACATTTATTTAATTTATTTTTCTTGCAGACATTAAATTGTGTTGATAACGCTAAGGAATCAAGGAACTGTAAACAAGAACATTGCTACTACCTTTTGCAATTATACGGTGGTATGTTGTGCTATTTTTGTGTATATATTTAATTTTTTTTCTTTTTATACAAGGTATCAGGAGCTTTGTTTAAGGAGATCTAAGCCACCTGAAACCTCGAGTAAACACCAGTAGTCACAATATATATTGTTCTATGATTGTAAATAATAGTATATTTTTTACATAATTCTCTTGATTTTTCTGCATGAAATATTTTATGTAAATGATTTTTAATAATTGTATTATGGTACACTTAAAATTTGAAATTTTTCCATGATAGTGTCAAATTTAATTTGGTCTTTCATTGTATATGAAAGCATTCAATTTTTTTTCCGGGGATCCCCACCCACTTTTTCATACATGGTTTGTCTATAAATTTACGAGTTTATCTTTATACGTATGTAAAAATTGTATTAAGTGATGTTTCATATTTTAAAGAATAGTATATATTTTGAAAATTTTAGCTGAGTAAATAAAACAAAAAGTATTTATATTGGTGTTTCTTGATAATACTTTTGCAACACATGTTTTCAGTGTTAATGGAAAATTGGTAAGAGTATATGTTTCAACAATAAAACAACTAATTTTTTTAGACACGTGTCTCATATGTATTGTTGCAACTACCTTAACTATCTGTGTTTTATATGTGAGTAGCCATTTAGTGCACGATTTGGCTACTTGTTCATGTAGAATATAGCTGTTTCTTTCAAGTCAATTACATATTTAGTACTAAATTAAATAAAAAGATAATGAATATCGTATTATGAAAATTTTACTAAAGATATTCTTTTTACGTATGGCCAGTTTATATTTAGAGAAACTGAAAATAAATATTGTATTTTATGAATATTAAATGAATTGTAAGTCCTAGGCGATGGTCAAAAACTAAAGGTATTTTGATCTTTGTTGCTTGTAAAGTGCAACTTTTCTTATATGGTATACCAATTAAATATTTGATAATGGGGTCATTTTATATACATGTGCTATTCTGATTTTGTTTAGCATTTTTACTTAAGTATTTGGATAAGATTTTATATATGCTAGTTCTCATTTTCTTTAGCATTTGTACTTAAGTATTTTGAAGATAAGTTTATGACATCATACTGAAAATGCCATAAATAGAAAGATTTGACATTTTTTATATATACTATTTTTAATATATTATGTATATTTTTGATGTATTTTCCTTTTCTTCTCTCTTCCTTTTTGGTCACCATTAATTTTTATTTGTAGTAGTTTAACTTTTGGCTTTACTTTAATATTTTAACATCAATTTTTTTTTCTCTCTCTGCCTTTGGCATTTAAAATTTTGACATCCTGTTTCTGTAAATGGATTTTATTTCATTTTATCTTTTACATCACTTGCTCTGCCAAAATTTTACTCGGTAAATGGGGGTGAGATGAAATATCACAGTGTTTAAATCATATTACTTTTAGGTAGCTTTCATTACAAAAAGCTACCTATTGCAGCCGTTCGGAGGAAAGCAATTTCAAAAAATTTTGGTATATTTTCATCGATCATGACCCCCAGACCCCGAAACCACCCTCCGTTCAAAAGTTGATATATATATATATATATATATATATATATATATCCATATATATATATATATCTGACCTTTGTCATACTGTAACTCTCGAATTTATGAACCGATTTGGATGTAATTCGGTATGTACATAGTACATACCAATGTCTCGACCGAGTTCGTTGGCCAGCTTCATCCGCCATTTTGTTTCAAAATGGCGGCCATTTAAAATTTTCTTAAAAATTTGAAATTTGAAATGTGGTACCAAAGAATTGAAAACGGAAAAATATTTTTTTCTTATGTATTTGACCTTCATACAAAGATTCCGGAGAAGTTTTTGTTTCGTCTATATCTCAAAAAATGGCTGAGTTATAACATTTTGAATTTCTAGCGTGGCTGACATTTTGAAACGTCCTGATATTTGTCTCGTGATAACAGGCGTATTTATGAACCGATTTGGATGTAATTCGGTATGTACATAGTACATACCAATGTCTCGACCGAGTTCGTTAGCCAGCTTCATCCGCCATTTTGTTTCAAAATGACGGGCATTTAAAATTTTCTTAAAAATTTTAAATTTGAAATGTGGTACTAAAGAATTGAAAACGGAAAAATATTTTTTTCTTATGTATTTAACCTTTATACAAAGATTCCGGAGCAGTTTTTGTTTCGTCTATATCTTAAAAAATGGCTGAGTTATAGCATTTTGAATTTCTAGCGTGGCTGACATTTTGAAACGTCCTGAATTTTGTCACGCGATAAAAGGCGTATTTATGAACCGATTTGGATGTAACTTCGTTTGTACATAGTACATACCAATGTCTCGACCGAGTTCGTTGGCCAGCTTCATCCGCCATCTTGTTTAAAAATGGCAGCCATTTAAATTTTTAAGAAAAATTTAAATTTGAAATGTGGTACCAAAAATTTGAAAATTGAAAAAATATTTTTTTTTATGTATTTGACCTTCATACAAAGATTCCGGAGCAGTTTTTGTTTCGTCTATATCTCAAAAAATGGCTGAGTTATAGCATTTTGAATTTCTAGCGTGGCTGACATTTTGAAACGTCCTGATATTTGTCTCGTGATAACAGGCGTATTTATGAACCGATTTGGATGTACTTTGGTGTGTACATAGTACATACAAATATCTCGACCGAGTTCGTTGGCCAGCTTCATCCGCCTTTTTGTTTCAAAATGGCGGCCATTTAAAAAAATTTAAAAAATTTAAAATTTAAAATGAGATACCAAAATATTAGAAAATGAAAAAGATTTCTTTTGTATGTGTTTGACCTTAATACAAAGATCCCGGAACAGTCTTTGTTTCGTCTATATCTAAAAAAATGGCTGAGTTATAGCGTTTTGAATTTCTATTGTGGCTGACATTTTAAAACGACCTGATTTTTGTCACGCGATAACAAGCGTATTTATGAACCGATTTGGATGTTACTTGGTCTGTACATAGTACATACCAATGTCCCGACCGAGTTCGTTGGCCAGCTTTATTCGCCATCTTGTTTCAAAAGTGTTGCCATTTTAAAAAAATTAAATTTAAAATTTAAAATGAGGTATTAAAAAATTGGAAAATGAAAAAGATTTTTTTATGTGTTTTGCCGTGATACAAAGATTCCGGAGCAGATTTTGTTTCTGAAAATTTGTTCTTTTGTTTATATCTTAAAAAATGGTTGAATTATAGCACTTTGAATTGCTAGTATGGCTAACATTTTGAAACGATCTTGTATTTGTCACGCGATAACACACGTATTCGCCTATTTCCATGTGAGAAAGCATGTGGATAGTATACATCAACATCTCAGCCAAATATAAGTTACTTTAAATAAAAGCAGCTTGGATAAAGCTGACTAATTTCGTGAAATTCTCATTCATAATGATTTAGTATTGATAAAAATTAGTATTGAATCTCCTATATTCGGTTTCCACTAAATTGAGCTTCGTGTGTTTGAATAATATAAGTTGGCTTTTTTAAAATAAGGTATTTGAAAGCTACCTCTTCCTCCCGGCACTGGCCGGAAGGACTTTTTTATTTCTTTTGGCCTTATACATCGATGTTCTTTAAACTTAAATCCATATTTATTTTTGCGCGAGCGTTTTTGTATCAGCCGTACATCGGCAAATTTTCCACCGTTTCATCGCGCTCTGAACTGAGGTCCTTCTCCTCTCAGATCTGCACGTATTGTGATGACGTTATTGGAACATCGTCTCTCGCGACGTAAGCATTGAGTGGATGTCGATCTTTCGGAGGTGTGTCCAATTGCTAAATTAAATATTTCGTTAATTTTAAATCAGAATCTGTTTTGTTGGTGTTCCTATCATGACATAGTTTTGTTTTTAAAAAAGATCGCGGGCTCCGGCCACGGATGTGGAGTCTAGCGAATGGTATGGTATCCGAAGAATGTCTTCGTCGTTAAATCCTGTTTAAATTATTTCCTGATGTCATGGAAAAGATTTTAATTATGTTTTTCATCAATACTAAATTCGATTTATGCTGCACTTTGATTTTTAAAGAAATATCTTCAACTGGAGTAGATTATTTTATTGGCAAGAATTAATTTATGAACGATGACCAACGGGAAACCTTTTCTTCTCTTCAAAAAAGGTGGAATAAACATTTAATTTATACTGTTATCAAGTATCTTCTTTATTTTATTACAGACGACACGATCCAAGTAAGAAGTTTCCATTATTTCATTTTTTTGCAATTGATTGACTGTAAAGAATCAAATGATTATTGCAATTTACTACGCAATTTACTTTAAAAAGAACTTCATGACTAATTTACCTTTAAAGTAACTGCTCAATATAAATATTAACACCACATTTAATAATTAACAATATCACAGCATCATATGTGGTCACACTTTTTCTTTTGCATTTTCCTTTAAAATGAGGCATCATAGAGGCATGTTTTTATATGGTCAGTTTTATGCTTTTCAAAGAAAGGATTTTCTCTTTTCACAGGATACACAGTCTTGAAAGAAAACCCTGTTTAATGAATTTCCATGGGTAACTGTTGTATGATTGCATTAATTTTGACAGATACACTGAAAAATAATCACATTTTAAAAGCGCAATTTTTACATTTCTATAGATTTTCTTTGATTGAAATGCTTTTGTTTAAGCAGAAAGCAGTTAATATAGATTTGAAAATATCTTTGTTCGACAGTGAAACTAAAATTCGAGTTAATTTTTTTTTCAGTAAAGATGTTGGATTTATTTTTATTTAGAAACAATAAAATATTTTCCATTCTTTACCAATATATGTTTTTATGAATTTTTTTTTTTGTTTTCTGTATAATTTGCAATGACATACAGTAATACATGCTTGTTTACAGTCCGAACAATGTAAATCCTACAGCTTGAGTGAAAATGAAAATTTAAATATAATTTTTGAAATTTATTTAGAAGTTCGTTTTCAAACATTTTTCTCTATTTTATTTATATACCATATTCATTTAGTTATCATTTTATCGTTTTTCCTGTTAATTGTTTTAATTCATCTTTATTTTTAAACAAGTTTCATAATTTTATTGCTACAAGTTTAATAGATAAGTATACAAGATGCGAGAATTTTCGTAAAGAATATTCAAATAAGAATAAACAAAATTTTCAATTTTATTTGGGTGAAATAAATATGCTTTCTAGCCTTCGCTCGAATTCACTTGGCTAGTTGCCATCTTTAAATCATTTCTTTTCATATTTTGGTTTTTGGATTGCGTTTTAGTTTCCATCCCGGAAATTTCTTTTTCTGTATTAATGAATGGACTTTCATAATATTTTAAAAGCTTTTATCTTTCATATAGAACATTTTAAAACGAATAAAGTTGAATATTAGATTTCTTTCTTTTACGTTTGTCGTTCGTAAAAATTTTGCTTCATAATCTTTCAATATAAAAAGATACATTTTGCAGTATTGTTATCTCAATAACTTTATTTTATTATTTAACTGTACTTATTTATAAGCGAATAAATATTGTATTTAATAATATAGGAATGTAGGGTTTGTAGGTGTCTGCATAAATTTCAGAAAAGGGTCATTCCATGGTAACTTATGTCACATTTAGGACAATTTACTGCAGTAATTTTTGTAATATAGCACCAAAATATAGTGAAATGTAAAGTTAACATGATTTGCTATTTAAACCTATCCAAAGGCCAATTTGGATGAAAATTACTTAAAAAATTAGAATGAAAATTACATTTTTTATTGTAACTCACGTTTCTTTTTCAGTAATTTCAGTTACCACAATAAATAGCTAGGTTTCAAGAAATTGCTCTTAAATTATGTAATTTCCATCTAAATTGAGCTTTGAATATGTTTAATTAACAAATAATGTCAACTTTACATTTTTAATATTTTTTTGTTGTTATATTACTAAGAATACTGAAGTAAATTGTTCTAAACGTAACGTAAGTTACCATGGAATGACCCAAAATCGTAAAAGCTGGTAAATATTTTGGATTAAGGTGCCTTTGTTGCTATTGCCCCGATTGGGTCTTTATTTGGCATGGTGTAAATTATATTTAGAAAAATAAACTCAGAGGGCGTTATCATTAAAGACTGTTTTTGGAATATGCAAAATCGATTTGTATGAAATGCTCGAAATATGCTAATGTAGATTAAACTCATTTTACAAGAGCGCTGTGAAAATATAGTTTACACCAAAAAGCGAATATTTCTGACACTTTCAGGACGTCATTTCGATTCGTAAATACGTAAAATTAACAGATATTGCTCTTTATGTGCCAAAGAACCTGATAGTGTTTTTCATTTTCTCATAAAGGTGCTCCCATTGAAATACAATAAATTACGTCTTCATATCTGCATTGTTATCACTGAACATGCACAAAAAAAAACCGCTTATAATGCCGAATTTTCTTTCTCTTTATAGGAAAATGGAGAAAAATTTAAGGATTTGTTGAAGTCTGAGAAAGACTACAGGCAAAGTTTACGCATTTTAATGTGAAAACTATTTTGCTAATGTGTCAGAAAGAAGGCAATTTAGATTTGAAAGCAATCATCTTAATAAAGCAATTTTTACTTTTATTTGAGAAAACATTTTTGCTCCTTTCCTGTGTATCATGTACAAAAATTTTATTTTGCTTAAAATGCAAATATTTTGATGTCCTTCACGTGAAAATAATTTTGTGAATGTAGAACACATCCAATTTGGATTTGGAAATAACTATTTTAATAAATGTAACATTATTTTTTAATTGAAAAATTGCTTTTTGTTTTTTATATTAGCATTTTTATAACTGCCATGCACAAAATATTACCTTAATTATAATTGTATGTGCTAATTGTATTTTTTTTTAAATAAGAAAGTGGGAGGGAGATATCTAAGAAAGAATACTTGCAAAGTTTAAGCATTTTCGTTTTAAATTATATCGTGAATGTGTTAGAAAACAAAGAGCTAGGAATTGAAAAAAAAAACAATCTTAATTAAAGTAACATTTTTTTAACCCTTTAACCGTCTGGCCCGGATTTTTCCGTTTCTAGGTATCATAATAAAAAGGCTGTAGACGAAAATATTTCAAACAGAATCTTATTTTGAACCATATATAGAAAGAAGTTATATTAAAGCTATTATAGCATTAAACTGCGATTAAAAAAATTAATATCTTGCTATTTACAAGCATTCTTATAAAAATACAGGAAAATCCTCGGACGGTGAAAGGGTATCGAAAAAACATTTTTGCTCATTTATGTCAACATTTTCACGTTTGTCATGTGCGAAAATTTGGCTTAAAATGCAAACGTTTCTTTGTTTTTCACGTGCAAATTATTTTCTGAATGTAGGAATCAGCCAGTTTGGATTTGAAAATAACTATTTTAATTATAGTAACATTTTTTCTTTAATTGAAAAGAACAGTTTTGATTCGTTAGGTTAGTAATTTTGCAACTGTCCTGCGTAAAAAACTGACGTAAAACGCTAACTTTTCTTTTTGTTTATAGGAAAATGGAAGAGAGATATCTGAGAAAGAATACCTTCAAATTTTACATATTTTCGTTCAGAATTATTTCGTGAATGTGTCAGAAAGCAAAGAGCTAAGATTAGGAGAAACTTTCTTAATTAAAGAAGAATTTTCCTTAAATTGAAAAATCATTTTTTGCTCCTTTATGTCAACATTTTCACGATTCTCATGTGCAAAAATTTGGCTTAAAATGCAAACCTTTCTTTGCCTTTCACGTGAAAATTAGTTTATGAATGTACAAAGCAGTCACTTTGGATTTGTGAATAACTATTTTAATTAAAGTAACATTTTCTTGAAATGAAAAAAAAAATCTTTACGTTAGCATTTTTACAACTTTCACGCATAAAAAGTTTACGTAAAATGATAACTCTTCTTTTTTTGTAGGAAAATATAAGAGAGACTGGCATATAATCACCGTCAAAAATGACGTAAATTGAATGATGAATCTTCAAAACAATAGTTTAAAAAATATTGTTCTGACTTAAAAAAAAAAAAAAAGATGCCTCATGCATTTTGTTAATCAAAAAGTATTATCCTTTGATTTTTTTTTATGATTTGAACAAAGAAATTATGTAAACTACAATTTAGTCACCAACGGTTAAACGCGCCATTTCCATCTACACATTCTACGACGGAAATGCTTGTTTAGGTTCCCTCTACATTAAAAATTTGTTGTTTAGAGTGACTTTTTTTTTTCGCTACAAACTATGTTCAAAATCAAAATTTTATCTGCAAGATAAATAAAATTTGTTGTACCGATAAGAAATATTAATTTTATTTGCAATGTTTTCAAATCTGATAAAACCCTTTGTAAAAAAAAAAGTACGTTTACAACAGAAAGTTGACGCCAAAAGAATTAGCAAGAAACATAAGCTCCTAATTTATTGGGAATTAAAACGGCCAACAGAGGCACTGCTCGAAGCCTTCGGTACAGAAAAAATTGTCCCTTTAATGGACTTTACCCATGTGACGTCAGCCGCGGGTAAACAGAAGAAAAACACCAATAGGCATGAAGAACATTTTAAGACTTCTCCGCCTTCGTCCAATAAACTGTCTTTTTCGGGGGGTTTTCCCCGCAGAGGAGTGGCTGTTGCCATTCGTGGGTAATGTCCATTTCCCTTTAAATAATGCTAAAGTGACATTGAAATAATTCTTTATTGTAAATGCATTTGGAAGTTTTTGGTATTCAAATTCGGATAATTTTCACTTTGTCATATAAGACAGAAAACAAATGTCACAGGAAATCTGAAATTATGCAAAAGAATAATTATTCTGAATAAAGTAAAAATACATGTAATGTAATGTACATGCATGGACCTTCGTAGAGCGAAAGTTATATATTTTCTCCAACAGATGGCGATAGCTATCCGTTATTTTTAATTTAGAACTTGTTGTTGTTGTTGTTGTTGATTTGGCTCTTAAATTTAGAACTTAATCGGATAGTCTTTTAAGATTTTAAACAAAGTTAAAATATTTAAAGGTTTTAATATACTTTTACAAATATTTCAAGACCAGCATCGGAGTTCATGTGTATTTTTTTTAATAAAGCATTCAAAGTGTCATTCATTTTTTGTTGATTTGCTGGAATTCGAATCTGAATGGCAATAGTATCGTTTGTTTAGATCTGATTCCTATGTTTATAATAGCTTAATTTTAATTTAGAACTTAATACATTATAAATGGATATGATACACATGTTTTATGTGAAAATATGCTGAACAGACATGATTTCAAGTAGATAAAATTATCATTTAGCCGTCATATGTTAGGATATGTTTTAAATTAAGCCTAACATGGCATTTAGCTACTGTCAATTCGCAGACTAGAGTGATTCGCACCGGCATGGTTACCGGAAGTTTCCTGCACTCAGATTTTATTATAAGTAGATGTTTGAGAAAGAATACCTGCAAAGTTTACGTATTTTCATTTAAAGTTATTTCGTGAATGTGTCAGAACGCAAAGAGCTGTGATTTGGAAAAAAAAACTGTCTTAATTAAAGTAACATTTTTGTTTTAAATTGAAAAAAACTCCTTTTTCTTCTTTATATTTGAGTTTTCACGACTGTCATGCAAAAAAAATTGAATTAAATACAAATTTCTCTTTGTCTTTATAGAAATACTAGCAAAACCCACGGCTTTGCTGGCCTAATAGTTGAAATATGCCAAGTGATATTCGTATGTCTAATTTTTATTAGAAGAACCCTTTTTGGAATACATCAAAAATTACAAATTAAGCCACAGTTTGACTAAACTTCTTTATAAAACTGCAATAGACAGAAATGAGATTTTAATTAATAAGAAGAACTAAAACTAATTCTAAATAAATGATAATTTAGAAAGTATTTTGAGTCTTTTATGCTCATTTCATATGCTCATTTCAGTATTCATTTGAAGTTTTGAATTTTTTAGAAACCATCTTAACGCATTTACATCTTAAAATTAACCATCATGTCATATTTCAAGCTTCTTGCCTAACAGTCTACCACCTGTCTCATGTTAGGGGCACCCACATAAAATGCCGAAACAGAGTTGAAATAGAATGTCTCGAAAAATGTTGAAACAGAGACTGTCATCATTAATTTGCCAACATTAACCTTGAAATCGATTGGTATTTCCTAATATTCTATAGAAAACAGAATTTAGATGTTTTTTAAAGGCTTTCTTGTTGTTCCTACGAACCAGGTGGTAGTGACCCCGGCATAAAATTTAGCCCGTATAGGATCAGGGACTATCACCCTTGATTCGCAGCCAATAACTTCTGTAATCGGTTTATTGTTTCCTGAGATTCTATAGAAATTGTAATTTAGGACTCTTTTAGAATGCTTTTCGCTCCTTCACTTCGTTTCACCTCTTTTTAATTTCGAATTTATTTTCGACTGTTCTTAGAGGGCATTTATATTTTATAAGTAACTGCCGTGCTATATTTAAAGTTTCTAGCCTCTTCAGTACCACAGGAATAGCAATTTAGAAAGTTTTTTGCTCCTGCAACCCTCTAGGGTTTGTGGCACCAACATAAAATATAGCTTATGTTTGAGCAGGTTCTATCACCATCAATTTGCAGCCATTATGTTTGAAGTCGGTTTCGCATTTCTTAATTATATAATATATTTCGTATTGCATAAAAATCGTAATTTAGAACGCTTATAGAACGCTTTTCGCTCACTTCAGCTTTTTAAATTTGCAATTTCCTTTCGACAATTTTTTGTTACATTCTTCGAACATTTTTTGCTCCTGTAAACCTCAGGTGGTAGTGACAACAACGTTAAACATAGACAATGTTGGAGCGGAGACTGTCACCATCAATTTGAAACCATTACTTCTGAAATCGGTTTATATTTCCTGAGGTTGCGTAGAAATCACAATTTAGAACTTTTTAAGAACGATTTTCGTTCATTCCCCCCCCCCCTTTTAAATTTCAAATTTTTAAGAAACTGTTGTTAGAGAACATTTACATCTCATAAGGAATTATCATGCCAAATTTCAAGTTGCTAGTTATTTTTTGTAAATGTGGAATTTTTTCAAAAAAAGGCTTGATTTGGGGGAAAAATGAAGTTTAAATTAGTAACTTTTTTATAGTGGTAAACTGAAAATTGAAAACTTACTTTTTTGAGTAGAAACTGAATTAGGGACTTTTTCTGAAAAAGACCCTTATTTGGGAAAAACTCCAGAAATTCGGCGAAATTGACTTTCAGCTATTTGGCAATACTTTGGCTTGAAGAATTAATGTATTTTAAAGATTTGTGCCAGCATTTAAATGACTTAAATTTAAAGCTCTAAGGTACAAATAAGACTGTTATTATCCTGACAGATATGATTCAAGCTTTTGAAGTGAAAATGTAAATATTTAGAAAAGATATTGCTTCCAAAAAGAATAGGAATTTCACAAAACTTAGAAAAATGGCTGATGACTTTAATTTACATGAAAAAATAGATGAAGCAAGTCTCACTGAAGAGATTATTTCGGTAATAAACGCATTAGTCAATAACTTCTCATCAAGGTTTTGTAAATTCAGAAGCATTTCGGAAACATTTGAATTTATTATCAATCCAGATGTGACACCAATTGATAAACTGAATTTGTTTGAATTCGACGTTTTGGAAATTTTAGAAATTGAAATCGAACTTATCGATTTCCAATCCAGCTCAATATGGGCTCAGAAATTTGTCGAATTGAGAGTGGATTTGGAGATGATCGAATAAGAAAGATTATCAGATATCATAAAGAAAAAATGCTGATAATAAAATTATGTGTACTTGAAATTGAATTCCAGGCACTTATAGTTGTTGGAAGAAGTTCAGGGGACTTTTTATGGGAGGGGGCAGGGGGGGCTCATCCAAAAATGATCTCGAATGCTGTTACACTTGGCAAATTTACAAATTTGGTAAATTTGTTTAAAAATTCAATAAAACTACAATACATTTTCTATCTCTGATAGATTTGCCAAAAATTTCAAATATAATTGAAAATATAAGTAAACTTTTTACAAATAAGAACTATATTACATTTTCTAATCGCGGTAACTTGGCAAAATTATAAAACTTGTTGGAAAATATTAAAATTTGACTTGGAAAATTAAGGCCGTCTCACCCACCAATAAAAAGTCTCCGCGATGGCCCTGAAGAAGTTAGCAATTGCCATGTTGATTATCTTTCCCTCTACTTATTCTTGCGAATTATTTTTTTCAGAGATTAACAATATTAAAAATTCAAATCGAATCAAAATGTCAAATGACTCCAGTTCATCATGCATTTTATTAAAAATAACCAATTATGAAACCGATATCATCATTTGACATCCAAGATGCAACATCAGATATATCAGTAATCATTTTTATTATTTTACTTTCTTTTTATTTCAGTTACTTTAGAAATATAATTAAAATAAAGAATTGTTAAAACTTCACTCAATTAACCCTTTAGCGGCGGTGTCCACAAAAATGGACACCTAATTTTAACTGTACTGGCACCAAGAATATTTAATTAAAATTTTCGTTTTATAAAGTACAAAAAATAAGGTAGTTTTTATTTTCTAACAAATTCGTTTGTAAATTCCGGCGTCAGTCTAACACTGCATTGTTTTATAAACATAATTAATCCGCGCCGGAAATGGTTAAACCTAACTCTACATAATACGCCACTTTCTTAAAGATCGAACCAAAGTGATAAGGATATTGTAGTTAAAAAAATCCTAATAAATCATCAATCTAAAAATATAAGATTTGTTAAAACATCACTTTCGGATTACGATTTACCTTTTTAGTGCAAATGATAGTTGCAAATCGATAGAAGAACCAAATATTTGTGATAATGAGTTAAATGAAAGTGTTTAATGAACTCGATGAAGAGAAACTAACACACAAATGCCAAGAATATTGTGGCTGCATTACGTACATTAAAAGTTTTTAATTTTTTTTTGGAAAAAAAGGGAAGATATTGCAATGCGTATGAAATTCTCTGACAGGCTTTGTAGGTTTTTTTTTATTTGCTATTTTCTTCTTATGCAATCTAATGCAATTTTTAAATAATAATTTTTCATTTAACAGCAGATGTAAAAAAATATTTTGTACATATAAGTCGTAAATAATTTTTTTATACATTTATTTTCTTTTTTGTATATTTTAAACTAAAATTAGCTGTAATATAAAACTACCCAATTCTTAGAATGCCAAAATCAACAAATTCAAAGGGGCGACGCCATGTATTACCACAATTATTACAATCATGTGGCAAGTTATTTTGCTTTGAATTATATTATTCTATTTCTGTAATTATTACTATAATTAATTAATCTTTTCATGTGACAAGATGTTTTGGTTTCAGTTTTCACTATTATACATTATTTAATTTAATGTGCATGTTGGTATTAATTGCAGGTATGTTATTCATATTTATCGTAATTTAATAATAATAAAAATAATTTTCATTCTTTTTTTTGGGGGGGGGGGTGGTAATGGGGAGCGGGAGTCGTTGGCACGCCATAGTCATTTGAAAAAATTTGTGAAAAAAATTGGCACGCGGATGTGAAACATTTCGCGGACCCTGCTCTAGGCCCTTCAATAACACAAAAATCGCATTTTTAGAACGTTTTTTGCTCCAGCACCCCCTTTTGGCCAGTGGCACGGACATAATATATAGCCTATGTTCTAAGTTGGACTAACACCATCATTTTGATACCATTACTTTTGGAATCGGTTCGGTAGTTCCAGAGTTTACCTCCTACAAATAAACATATTTTACCTCTTTATAATATTAGCATAGATTAGAAATACTATAATTTTCTAATACTTGAGAAAAAATACCTGCAAGGCTTGTGCGTTTTCAGATAAAAATTATTTCGTGAATATATCAGAAAGGAAAGAGGTAGGATTTGGAAAAAAAGTTATCTTAAAGTAACTTTTTTTAATTGAAAAAGAACTTTTTGCTTCTTTATGTCAACATTTTCACGACTGTCATGCAAATAAAATTTCCTTAAAATGCAAAAATGGGAAATATTATAGATTTTTTGACATCTGAAAAAGAATGCCAGCACATTTTACGCCTTTCCATATGAAAATTATTTTGTGAATGTGTCAGAAAGCAACCGGTTTGGATTAAAAAAGAAAATTATCTTAATTAAAGTAACATTTTTGCAATTAAAAAATATCTTTCGCTTGGAAAGACAAATGTTCAAAGCATTAAAATAATTCTTTCAGAACAAACATTTATAATATTAGCACTCATGCTCACAAAAATAAGAAAATATTTTAACATCGTTACCTGCCAGAAAAAAAAAGATAAAACATAAATCGTTTTTTTTTTATGTATAAAAATATTTTGAAAATATAAAAATCAGTCTCCTGAAATGGATAAAATTCCATTAATGTTTCGCGGAAAAGGTCACGGATTTGTACATTTTGTTTTTCAATAAGCATCTTTCAGTGCATTTCCTTAAGTGACTTTATTTCCCATTTTGTTCTCCTTTGATATCTTTGCTTGGTTTGTTTTTTCCAAAATTGTTAGCGTTTTATACAAGTACAGTATTTTTTATTGATAGATCCTTAGTGATAATAAATGTTTTTTTTTTTTTTTCTCCAAAGGAAAGAACATAGAATTATTTTTTATTTCATAAAAGTATTTCTTTATCATAACTTCTATGAAAATTATTTTTTATTTCATAAAAATATTACTTTATCATAATTTCTATGCAAATACTTTATCGAATTCTTAAGTTTTTTTTTCTTCATTATTTTTACAAATAGTTCTTGGTCCGTTATAAATGTGTCTTGGGTATTTTTTCTAAGAATAAAGGCTTAATTTGAATTTAACTTTTCCACAGAACTAAAAAAAAGTGGAAAATTGTACGACATACAAATGAAGTACGTTCGTACTATAACCAGTTTTATAAATATTCAGATCTTGGTGCAATAGCTGTTGCACTCTTATTCAAAAATGAGTGTACAGAATTTATTAGGATTATATACATTTAATTCAGTAATACGGAAAATTAATATGACTTCATCTTAAATTTACTGTAATCATCATAGCAACCTAGAATCATTACCTATTATGGGATATCTTTGAATTAATTACTTACGATAGGATTTAATAGAAGAAAACGTTTACTAATATATTTTTAAGTTTTTATTCGACTTTCATAATATTTGCAATCACTCGACAAAATTCTGCAACGATTATATATATTAAATTTGAAACCATTCGGTTGGGAAGCTTTTGCGTTGTTATTTGCGGACAGACGGACGGGCCAGACGACGAATACAGGTGCTAAGTATTCATATAATTACGAGCTCACCTAAAAGACAAAAGACATATATATATATATATATTTCTTTGAGTTATTTCCTTCTAATAGTATTTTCAAATTCTTACATACCAAGATAATCCTACTAAACTTGTACAAAACCATACTTTTAGGTAGCTTTCATTACGAAAAGCTACCTATTGAAGCCGTTCGAAGGAAGGCGATTTCAAAAAATTTTGGTATATTTTAATCGATCATGACCGCCAGACACCGAAACCACCCTCCGTTCAAAAGTTGATATATATATCCATATATATATATATATCTGATCTTTGTCACACTGTAACTCTCGTATTTAAGAACAGATTTGGATGTAACTTCGTGTATGCATAGTGCATACTAATGCCTCGACCGAGTTCGTTGGCCAGCTTCATCCGCCATCTTGTTTCAAAATGGCGGCCATTTAAATTAAAAAAAAATTAAAATTTGAAATGTAGTAGCAAAATATTGAAATTTGAAAAATATTTTTTCTTATGTGTTTGACCTTGATACAAAGATTCCGGAGCATTTTTTGTTTCGCCTATATCTTAAAAAATAACTGAATTATAGCACTTTGAATTTCTAGCTTGGCTGACATTTTGAAACGACCTGAGATTTGTCATGCGATAACAGGGGTATTTATGAATCGATTTGGATATACCTTGGTGTATACATAATACGTACCAATGTCTCGACCGAGTTCGTCGGCCAGCTTCATCCGCCATCTTGTTTCGAAATGGCGGCCATTTAAATTTTTTTAATTTAAATTTGAAATGTGGCACCAAAATATTGAAATATGAAAAATATTTTTTTCTTATGTGTTTGACCTTGATACAAAGATTCCGGAGCATTTTTTGTTTCGCCTATATCTTAAAAAATGGCTGAGTTATAGCACTTTGAATTTCTAGCTTGGCTGACATTTTGAAACGACCTGATTTTTGTCACGCGATAACAGGCGTATTTATGAACCAATTTGCATGTACCTTGGTATAAACATAATACGTACCACTATCTCGACCGAGATCGTTCGCCAGCTTCATCCGCCGTCTTGTTTCAAAATGGCGGCCATTTAAAAAATTAAAAAAAAATTAAATTTAAAATGGAGTACCAAAAAATTGGAAAATGAAAAAGATTTTTTCGTATGGGTTTGACCTTAATACAAAGATTCCGGAACAGTTTTTGTTTCGTCTATATCTAAAAAAATGGCTGAGTTATAGCATTTTGAATTTCTATTGTGGCTCACATTTTGAAACGACCTGATTTTTGTCACGCGATAACAGGCGTATTTATGAACCGATTTGGATGTAACTTGGTGTGTACATAGTACATACACATGTCTCGACCGAGTTCGTTGGCCAGCTTCATTCGCCATCTTGTTTCAAAAGGGCTGCCATTTAAAAAATTTTAATTTTAATTTTAAAATGAGTTATCAAAAAATTTAAAAAGGAAAAAGATTTCTATTATGTTTTTGACCTTGATACAAAGATTCCGGAGCAGTTTTTGTTTCGTATACATCTTAAAAAATGGATGAATTATAGAACTTTGAATTTCTAGCATGGCTGACATATTGAAACGGTCTGATATTTGTCACGTGATAACACGCGTATGTATTAACCTATTTCAATGTAAGAAGGCATGTGGATAGTATATCGTAATGTCTCGACCAAGAGCGCTGGCCAGCTTCATCAGCCACCTTGTTTCAAAATGGAGGCCATTAAATTAAATAAAAAATTATATTTAAAGTGAGGTGCAAAAAATTTAGAAATTGAAAAAGGTTTCTTCCTTACGTATTTGACCATGATATAAGGATTACAGAGCATTTTTTGTTTTGTCTTTATCTTAAAAAATGGCTTAGATATAGCAGTTTCAATTTCTAATGTGGGTGACATTTTGAAAAATCTGATTTTTTGCCTGCGACAACACTTGTATATATCAACCGATTCCGATGTGAGTGAACATGTGCACAGGAATTACTAAGGTCTCGACCAAGTTCACTCATTACTGATCCACCATGTTGTCTTAAAATGGCAGGAACTTCAAGATATCGCCGAATTTGGCAACCAAATATAAGTTACTTTAAATAAAAGCAGCTTGGATAAAGCTGACTAATTTCGCGAAATTCTCATTCATAATGATTTAGTATTGATAAAAATCAGTATTGAATCTCCTATAATCGGTTTCCACTAAATTGAGCTTCGTGTGTTTGAATAATATAAGCTTGATTTTTAAAAATAAAGATTATGAAAGCTACCGCTTCCTCCCGGCACTGGCCGGAAGGCCTTTTTGATTTCTTGCAGTTTTGCAAAGTATTAAAAAATATCCCTATCACTAAAATTACAATGATTATTTCTTCTTCATTATGAATCTCCACAGAAGTTTTTCCCCTATTATAAGACTTTCCAAAATAGTTGAAAATTGTTTATGAATTCGGTCCGTCCGCCGGCTGCCAACTATCTGCGCTCTAACTCTCGAAAATATACTCGGATTATCATAAACTTGATATATGTTAATGCGGTTTACTGTGTCATGTTCGCTATTCAAAATGGAATATGTAGAAATTACAGTATGTTTACAGGGGCACTAAAAAAACCTTTGCAATAGGGTCCATGGGGGAAAATTATTTGCGATCTATTTTAATGATGTTATATTAGTTGAAGCATAATAAAATTTATACGTATTTTTGCGATGCATTCAAACATGCTTTTTCGAGAATATTAAGTGCTAAGCATTTATCTCTCATTGACAGGGTTACCCCAAAAAATTTCGCTACAGTATTATCTATGAACAATATGCTGGAAGTGAGCTTTCAGTTTTGCAATGCATTTTTAAGTTTAAATAATTTTTTGCATACAGCGTGATGTGTATAAATTATATACAGGGCTACACAAAAGAACTCGTAAACATTGTTATGTATGAGTGGAAATTCCTTAAGGGTGTTTTTTAAATTCTTAACTATATTAAGTAAACTAAGAAATATTTTTAGAACTAGGGGGTTCTGGACCCTATGAGCTATGTTCGTCAACCCCATTCAGACATCGCAAACACTAAAAGAACGCTAATTTGATTGGCTTTAAAAAAATTTCGGAAGGCGGAATTATAATTTAAAAAAAGAAAACTGTGGCGATACCCCCATTAACGGACTGTTTTCGTCTTTGATTAAATCAGATCAGTGAAAAATTTGAAAATAAGGTAATATAAATCTATTAAGTAAATAGATATAAAGAATTTCTTTTAAATAAGACATTTTAAATTAATCGTTTTAAATCTCACGTAAATTTCCCCAAAGATTTCTTTTTTTATATATTCACGTAAAAATATCTTGTTGTTAGAAAGAAAATATTATTTGCGCTGTCTTAGAATTCATAACAATAGTTTAAAATATTATCTCAAAATATGAAATAAATGTCTCGCGCAAATATATTGTTAAATTTAAACTGTTTGGCAATATTATTGTTTGGCCATTTTAAATATGACGTAATTTCCTCCATTTACGAATTTTAACACATATTACTGAATTTATTATATTACAATTTTCTTTCTCTTTTAAAATTCACGTGTAAATATAGATTTTATGATTTAATTTTCTATATTTTCCTGCTTTTAAACGTAATCATTTAATTCTAATTTGAATGTTTTTTTTTCTGTTTATAATAGTCACGTGTAAATAAATTTTTAATTTGAAGGAAATATTACTCTTTGTGCTGTTTAAAAAATTGGCAACAATTAAAAATAATATCCTTTTCTAAAAGGTGTAAAAAATATTTCTCGAAATGCTGAAATTTTGAATATAAAATGGAAATAAATCCTAAAAAAAATGAAAATAAAAATATGTTGTCTGCACACCGGGAACTTCTATCGTATAAAATGAACTAAAAATAGTTAAATTCCTATGAATAGTTTCTGCTCCTATAAAACGTTTTTAAAGTGTTTAAATGAACGATTTTGACCAACTTTAACGTTAAAATCTCTTAAAATAATTATTCGATTTGAAAACCGTTTGCATCAATGTGTTTATAAAACATTTCTCTGTAATACCACCAATTTTCATATTTTTATATGCAGTAGTTTTCTTAATATTAACGAAGAACTACCCCCGGTCACAAAAAATTCAAAAACAGCGGCGGTGACAGCGTTAGTTACTTTTTTTAAGAATAGAGAGATACAAATAAATTCTTAAGCAGGGACACGTAAAGAACTGGATGCATTGCCCTCTTTAGATAGTTATTTATGAATGCGAGTTTTCAGTTATTAGGCATTTTCTAAACTGCTTACTTATGATATCCTATTTCACCCTATTAAACTGTTAAGTTCTGTTTCAGTGTTATTAAGATGGCACAGGACCTTTAAAATTTCAAAAAATCAGTTTTCGGATTTAGTTTTATTCTAAATTAAATTTTTCATAAAACGATATCCAAACAATCTGATTGAAAAATCTACATTATTTCTTGAGTCATAATCATTTATAGACGGTGAGTACACTGTAAAAAAAATCTGTAAAGTTGCTAAAGTGTTTCTGGGAAACTGGGATTCCTAGAACTTTTTATGTAACGACAACAACAAAAATTTCTGTAACAGACACACTTTTGCGCCGAAAATAAAAAAAATCTGTACCGTTACTAAGAATTTTTTAGGAAACTGGGATGCCTAGAACTTTTCATGTAACTACAACTATGGTTACAGATAAAATTTTAGTAAGATTACTGAAATTTTAGCAGATTAATTTGTAGAGTTACAGACTTCTGTAGCTTTACAAAAAGTAGTTTTGTAGATTTGCAGCTTTTTTTGTACAGTTACAGATAAAAGTTTAGTAAGCATGTAACTTTACATCTGTAGATCTACAGATTTTTTTTTACAGTGTATAATTGAAGGTCTGTAGATATTGAAACTTTGAAACACGTTTTCTCAGATTAGTAAACTTGGAGCTTGCGCGCACTGTTACTTTATAAGCTACAGTTTTATAAAATTAAATCAAATACGCTTTTCTTTATAGTCTTCGTGCTAAAACCAAAAAAAAAATTAACATACTTTGGTTACTTTTTTTTTTGCATTTGAAAAACTTGAATTTTTTTTAAAAATTCTATATTTTGTTTATTTTGCGGTAAAATTTAATGTTAAACAAAACTTTTTGTATATATTTTGATTTTAATTTAGGAGTAGGTGTGAGAAAGGTGTAAAAAATATTTTTCGAAATGCTGAAATTTTGACTATAAAAGGGAAATAAATCCTAAAATTGAATAAAAAAATGTAGTCTGCACACTGGGAACTTCTAATGTACAAAATGAACTAAATATAGTTAAATTCAGTTTAATGTCTATTAAAACCATTAGCATAATAAATACTAACCAATTATTTCCGACGGATTAACGGACATTATCATATTTATTATCCTATTGTGTTCAAAAATTGTTTTCTATATCCATAATTTAGTTTTATCATGCGCGCAGTACTTAATGATTTTAATTCACGCATTAGTGAGATGAATATTTTAAATTACAATTTAAATATTAATTTTGTATATACAATATTTATTTTTTCTGGATAATATAGCTAAGAATATATATGTTAGGCAAAAAGGGAAAAAAGGATCTTAATTGCATATTATCTGTGTTTTGTTCTTTGAAAAAGACGATGCTTTTTATCGTTCCGACAAACTCAAAGGTTCTGTGCCCCCTTAAGATGTGCGAAAGTGTTTCATAATCTACGCTGAACGCATGATTTTTCTTTCTTATATTTATAGATTTAAGCATTTTAAGTTTCGAATTCTTTGCTGCAGGTGTAGTTCATGGATTGATTTTGTTTCTTTTCTGACATGCAAAACGGATTTCAATTTTCTTTCACGAAATTTATAATGTGTATATAAACACTTCAGTTCTCACATAAGGGCATATTAGGAAAAAAATTTTTTTTTTTTAATTTCTTTACGTATTTAGGCTCCACGTAACACAAAAATGTACAATTTTAATGTGTTTCAGACACTTCTCTACATAGTTGAACAAGTAAAAATTAAATTTAAAAAATCAAAAAACCCGACTGCGTAAAAAGAGAACTAATTAATTATTTCTCATCAATGTGAAACTATTTTTTATATTACTGACCTATTTTTTTATTTACTCGTATTGATGACTTTTAAGTTGTGTTTAATTGTTATATCCTATCTATAAACACTGTTTTGATGAGGTCTATAGATATCTATGAAGGTTAGAGTTGTAGTAAAAATAGAGATCCTACCTACACAACTTCCAAGTTGTGTAATATTTAAACGGAGCTTCTGACTGTAAAATGGTCTGAGAAACATCGTCTTCATTTTTAAAGACCTATCCAATGATATGTCACTCAATAGGGTGCGTAATTTTTTTTCGTCTCTACCGCCATTTTGTATCTTACGGCTGCCATTTTGAATTTATAAAAACAAAACGTACCCTACAACAATCGGACGGTTGAGACGAATCGATAGAGACCTCATTCATTAAAATCCATCAAGCCGCTGGGATGTTTCGAGGGTATAAAGAAATCCACACACCCAGATACGCGTGAAACACATAACCTTCTTGGCAGCCAGGTAAAAAAGTTAATGACTTCGTGTAGTCTGTCAGTCATATAAAAAATTCCCGTAAATATACTTGATACTCGTGGAATTAATATATGTTATTAAGGTTTACTATGACATCTCTGCTATTGAAAATGAAGTGTGTAGCACTTAAAGTTCGTTTACAGGGACACTCAAAATATTTCCGTTACATTAGTGTATATATGAGAAAAACTCGATTGCAGCGTATTTTAATGGCGTTACAAAATTACGAATATAGTATTGGGATTGATAAACGTAACTGCGGTTCTGTACAGGATGCTTATTGTATGGTGTTCATAGCATTTTATTTTTATTTGCATGGACACACAAAATAATTCGGTTACAGTATTATTTAAGAACGATGGTTGCTGGAAGTGTGTTTCCAAAAGTGTTTTGCATTTTTAAACGTAAATTATTTCTTAAATGTGAATACAAATTCGATGGATAATATACACGGCTGCACAAAATGTTTCGGAAATTTTTCCGACTATGGCTGGTTATTGCTCAAATTGGGCTTTCAAAAGTATTTATGCATTTTCAAAATAGACATAATCTTTCACCTTATTAAACGGTAAAGTTTTCTTACAGTACTTTGAACAGCGCTCACCACTATCTTTTAAAAAAACACATTTTTCAGTGTATTTCTCTTGAAATTGTTGTCAAAGCGTATGCAAAAGATTTTTTGTTTTGAAAAAGTGGTGCGAAATAGAATTAAAAAATAGTCGCCTGTGGCAGCCCTGTTTGAATGAGTTGGAAAGTGTTTTATAATCTATGCTTGACGCATGATTGTTACTTCATCTTTTTATTTGGTTGCAATAACACCGCACATTGCGCAGTGGAAATATAATTTCCTGACAATTTTTTCGCACAAGATTTCGAAAGCTAACACTAATGATAATTTGCGAAATACAGTATAACTTCAAAAATCCGGCATTCACAAATCCGGCAACTTCAAAAATTCGGCATCAAAATCATTATTCCTTTTCCCATTTTTTTAAACTTCCAATTTACAGGAAAAATAAAAATATTATTTGTTTACGAATTAAAATCCTAAAGTGAAAGTTTGAAAAACAATTCACAAAATCCGAATGCGGGTTTTCTTCATTTGTCTTATCCGATTAGTTACTTACACAACAGAACGCCCGAGAAAATTCGGAACTGCAAATATCTAGCCGCAACAGAACAGCTACTAACGCTAGCAGCAGCTAGCAGCTCAGAAGATGAGGACAGGGAACAAACAGATGGGTCATTCCATGTCAATTCAACCAAATTTTTTATGGTTTGTAACCCGACTCCCAGGGATTTGGATGAAACTAGGTGTATATACTAATTCTATCATGATATGAATACATCAGAAAATTTTCCTTCCTAGACGTCATAGTTTGTGAGATATGAGGGGTCCAATTTTTGGATTTTTCTCAAATCGCACATTTCTGAGTCTGTATTTTTAGACTGCAGTTCCATTTTCAAAAAAACTGTTTCTCTGGATCTAAAATGCGAATCATCTTAAAAATATCACAGTAAGTACATCAAAAAACGCAGATTTTAATAAAAAAAATATTTAAAAATTTAATTTTAAATATTTAGGGCCAAAAAATTAAACCAAAGTTGAAAGTTATGGTTATTTTTCCAAATTTATGTGACTTTACGAAAAAGGCTCTACACAAAAAGGCAAATAAAATTTCCAATTTCTTTTTGTTTTAAATAAAAGTTTACACTTTGGGCTTTCTAGTTATGAAATAAAAATGATGTCATTCTCATGACTTATGCAAAATTTTGCCCTGTTTTTGGAAACTGCACCAATGAAGAAAAAAAATATATCTGCCTAATTTTAGCTGAGGTACCCAACTAACTACTGTGATTCCTATGACTTGTTGAATATATTATTCAATGTTTCTTTCTTCCTTTCTTTTGCAAAGTAAAGTTTTTGCTTTTTTTTTCTTCCTTCTGAGTAAAAGTGTGTGTGGGAGGGGGGGGGGGGAGTCTATGACTGTAGTCTATCCTCCCTCCATTAAATTTTTTGCATAATCCTTATGTTTCCATTATTTATTCATTCATATACATTCTTTTATTATTAGCATTTTTTTTTTAAATTTAAACAATCCCTTAATTTTGTGTTTACAATATAACTGTATACAAAAAATCTTTTGTTGATATAGAATAAGAAAAAGCAATAATGACTTTTTACCCATCAAATTTTCAATACGTTTTTTTCTGTGTGTGTATGTGTGTTTGAATTTAAATATTTTATTTATATTTAACATTCCTTTAAAACTTTCTAATTTATTATCTTGAATAATTTTAATTATTTAAAATATGTTTTTTTTATAGTTTAAATACTTTATATTTAACAAAGTCTAGTTCATGTCTACAGTATGAAACATATTTTTACACCTGCCTTGTATAAACAAATTCTGACAAAGGCAGTATAAAATTATTTAGTTAAGGCAGGTGTTTTCGAATCTGTTAATCAAATTTTTATTAGTCTGCTGTTTCTCATAATAGAAGGGGGATCAATTTTTCCTTGTACTGCAAATGAAAATAATAGATGAATTTGAAGTAACTAATTATGCTGCAAGACCGTCATGACAACTTCTGAGAGAAAAGAGAATCTTGTCTATGCCAGAAATAAGAAAAAGTCACAACTACAGGAATTACTGGAAAAAAATGTAGTTAGCATTGCTAAGAATGTACTATGTACAAAAGCGATTGATATTATGTGTTTGTGAGTTGTATTCTCTTTTTAAGTAGGAATTTCCAAAAAACTTGAGAATTATAACTCTAGGTATTCAATCCAGTATTAGCAGCACTGTTCATTTAATTGAATTTGTGACAAGCTAAGTAAAATATTTGGAAAATTTTATTCCACTCTTTTATAACGAAAGCTAAATGTAATTTCCTAAAAGAAACTAAAGCAAACTTTGGCCCTCAAAAAGCTATCGTTTTGTAGGATTTCAGCAAAAATTTTACTTTTCTTATTCAAGATGAGGCTTAAAGTTACCATTGGACCAAAGAAGCTGCACTCTTGATCCAACTGTTATATACACTCTATCTCTCAGTATTAGATTATCAGCAAGCAATATACACATTTCATCTTATGATATGCAACATGATTTCACTCTTATCTATTTAACACAGAAGGAAGTAATATCATTTGTAAAAGAGATATTTCCTGATGTAAAGAAAGTCCTTGACTTTTGTGATGGGTGCTCTGGCAATATAAAAATTGCAAATTTTCATAAACCTTTACCAAAATGAAGAGATTTCCCCTTAAGATATTTAAATTCTTTTCTGGGGGGGTGGGGGGAAGGAGGGGAGATAGCCACCGATTTAATGTTTTAGATACTAAATAACGAAGATCTTCTAATATACCGATGTTTTGTTGTGTTATTATGTTTCGAGTTACAGTAAGATAAGAAAATTGCCATATATATTAGAAGGTTCTGAATGTTGCTTATTCATAATAAATATAAATTTTAAATGGCCCCCCCAAAAAAAGAATGTTGCAAAATACTGCAAAAGTAAGTCATTTATTTCTATATTTGCATTTAGCTCAGTTATATTTTTGAATTTCAATCTTTTAAATATAATGTTTATTCTGATTTTTTAGCTTTAAAAATTTGCAAATAATTTAACAAATTCTTTATTTGTTACATAAAAAAATGCAACAATCTAAATCTTTAAATTATTTATAAGCAATTTTATTTAATGTATTAGATTTAATTAATGATTATTTCAATTTTAATAAAAATGAAGTTTTTCTCCTAGCTTATGTAAAAATTTTGCCCTGTTTTGGGAAATTGTACCATTCAAGAAAAAAAAATATATCTCCAATATGTCTAATTTAAACTGTGGTACCTAAATAATTACTGTGGTTCCTATGACTTGTTGAATTTGTTTAAAATAATTGCTTCTTTTTTTTATTTACAAAGTAAAGTTTTTGCTTTATTTTTTCTGAGTAAAATGAGAAAAAATCTACGATTTCAATATCTCCATTCCCGTCTATTAAATATTGTACATATTCTTTACATACTATCTTTGTGAAAATATTTACAGAAATGCTATACCACTGAATCCAATGATAGATGCACATTTATGTGACAAACATATGCGATAAGATTGAGAACAACACAATTTCAGATAATGTGTGATATGTACCAATAAGATACAAATTTTCTACTGTTATAAAAATAAATAAATCAGATTGATTTCAAGGGTTCATTTTAGGAAATAAATCAAAATGTTTAATAAATTTATATTTAAAATGTGCAGCAATTATTTAGGTACCATAAGCAAAGTTAAAGATATTTATCTCTTGATAGGTACAGCATCCCAAAATAAGTCAAAAATTTTGCATAAGCCATGAGAAAGACATCATTTTTATTTCATAAATATAAAGCCCAATGTGTAAACTTTTATTTAAAACAAAAAGAAATTGGAAATTTCATTTGCCTTTTTTTGTAGAGCCTTTTTCGTAAAGTCACATAAATTTGGAAAAATAACCATAACTTTCAACTTTGGTTTAATTTTTTGATCCTAAATATTTAAAATTAATTTTTTAAATATTTTTTTATTAAAATCTGCGTCTTTTGATGTACTTGCGGGGATATTTTTAAGATGATTCGCATTTTAGATCCAGAGAAACAGTTTTTTTGAAAATGGAACTGCAGTCTAAAAATACAGACTCAGAAATGTGCGATTTGAGAAAAATCCAAAAATTGGACCCCCCCATATCTCACAAACTATGACGTCTAGGAAGGAAAAATTTCTGATGTATTCATATCATGGTAGAATTAGTATATACATCGAGTTTCATCCAAATCCCTGGGGGTCGGGTTACAAGGTCTGGTTGAATTAACATGGAATGACTCAGATATAAGAAAAAATGTCGCTGGGAAAAAAAAAATGTAAATTTGATTGGACAATTAAACGTTCGAAATAGATATTCTTCGATTGTATTAAATGCTCTAAAAAATGTAAAAGAACGGCTAAAGAAATTGAAACAAAGTTGACATTGATGTTTCAGAAATTATAGGAGAATAACTAACTTCATTATTTATGAGATTTTTTTTAAACATAGAAAATGGAAAATAAAAATGTTTTTCTCTTTTACTCATATAATAATCATTTAGTTATGTATTAAATTAATATTAAAGAGATCATTAAGAATATCGGAAGTATTTTTGACATTCCTTCAGAAATCCGGAATTTTCAAAAATCCGGCATAGCCTCGGTCCCGACGATGCCAGATTTTTGAAGTTATACTGTATATCAGTATTAGTATTAACTTTTTACAAGCAATGGTATACATAAAACAAAAGCGAATTCGGAATATCGAGAATCAAAAAGGCACAATGAAGTTTGGAAATTATAAAAAGATCTGGTTATAACAGAAAGTGTTGGTTATATATGAACATCTTCATTATTTCTCCAGAAAGCAAATAGACAAGCGAAATCTTGCTTCTTACATAGCAAAAAGAAGCGCATTTGAGTGGAACATTGGGAATTGGTGATTAAAGTGCGTTAACAAAATTATAAGACCCCTAACGAATTGATGCACTTCTGAAGAAGAAGACACAATATTCAATCTTTTAGCGTGCGTATTTAAAATTGATTGTTGAACGTTTTCTGTTATAATTAATGCATTAAAATTTAAGTTACATTTTATTAAAATCTTCTATTTTTTTTTTTAAAACGTAAATAAGGTGACTGTTAAGAAATTATAAGACCACCTGAGGAAATTAGCATATTATAAGTCGCATCAGAATAATTATAAAACGTACTTGTTTGTATATCGCGAAAGTATTCCCGAGAAGCAAAGGTGCAGGTTTAGATAATGTTATTTACGATATATTTGAAGATGCCGCGGGGTAAAGTGTTGTCTCCGACCAAACTGAGAAAAATTTGTTTTTATAAGGGTGCAGGTAAATCTCAACGAGAAATAAGCCGGTTAATGAAGCGTTCTAAAAGTGCTATTCACTAAGAAATAATTAGAAAGAAGGATTCAAATAAAATTAAACGATTTGGAAAATAAGGGTTTTTGACAGCACGGGATGATCGGCAAATATTTCGATTATCAACTCTAAAAGGTTTTTCAACTCGGGATATTTCGAACCGTTTCAGCAAAAGAATCTCACACGTAACAATTTGGAAGAGTCTGAAATTAAATAGTAATGCAATATGTATGAAACTGCTGAAAAAAAAAACCATCATAAAGAAGAAAGACTGAAATGGGCAAAAAATGTCATGTCATGGGACAAGAAATGGAAACAAGTGATGTTTTCAAAAGAAAAACGATTAATCATGACGGTCTGGATGGTTATAAACACTATTGGCATGATTTGAGAACGAAACAATGCTTCAGTCGATAAGTGGGAGGAGGATCAGTAATGGTTTGGGGAGCTTTTAGTCATGATGAATTATGCGATTTAATCCAAATTTCGGTACGTATGAACTCTGCGCAATACCAGGCTATGTTATATGATTATTTGATACAGTTTGCATCTATTTTAGGTGCTGCTAACTGGACGTTTCAGCAGGACCATGCTTTTTGTCGAGCGTCTAAATCCACCAAGCAATAGTTTTAAAGGAAAAAAATCAAGTTTTGTCATGGCCAAGTCGAAGTCCAGACTTGAACCTTATGGAAAATGTTTGGGGAGTATCAAGTCGCAAAGTTTATGCTAACAATAAACAATTTTTATCTGCAAATGATAGTTATTTGATACAGTTTGCATCTATTTTAAGTGCTGCTAACTGGATGTTTCAGCAGGACCATGCTTTTTGCCATGCGTCTAAATCCATCAAGCAATAGTTTTAAAGAGAAAAAAAAATCATGTTTTGTCATGTCCAAGTCGAAGTCCAGACTTGAATCTTATGGAAAATCTTTAGGGAATATCAAGTCGCAAAGTTTATGCTAATAATAAACAATTTTTATCTGCAAATGAACTAGAAGTAGTCATTGTAAAAGAATGGCACAATATTTCTGAATCTGTACTTAATCAACTGGTCACTTCTATGAAAAACAGAGTGTTTTAGGTTATAAGGAAAAATTGAGGACCAATATCGTATTAATTTGCATATTATGTTTGTTTTTAGACAAGTGCTCTTATAATTTGTAAACAGTGTATTTTTAATCATTGCTTATATTTTTGTTAACGTACTTATTTATTGCATTATTCAAAATTATTGCAAACCACTTTTCATAAATATGTTGTATTTTGATATATCATGTGTTTAAACTATAATTAGAACCTTTATTTACTTCATAATTTTCAAAACCAAAGTGGTGTTATAATTTCTTAACGCACTGTAATCCTAAACTGAAAAGCTTAGTTTAAGGGATCTCAGGACACCTAAAATTAGAAAATATGAAAAAATGACCATTTTCATCATTTAATATCTTAAAATGTATATAACTTTGAAACACAATTTTTTGGACGGATGAAAGATTTAAGTATGATCTTTTATTTCATATATTAAAAAGTATTAGATGCATATATAATATTTATAGGGGACTGAAAGCTGTCGAGCAGAAAATTGGCATAGAAGATTACTTATATGATTATAAAACAAATTTTGCATTTCTAGAATAAAAATTTTGGTGCCTCATTATGCTTCAGTTTATAATAATTACCCTGAACCTAAATAAATGTGTATTTAAGGCATTTTTATATTCTTAATACAAAGTTGAATATAGCTGATAATTTTTTTTTTAAATTTTCAAGTATAACAACCTGAAGAGCATACATATATATTTAAGAATAAAAAGAAAATTTTAGGTTCAGCATGAAACGTGAAACATATCTTTTGAAAATTTCAAGAAAAAATATTGAGAAGTTTTTTGAGATATCATTCGCGCTCATGCAAAACGTCATTTTGAGAAAGATGAACGGAAATGTTTCGGAAATGCCGTTTTAGCTTTGAGTGGGTATAATTCTAAAAGACATAACTTCTGTTCGAATGGGTATTATAAGGAAACAATTATATCAAAACTTGTTGATCCGCCCGGCGGTGCACGGGCAGACTGTCATAAAAAAATATAACAGTGGAATGGACTTCATAAAAAAAGACTAAATAATATTTATTTATGCACAGATGTAATATACGCACTACGTTGGCGCGATTTTTTTAAACTCCAATTTGGCGAAACCTCGTTTTTGATTACCAGTTACATATATATTTTAAAAGAGGAATAACAATAAAGAAAAAAAAAGGTTCATTAATAACTATAGAACAAAACAATTCATATAATTTTAAAAAGAAAATAAAAGTAAATAAACAATTTATTAATGAATAAACAACGACGTCCAGGTTACCATATCGAGCAAAATAACGAAACTTTGGCGCAAGTTAAGTACCCCGGTGCGTATATGACATTGGCGTTAAAAAAAATCGCGCCAACGTGGTGAGTATATGACATCTGTGCCTTTATTTATACTAAAAACGTGTAAAAAATTAAATAAGAGCTAAAATTTTAAAAGTATAACAGTTAAGTTTAAAAAGTGAAAGGGTAAAAGTATAAAAATTATTACAGTTACTTGTAAAGAATCAAAAGGTCAGGGAAGTTCTTACGGTCGAACTTAAATGGCATATCGGTATAAGATCGATATATGGCAAATTAAGATTTGTGAAATGCTAATGTGATACATTTTATAAAACGGTTAGGAAGCCTATTTTAGCGATAGCTTATTCTCTGTGTTTGACGGCGTTCTCGATCCAATCTATTTCGATTTTCTCTTCTTAATTCGCCTTCTTCTTCATTTTCAAGTATTTGCCGAGATCTTTTACGGGCATTTCTAACGACATTTTGAAGCTCCATAATTGCAGCGAAAGAACGAATCGTAAATAATCCCGATTTACTTCGGTCTAAATTCTACCAAAGGACAATAACCAATGAGATGCGTTTTATTCGGGTGTTGCCATTAAACAATTAACAAATAATCGTGATTTCTGTGCCACGTATGGTAGTGTAATATATATACATGGGTGAATATCACAAAATGTGAAATTTTGAAAATTTAAATCGTCTTAAAGCTTCTGATTTTTTTTAAAATGTTGGTTGAACAGCTGAAGAAAGGAATTTATCTGTAAAATTGTTAAAGTTTGAAGAGCTTAAGTTCATTTTTATGTAGTTAATATTATGTGTCATTTTCTTGGCATATGTGTGCCAGGATAATGACAATTTCATTCTAAAACACATTTTTCAGATTCACATTCTTGTTCTTTTTTTGTTTTGTTTTTTGAGATCTAACATTTTAATTTTGTTTAAAGGAACATGTTTCCTCTATAGTACCTCAACAGTGTAAAGTTCAGTTTTATTTGTAATTTATAGAAGCCAGGAAAATGACATAATAAAAGTCTACTCAATTTTTAGAAAGCTTTAAACACATTATTTTCAAAGAAATACCTAAAAGATCTTGCTGGTAGCAATGATTTTACTACTTCTGACTTGAAATATGTCAAGAACAAGAAGAATTACTCTGCAGCGCTATCTTTATACCCCATAAAAAGCTAAACTGAGCAGGCCAGGACAATGACACTCATTTTCAGGGACGATAAAATTATTTGTAAAATACAAAACTTGTTACCTTCCACATATAGCTGTTATATAAGGTATAATTATTAATTAGAAATAAAAAAATAGAAAAAGATATTTGTGCATGATAGCAGAAAGCCTTTGCACACATCACAGTGTGACATACCAGGAAAATGACAATATGAAATTTTAAGTCTTTTAATTGTTTTATTTTTGTGTTATTGTGAATATAATATGTCTTGAAAATACTTCTAAGAGAATTTTTTATTAGAATTCAAAAAAGAAAATTGCGTCATATAACATTAAAAAGAAATTTTATTGTGCTGACTGCCATTTTCGTATTTTGTGATATTGACCCATATAGATGTTCAGAAAAGATAGGAATTTAACATATAAAAAAAATTAAAATGTCGAACATTTATAAGTTCTGAGAAACCTTAAGAGTAGACAAATACTCACTTTTCATTAAAGTTACACAGCAAAGCCGTCTAACATGTATTAAACGGAACCGGGAGAAAATTACATTTTAGGAGGCATACTGTCTGTATCTGGAGGTACAACATCTAGAGTTACTGCATTGAAGTTGTATTGTATTATCTTCGTCTGCGCCATAAAAATGTTCTCTTTCAAAAGTTTATGGATTCTTATAATTATTTTTAATTTTTTATGTCATTCCAACAATAAATTCTTCATTGACAAGTTGTGTATCATTAATAAAAAATTTAAAGATGTTAATTAGTTTTTTTAATTTAAATATTTATTTATTTTATTATATTTTTTATTTATTCTCCTTGGGGCGCAATATGCAAAATATTTTCTCTATTTTTTTATTACTTGAGAGGATTAATTATTAATAAAAAATGCGCATTTTAATGAGACATATAGTTTAAAAGAGTAACTAAAATCATGACACAAAACTGAATTTTCATTAAAACTTCACATCTTAAGAGACTTTATGGCTGATTTCAAACAGAGCTCAAAACGGATGGACAAATTTGTTTTAATACGTATGAAGATAGTCCTTTGACATATTTAGAATTTTGTACAAAAATTAGAATGCTCGGTGCATTTTAAACATATGCAGGCATTTAATTTTTTGAAGGAAATGCATTTGAAATGTAATATTATTTATGTCATTTTCATTATTTAATTAAAAATAACAAAAATACATCTTCTGCCAAAAGGAATCATCATGGAAAAAGATTTAAATTTCTGTCGGATATATAACTAATTCTGATAAGCATACTGGTACTACATTTAAAAAATTATAATCAGTAGTATATATTATATTATATATATAATAGCGATAAGTGTATAACCCTTCCGGGGTGAACTAATCCGGATCAAGAAATCTTTCGTTAAATCGGTCATTTTATTTCAATTTTAGGTAGCTTTCTTTACAAAAAAGCTACCTATTGCAGCCGTTCGGAGGAAAGCGATATCAAAAAATTTTGGTATATTTTCATCGATCATGACCCCCAGACCCCGAAACCACCCTCGGTTCAAAATTGATATATATATATATCTGACCTATGTCACACTGTAACTCCCGTAATTATGAACCGATTTCGATGTAATTCGGTGTGTACATAGTATATACCAATGTCTCGACCGAGTTCGTTGGCCAGCTTCATCCGCCGTTTTGTTTCAAATGGCGGCCATTTAAAATTTTTAAAAAAATTTAAAACTTGAAATGTGGTACCAAAAAATTAAAAATGGAAAAATATTTTTTTCTTATGTATTTAACCTTTATACAAAGATTCCGGAGCAGTTTTTGTTTCGTCTATATCTTAAAAAATGGCTGAGTTATAGCATTTTGAATTTCTAGCGTGGCTGACATTTTGAGACGTCCTGAATTTTGTCACGCGATAAAAGGCGTATTTATGAACCGATTTGGATGTAATTCGGTGTGTACATAGTACATACCAATCCCTCGACCGAGTTCGTTGGCCAGCTTCATCCGCCATTTTGTTTCAAAATGGCGGCCATTTAAAATTTTTTTAAAAATTTAAAATTTAAAATGTGGTACCAAAAAACTGAAAATGGAAAAATATTCTTTTCTTATGTATTTAACCTTTATACAAAGATTTCGGAGCAGTTTTTGTTTCGTCTATATCTTAAAAAATGGCTGAGTTATAGCATTTTGAATTTCTAACGTGGCTGACATTTTGAAACGTCCTGAATTTTGTCACGCGATAAAAGGCGTATTTATGAACCGATTTGGATGTAACTTCGTTTATACATAGTACATACCAATGTCTCGACCGGGTTCGTTGGCCAGCTTCACCCGCCATCTTGTTTAAAAATGGCGGCCATTTAAATTTTTAAGAAAAATTTAAATTTGAAATGTGGTACCAAAAATTGAAAATTGAAAAAATATTTTCTTCTTATGTGTTTGACCTTGATAAAAAGATTCGGGAGCAGTTTTTGTTTCGTCTATATCTTAAGAAATGGCTGAGTAATAGCATTTTGAATTTCTAGCGTGGCTGACATTTTGAAACGTCCTGATATTTCTCACGTAATAACAGGCGTATTTATGAACCGACTTGGATGTACCTTGGTGTGTACATAGTACATACAAATATCTCGGCCGAGTTCGTTGGCCAGCTTCATCCGCCATCTTGTTTCAAAATGGCGGCCATTTAAAAAAAATTTAAAAAAAAAAATTAAATGAGATACCAAAAAATTGGAAAATGAAAAAGATTTTTTTTGTATGTGTTTGACCTTATTACAAAGATTCCGGAACAGTTTTCCTTTCGTCTATATCTAAAAAAAATGGCTGAGTAATAGCATTTTCAATTTTTCTTGTGGCTGACATTTTAAAACGACCTGATTTTTGTCACGCGATAACAGGCGTATATATGAATCTATTTGGATGTAACTTGGTCTGTACATAGTACATACCAATGTCTCGACCGAGTTCGTTGGCCAGCTTCATTCGCCATCTTCTTTCAAAAGGGTTGCCATTTAAAAAAAATTAAATTTAAAATTCAAAATGAGGTATTAAAAAATTGGAAAATGAAAAAGTTTTTTTTTATGAGTTTGGCCTTGATACAAAGATTCCGGAGCAGTTTTTGTTTCTGAAAATTTGTTCTTTTGTTGATATCTTAAAAAATGGTTGATTTATAGCACTTTGAATTTCTAGCATGGCTAACATTTTGAAACGATCTTGTATTTGTCACGCGATAACACACGTATTCGCCTATTTCGATGTAAGAAGGCATGTGGATAGTATACATCAACACCTCGACCAAGTTCGCTGGCCAGATTCATCAGCCATCTTGTTTCAAAATGGCGGCCATTAAATTAAAAAATATGTATATATTTAAAGTGAGGTGCAAAAAAATTAGAAATTGAAAAAGGTTTCTTTTTTAAGTATTTGATCTTGATATAAGGATTCAGGAGCATTTTTTGTTTGTATTTACCTTAAAAAATGACTCAGATATAGCAGTTTCAATTTCTATTGTGGGTGACATTTTGAAAAATCTGATTTTTTGCATGCGACAGCACTCCTATATATTAACCGATTCCGATGTGAGTGAACATGTGCACAGCAATTACTAAGGTCTCGACCAAGTTCACTGCTTAGCCTCATCCACCATGTTGTCTTAAAATGACAGGCACTTTAAGAAATTGCCGAATTTGGCAGCCAAATATAAGTTACTTTAAAGAAAAGCAGCTTGGATAAAGCTGACTAATTTCGCGAAATTGTCATTCATTATATTGATAAAAATTAGTATTGAATGTCCTATATTCGGTTTCCACTAAATTGAGCTTCGTGTGTTTGCATGATATAAGTTGGCTTTTTTAAAATAAGGATTATGAAAGCTACCTCTTCCTCCCGGCACTGGCCGGAAGGACTTTTTTAAATAAAGCTGCAGAAGATTAAACTTTTCAAAAATATTGTGAAAAGCAAAAAGAACTCGATTGATAAACTACATCGAAATATGAATATTGTCAGAATTTTTATATTTGGGCTGTTATAATACTCACGTGTAAATAAATTTTAATTTAAAGAAAATATTATTCAGTATGATTGGATGTATTGTTTGTTTCAATTGGCAACAATTTAAAATAACAACTTTTTCTAAAATATGTAAAAAGTATCTCACGAAATGCTAAAAATTTGAATTTAAAATGAAAAAAAAAACCTCAAAAAATTAGTCAAATTAAAAAAAAATGAAATAATTTGTCATTCCTTTGAGATTAATTTAAATATACCATTTAAAATAAACATACCGTCATTCTGACGGACTATCTTCAAGTTACTTAATATATTCTATTATAATGTTTCTAATTAATATTGTAAAATATGTTTGAATCAGTGATATTTTCGAAAGATCATCAAGTTCAAAATCATCCGGACGATGTAAGTGTGATAATTGTGCATATTTGGAATTCTTTAAAGAATCGCACTGTGCTTAACACCACCTATTCGATTAAATACAGAAAAAATGAATATAATTCTGATTATAAATATATAACAAATTAACACTGTGTAATAATATACTACTTTAATTGCTAAAGGTTGTAAGATTTAAAGTTTAAAACATTAAAAATACTTTTTTCAACTGCTTACATGTTTCAAATCTACCCAAGTACGGCCAAACTCCCTCGCCTGCCACACGGCCTTCATAATATCCCTTAGTTCCGAATCGTTAAAGACTATAGTTGCCGCCAGATGGCGCGGATACCTACTGTTAATTGTAGTTTCTCTACTGTAAATAATGCTTATTAAGTGTTCCTTTCATACATAAAAATGGGAAAAACGTCTCTGTATATGCTTTATAAAATATATAGATAATATACGTATATTTTGACTCGGTGTTTTTTATTCTGCAAACTGGAAAACTGAAGGATTTGGAGGTAAAATAAATAAATCCAATACATTAAGCGTAAGCAAGTAAAAATGTATTAAATAACACGCTACTATAACACGGAAAACAAAGTTTTTAAGTGGATTTCTGCATTTGTTCCTTTTAATTAATTTAAATTAAATTAAATTGAAAATTGAAAATTTTTTAAGTATTATTTACTTAGTTTCAAAATATTAAGAAAATTAACCAAAACTTTTTCAAAAAAAAAAAAAAAAAATCTCAAATCAGGATAACTTTTTAAACCATTCATTTATTTTTTGCGACAGACTTCTGTTGTAAAATGCAGGTATATAAAGTTGATTGCGGACAATTTTGGAAAATAGTAAACATTAGAGGTTCTGAAAATGAAGTGTATAGGGAAATAGAAAAATAATAATAATTATAGGTTTCTATCATTATTAAGAAAAAAAAACTGGGAAAATTATAAAATTAAATGTTTGAATTGTAGGCAGTTATATTATGAAAACTATAATAAAAAATATTTACACACACTGTAAAAAAAATTCCGCAACGTTCCTGGGAAAAAATGGGCAGCTGAGTTGCCCATTATTTCCAAGAAACATTTCTTGAAAATGACTGGAACTTTACTGTATATGTTAAAAACTTTCTACAGAAATGCCAGTAAGTTTCCTGCGAAATACCAGGAATATTTCTGTTGACAGCAAAACATTACTGACATATTCAAGGCTGGAGTAGCACAGTTGAAGTTTATTTCAACAGAGCGAAAAATGTCCATACCAGGGATCGAACCTGGATACTTGGCGTGCCGTGCCAATGCCTTACCTGTTAGGCTATCCGGACCGATACCTGGCTGACATAATTCACTCTGGATGTTCGTTCCCTTCATTATGACATTACTGACATTTCACAGCATGCGGGATCCGCAGACGATTTTTACATTTCCAGTTGACAATTTTCGCTTTATTATCATTATTTGTTAGAATGAAAAAATATTTTGAAATTGACATCAAAATTATTATTTATAATTTACACGAAAAAATAAATTTTCAGTTAAAATTCAATAAAGTAAATATATATGTGATATATTGTTTCTGAACTTTGCTTAAAATATAAAAATATGTAAATGTAAATAATAATTAGAAAAAAAATCTAGACTTAAAATATTTTGGATTTTCGTCAGTGTAATTATGTTAGTTTACAAGTTAGATAAAATACATATAAATTTTCATGAAAAAAAAAAAAAAAAACCTAAACGTAATTGTATATTTTTTCCGAAAAAAAAAAAAAAAAAAAAAAAAAATTCAAATTTGCAGCAATTCAAAGTGTCAAATATATGTCAAATTTAAATCAAATTGTAATAAAGTGTTGAAATATAAAATTAATTGAAAAAGAAAAAAAAAGTCCAGAGGTAGCATCGAACTCGGGCCGTACGGGTGGCGTGCGAGCTTTCTGCGTCCACACCACGAAAGACACGTTGAGAGCTGCAAACTACTGGGTATTTGAAACGTATGCTAAAACTCGGCATCCAATTTCTGAAAATCTAAGGCCCATTTGAAGAAATCCTTTCACAAGAATAATTAGAGATAAGAACTCTAAAACATACTTTAAATTAATCAAAATCGGTGAGAATCATATTTGATGGTCCCTTGGTTAATGGAGATCCAAAAAATAGGTGTATTTTTTTTACACAGTCTGCTCGTTAAAGATATGTCGTCTATTGATTTATTTCAATTCCATATTGATTTTTTTACATTCATTTAAGGAATTCGTTTTCGACACTCGCGCGCGAGCAACGGATTATAGCAAAAAAAAAAAAAAAAAAATAATAAATGGCGGCCGCAGCGTTTTGCTGTTTCCAACTTTTGTTCAGGAACGTTTCAGATAAGAAAACCAGAATTTCACAGGAAAGAGCTAAATTATTCTGAAAACCTGATAAAAGGCGAAACGTTCCTGGATTTTACATGGAACGTTACCATTTTTTTTTACAGTGCAACATTAAGAGAATAAGCAAGTTCGTCAGAATCCGGCAACCAACTCATAAAGAAATATTTTTTTCAGAACATAGATTATTTTTGCACGATTCTTAATTAAAAAAAATATAGATTTTTTTCAAAACATGGACATTTACATAATTCATAATTATTTAGAAAATATATACTATCAGTACATTGCGAACGATTTTCAATAAATTTAACCTTTATATGGCCTAATCATAACTATACAACCATATAGAAAAATTACAAAATCACATGGTAAAATTAAATATTCTAATTCTGGGCAGTAATCATATAAAAGTGTACGATAAAAATAAAAATATGTTTATGTGTTTTATAATATAAAAAAAGCAGGTCTTTTTGCCAATATCCGGCAATCAAATCATATTGATATTTTTCTTTTCTTTAAAAATGAAAAAAAGTGGCTATTTACACGATTCTTAATTTAGAAAAATATAGATATGTGTACATTGTGAACAATTTTCAGTAAATTTAAATACCGTAGGTGCTGGTCATGAAATACGGGGAAACAAAAAACTAATAATAAATAAATAATTTTTTTTTCCTGTTTCATTATTTTAAAGAATTAACATGTCTTTTTTTTTCATTAAACAGTTTGCATTCCAAATTTGAAGAAAATTCACAAAAATAAATTTCTGGAATTTTTTTAGTGAATCGTAAGTGCCGTATGGAACACAGCAAGGAGTCGGTTTTTAATTAAAAAAAAAAAATAAAAAAATATATATATAAATAAAAAATAAAAAATCACAATTTCAATAGGTTATACCTAAGAAAACACAAGCGTGCAAGGCATAATCTTCATTAGACAGACTAGGTAGGTAGAAGCACCCGCTACAATTCTCCGGAGAGAAACTCTGATTCCCCGAAAACAAAGGGATTTCGACTATATGTTACGGCCGTATAAGGGGAATCGAGTTTGGCCTTGACCCAAGTCATTAAAAGAAGAAAAAAAATTGTAAAATTGCACGATCTTATGATGCAATGATTCGAAAAGCCATCATTGAATTTTCACGCATTCATTCATATTATGTACGTTATTATTATTTTTTTATTGTACTTGAATTTTTATTTCTATATTCATAATAATTGATCTACTCGAGCCATAATTTTGGTAAGTTAAATAATGCTGCATCGTTACATGTAGAATTTTTACACGTTAAAATCTCTATGGTCCCTCTTACAATGGACAAATAATATAGGCTGGTGGGAAAAATTATCTTACTTTCATTAAAATTTATTTGGATGATTTTTTCTTGAAATAGTCTTACAGGGCTGTAGTTTTTCTATTATATTTAATATCAACTACATGCTTCTTTTACCTGTGCAAGTATAGTCTTGAAGTATATAAATAAATTTCCGTTATGTGATAGTATTCGTATTTATTAAGCGATTTAAATGTGACTGAGCATGCATAAGACTTACCAAGGGTTGGGTTGATTTTTGACGGCCAATTATATACTCGAGGGTTATAGGCCCTAGGGTGTCATCCGTGGGGGGTCTTTCTAAGGGAAACTAACCCTTATTTACACAAAGTTTCCCAAGATTCAACGATAACCACGAAAACTCCGAACTGTTAGGCCGACGGGCGAGATTGGGTTCGAACCCACTACCTCCCGTCTACCAGTTCGAGAGCAGAGCCTCTCAGCCACTGGTGAGGCGACTTACCAAGGCCTGAAAATTCTAGGATGGCTTTTCTTTTCCATAATCAGCTGTCATTTATGAACTTTAGACAACGTTCTTTCTCACAAGTTTACTTTAATTTATTCCAATCATTGTTGTCACTCGCATACGTTAAAAACGTCATAGTCATATGCATCAGTGTCAAATTTTTGCCAAGCTTGGAGATGCTTGCCAAAATATCGTCCTGGGCATAAGGTTCCCCGTATTTTATCGTGTATATGAGTAAAATTAACTGAATTTTTAAAAACATGGAATATGGAGCCTTTTCATCTCGATACAGGCTGGAAGAACTTTTTTCTATTTACGATGATTCAGAAGAGAGTATATCGAAATAAAAATTTTGCAAATTAAATACGTTATTCTGAAATCTTTTACTACCCTGTATATTCTTTTTAATTTTATACAATATTTGTCTCATAAACAATTTTTTATAAAAGATTACAATTGGAAATAATCCTCAAAAAATAAATATGAAAAATTTCCATATTTGAATTTTTTTAACATTACGGCATTCGATTACTATGTTTTATTTCATTCTTATGTAGTCCATATTTTTCCCTTTACGCGGATCCTTTACGAAAGAGAGTAATAAAAAAAATATTTTTAAAAATTAAAATATGTTATGATGTTTTTTTTAATGATGCACGTGAGAAAGGAAATTTGTAATGTATATGTCTTACTTTTAAAAATATAAAAACGTTTCAACATTTTATTTAAAATCCCCTCCAGAATAAAAATGATTGCAAACTTTTGGGAGAATCAAATGATAAAACGAAAAATTTATTTATTTTTTATAACATTTGGATTTCTTAAGTTAAAATATCTTCCATTTTTTGTTTTAACTTACTCGGAGAAAAAAAAAAATACGAGATAAAAAATTTATAGAAAGAATTGTTATTTCATACATTTTAATTCCCTTTTTTATGATTTTGAATAAGACACTAGAGAAAATATTTATTTTAATGACGCATGTATATATTTTTTGTACAGTGAAAAAATATCATGTTTATCATCGCATTACCATAAAAAAATTAAATATCTCAAGATTATAATGTTTCAATTAAATTTGATAAAATATGGTTTTTATTTTTTTACTTATTTTTATTTCGAAACTTTTTTTTTACTAAAAAAGAATTCAGTATTTATATTTTTTGTAAGGAACTAATTATTTTTCACAGAAAGAAATTTCTTTCTAAAATACACTGGTCATCAAAATTAAAGGATAATGAGTAAAATTATGCTCACTAAGTTAACGTTGCAACCAATGCCCAAAGATGCAATTATTTATGTAATTAAATACTATAGAATATAAAATTGTACTTCCGCGCATACATTAGCGTCGGGAATATGCAAATTAGGTGATTGTCAATGTGGTGCGCAATGGACGCATTTTGGAATCTGGTCTGTAGTGTTATTTAAAGTAAGTGCGAATGGGTGAGAAGCTGGAATGGGTGAGACACAAACTGTTGGTCTTCTCGAATACAATCCACCCTTGTTAAGCCTTCGTGCAGCAGTAGAACGACGGCTAATTCGAGTTCCTGCGGCAGCCTGGTGGTCTAAAACCAAATCTCTTGCAGTCGCTTTGCGGTTTCTTCGAGCCGACAATGACAGAAAACGGTCTTCGTATGCAGTTGTTGCTCTTGGTCTCATTTAACCAGGCTGTCTATTAACGGATCCAGTGCTTACAAAGCGGCTCGTAACTCTTGATATGACACTTTGTGGGATACTCAAATTTTGGGCGGCCTTCATTTGTGTTTGACCTCCCTCGATTCTACCAATTATTCGCCACTTTTGACCTTTACTTAAATGATGCTTTTGAGCCATAACTAATGAATACTGATCACTCTTAGACACCACATTCACTTTAAACGACACTACAGACCAGAATTCTAACATGCGTCCATTGCGCACCACCAATCATAGACTTTTTTTTCAAATTTAAGATGCAAATATTTATATTGTTGATTTAGTATTATGTCTACGGTAGGTGAAAACAAATGATTAGGCAAATCTAAAATACAAACCTTTCAAAAAAATCTAAGATTTATTTCGATTTCGTTTGAACGGAATCGAAGTTTTTAAGCTGTTTAAGTATCATATTGTTTTAATTTCATTTTTACTTTTTAATGTGCATTTGGTTTAACTAATTTGTTACAAAAATTTAACATTATATGTAGAATTAACTGAATGAAATATCTTAATATATGTCCCTTCTCGGTCTTAAATAATATAGGAAATAAATTTGCTTTTTAATTCGTTCGGCAAATTATGTTTTTATTTAATACATCGAGTTTTTTAATAACTACTGCATTTACACGAACTCATTTAAAAATTAACTTGATGTATCTTCATCAGGTTTGATCTACAAGGTATCGCATCACAATTTGCAGTGTATTTACCAATACTTAATCCAAAATGTTTCATCTGTGCACTAGTGGAAAGTTTGGGCAAAAACTTCCATTCTGAGCATAAAAAAATCTTTAATAAAAACATAATTTTTTTCTTAATTTTAGTTACCCGATTTTCCCTTCTGGTACGCTATGAATGTAAAAAAAGTCCTTCCGGCCAGTGCCGGGAGAAAGAGGTAGCTTTCATAATCCTTATTTAAAAAAAGCCAACTTATATCATGCAAACACACGAAGCTCAATTTAGTGGAAACCGAATATAGGAGATTCAATACTAATTTTTATCAATATAATGAATAAGAATTTCGCGAAATTAGTCAGCTTTATCCAAGCTGCTTTTCTTTAAAGTAACTTATATTTGGCTGCCAAATTCGGCAATTTCTTAAAGTGCCTGTCATTTTAAGATAACATGGTGGATGAGGCTAAGCAGTGAACTTGGTCGAGACCTTAGTAATTGCTGTGCACATGCTCACTCACATCGGAATCGGTTAATATATAGGAGTGCTGTCGCATGCAAAAAATCAGATTTTTCAAAATGTCACCCACAATAGAAATTGAAACTGCTATATCTGAGCCATTTTTTAAGGTAAAGACAAACAAAAAATGCTCCTGAATCCTTATATCAAGATCAAATACTTAAGAAAGAAACCTTTTTCAATTTCTAATTTTTTTGCACCTCACTTTAAATATATATATGTTTTTTAATTTCATGGCCGCCATTTTCAAACGAGATGGCTGATTAATCTGGCCAGCGAACTTGGTCGAGGTGTTGATGTATACTATCTACATGCCTTCTTACATCGAAATAGGCGAAAACGTGTGTTATCGCGTGACAAATACAAGATCGTTTCAAAATGTTAGCCATGCTAGAAATTCAAAGTGCTATAAATCAACCATTTTTTAAGATATCAACAAAAGAACAAATTTTCAGAAACAAAAACTGCTCCGGAATCTTTGTATCAAGGCCAAACACATAAAAAAAAATCTTTTTCATTTTCCAATTTTTTAACACCTCATTTTGAATTTAAAATTTAATTTTTTTTAAATGGCAACCCTTTTGAAACAAGATGGCGAATTAAGCTGGCCAACGAACTCGGTCGAGACATTGGTATGTACTATGTACAGACCAAGTTACATCCAAATAGGTTCATAAATACGCCTGTTATCGCGTGACAAAAATCAGGTCGTTTTAAAATGTCAGCCACAAGAGAAATTCAAAATGCTATTACTCAGCCGTTTTTTTTAGATATTAGCGAAAGAAAAACTGTTCCGGAATCTTTGTATTAAGGTCAAACACATACAAAAAAATCTTTTTCATTTTCCAATTTTTTGGTATCTCATTTAAATTTTTTTATTTTTTTATTTTTTTAATTGGCCGCCATTTTGAAACAAGGTGGCGGATGAAGCTGGCCAACGAACTCGGTCGAGATATTTGTATGTACTATGTACACACCAAGGTACATCCAAGTCGGTTCATAAATACGCCTGTTATTACGTGAGAAAAATCAGGACGTTTCAAAATGTCAGCCACGCTAGAAATTCAAAATGCTATAACTCAGCCATTTCTTAAGATATAGACGAAACAAAAACTGCTCCCGAATCTTTTTATCAAGGTCAAACACATAAGAAGAAAATATCTTTTCAATTTTCAATTTTTGGTACCACATTTCGAATTTAAATTTTTCTTAAAAATTTAAATGGCCGCCATTTTTAAACAAGATGGCGGGTGAAGCTGGCCAACGAACCCGGTCGAGACATTGGTATGTACTATGTATAAACGAAGTTACATCCAAATTGGTTCCTAAATACGCCTTTTATCGCGTGACAAAATTCAGGACGTTTCAAAATGTCAGCCACGCTAGAAATTCAAAATGCTATAACTCAGCCATTTTTTAAGATATAGACGAAACAAAAACTTCTCCGAAATCTTTGTATAAAGGTCAAATACATAAGAAAAAAATATTTTTCCATTTTCAATTTTTTGGTACCACATTTCAAAGTTTAAATTTTAAAAAAAATTTTAAATGGCCGCCATTTTTAAACAAAATGGCGGATGAAGCTGGCCAACGAACTCGGTCGAGACATTGGTATGTAGTATGTACACACCGAAGTACATCCAAATCGGTTCATAAATACGCCTTTTATCGCGTGACAAAATTGAGGACGTTTCAAAATATCAGCCACGATAGAAATTCAAAATGCTATAACTCAGCCATTTTTTAAGATATAGACGAAACAAAAACTGCTCCGGAATCTTTGTATAAAGGTCAAATACATAAGAAAAAAATATTTTTCCATTTTTAATTTTTTGGTACCACATTTCAAGTTTTAAAATTTTTAAAAATTTTTAAATGGCCGCCATTTTGAAACAAAACGGCGGATGAAGCTGGCCAACGAACTCGGTCGAGACATTGGTATGTACTATGTACACACCGAATTACATCGAAATCGGTTCATAATTACGGGAGTTACAGTGTGACATAGGTCAGATATATATATATATATATATATATCAATTTTGAACGGAGGGTGGTTTCGGGGTCTGGGGGTCATGATCGATGAAAATATACCAAAATTTTTTGAAATCGCTTTCCTCCGAACGGCTGCAATAGGTAGCTTTTTTGTAAAGAAAGCTACCTAATATCCTTAAATATTGACTGATAACATTATAACAACAGTATAGCTGTTAAACAGTAAAACATAAAAAATAACAGTTTTACTTAAATTTTGCTACCTTACTTTCTGCCAGGAGGCGATGTAAATTCAAGATTAAATTGTCACCTAAATTGAACTTGGGGTAATTATTTAGCATCAGGATCAATCGTTTTCAGGCCACCAAAATAAAAGAATGACAAAAGACTTTGAGGAATAATTCTAGATAAAAAAGTCCTTCCGGCCAGTGCCGGGAGGAAGAGGTAGCTTTCATATTACTTATTTTTAAAAAGCCAACTTATATTACTCAAACACACGAAGCTCAATTAAGTGGAAACCGAATGTAGGAGATTCAATACTAATTTTTATCAATACTAAATGATTATGAATGAGAATTTCGCGAAATTAGTCAGCTTTATCCAAGCTGCTTTTATTTAAAGTTATATATATTTGGCTGCCAAATTCGGCGATTACTTAAAGTGCCTGCCATTTTAAGACAACATGGTAGATGAGGCTAACCAGTGAACTTGGTCGAGACCTTAGTAATTGCTGTGCACATGCTCACTCATATCGGAATCGGTTGATATATACGAGTGCTGTCGCAGGCAAAAAATCAGATTTTTCAAAATGTCACCAAATTTAGAAATTGAAACTGCTATATCTGAGCCATTTTTTAAGATAAAGACAAACAAAAGATGCTCCTGAATCCTTATATCAAGGTCAAATACTTAAGAAAGAAACCTTTTTCAATTTCTAATTTTTTTGCATATCACTTTAAATATAATTTTTTTTTTTAATTTAATGGCCGCCATTTTGAAACAAGATGGCTGATGAAGCTGGCCAGCGAACTTGGTCGAGATATTGATGTATACTATCCACATGCCTTCTTCCATCGAAATACGTGTGGTATCGCGTGACAAATACAAAATCGTTTCAAAGTGTTAGCCATGATAGAAATTCAAAGTGCTATAATTCAACTACTTTTTGAGATATAAACAAAAGAACAAAATTTCAGAAACAAAAACTGCTCCAGAATCTTTGTATCAAGGCCAAACACATAAAAAAAAATCTTTTTCATTTTCCAATTTTTTAATATCTCATTTTAAATTTTAAATTACATTTTTTTAAAAAATGGCAACCCTTTTGAAACAAGATGGCGAATGAAGCTGGCCAACGAACTCGGTCGAGACATTGGTATGTACTATGTACAGACAAAGTTACATTCAAATCGGTTCATAAATACGCCTGTTATCGCGTGACAAAAATCAGGTCGTTTTAAAATGTCAGCCACAATAGAAATTCAAAATGTTATAACTCAGCCATTTTTTTAGATGTAGACGAAACAAAACCTGTTCCGGAATCTTTGTATTAAGGTCAAACACATACAAAAAAAATCTTTTTCATTTTCCAATTTTTTGGTATCTCATTTTAAATTTAATTTTTTTTTTAATTTTTTTAAATGGCCACCATTTTGAAAAAAGATGGCGAATGAAGCTGGTCAACGAACTCGGTTGAGTTATTTGTATGTACACCAAGGTACATCCAAATCGGTTCATAAATACGTCTGTTATCACGTGGCAAAAATCAGGACGTTTCAAAATGTCAACCACGCTAGAAATTCAAAATGCTATAACTCAGCCATTTTTTAAGATATAGACGAAACAAAAACTGCTCCCGAATCTTTTTATCAAGGTCCAACACATAAGAAAAAAATATTTTTTCAATTTTCAATTTTTTGATACCACATTTCAAATTAAAATTTTTCTTAACATTTTAAATGGTCGCCATTTTTAAACAAGATGGCGGATGAAGCTGGCCAATGAACTCGTTCGAGACATTGGTCTGTACTATGTATAAACGAAGTTACATCCAAATTGGTTCATAAATACGCCTTTTATCGCGCGGCAAAATTCAGGACGTTTCAAAATGTCAGCTTCGCAAGAAATTCAAAATGCTATAACTCAACCATTTTTTAAGATATAGACGAAACAAAAACTGCTACGGAGTATTTGTATAAAGGACAAATGCATAAGATAAAAATATTTTTCCATTTTCAATTTTTTGGTACCACATTTCAAATTTTAAATTTTTTTAAAAATTTTAAATGGCCGCCATTTTGAAACAAAATGGCGGATGAAGCTGGCCAACGAACTCGGTTGAGACATTGGTATGTACTATGTACACACCGAATTACATCCAAATCGGTTCATAAATACGAGAGTTACAGTGTGACATAGGTCAGATATATATATATATATATATATATATTGATATATATATATATATCAATTTTGAACGGAGGGTGGTTTCGGGATCTGGGGGTCATGATCGGTGAAAATATACCAAAATTTTTTGAAATCGCTTTCCTCCGAACGGCTGCAATAGTTAGCTTTTTGTAAAGAAAGCTACCTAAAATGCGGTAATAACGTTAAATTCACTTTATGTAACTTCGTTAAATTTACTTAAAGTTAAAAGTCTCCCTCTTTTTAGATTTACAAATAATTATTTTTTTTTTCTTAATAACACAAAAAGAAATTGCATATGGACAATATATACATTACATGCCCGTGTGCAATGCTGACGTCCTATTGATGATGAAACTTGTAATAAAACAAAAACAAAAAAAAACAAACAAAAATCGGTTATTTGCAAATTTATTAACTTCTAAGCATCCGACGATTTCAATCTTTACACAGTCTTAAAACAATATAAATAGTTCAGAATTTCTTTCCGGCTGGTATTCCTTAAGGGAATTAAAACTTCATCAACAAATAAATAAAAGGAAAACATAAATAAATCACAAAGTCAACACCTTTTCAATCGAATGGGCACATATGTGTGCAAATGATATTCATACTTAAAAATCGGTACTGGTGAAATATGTTGCAAATTGTTGGCGTCATAGTCACCTATTTTCCGTATTTATTCTTATTAATGCTTCTTGTATCACTAACAACTATCTGAAAATATCAGTTTTATTTTCCGTATGACGCCATATTCCTCTTCTTTTTAATTCGTAAAAAAATTATTTAAAATTCCATTTTTCACGTGGAAATATTTTAACTGAAAATTAATTACTGTAGATAAATTGTTATTACGGTTTTTGAATTTTTTGCAACAATAGAAAAAAAATGTTAAATTTTATAGCAAAAATGTCCATTGATTCCCAATGAGAAAAGGCGAAATTTGGAATTATTAAGAAAAATATTTGACTAATATATATAAAGTTTAGGCTATGTCACTCTCTGGATTATAATTCACTCATATGCAAAGGCATTTTTATTATCCGTTTTGACCCTAACGTCAGGCAATCATTTTCGTACTTTGAATTTACAATATCATTAAAATGACAAAGCATAAAAAAATTCTGGCATCAGAGACAAAAAGATGGGAAGAAAAAGTCAAAAAGTTATGATCTCCATAGGCTTTTCTATGTTAAATTAACATTGAGAAGTGACACTGGAAATAAATAAGTATTGTGCTGTCGGGCAATACTTAAATACAGTACGGAAATCTTTGGATTTGAGAATTTGTCCGCTATTTAGAGATACAACCTAGAAAATTACAGGTGCTGGAGACTGAAAAAGTGCCTCCTATTCTGGAGCGTTCGTTACGGGGAATTTACTTCATTTATGTACTATATATTAAGGGTGTTGCCAAATTCGACTATCAAATTCAGAGGGGTGATAGTAGGCATCAAGAAGATGAAAAATTATCGTAGAACATGGGGTCGCAAACCACTTATTGAGTCAAAAACACAAGGGTGTTTCATCCTAACTGAACTTAGGTTGAAGGTAATAATTTTGAAAAAAAAAAAAAAAAAAAAAAAAAGAAAGTAATTTATCAAATTACAACGACCATTTGGAAAACGATTTTTTCGAAGACTAAAATTTAAGACATAAAAAATCGCACGGAGTTGATCATACATTACTTACGCCATGAATTAAACATTAATAGTGTTATTACACGTAAAAATTGCAAGCCAACAAAATCGCCTGCGACCCGTCAAATTTCATGAGACTTAAGTATTATCGACATGAAACTTACGTAAATATCCAAGCATTTCATTGGCTGTTCGGGGAAAGGCTTTTCCATCGTCAGATTTCCAAGAAATCTGAAGGCCAATTTTAAATGAAATTTCATTCTTAAACTTCTAAACTTCCAACAATATTACTTTTCACACCGTCGGATAGAGAAAAATATGTACTTTTAAATGCAATTTGTTTGAAAGTTGTATCTCAATTTGTTTCTGAGTTATTATTTTTTTTTTTGTAGTTTATATTACTTTTTTGTCATAGTGGGCAACAGAAGATATCCATCGTTGTTGAAATTAAAGGGAAATACAGATTATTGTATAGACCAATCAGAAAACGAATAAAATGCAGATTAAACCAATGAAAATCTTCAGATATGCTTTTGATTTCCCATCCTAACGAGAACAATAACCATTTTTTCAAATGGTTAAAAAAAACATTATAAAGAAAATGCAACGATACTTACAGTCGTGGAAAAAAAAAAGTTAACACCCCCTAATAACTCTTCAACAAATTATCGTAGAAGAAAGTTACTGGTATCGAACGATTGGAAATAAAGTCTACTTTTAAATGATGTATATAAAATTTCCTTAGGGGGCCATCTACATATTAAAACGAATCAAAACTTTGTTTTTTCAATAGCAGTACACAATTCTGACAGCATAAATGAACTCTACACCCTTCAATTAGTCTAAAAACAAAATTTTATGCAATTCGTACCATAAGTTTCCGAGAAATTAATTATTTTAAAACGAGCGTATTTTAAGGGCTGTTTCCAAATTGAAGTTCGGTACTCGATTGTTAACCGAGAAAGCCCCTTTCTTGATAAAGGCACCTTAAGCGCCACTCAAGGAGTCAATGAAGCCTATTAGATTACAGTACGGCAGAATAAATTTCAAAATGTCCACTCACTGCCCTCACAGAGGGCCCCTAAAAACCACCATTTTGCCGTTTTTTAAGCATAATTTGAAAACTACATGGAAGAAAAATGTGAAAATTTGGTTTTCCATAAAGCAGGACTTAATAAATCTAAGTCCATCAAAAAAAAATTGTAAGTTGCAATTCATAATTTTTTTGAGTATGAATTTCATAATTCATATCATAAAATTATAAAAATTTCAAATTCAGCGTATTTATGTTTGGGTATATTAGTATTACTGCTACAAAAAAGCACATTTGGAGCATAATTTCAGGAGATATAAATAAAAATATGAAAATGTAAGTTAACTTTAGAAGCACTAAATTTTGAATATTTATAATTAAAAAACTTATCATCCAAATGACTTGAAATTGGGTGTCTAGGCATTGTTTGAACCGAAGATTTATAATATCTCGTTAAAATTGGGTATTACCATTGAAAAAAAATTAAGTTTGGATTCGTTTTAATATGTAGATGACCCCTAAGTAAATTTTATATACATCATTTAAAAGTAGACTTTATTTCCAATCGTTCGGTACCAGTAACTTTCGTCTACGATGATTTGTTGAAGAGTTAGTAGGGGTGTTTACTTTTTTTTTCCACGACTGTACCTTATTTTACGTGAAATTCTATAACATCACGAGAAGTTCTGTAAAATCAGGGTGCCCAAGCAATCGATGATACCGTATATGAACTGGTAATCACAGTCCAAAATGTGGAGCGTCAAGTGCATACTGACGGAAACTTCTACTACTATTTTTAAATTATCAGATTTACAACAAAGGTGAGAATGTCTATTAAAAGTTTTGTTATAATATACTTCAGTTTGCAGCAAGTTATTACCGCCAATCCAAACTGAATTAGGGTAGGCCACCCTGCATTTTTGATTAAATGAGTGGTTTTCGACTCCATGTTCTACGGTCATTTTTTATCTTCTTGATGCCTACTTTCACCCCTATAAATTTATCGGTCGAATTTGGCAACACCTATATATATATAGTTACCCGGATGTTATACTCGGATATACAGATGGGTGAGAAAATAATACGAACACCTATAACACCAACGGCGTACGAATTGCAACTCTTCCATAAATGTTTGAAGCATGAAGTTCCCTTTGGGCAGTTCTTGCTGATATGGATTCTGGAGATGACTATTTATATAGGACACTATCTGGGATAAAGATTGCCTTTCTGACCGTTATGGGGGTAAACTCTCTTTTATCCCTCTCAGAAAGCTTTCTTTTCCGTCCACTGTTGTACTTCGCCGACGTCAATTTACCGCATTTCGTGTACCCTGTCATAACGGTTGACACAGTACTCTTTTCACGTCCCAAACAATTGGCTGTTTCCGTCACGGAGTAACCAGCGTACCGCATTCCAACATACATTCCTTTTTCGAACTCTGACAAGTCAGTCATTGTTGAGTTTTCAGAGGGCATGGCAAGCACATGTAACACCTATGACGATACCTTACCTTTCATAACCACTAGGTGGCAGAATTGAGTGCAAAGTGGCATGCGCGTTCTGGTCCTTTGAAATGGACCATACCTTTTTCGTGGGTGTTTGTATTATTTTGTCACCCATCTGTATATACCCATTGCGGAAGTAAAGCGGGATAAAAAAAAAGATCTATGGGTCGGAGAGACATACGGTTTGCAGATAAATATTCAGCGTGGTATGGGATTTTTTATGACGCCAGCAAAAATATTACTTCAAAATTTCGACAATAGAGGGCGCTACCGAAGGAAATTTCATGAAATAATTGCATATTGCTCTCACATAACGTAAGATTTGGATACAAAAACATGACAGAATACTGCTTAAACACTTTTTTTGTGCCCAAATCTTGCGTTGTGTGAGAAATATGGAATTATTCCCGTGGAATTCTCTGTAGTAGCGCCCTCTATTGTCGAGATTTGAACTAATTTTTTTGTTGGTGTCATACAAAATCCCATACCACGCTGAATATTTATCTGCTAACCGCATATCTCTCCGACTCATACACTTTTTTTTTATCGCGTTCTACATTCGCACCGAACTTCTGAAACACCATGCATATTTATGTATGTAATAAGTGTTTTACTTTTACAGTTGCAACAAATATTCGAAATAACTTTTAAATAAAAATATGAGGAAAACGTATCATTTTTTTTGTGATACGCGAAAAACTTATTAACCTTCCAAGTTTTCAATGTTCCCTTTATTCTTTTTTTTTTCTTTTGTAAATTTCTAATTAATCTGTTATTTAATAAGAAATATGTGTGTTTCATCTAATCATCATTCATATCTAATTACATTTAAAGAAAGCTGTTTTCTAAAAAATACTATCACAGAAATTGTTTAAAAAATCTTGAAAAATTTTCTGGCCCTGTTATTAATGTACACTTGTGTTGTGTACAATTGTGTTATTTTCATGGGTAGGATAGGGTAGAGTAATTTCGGACATGGCCCAGCTAGGGACCTCATGTTTCAGGAGTTGTAGTGAAAATAAACAGAAGTATCCATAGGTTTGCGATAAATGTCAAAGCGTTCAAAAATAAATGTCAAACTTTTAAAAAATATGCCTATTATCTACGCTATATATATAAAATCCTAATGAAACGAATTTATGAAACGACTTTATGAAAGGATTTTATGAAACGACTGCTTAAACGACTGATTATGTTTCATGGCGTTTTCTCCTAAAATGTGGAATATTATGCGGTGAAATTAACAACAAAAATCTGTATTTATCTCCAGATTTCAAAAGTGATATTAGAATTTCAAAATTTTAATTAGTTTTCGAGATATTAATCTTTTTCAAATTTTAAACACATTTCTCTAATGATGGCAAATAAAATTTTAATCATAACACATCTTTTTTGTTTCATTTTAGAAAAGGTTATTTCTTTAAACTAATTTGGCGACCAGTTTGTTTCCCCTTACCGCGAATAATATTATTTCCTTTCTAAAAAGAAAAGTATTTTCCTGTGCATGCTGAAAAGAGAAAGAAAACTTTAGTGAAACTTAGGTCAGATTTAAAACGATACATTTAATGTGTCTTTATTGTATTACGTTAAACGTTTTATAACGCTGTTAAAAAATACCGGGAAGCAAAGACTGGTTTAGTTAATTCATTTTATTTTAGCTTCTTTTCAAATGTTTAACTGACCTTCTTTAATCAAACTCGAAAACAATCATTGGATGTCTTAACAGCAACTCATTTGGTCTTAAATTTTTGCAATAAATGGGAATTGAATGGAAACCCGTTTACAGGAGATCGCCAATGATTTTTTTCCATTATAATTCAATCTTCCCTAATATTTTTATAGCCGATCAAATTAGCGTGTTTTTAGGTTCTTCGGTGTCTGAACAGTGGTTGACGAGCGTAGCTTGCAGGGGGCAGAGCGCCTTAGTCATGCTATAAAAATTTCATTGTAGTGCCATGCCTATCATGTTATCTACCGCAGTGTTAAAAAGAATTGTGGTACCCAATCGAACAACTTTTATTTTGAAATTATCTGAAAATAATAACAAAGAACCGCAATACATTATTTTTTATCTATTTTATGCAGGTAAATAAAATTATTAAGGTAAACGCACCAGCAGGGGGCCACTTAAGAACATTTATATAATTCTTATTGAAATGTTAGTGAATTCTAAAAGCTGAAAAGGGGATTCAAAAATTGAATTCTACAAGAATATACATATATATTTAGTCTACTTCCAACTTTCGTGTATCAGGATAAACATTCAAAGTTTCAAAATATATACTTCGGGGTAAAAAAACAAAACAAAACAAAACAAAACAAAAAAAACATTTTTATCTTCCTCTAGGCTTCAGTAGTGGGCCTAATAAATTTCTGATGCTTTAATGTTCTGAATCTTTAAGTTTTCGACATATCATACAAATTATTTACGATATAATAGAGTCTATCAAAAGTAGTTTAATTTAAAATAAAACATAATATTAAAGAAACAATTTTAGAAATAAAGACTGATCTCTTATTGATATCTCTAAGAATTTGCCAAAGAATATGTTTTTGAAGACACTCCAGAAAACAGACAAACGTAACAGAAAAAAAACCACAGTTATTCCAAACAGTTTTTGAAAAGTTAACATTTAAGGACGTTAGTTAATCGGATTTCTTTCAGTCTCTTTTAGAAATGTATTTTGGCCTTGTTTTTAAACTTTAAAAATTAGTGTCTCACTACTGGTACGTGGCCCATTATAGGTGCGAATTTCGAGTGCATCTCGCGTCCTGAGAAGACTTTTTTGAGTATTGGGCTACGAAGTGCACATGTGATTCAGTATCAAACAAGACACGAGCAAACTTAAATGTTCATGACTCGTACGAACTGTTATATGCGTTTACCAGTTATATTAAAAATTAGCCTGGATCGAGTAAAATTAAAACCCCTATAATAAGCCACAGCCACCAAATTCTAAACGATATGTAATATATTGTATCGATTTATTGTTTTTGTAATATTCTACAACCCAGTATATCTCGATAAGTATCGAGTGTTCGTAATTTGGGAACGCTATACACCTGTAGTTGAAAATCTGACACGTTAACTATATAAATCTGTTTAACCGGCGCCACATTTTTATACAAAGCAAATATCATTCACGCAAAGCATTGAAGAAGTTTAGTAATGCTCAGTGAAGTAAAAATGTTCAACGAGATAATTACCAATGCTTTTATAAATATCTTTAATAAAAAGTTCTACAAATGAAAGATAAAATTCTAATGCTAAATTCACCTTGAGTAAATAATTAAAATAAAAAGCACACATGTAAAAAAAGCACAAATAAATGTACTAAAATTACTTGCAGGTGCATATATATAACATACAATTATTTAATGTACATTATAACATATCTTAAAAATACATTAAAAACCATTAAATGTCCAAAGCGCTTTCAGCCATCACACGACCATCATCAGTGGTTATTTAAATTTTGCTAATTTTCTTTGCACTTATCAGAGAATCATATAGAAGAGATAATTGTAATTTAAGGGTTGAACGGCAGATAAGATGAAAATTCCCAGATAAATGTATTAAATTTTCTACCAAAACAAGCTTTCATCTATTATGCAGCAATTTGTTCCTAACTCTGTGGATTGAATGTTTAAATTATAGAACTGCTATAGTTTAATTGATTTAGAATCATTGCAAAACAAGCTATAATGCGGGTGGTGTTTTAAACATAATTCAAAAACTACTTGAAATCATGAGTTGTAATTTAAGATTCTTACGTTAGAAGATTCTAGAAATCTATTTCTGTTTAAAACAATTTTTGGATTACGATTCTTTGTTTTTTAGTAAAATCTTTTTTAAATCAATTACAGACAAAAATATGAGCAGTAAAGTATAATTTGTTTAAAAGAAATCCGTTTCTAGCATCTTTAATTGTGAGAACTCAAAATAGCAGCTCATTCCGCTCATTAACTTTTGAATCATGCTTAAAAAAACTACCCTTATTGCAATCTTTTTTGTAACTATTGCAAATTAATTTAACATTAGGAGTATTAAATTTTAAAGCTTTATTTAAAACCTTTATTTAATTTTAAACAACTTGACCGAATGACTTTTCATTTGGTACCCTAAGATAAAATTTATCGAAAAAGCCAAATATGATGTCAAAATTAACTGTTTGTAGTGAAAATTTCTGAGTTTGGTGGAACTTCATAATGGCGATGACCTTTGAAGCTTATTTGTTTTACGTAAATAGAAAAAACAAACAATTTCCTGTTAAATGGCTATTTCAATTTTTGATGTGCTATATTGGATTTTAAAATGTGTTGGAATGTTGTCCTTTTTTTTTTTTGGATCGACTACTACAGGCGTGGATTCTTCAGGCTTCGATTTCAATTCCTTCAAAATAAATGTAGTGTGAACGCTTCGTGCAGATTTACTATAACATATTTAACATTTTTGTAATATAGTAATATTTCATTTCAAATATTGATTGTCTATTCGTAATGTGTACTCAAATGAAATTCCAAAACTGCGTTACAATGTTTCCGATGTAAATAAAAAAAAGTACTCAGAGTGCTATATGTTGAAACATATCAAAAATTAAGTTTTTTCTTCAATATAGTAGTGCAGTAATCCTTCGTCATCAACGTGAAAAGTATTTTGTTTCGAAAAAAAGGATTTAGTTACGCTAATCATACCTTATATGGAATATGCTAGATCTGGTTTTATGTCAGGTATATCCATAGCTGCTAACCTTCCACTAATCTTCCGTAATGTCTGGATTTCTTTAACCCAGGTTAAGCACATTTCGAACCAGACAATTTATTTCATGAATGCTTATTTATGTAATTCCAGGTCTCTACGGGGAAAATATTTAATTTCATTTCTTAAAAAAATTTCTGGTGCGAAACGTATTAAACCAGGGTCAAATTAACACAAGTACTACGGAAGATTAGTTTGAGGTTGGCACCTATGGGTATATCCAATCCAGAGCTGCCAGTTTAGCCTAAAATTTGGTGTTCATACCAGAAATAATAAAATAATATTTTATGCTTTATTTAATAAGAGACAGTTAGCAATCAAATAAAGTAAGAAATCTCTCTCCTTTCGAAATTTTGGGATGAATTTGAAATTTCGGATTAAAATGGGATGCCAAACTTAAAAGACCCTTGCATTAAAGCATGAAATGCATGTTATATTCCAAGAATCGTCTCTATACTCGACTATTCCACAAATTAATTCTAACCCCTTTGAGCAATGCTCTAAAAAAGATTTGTCCACAAATATCTACGCAAAGAGAATGCAGACGATAGTCACTGAAAAATATTTCTTATAAGCTGTAATGATGGATCAGCTGATGAAACCATTCAGAAAGGAAGGGCTAGTGTCCATCTAGTCCTACCAGATGATAGTAATGTGTACACACAAGGAAGACACAGACACTATCCCTCAAATTTCCCAAAAGAATTCAGATCAATTCGAGAATGTTTACATGAATATTATTCACGTGCAAGGCCAATAAATTAGCTACTTTTTTGAACTTCAAGCTTGCACTCGAAACAATAGAAAACACTCTACGAGACATTCCCAAGGGATTCATCAGCATGCTGAAAAAAAAATAACCATTTACACAAGATCTGCTTTTTGCAGTGGATACCACCACAACTTGGCATTCTTGACAATGAAGCAGCGGATACACTTGCTAATAAAATAAGTGATTAAAATGAAGATAGTACAAATTTGGTAACTCTTTGAGATGCAAATTCAATTTCAATGTACAGATTAAGATAAAAAATGTTGAAAACATACTGAAGTAATACGATTATGCAACTGAACAAAACCATAATTCGATTAATGAGTCAGCGCTTTTAGAAATTTTAGATTCATAGAAGTGCACAATATCTTACCACCTCTGCAATAACTGTGCTGAAGTCCAGGTAATCACGCAATATATTTTGCACAGCACCACAATTATAAGATCACTGCTCTCTCTGGGAGAAATTTCTATCACCAGAATGTTTTTTACACATGAAACGTCAGTAAAATTGTAGAATCTGTTACATCTGATTTTGGGAATGTATCCCATTTTCTTCCCATTCACATGATCCAAACTAAGTAGCTGAAAAAATTTCAAAAGAAATACTATTAATAACATTATATATCTGAGTATAGGAAATATTAATCTTACCCTAGAATAAAATATTTAAAAAATGCAACATGTTTTACGACATTTTTATCATCCCAACAAAAGAAGAAGACATGTATATTTGCGATGATAGCAAAACAAAATCTATTCCTGTTGCATACACTGTAAAATACAGTTTAGAACAATAAATAAATTATTATGGATGCTAAATTAGATATATTTTATTAGGATAATATAATACCTTAACATAATTTTATATTCAATTTCAAACGTTGAATTAATTAGGTTATTTAATAATATACTATTGCACAAACCTCAAAATATTTTCCCATAACACAAATATAAGATACTCTAAGATAATTTATTCAAAGAAAATTTATTTTCCACAGCCACTACGATAATAAAAGAATTTTGGAATTATTTACTCTGGTAAAATATTCAGAGTAAATATAGGAAGTGGTATTTTGTCTAGTACAGTAAGAAATTAATTCTTTTGAAGAAACCTTACTGAATCTTTTTTATTATTAGTTTATCTGAAAAGATTCATTGTAACTATCACGTAACTATCACGACAATATTAGTCGCCGATGTTCAACAAAAGTTCAGCAAATACTGCTTCCATATATTTGCAGAACGTGCCATTTCTTAATGAATAAATGCATTTGAATTCAATAAAAATTATTCTTGTTCATACATTTGTACAAATTTGTCCTTAGTTTTATTTGTATAACTTTTTTTACTACCGCTTTCATTCATTATATTTTTTTTCGCTTAATCTTTCTGGCTAAATTTTTCCGTGATTTATATTATTTACTATGTGGTTGGCTTGGTCCAATAAATGGAAATTTGAAAAATAAAAATTGTTGTGTTTACGTTATGTTTCAAACACATTTCTAAATTTTTAAATATAAAATAATCATGTTAATCATGTTAGGAACACACAGTTGTTTCAAAGTTTCTAAAGCTCCGTCATCAGTGCGAAATTAAAAATTTTTAAAGATTAAAACATAGACAGCCAAAGAGACGCACCTCACAGCTCAACGTCATCGGCAAAATAGCAGTGAGCGTAGAAAAAGAACAGCGAAGTCAATCTTTCCGCTGTTGGAACTTAATACTATAAGTCCTTTCTATAAGCAGAATTAGCCTTATTTATTTTCATAAATTGAAAGATCTCATGCAAACCATGAGGTCGCTACTTTAGCTAGTATTGCATTTAAAATGCGTATAAATATGTGACAATTTTACTTCACTTTCAACGAGTTATAAATTAACTAGAATACATTCAGCTATAAAAATGCTTAAATGTGGAATGAATGCATGCGAATGTACATAATAATTTCTGCATCACATAATATAATATCATTTTTAAAATGTATCGTTTTATATTGTGTATGAACTATGACAGTCCTAGATAACCATGACGGCATGGTACAATTTCTTAGAAAAATATTTTTTTCTTTAGCAAAACTGAATAATTACATTAAATAACTTATATAAGGAAATTTTGTATCAATTACTTGGATTTTTATTTCATTTTTACAACAACATTTAAGTTATTGACATGTCTTTAATCCGCAGAATATAATATTGTATTATATGCAAAAGTGTTACTTAATTCTTAACTTATTATTATAGAGATAATATAACTAGTAAAAATGCATCTGCCGAGTAACGTGAAACTGAAAACAATTTTTTCGAATTTTTATCATACTTTCTAAAAACAAAATGTAATAAAATATCTACTTCCAAAAGGATAGTTAAAATGCATAGTTTATTCGTAACACAATATCATTTTTAAATATATTTATTTTTAAATGTCTCTTGAATAAATAAAAAAAAAAGATATCCATAATGATGTGATCACGATGTATTTTTTTAAGAAAACAAGTCTGTTATCAAAAGGAATGCATAAAAAAAATATGCACTCACAAAATAGATATATTTAATATGTATATATTTATTTTTCTTGTTATTAATATTTAAATTATTCAAATTTTGTTCTGTGTAAACAGAACCCTTTTAAATGTAATATTACATTTAAAATACTTTGGCATATTCTAAATTTTTACTGCATATTTAACCCAATTGTGAAATTTTCTACATTATATATTTTTATAAAACATTTAAAAAACCCATTATTCTTCATCAATAAAATTATAAATATTTAATTCATAAAATTAACGCTTCGAAATCACTTTGAAAGAAGTGTTTATTTTGAAGCTTTCAAAGTGGGCAAAAAAAGATTATCTGTTATATTTTAATTTTAATGAAAAAAAAAATTACACCTTTCAAAATATATGTGAATATTTATAACACATTCTATGTTTCATATTCTGAATAACTCGAGCACACAAAATAAAAACATTTAGCGTAAATATCTTTTATTTTAAATTCGTCATTAACATTTAAATTATTAATAATTTGGATATCTGCATAAGGTAATATTACATTTAAAATGCTTCTATATATACTAAATTTATACTTCATTGATATCTAATTATGAAAATTATTGAAAATATTATAAACCAACAGGAATAGGCTGCTATAAGGTGGAGCGAAAAAAATTAATTTTTTGCAATCAAATACGGGTAGGTGCCAAAAGTTGCCTTTATACTAGTACATCATCTGCGTGCAATATTATCGCCGAAAAAAAATGGCTTGAGTCTGCGCTTTTGGTCCAAAAGTCGAATTGTTAGGTAAAATTTGACATTTTTTCAAAAAAATTAAAAAAATTCTACAGAGATGGTTATTATTTAAAAGTGTTATTTAAACCTTTATTATTAATGACTTAACATATTTAAACGATAAAATGATATCTTTGTTCTGTATAACTGGAACAAAACTGACAACTATTGGTGAAAAAAAGGCGTTGCCACCCTGTTGTGTCACACAAATAATTGTTGTTTAGAATACAGCTCTTACCTAGTTGCCTTCAAAACTACCCAGGAGACACCACGTGGAGGTGACTGCATTTCATTTCACAACAGTGCATAGCTCGACCACCCTACCATCTGAACTCAATATTTTATTTATACATTGAATTGTAATTTTTTATCAAAGACTGGTTTTCTATGTATCAACCTAGTGCATCTGTTCTTTGGATCCACAGACTTTGGATGCTGCTGCTGTGATCTCCTTTACGTATTTTTCTACCGTTTGTGTAAGAGTTTGTGGATAAACAGTGTAATGCAGTGCGGATGATATTAATGTAATCTATTCAGCCGTCTTTTATCTTCACCAAGATTGCACCCGATAAATGCATATGGATTAGAGGTTCTGTTACCACAACACTTTTCCAATGAATTAGATTTATATAATTATCCGCTTCAAAGTTGATTGTCCATATTTCAGATTTGCGTATGCCATCATTTACTCGCATCTTTCAACTATTATGTGCTGAGCAGCTAGCTGTTTAATGTAATGGAAATCGTCAGAGAGCATTGAATTAAGAATTTCCTCTTCGTATGAAAAGCAACCATTGTTCTAAATAACCTTTTTTTAGTAGTTGTTTTATTCCGTTTTGTGAGTTGTTTAGTAGCAGAGTAATTTCCCATGAGTTTTTAGATCCCTTCTTTAGCTGTGGATTACATTTGATTGTAAACTATCCTGGGGCCAAAATTGGATATCATAGTACATTTTGAGTGAACGTAGAGATTCTGATGGACAGTGAGTGCTCATTTGAAGGCGGATAATTCTGTTAGTCGTTGTCATCCATTCTGCGAGGACATGTTTAGAATGAACCATTACAATTGATCATATGCCACCTCCAAGTCCAGTGAAATTTCTCTGCATCATTTATTAGACAAGATCATTGGCAAAAATTAGATTATAATCCACAGGGATTTACCGGACTAATAGGAAAATCTTTGTACACGTGCCATTCCCTTCTTATTTCAATTTTTGAAACCATAGAGAGTAATTTTAAAACATTATTTCCTAAAATCGAGAAAAGAGTACTCAGCACATACCAGAAATACCTGCTAGACATTTGCAGTTATTTCATCAAGATATGGCTCATAAGAACTAGCTAATAGGAACCCAAGAAACTTCTCCTACGGAAGATGGCTCACAAAGGCGCATAAAATTATTCGCTTTTATATAAGCACTGATTGACCATCAGAGTCTGGTTCACTCACAAAGTATGTAATACAAGTTTATGCCGCAGGATGGTTTACACCAAATATAATCCACATCTAAAAAATTGATCTAAAATCTTATGGGAAATTACTCGGCTACTAAACATCACAGAAAACGGCAAAAAACAAATGCTAAAAAAAAAAAATATATTTATGACATCGAGAGCAAATTCTTATTGCAATTTTGATGACGATCGCCATCACATTAAACAACAAGCTTATCAACATATAAAAAATGCAAGAGGTAGAGTAAAGGATGGCATACTCAAAGATGAAATACCTAAATGCTCTAAAATGTTGTAGGAACAGAACTCCCAATCACTATGCAGTAACTGGATGCAATTTTGGTGAAGATACTAGAGGGCTGAATAGATTCCATTAATTCCACTGTATTACTCTGCTTATCTTATCATACACAAGCAGTAGAAATATACGCGAAAGAGTGTCACAGCAGCATCACCCAACGTCTGTGGATATAAAGAAGAGATGAACTAGGCTGATACATAGAAAACTTATGCCAGATTTTGATAAAAAATCACAATTCAATATATAAATAAAATATTGCGCTCTGATGGAAGGGTGGTCGGGCTATGCACTGTTGTGTCATGAAATGCAGCCACCTCCACGTGATACCTCCTGGGTAGATTTGAAAGAAACTACGTAAGAACTGTATTCTAAATAACTAGTTGTATGACACAACAAAGTGGCAACGCCTTTTTTCCCCCAAAAGTTGTCAGTTTTGTTCCAGTTATACAGAACGAAGATATTGTTTTATCGTTTTAATATGTTAGTCATTAATAATAAAGGTTTAAATAACACTTTTAAATAATAACAATCTCTATAGAATTTTTTTTAATTTTTTGAAAAAATGTCAAATTTTACCCAAAATTTCGACTTTTGGACCAAAAGCGCAGACTCACGCCATTTTTTTTTCATCTGTAATATTGCACGCAGAGGATGTACTAGTATAAAGGCAACTTTTGGCACCTACCCGTTTTTGATTTAAAAAAAAATATTTTTTTTCGCTCCACCGTAGGCTGCAATCTCAAAAAAACGTTTCGTGAAAAAACGTAAAAAGTACTGGCAGCACAGTTACCGGAACATCACAGTGATTTAAAGAAATTATTCTTTTATTCGATGAAATTTCCTTCTTTTTATTAGGAGATTTCGGGATATTTTGAGCTTAAGTTCGCGAGATTTCGGTGATTTGAGGAAAAAGGGGCACACACAAAAGTTCCGTTTCTAAAACGAAAAAGTGCTGGCAGCACTGTTGCCGGAACACATCTATGATTTGACGAAAATGCAACTTAAATTGGGCGATTTTACTTAATTTTTACGTTAGATCTGTGAACTTTCAGTATTTTGAGGGAAGATAGGTCAATTTCTCTGGAAAGTTTCGTATAGAAATTCGTTATTCGATTATTCGTATAGAATTTTGTTAGTAAAAACTTCAATTCACGGATTTTCTTTAGTGCATACATCCGTATGTAAAATAGAAGAATATCATAAAAATTATATAAACAAAATTATGAGTGAAACGGTCTCAGCTCTATTTATTTTTAGTGAAATATATTTGGTTAATTGTATAAGATTGAGGAACAGGATATGTTCTTTCTTGTCTCATTCGGTTTAAACTAAACTGCAGAAATTTTATTATATATATATATATATATTTAATTCAAAGAGTTTCCAAACAGTAGCTTTTTAAAAGTAAACTTCTCTGTGTGTTTAAAATTTTTCCTTTAAGAGTTTTTTCATATTTTATTATTAGTCATTTGATTAAATGATTTCTGCTTTTCCTGAGCAATCGGATGACTTTGAAATGTCAAAAGGAAAATATTTCGAAGCTTATTATCTTAAAAAAATATTACATCAGCTTCTACATAACATTAAATAAATATTTTATGAATCCTACTCATTCCTCTTTAAGAAAGGTAAACTAAGAAAATTAAAAATATTTAAATTGTGACTAGATAGATATTTTTCAAAAATGTATCCAGTGCGCGCGAGAAAATACTCTCAAAGCTCAGTCGTGAAGGCAGTATTTTTTAATATTAAATAATTGATATCTAATTTTAAAAAATCTACTGTTACAAAATTTTGTATTTCTTTAAAAGTAAATTTAAAAATTTCATAAATGTCATAAATCCGTAATCTTTTAAAAAATATAAACAATAATAGTTTTAGAATATTAATTCAGAGATTGGAATTTTAAGTCATTTAACGTACAGCCGTGGGAGAAAAAAAAGAATAACCGCCGCGCTAATTCTGCATAAAAACTTCTTGCAAAAATGTTGACAGTTGTATCAATTTTGAAACAAAACAGATATCTTCAAGTATTCGTTAAAAATACAATGAGCCAAGTATATATATATACATACATACACATATATATATATATATATATATCAGTGGCGTGGCGTCCGGTCATCGCTGGATGTGGCGATGACCAAGCAATATTTTAAAACTCTTAATAAGCTTTTAAAACTCTACGATCCAGTTTTAACATAACATTTGTAGTTCATGTATAAGTGAAGGTAAGATTTAAAGTTTCTTTTTTGAACATTCAACCATTGAATTTTAGAGTTAATTTTTCACCACAAACTTAAATAATTGCGATGACCACCGAAAATTTTCACGCCACGTTACTGATATATATATATATATTAAAAAATTGTTCAGGATAAAGCCCTATTTCATGCCTCTGTTTTAGCCATCTGTATAAAACTAACTTCACAGTATATCAGTAAATAATGAGAATAGATAAATAATGACGTCATATTTAAAATGAACAGCAGACATATTTTTTACTAATACTGATTAATAAGTTTGAATATGAGTAAGGTACAAATGAGCGTACGTACAAATGAGCGCTTTCATTCAAAATTCACGTTATGATTATCCGGAGAAGAAAATGAACAAGAATGATATTGTTAAAAAGAGGTTTTGCTGGGGAAAAAGAGATGTTATATTTGAAACAAAACGGGCATTTTCTAATAATATAAGATTCAGGAAGTGCAGAAAGTAAGTGAATATGACGTCATACTTAAAAGGAAAACTTGAAATCTTTTTACCAACACTGATTACTAAGTATGTCTATTATATACAGATTTATCTGCCAAAAATCATGTCATGATTATCGGGGGAAGAAAAAGGAACAAGAATCTCTTATATTTAAATCTGACTGTCTGTGTGTATTTCATAATTACTCTTCCTAGAATATCGAACGCAGCACGATTTACTAAACACTGGCTATCATAGATGCGAGGATGTGTTATAAACTCTTCGAATTTAATAATGTGAATTAGTTTCCGAACTATTATTATTATTATTATTATTATTATTATTATTATTAATAATTGTAACTTTGAACGAAGTTTCCCTAAAAATGGCAATTAAATTACTCTATTTTTGTGGAAAAAAATTGAAATAAAACTGATTAACATGTTTTTGACGCTATTTTCTCATTAAAATTGAAAGATGAATTTAATTTTAATTGGAATAGAAGGTGAAACAAATCACGCGTAAAGTAAATTTTCCAAAAACTAAAAAGGCATTTTCACATACTAAAGCTTCATGAATAATGAATTTATTCCACAGACGCGTAAAATCGTCTGTCAACATATTGGGATTTAGAAATCATTACATCGTAGATTATTTTCAATTTTAGATTCAACCAAGAATGTAAATATTACTTCTGTACATTTATGTAGACAGTTATTGCTCTCTATGCACAGGAGCTGAATTTAAAAAAATCGTATAGTATTTTAATTTATTATTTTTAAAAGATGGCAGTTAAAACGTTTTACAAAAGCGTTTTTAGTAAAAAGATTTATCGAATAAATATGAAGTAATATTTTTTTTTCATTTAAAGCATTCATTTTAGTAAAAAAAAAAAAATAATATGTATTTATTTTAATTTTGTCAAAGTGACGTCCTTTTCATTTCACCAGCTTCGATATTAGAAACGAAATCTTAAAATGTTTCGTATCAAAAGTCGCATAATTTCAAAATTCAATTTTACCTTACATTGTAAATACAATTTCTTACTTGAAATTTAGTATTTAATAAAAGTAATGTTTCAATGTTTCCCAAAATGTAAAATAATATTGGATTTCATTAAGCGATTTCATGTTTTAAATAAATTAAAATGCATATTTTTATATGATTCACGAAGTGAAAGTTTTTTTTTTAATCTTGACAAGTGTTAGTCAGTAGGAAAAATTAACCAAGTGAAAGCGTCGTCTTATTTTAAATCCTTAGCCGGTTGAAAATATTAGCATTTTATATCAGTTACACAGAATGGCGTAACTTTCACAAAATGTATTACTCACAAATACATAAGTTTAACATCCTTTTACCGTACAATCTCCAGAATACTGATTTAAATAAGATTTAATAAATGTATGAAAGTAGATATAAAAAAGTTTAGCAAGTAATTTTAATTGCAGGCTACGGTTTACATGTGACATCGTTTGCATATAAAGAACAGCCGATGCCACTAATTAAGCAATCAATTCGCCTTCCATCTCACACTCCTCAGATTTTTAAAGCCACCATGATTATCAAAAAGCACAAGAGAAAACACAATAAAAAATCCCGGTAATAATTAGTTATCCTTCTCTGATACTTATATAATTCCTTTTAATTTTAAAATATCTAAATCTATAGTTAAAAATATCTCTGAAAGATAATCTTTATCCTCCATTTGAGCATATTCCTGCAAATTTAGAAATTTCCATAATCCTAAAATATTACAGCACAACAATCAATATGAGAATGTTTATTCATAATTGGCGTGTTTTTTCCCATAAATAGATTTCTTCGCTGTTGAAAGCTATAAGCAACTCCATTGCTTAATAAATCTGCATTTAGGCTTCGAGAGTCTTTGGTGTGTTAAAAGTATGGTACTGTGAATTAAAAATATAATAAATATTTGAAAGTTAAAGTTATTTTTCTTACTTTTATTATTTATTTTTTAGCATTTATGCTTCACCACATTTGATTTTTTTGCGCACCATATATTTTTTTTCCTAGATTGGAAATTTTTGGAATAGAAACTTAATGTTGTATTTTACTTTCGATAATTCTAATCAATAAAAGTCATGTCTGAATTGACCATGTTAATTAACCACTTTCCTTTAGAAATATTTACGAAAATATTCTTTTTACAGAATAGGCTTTGTCACGAAAACATACATTAAATCAATATCCATGAAAGGAATAAATATAAGATATAATAAATAGAAATAATAAAATAAAATAACAGATATACAAATTTATTCTTCATTTAATCATAGAGAATGTGTATGACATTTAAAGCTCACGAAAGTTAAATGATCCTATATATATATACATACGTATATCCAAATTGGGGTCATCAGAAGTTTTTCTGCTATAAAATCTGATAAAGGATTCATTGTATATGCTTTTAATTATCGAAATTATTTGGCTAATTGATGCATTTATTCTTCTTTATCCCTTTACACACTGACAGTACATATAAGTACCATTAAAATAACTTATAAAATTCATTTAATACTTCGATTAGTAGTAATACAGTTTAGGATGAGTTATAGAAACATTACTTTATCTTGTTCCAAAAGTATTATTGGTTATACAAAACAAAATATTTTCAAAAGGATTTTTTCTTTTGCCTTTGCGTCTTTTCAGCTTTCTTGGCGTTGTGTGTGTGTGTGTGTGGGGGGGGGGTATTTTTCAATTCGGAAATATTTCTATATTTCTATTGTAAGCACATTATATTTGTACATTTCCTAATTCTACAAAATACTAAGAAAAATATTTAACATAACGGATTTGAGTGGGGTTATAAATATTGCACAAAATCCCTATAAATTCAAATTTAATTAATCATTATTAGTCTTTCAATCATCTAAAATCCTTGTAAAATTTATCAAAAAATTATATAAATCTTCTAATGTAATTTGAAACATTCACGAAAAATGCTTTAGAAGATAAATTTTTCATGAATTCATAATTCAGTACATAAAGAGTTAAATGGTACGTGAACGAAATCACGCGTAACAGCCTAGTATTCAATATATATAAAAAAAGTCCTTCCGGCCAGTGCCGGGAGGAAGAGGTAGCTTTCATATTCCTAATTTTTAAAAAAAAGCCAACTTATATTATTCAAACACACGAAGCTCAATTTAGTGGAAACCGAATATAGGAGATTCAATACTAATTTTTATCAATACTAAATCATTATGAATGAGAATTTCGCGAAATTAGTCAACTTTATCCAAGCTGCTTTTATTTAAAGTAACTTATATTTGGCTGCCAAATTCGGCGATTTCTTAAAGTGCCTGCCATTTTAAGATAACAGGGTGGATGAGGCTAACCAGTGAACTTGGTCGAGACCTTAGTAAATGCTGTGCACATGCTCACTCGCATCGGAATCGATTGATATATACGAATGCTGTCGCAGGCAAAAAATCAGATTTTTCAAAATGTCACCCGCATTAGAAATTGAAACTGCTATATCTAAGCCATTTTTTAAGATAAAGACAAAACAAAAAATGCTCTGGAATCCTTATATCATGGTCAAATACGTAAGAAAGAAACCTTTTTCAATTTCTAAATTTTTGCACCTCACTTTAATTATATATTTTTTTAATTTAATGGCCGCCATTTTTTGAAACAAGATGGCTGATGAAGCTGGCCAGCGAACTTGGTCGAGATATTGATGTATACTATCCACATGCCTTCTTATATCGAAATAGGCGAATACGAGTGTTATCGCGTGACAAATACAAGATCGTTTCAAAATGTTAGCCATGCTAGAAATTCAAAGTGCGATAATTCAACCATTTTTTAAGATATAAACAAAAGAACAAATTTTCAGAAACAAAAACTGCTCCGGAATCTTTGTATCAAGGCCAAACACATAAAAAAAATCTTTTTCATTTTCCAATTTTTTAATAACTCATTTTAAATTAAATTTTTTTTAAATGGCAACCCTTTTGAAACAATATGGCGAATGTACCTGGCCAGCGAACTCGGTCGAGACATTTGCATGTACTATGTACAGACCAAGTTACATCCAAATCGGTTCATAAATACCCCTGTTATCGCGTGACAAAAATCAGGTCGTTTTAAAATATCAGCCACAATAGAAATTCAAAATGCTATAACTCAGCCATTTTTTTAGATATAGACGAAACAAAAACTGTTCCGGAATCTTTGTATTAAGATCAAACACATACGAAAAAAAAAATCATTTTCATTTTCCAATTTTTTGGTATCTCATTTTAAATTTATATATTTTTTTAATTTTTTAAATGACCGCAATTTTGAAACAAGATGGCGGATGAAGCTGGATAACGAACTCGGTTGAGACATTTGTATGTACTATGCACACACCAAGGTACATCCAAATCGGTTCATAAATACACCCGTTATCACGTGACAAAAATCAGGACGTTTCAAAATGTCAGCCACGCTAGAAATTCAAAATGCTATAACTCAGCCATTTTTTAAGATATAGACAAAACAAAAACTGCTCCCGAATCTTTTTATCAAGGTCAAACACATACGAAAAAAATATTTTTTAAATTTTAAATTTTTTGGTACCACATTTCAAATTAAAATTTATTTTTAAAAATTTAAATGGCCGCCATTTTTAAACAAGATGGCGGATGAAGCTGGCCAACGAACTCGATCGAGACATTGGTATGTACTATGTATAAACGAAGTTACATCCAAATTGGTTCATAAATACGCCTTTTATCGCGTGACAAAATTGAGGACGTTTCAAAATGTCAGCCACGCTAGAAATTCAAAATGCTATAACTCAGCCATTTTTTAAGATATAGACGAAACAAAAACTGCTCAGGAATCTTTGTATAAAGGTCAAATAAATCAGAAAAAATATTTGTCCATTTTCAATTTTTTGGTACCACATTTTAAATTTTAAATTTTAAAAAAAATTTTAAATGGCCGCCATTTTGAAACAAAATGGCGGATGAAGCTGGCAACGAACTCGGTCGAGACATTGGTATGTACTATGTACACACCGAATTACATCCAAATCGGTTCATAAATACGAGAGTTACAGTGAGACATAGGTCAGATATATATATATAAACATATATATATATATACACACATATATATATATATATATACACACATATATATATATATATATGTCAATTTTGAACGGAGGGTGGTTTCGGGGTCTGGGGGTCATGATCGATGAAAATATACCAAAATTTTTTGAAATCGCTTTCCTCCGAACGGCTGCAATAGGTAGCTTTTAGGTAGCTTTCTTTACAAAGAAGCTACCTATTGCAGCCGTTCGGAGGAAAGCGATTTCAAAAAATTTTGGTATATTTTCATCGATCATAACCCCCAGACCCCGAAACCACCCTCCGCTCAAAATTGATATATATATATATATCTGACCTATGTCACACTGTAACTCCCGTAATTATGAACCGATTTCGATGTAATTCGGTGTGTACATAGTACATATCAATGTCTCGACCGAGTTCGTTGGCCAGCTTCATCCGCCGTTTTGTTTCAAAATGGCGGCCATTTAAAATTTTTAAAAAATTTTAAAACTTGAAATGTGGTACCAAAAAATTAAAAATGGAAAAATATTTTTTTCTTATGTATTTGACCTTTATACAAAGATTCCGGAGCAGTTTTTGTTTCGTCTATATCTTAAAAAATGGCTGAGTTATAGCATTTTGAATTTCTAGCGTGGCTGGCATTTTGAAACGTCCTGAATTTTGTCACGCGATAAAAGGCGTATTTATGAACCGATTTGGATGTAATTCAGTGTGTACATAGTACATACCAATTTCTCGACCGAGTTCGGTGGCCAGCTTCATCCGCCGTTTTGTTTCAAAATGGCGGCCATTTAAAATTTTTTAAAACTTTTAAAACTTGAAATGTGGTACCAAAAAATTAAAAATGGAAAAATATTTTTTTCTTATGTATTTGACCTTTATACAAAGATTCCGGAGCAGTTTTTGTTTCGTTTATATCTTAAAAAATGGCTGAGTTATAGCATTTTGAATTTCTAGCGTGGCTGACATTTTGAAACGTCCTGAATTTTGTTACGCGAAAAAAGGCGTATTTATGAACCGATTTGGATGTAATTGAGTGTGTACATAGTACATACCAATCTCTCGACCGAGTTCGTTGGCCAGCTTCATCCGCCATTTTGTTTCAAAATGGCGGCCATTTAAATTTTTTTTTAAAATTTAAAATTTGAAATGGGGTACCAAAAAATTGAAAATGGAAAAATATTTTTTCTTATGTATTTGACCTTTATACAAAGATTTCGGAGCAGTTTTTGTTTCGTCTATATCTTAAAAAATGACTGAGTTATAGCATTTTGAATTTCTAGCGTGGCTGACATTTTGAAACGTCCTGAATTTTGTCACGCGATAAAAGGCGTATTTATGAACCGATTTGGATGTAACTTCGTTTATACATAGTACATACCAATGTCTCGACCGGGTTCGTTGGTCAGCTTCATCCGCCATCTTGTTTAAAAATGGTGGCCATTTAAATTTTTAAGAAAAATTTAAATTTGAAATGTGGTACCAAAAAATTAAAAATTGAAAAAATATTTTCTTCTTATCTGTTTGACCTTGATAAAAAGATTCGGGAGCAGTTTTTGTTTCGTCTATATCTTAAGAAATGGCTGAGTTATAGCATTTTGAATTTCTAGCGTGGCTGACATTTTGAAACGTCCTGATTTTTCTCATGTAATAACAGGCGTATTTATGAACCGACTTGGATGTACCTTGGTGTGTACATAGTACATACAAATATCTCGACCGAGTTCGTTGGCCGGCTTCATCCGCCATCTTGTTTCAAAATGGCGGCCATTTAAAAAAATTAAAAAATAAAAAAATTTAAATGAGATACCAAAAAATTGAAAAGTGAAAAAGATTTTTTTTTTGTATGTGTTTGACCTTAATACAAAGATTCCGGAACAGTTTTTTTCTTTCGTCTGTATCTAAAAAAAATGGCTGAGTAATAGCATTTTGAATTTCTCTTGTGGCTGACATTTTAAAAGACCTGATTTTTGTCACGCGATAACAGGCGTAATTATGAACCTATTTGGATGTAACTTGGTCTGTACATAGTACATACGAATGTCTCGACCGAGTTCGTTGGCCAGCTTCATTCGCCATCTTGTTTCAAAAGGGTTGCCATTTAAAAAAATTAAATTTAAAATTCAAAATGAGGTATTAAACAATTGGAAAATGAAAAAGATTTTTTATTTGTTTGGCCTTGATACAAAGATTCCGGAGCAGTTTTTGTTTCTGAAAATTTGTTCTTTTGTTTATATCTTAAAAAATGGTTGATTTATAGCACTTTGAATTTCTAGCATGGCTAACATTTTGAAACGATCTTGTATTTGTCACTCGATAACACACGTATTTGCCTATTTCGATGTAAGAAGGCATGTGGATAGTATACATCAACACCTCGACCAAGTTCGCTGGCCAGATTCATCAGCCATCTTGTTTCAAAATGGCGACCATTAAATAAAAAAAAAATATATATATATTTAAAGTGAGGTGCAAAAAAATTAGAAATTGAAAAAGGTTTCTTTCTTAAGTATTTGACCTTGATATAAGGATTCAGGAGCATTTTTTGTTTGTCTTTACCTTAAAAAATGGCTCAGATATAGCAGTTTCAATTTCTATTGTGGGTGACATTTTGAAAAATCTGATTTTTTGCATGCGACAGCACTCCTATATATTAATCGATTCCGATGTGAGTGAGCATGTGCACAGCAATTACTAAGGTCTCGACCAAGTTCACTGCTTAGCCTCATCCACCATGTTGTCTTAAAATGACAGGCACTTTAAGAAATTGCCGAATTTGGCAGCCAAATATATGTTACTTTAAAGAAAAGCAGCTTGGATAAAGCTGACTAATTTCGCGAAATTCTCATTCATTATATTGATAAAAATTAGTATTGAATCTCCTATATTCGGTTTCCACTAAATTGATCTTCGTGTGTTTGAATGATATAATTTGGCTTTTTTTAAATAAGGATTATGAAAGCCACCTCTTCCTCCCGGCACTGGCCGGAAGGACTTTTTTAATGAAAGCTACCTAAAAACGATTACAAAAGGGTTCATCATATGTTCTAGAATTTCTTGTATGAATTCGCACAAATCTTTGAACTTATGTTTCCTTCTCAGCAAACGGCAATTTTAAACTAGCATTAACATTTAGGTATAAAATTAAATTTTACCTCGCTTTAAGATAAGCCAAATGGAAGTATAAAAGTAGGCTTTTTTCCAATTTTAAGAGAGTTTCGAAAGTGAGGATATGTACTAAATTGATTCTGAAGCTTTAATTTCAGAAATTAAACTTTCGCTATGAAAATGTCTGGTGACATTATAAAACTCGAACTCTTAAAAAAATATATTTATCTGGTATCGCAAATGCTGACATTCATATATAAAGTTTTAAAAGCATAGATCTTTTTCGAGTGCATCTATGTTTCATCCTTATACACAAAATTGTCTAATGTACTTTTCATGCTTGCTATTTCCTATATCTGAAATTTAGTTTGGAAAGTTGCCAAAAAAAACAAAAATATTTTCAGAATTTCATTTTGGCTCAAATATGAGGTATTGTATTTTCTTTAGATTTATTTTTATTAAACATGAGATTATTGCATAAAAGAAACAAATAATGATCCTCGGTTATTTTGAAAATCCTTTCTCTTAATTAAATCATGTTCACATTCTGTTAATGTAATTTCTAATATCACCAATAACAAAATTATTATATATTTACGTCTGCATTTCTAGCATTTTAAAATAAGAAGAAATAAAAAGGTGTAAGAATAGTAATTTAAAAACAAGTTGGAAATTTTATGTTAAACGTGGCAAATGAGGTACGTTCGTACTATAGCTAGTATAAATATTCAGATCTTAGTGCAATAGGTGTTACATTCTTATGCAAAAATGCATGAATAAAAAAATTATTATGGTTATATACATTAAATTCAGTAATACGGAAATAATATGACTCCAACTTAAATATGACGTAATCACCATGGCAACCTAGAATCATTACCTATCATGGGATATCATTGAATTAATTACTTATGATAGGATTTAATAGAATGAAGAACACTTTTATTAATCTCTTTTTATGTTTTGATTTGATTTTCAAAAAATTTGAAATGACTAAATTCTGTAACGATTATATATATTAAATTTCAAACCATCGATTGGGTAGTTTTTGTGCTATTATATGCGAGCAGACGAACAGACGAACAGACAGACAGACCGACGAGCCAGACGACGACTATAGTCGTTACGTATGTATAATTACGAACTCATCTAAAAATAATAATAAAATAAAAATTTATAATAAATAATAAGTCTTTAAGAATACGTTATTTTGATATTTCATGCTTCAACATAATCGTGTTCCAGTTATGTTACATAATAGCGCCTTTACTTAATTGAATTTATGTGATGCAGTTAAAGAAAGTATTGTTTTTACACAGGTATTGTAATATTTCATATTTATTTATGATATCTATAGCTGCAGAAATATTACCTCGTTAACTCTTTTATGTACACTCCATATCTTGTAGATAATGCGCTCATAACTTAGAGCGAATCGCCGATTTTACTTTTGTAATAGTTTATTATTCATTTTCTGACAAATGTCACTGTTTCTTTGATATATTCTGTTTTAGACATTAAAAACATAATTAATGGCAGTTTATATGAGTATTCTTTTTAAAATACTGCGAAATGATCTTAAGCTATATCTATAAATCTTGATGTTTAAAAGTTAAAATCGTCATACATTATTGAAATCATCATACAGTTATTAGATTTTAAATTTTCGTAAAATTTCATATTTCAAATTTTAGCAAAATGCATTAAATATTTTCTTGTTAAAGATGGAAACGAAGTACTCTAATTTATTATAGAATATTCAGTTTACAATTAAATTTCAATTTAACTATTATTTGTAAGATACCAGGCAGACTCTTTAGGTTTAGTTAAAAATTTTTAGCATACGTAAATAGTGGAACTTCAGGTATTATGAAATACATTGTCAGAAAAACTCGTCAATACACACTAAATTATTCCTCATTTTTTAACAATAATTTCCGTACGCCTACAAAACACATTTTATCCTTGAACTCTCCCCGAGCGTCTAAAAAAGAGGGAGAAATTCCATTCATTCCTAGAACGCACGCGTATTGTATCTATTAATAATAAATCCAAATTTATTTAAAAAAATGAAAAACTAAAAATTCTATAAATTAAGATTTCTAATTTAATTAAAAAAGACAAAAAGTTTCCAATTTCAAAATAAATAACAATTAATCAAAAAAGTATTCACAATTTATTTTTTAAAGTTGAATAAGATGAATTAAGTTAAATAAAGTTGAATTTATAAAGTTGTTTATAAATAAATATTAGCATTTAAAATATACTTTAAATGAAGACATTTTAAAGATATCTTAAATTAAATGGGGGAAAAAAAAAACCGATATTACTCAAAAAAAAAAAAAAAAAAAAAAAAAAAAAAAAAAAAAAAATCCTATCAAATAAAAATGTAATCTACGTAAAAATATTTAAAATTCATATTTTTATACTATATTATTGCTAAAGTATAAAAATACCACCCACAATCTCGTTAAAGACGAAATCTTCCCGAAATGAACTTCAAAATTTAAAGCGTTTTAACACGTTGAGTGCACGGTGACTGACACTGAAGCAGAAAAATTTACAGTGTTTTAAGTAATTTTTAAGAAAGTATAATCCTGTAATAAATAAAATCTAAATAAATTTCAAATACATTTTCAGTAATTACTTAAAATATATATATATATATACATATATATATTTAGTTTTAAATCATATTATAGACCGCCAGTCATCGATGAATGATGCGTTTTAAATGGAGTCAGTCACCGGTGACTGACGTGGTGCATAACGTGTTAAAGAAATTGCTCAAGCCCTGAAGCAAACATATTTACTTCAAAGCGTTTCGTGGCTTCTTTCGTCTACAACTGTATCTCTGTGCTATAGTGCTTGGCTCGTGGCGCTCAGATGACTGGTTCGAATCCAGCGTCAGCCGTTTTACTTTTTCTCAACTTTCTTCAATTGATGGATATTTTACCTCCTGTAACGGAGAAAAAAACGTATATTCATCAATTCACGGAAATATGCCGATTGACTGCCAGTAGACTTTCATTGATTTGAAGAAAATTTTTTTGAGAGTGTACCATTTACATTTGCACATCCGATGCATCATGAATTACACATCCTGGTATTATTAGAAATTCGAAAACAGAATACAATGACAAACTTTAAATATATGGGATTATATATTAAAAAAAACTTTACGAAATTTCTTCAGATGCAACCATATAATAATAGCAATAAAGTTATATTGTAATACATTGTAATACAGGATATATGGGTAATATTGAATAGCGATTAAAAAAACACGAACAAAATTTGAAAAAAAAAACAGTAATTGTATCATGGAAGTATGATCGAAATATACAGTCTATGAAGTCAATTAATATAGTTTAGTTCATTTGCACAAAGCACAAATATAAAGTTACAAAAATCACGATGAATTATGAGAAGCCTAAATAATATCAAATACTGCTATTCTGAATAACTCTTTTTTAATTTTAATCTAATCTGCTAATGATGAACTTAATTCGGTACTGACAATAAAAGTAGTGATATTTAAACTTCGTTTGGCCTTTCGTAAAACTAAGTTTATCGTAGTAATAATCTTTTCTTTTTACAGTGTTGCTAAAACAAAACTCTTAATCAAAATTTAAAATTGGCATTGAGCTAAACGCACTTCCAAAGGAGGTAGCAAAACTTGCAACGTCGCCTTTGTCCCTGACGCGTTTTGCCAGATAGGCTTTTAATTAATGTTTAAAGACACGGGAGGCGTATTCAGAGATCTATTCAATGCAACTGGGTGCGAATCCCATAATATTTATGTGATTAATTCTAGTTAAATTCGTCTGCTTTTAGCAATTTGACGTTTGTTGTTTTTATATTGCTACTGGGCATTGCATTACACAAATATATCATTAAAAGTTGTTATCTAGGCTTTAAAAGCCGATGGTACATAGAGTACACCGCCCCAGTCATTATGTATGTACAAACTGTCCGTGTTTTTAAGGGTTAATATCTCGGCTAATTATCGACGATTTTTTTCGAAAATCATTATCAACAATGCTTTTATACTTCTGCTACGACAGGTACCTCCAGCGCTCCTCAACACATTAGCCGAATACCTGCAAATCGAAATTTCTGTGTAGCGGAAAAATGCGCTTTTCTCAAAAATTATGTGACCTAGGGTAATCGCTACAATTTTCGTATAAGGTTTACTTTAACGTCTACTACCTCTAATTTTTTCATAATTTTAGTTTCAGTAGATTCGGAAACAGACGGGCGGGGGGGGGGGGGGGACATATTTTTGCACTTTATTTTCGACGATATCTCTAAAAATGTAATACCTAAAATTAAAAGAATTGTATTTTTGAGTTTAGCGTTACGAAAGCTTTCACATGATACCCCACACGATAAAAAAAAAATAAATAATAATAATATATTTGTGAATGCTTAATAATCTGTAAATATGTGGGACAATAGTCTTTATTACTTCTCCCAATTTGAACTTTTCACGTTCCATAGTTTACGAGTAAAATGGCTGTGACAGACAGACAGACAGACACAGGAGTGATCTTATAATGGTTCCGTTTTTGCTTTTTAAGTACGGAACCCTAAAAGACGAACATTATATGATAAACTGTTACTATTTAGGCATACATTATGCTTAGTTTGAAGCACTAACTGAAGAAAATATACTATAAACTTACCTCCTGCAATTTTTTCAAAATACAAGAAACAATAAGTTTCACCCTACTTGCCTTGACGCCGAGAGACGAATGGTGCATTTAAAGGGAGTTCTTAAGTAATTTGTGATACTGTCGCTTTCTGGAAGCAGTTTACCAAAAAGAAACTTTGTATTCTATACTCCCCTCCCCCCCCCCAATTCCTGTAACTATTGGATACATGTAACAGGGGATACCTTGTATTTTCATTCGAGATTTAATATACATAATTTAATTGGCAAAGAAAACTTAACTAATTGCATACAAATGAGAGACCAAACTTACAAGATTCTCTCAAAAAATCAAATATGTTTAATATTATTAGCTGTAGTTGAGAAACAATATTCATGTTATATACGCAAATCACACGACCACATATGCAGCCTGTTACTATATGCACTAATAAATATAAGACATCCCAGTAGTCAAGTCATTAGAATTGTAAGCGGAGTTAGAAATGAGAGTTTGATTATCCGCGGGGTTCTGCTTATTTTTTTCTATTGTTCACCTAAATTTATGTAAGATGTAAATTTCCAACTGGGCGAAAGGTCCGGACATTTTTCGCCCAGTTGGAAATTTACATCTAATATGATTTATTTACCAATTGAAATATTTGTGTTAAAATTAATCTAGTGTAAATTTATATAGTTTGCGATTACTAAGTTGTTATTCTGGGATATTGGTAGATTGAAAAAGTTACATAATTTTTGCTTGTTTAATTAAAACGTACTTTTATTTTCACGAAAATTCTAAGCTCATCCAGAAAGTAAGTACCGTTTGTGCATTTCTCCCGCGCATCTGTCAGCATGAAGGTCGCACATGCCTAGTTACATATCCTTCAACTCGAAAGCGAATTACACTCTAAAAAAATTATTCGTGAAAAAACGTAAAAACTACTGGCAGCACAGTTGCTTGAGCACCCTTGTGATTTGAAATTCTTTTTCTTTTATTTCTCGAAATTTCCATCTTTTGATGGGAGGAATTCAGGATATTTTGAACTTAAATTTGCGAGGTTTCGGTGATTTGAGTGAAAGGACATACATGAAAATTCCGTTTCTAAAACGAAAAAGGTCTGGCAGTGCAGTTGCCGGAACATTCATGTAATTTGACGAGAATGTAGATTAAATTGGTGGATTTCACTTAAGTTTTACGTTAGATCGGGAAAATATCAATATTTTGAGAGAAGATGGGCAAACCCATGTGGACATTTTTGTATTTCGAAAATAAAGCAACGGAAAACAATCTTCAATTCACGGGTTTTTTTTTAGAGTGTAGCCTAGCCATTTTGCTTGATTGCGTGAATGGTTGAAGTCATTGTTTGTCGGTAATAATGTTTAAAACAATCGATCGTCCCGTCGAGCCATTATGAATTTTTTGAATGCAAGAGATGCTCGACCTTGTGAAATTTATTGTCAGATAAGTGAAACTTACGGAGCGAACCCGATGAGTGAAGTTATATGGTACGAAAGAGGTTTGGGATGTTTAACTAAGGAAGGAAAAATGTCCATGACAAGGAGTACAGTGGACGCCCGGCGCGGCGTTGATCACCGAATGATTAGTGGGCTGCATCGACGTAAATTTTCGTTCCAATAGGCCAGGGATGCCGAACCTTTTCACGACCACGTGCCAAATTTTCCCAAAAATATACTTTACGTGATCATGACGTGCCAACAATAAAAAAATTTAATGGATCAAATAATAATGAATCAAAACTACTTAAAATTTTGTTTTTAGCATAAAAACAATACAGGTGATATTTGATGTTATACTGCAGAAAATTTATTTTAAAAATATTATTTCTGTTGTCTCATCTTAAATGCCAAATAATTTATATCCGCTTTGTACTTAGTTATTTTCGATAGAATGCAAGTTTAATTGCACTCACTTGACAAGACGTTTTTAAATGAATTCTTCATTTTTTTTTTTTTTTTTTTTTTTTTTTTTTTTTACGAAAAGAATGTCTTGCAGAAAAACCTGCCAAAATAGCAAGCGCCAGAAACTACAGCTTTTAGTGTCTGGAATTGAATTCCAAGTTGTTATAATTTTAAAATCAGCATTTTTGCTTATTACACTTTTTTTTTTGTTTAGTGACAATCTTCTAATTCTCAAAATTTTCTGAGCCAATATTGAGCTAGATTCGGATAAATTAAGTTATATTTCAATTTCTTCAATCTGTGTGACAATCACAACCAACCGAACTAATTGGATTCAAGTGACACAGACAACATCTATATTAATGAGTGCATTTTGTCAAATTCTACAATATTTTGATGTAAAACTTAAATCTATGCCGTGTCAAAAATAATCTGCAGCGTGCCACTTATGGCACGCGTGCCATAGGTTCGCCGTCCCTGCAATAGGCGATTCACGATTTCAGATTTGTCAATGCACTTTCAAAACATCTCACGATTGCAAGTAATGATAAGATCAAGGTAAACGCCCAGAATTGTTTCAGGTTTCAGGCGGCCGAATTCTATGAAGCGGGTATGTTGCAATTAGTCCAACATATGACTCCTGCCTTAATTCGCATGGTGAATTTGTCGAAAGATAATTTAAGGTGTGTAGATTTTTGTGTAATAAAATACAAATGGAAACAAATTGCTAATATTTTTTAACATCCAAACGATACTTGTACTTTCTCGATTAGCTTAATATAAAGTCGTTAATTTTTTACACATAAACGAAATCATTCGTATGATAATGGTATAAAATTTGAAGGAATTATTATTCAAAGCTCAATCAATCAAATATCGTTTAATAAATTCTTTAGAAATAACAAAATTTGCCAAAAATGATATTACATTTGGCATTCTAAGTAAACTTTTATAAAATAGTAATGATGAAACTGTGGTCATGGGGGTAGAAATTGGCTATAACTTAATATTTATAGTATTTAAAGAAAAGCGCTATTCGATTTTTTAAGTAGCTCAATGTGAATATCTAAAATATTTACGTTTGGGGATATAAATGGTCCATAATTAAAGATGTGTCGGATATATAAGAGGGTCATTTTTGAAATCTGTCCATGTTTTGTCATAGCAAAATAAAATTTTAAAAATACACAGAAAGTTTTAATTTTTTGTAAATACTTACCTTACCTCATAAACATTGATATACAAGCATCAGAAGACACCAAATTACTAATTAAACATTTTAAAATTAATTTTAAAATTTTAATGAACATGGTAATGACATAGTGAGCATAGTATGACAGTTTGTAATAGAAAAGTTAATATATCCATTATATTATTCTATATTATTACGTGTAATAAATACAAAAACATGTTATTAATTTATTATTATTTCTTAGACAATTTGTGACGAAATAGGTACGGGTGATTGATGGCATTACACATAGAATATTATTATGTCCCAACTGTACAGGAAGTATTATGAATAGCTCTGTAATATTTTGTATACACTGTTTAAAATATCGTGAAAAATTACCTCTGTTTTTAAAGGCTATCTCTTTTCTGACCAATGAGAATGCAGCATAAAAATCTATGGAGCGTTTTCATTGGTCAGAAAATAGATAGCCTTTAATAACAGAGGTAATTTTTCACGATATTTTTAACAGTGTAGAGCTGAGATATATCTCTTGATTTCATTTGGTGGAAGATAAAATATTTTTTTATTATTTAATTACTGATTTATTAGTCTATCACTTAAGAAATTAAATGTTTTCAACAGTGCTATTTTGCTATGAATTTTGATGAAAATTGGATTAATATGTGCCCAAACTGCAGAAGCGTCATGTCTTTAATTTCGTGAGATGGTGAAAAATAATTTCATTTTTTTTTTTTTTGCATTTCATTCGAAAGTAATACTTAATAACAGTATGAAATGTGATACCCATTCTAACAAAGAGAGCAGCTTGAACTTCTGCTCGTATTTATATTTGTTATTTTCAATTAAATCTATATGTGTCAGTAAGTTTTCATTTGTTAAACCTTTCTATATTTCTTTAATTTTTCTATACTAATAAAATAAATTTCGTAAATGTATAATTCATTAAAATTTTGACTTTTTAAAAATCTCAATAAGTAAAATTTCTTCGTCATGTTAAAAGATTCTTCCTTCACAGTTATTTTTTTTTATCTTGACATTTTATTTATTAATTTTTTACCTTTGGATGTTTGATTTTTACTGCATTTGGTTACTAAGCCACTAATATTTTGTTCTATACTTTTTAGTCGAGTCAAAACACTGTACTAAAACTAGTGTCGTGAAGTAATTTTCACCTTGCATTACAAAAGTATAATATTAATTTAATAGCTCTTAATCTAATAGCCTCCAACAAAATTGAAAGAATTGATTCACAGTAAAATTGATCCAATTGTATAAAGTCTAATATTCGTTTATTTTTCTTTTTTACATTAACTTTTTATGGTATGAATTCGATTTTTTTTCTTTATTTTAATAGAAATAGTTCTTTCACGGTTTATTCTCGACGGTCTTTTTTCATCTACGCTTTGAAGTCAATTTTTGAAATAACCACATCCATTCTGCAACTTTTCAAACATAAATCAGTAACATTCTTTACCTTTATGTCATGTTTTTGACCACCAACTTTCCTTTTCATGATTCTAACAAAAGTTTGGAACTTTATTATGTGCTCTTTGTATCCACCTTCTCCAAAACCGCATGACAAAGTGCTGGCTAAAATACGTCAAAATATGTTTCATGAGAAAATAATTTTCATTTATTTTCGTTTACTTTTCTCATTATAAATATTTTTGAGACGATATACTTTAAATATGTATGTATTAGTTTCTCCAAGAAAGGTGTTACTTAAGAAAATTACTATCTAATTTTTAAAAATACATTTTTTAATTAAAAAACAAGAAATTGCGAATTTTAAAAGCCCAAACCTTTGATTATTTTCTTGAATTTTTCAAGAATACAATACTTATTTTTACACAGCTAATGCTTTGAATGGGAATTATACAAATTTATCGCTAAAGTGATGACGACATCTAATGAACAAACTTTACATGTTGGTAGCATTACTTCCTTGTTTTACAGAAAAAACGGATATAATGTTTAACTACACATAATTTTCTTTTAAGTTTTGAAAAAAAAATGTCTAGTGACCAAGCTCCTGATGCTAGTAGGATTCTCTATTTTTTATTATTATTTTTTTTTTTGCTGTAATACCTGATATAATGGTAAATTATATCCGTTTAGAGGAGTTCCAATAATTCAATATTCATTAGATTTCGTTTTTATTTTCACCATTATATACTACAACATAAAGTGTGAAATTTTCCTCTAAATAAAATGTTTAAAATTTTCACCAAACTTTTCCGCCATTCGACGCTTTTTATAGAAAACCATTACATAACTATAATTTAACTTTATTCTGATCCTAATATTGTCAATAATATGGTAGATACGCACTAGATTATGATAAATTAATTATCTTTAAAAACAGTTGGATGAATATAGTTCACTGCATATTTTTAATAGTGTACAATTTAATTTGCAAGGTTTTTAAAGTGCCAAAATATTAATTTACATGTTTCATTCTAAAGGGACTAAAGCTCTTATTAACTTTCCATTTATAAGCTTACTATAAAATTATTTAAAAACATACAGAGAAAAAATAAATCCTTCTAGAAACAAATACATTTTGTTAATGCTATATGTTACATTTGTGTATTTATTTAATATTGGTTTTATAAATGTATTTAATATAATTTTAAATATATTTTCATATATTTATGTAAGAAACACTTTTTGGTAATGATACATTTTTATATATTTATATAACAAACAATTTTTGATAATGATGTATGTTACATTCGGGTATTTATTTTACATTTAATTTATAAAGCCAAAGTAAAATATGCTGCATGTACATGTACATCCCCTAACATCTAAATTAGTTATTGTTCTTTAATACAATGTCAAGTCTGAGAAAATGTTATCTTTCGTTAATCAAATGGATTTTTATATAACCCTTCTTTTGAGACCTATGGTTCTTTACTTTATAGTACTATTTTAAATGTTCTAGAATTTTACAAATATATGTGGTCATAAAACTGTTGAATCTAGATTATTTGAGTAATTAAAAGTTTTAGTGATGGGATTAGCACATTACTCAATGCAAAAATCATTGTTATAGACTTACGTACATTGAAAACAAATAAGTTAAAGCATCTTCGCATGAAATTTGCAGGCAGTTTTATGAAAGGATGGCATACACTATTATATATATAAAAGTATGATATGTACCCTCCGCCCACATAGCACTAATGTTTTAAATTAGTAATGAATATCACTATGACATTACCTGCTTCATATATTCTAACGAATCACCGATGACATATTTATATAAGGCTTTCTTTCACGTGTGTGTGTGGTTGGAGTGATACAAAAGGTCATGATACATTACATTTACTTCTATTTATCAACAGTCTACGAATATTCTATGTGTAATAAAACATAACTACACTTTCATAAAATAATTCTATCACTTCCTACTTGACTATTAGAGACTTTAGAAAGTGAAAATGTGTATTTAAAAGACAACAGTCTATGAATTATGCTATGTATAGTAAAACCTACCTACATTTTCATAAAATAATTCTATCACTTCCCACATGATTATTACAGACTTTAGAAAGTGAAAATGTGTTTATAAAGGAATATACATGTAGAGGAGACTGGGGTTGGTTGACGCATTTCTTACAAAGTGACTTTTTATTTTTTAAATATTGAGCCTAGAATAAAGTTTCATATATCATTGCATTCTTTATGCAATCAGTTATCAAAATAAAATTGCGACCTAAGTGTTATACATACGAAACTTGAAAAATGATTGATTTTAATCATGAGAAAAAAATACGTCAAGTCTCCCTACATATAAGAGGCTTGACCCACTTTACTTTATATTGAAATATTTGTTAAGGGAAATAAAATCAGTTTTATTTCCCCTTTATTTATTTAGCAGAATATATTTATGCTACATGGTTTAATTATTATTAAAATTTATTTGGGAAAATGTGATGTGCAAACAAACCTGCTTAGATGAAATTCAAGGCACAGGAGAAAAATCCCTTTTTAAACGACAGCTTTTTGTGACACAAGACCTAACAATACTAGTTACCACTTAGTTTGACTTCATCTGATTGTGTTCATCTTTGTGAAATTTGTCTACATACATTCCTAAAGTGTTTTTATCATTATTATATTCTTTTTGCAGAGTCATTAACATTTCTTAAAATTGCTGCTTTCATCCGTTCTAGTCTTTTCAATTCTTTTTATTTATCTAATATGTGTACTACATAAATTAAATAAATTTTTTATCAACTTTTCAATTTATATATCATTAAATGTTTTCTTGCTTCTATAGCAAATTTTCACATCTTCCTGTAATCAATTTCAAACATTTACTTTCTGTCACTCCATTTTACTGCAGCTTTACAGAATAAATTTATGTTATTTTAGAAATATAACCATTAATCCTTAATTATGTGCACTATACACTAAAAGGATTTCCAAAAACATTTAATTAAGGGAGCTCTGACCATCCGGTCAACCCACCCTCACATTGATTGGGTCAAGCCTCCTCACATAGCTACTTTTAAAATTATAGTACATGATTATATTTAGCCTAATTTACTGCACAATCTTTATGCCTGGAATAGCTCAGTTTTTCCGCATTACTTAAAAGTTACTTAAATTTCTGTGAAATATTTTACCTAATAAAATCTTTAAAAATGTATCTAAAAAATACACTTTTTAAGATGAAAACTCTTCACAATTTATTTTCCACACTTGTTTCAATTGTATGCATGAAACAAAGTCTTTTGTTTGGCCATCATAGTAGCTTTGTTTACAAAATTCTGAAATTCTTTTAAATATGAAAACTGAAGGGTGGGTCAAGCATCCCCTATGGTCAACCCTCCCCAGTCTCCCCTATATCTGAAGACTAGTTAGAGAAACGTCGCATTTATAGCTGGTGATGTAACCCGTAACCTACTATTTTATATATTTTTCTAGAAGAACAGACAAAAAAAGACAAAACGAAATGATAAAATACTAGCTTGATGAAAGGAAATGGATTATTGGAATTGTTGGATCTGTTACTAATTGGGAAGTAAGCAAAATTTTCAAGAAGTGACTCTAGCAGAAATGTGCAAGGGAAGTTAAAATAATTTAATATTGTTAAAAATTTCGTTTTGGGTTGAAGTAAATTTTGGTGGTGCAGGTTCTGGAACCACAAGATGGTAAAAAGTGTTACCCTGATTTGGTACTTGCTTGAACCATAAAATGATACAATTTTGAGCCAGAATTTCATTTTACGTTGAATGATTAAATGGCAAAATATTGAACCAAGAAATAATAAAATCTTGGTGAATAATTTAGTAAAATGTTTAATTATAAATTTGCTTTGTTTATCTTTTGCAAATTAGTGATAATCAGACCATTACTACTGTTTAATGTGTTATCTGTCAGTCTAGAACTATATTTAGAATATGATCTAGGAATATAAGCCTAATCTGGGTTGGAAATCTGATAGCATTTGACATGGAGACAGTGTTTTAATCATTTGGTAAGCAGGCTGATGTCATTTTGCGCTTAAGTAATGTGCTGAAAGTGCATAGAATCATTTATTCAGAATTGCTGTTGAAAAGCTACATATATTGGTGAAAGTTTAAATCATTTTCGATGTTGATCAATGAACAAGATTTTTTAAAGTTTAGAAGCATGGTATTGCGGTTCATATATGTATGTATATATATATTTGTACATATACATATATAGAAAACACACACATATATATATGCCATAGAGAAACTTTGCCGATGTGCAAATCTCTAGCGGTCGGTCCGTACAACAACCGAAATGAAATTTTAGTTATACTAGTTACTTCAAAATATGTGTTGAGATTATGTTGAAGAATAACAATGGAGCTTGAACGGCCAGTGGTTACAATGACAAAGTTTGAGATTTTCGAATGGCAACCCCTACTTTTTTCCAATCTGAAAATGATCATTGCAAAACGATAAATGGCATTAAAACCGTATATGTAGCATGAAAAACAGCGACGTAAGACCCATATAAGAAACAGCATTGTAAACAACTAATAGCAACAGCAATAACCGGGAAATATATTTCACTGAGATAACAATTTTCCACGCTGTTTTTTGAAAGTTTTCCACCAAACGATGATTTAGGAATGGTGTTCTATGATTGATGCTTGTGCTTCGCGTCTCTCTGTTGTTATTAGTTATTGACAATGTTGTTTTTTACATGTGTTCTTCGTCGCCGTTTTTCGTGCTAGATGTACAGTACTAAAGTTATTTATATTTTTCAATGCATTGATAATTTTGAAATAGAAAAATTTGGTGATGCCATTCGAAAATTTCAAATTGTCCCGCCGTAACTTTAGTAACCATACAGGCTTCATTGTTCTTTTTGACCCCAATCTCGAGCGCATACTTTCAAATAACTATATCTGAGATTATGTTTTTGTCAGTTGAACAGTTTTTATGAACTCCCTCCCTCTCTCTCTCTCTCTCTCTCTCTCTCTATATATATATATATATATATATACATTCATAGACATACATACATATATATATATATATATATATATATACATATACATATGTGTTTGTATGTAGAGTCGTGGAAAAAAAAAAAGTAAACACCCCGTACTTACTCCTCAACAAATTATTGTAGACGAAAGTTACTGGTACCGAACAATTGTAACTACTTTTAAATGATGTATATAAAATTTGCTGAGGGGGCCATCTACATATTAAAATGAATCCAAACTTCATGTTTTTCAATGGCGATACCCAATTTTAACGAAATATTTCAAAACTTCTGTTCAAACTATGTTTAGACACCAAATTTCAAGTCATTTGAATGATAAGTTTTTGAATTATAACCATTCAAAATTGAGTACTTCTAATGTTAAATTGCATTTTCATATTTTTATTTATATCTCCTGAAATTATGCTTCTAATGTGCGAATTTTTTGTGTAGCAATAATACTAAAATACCCAAACATAAATACGTTGAATCTGCAATTTTTATCATTTTATGATATGAATTATGAATTATGAAATTAATATTCGAAAAAATTATGAATTGCAACCTACAGTTTTTTTGATGGATTTAGATTTATTAAGTCCTGCTTTATGGAAATCCCAAATTTCACATTTTTCTTCCACGTAGTTTTAAAATTTTGCTTAAAAAACGTCAAAATGATGGATTAAGGGGTCGTCTATGACAGAAGTGACTAAATATTTTGAAATCTAGCATGCTTCATTGACTGATTAAGGTGCCCTGATCAAGAAGGGGGCTCTCTCGGTTAAAAATCGAGTACGGAACTTCAATTTGGATACAGCCCTTAAAATACGCTGGTTTTAAAATAATTAATTTCTCGGAAACTTATCGTATGAATTGCATAAAAATTTGTTTTTAGGTAATTGAAGGGTGTAGAATTCATTTATGCTGTCAGAATTGTGTACTGCTATTGAAAAAAAAAAAACAAAGTTATACCTCGTTTTAATATGTAGATGGCCCCCTAAGCAAATTTTAAATACATCATTTAAAAGTAGACTTGATTTCCAATCGTTCGATACCAGTAACTTTCTTCTACGATAATTTGTTGAGGAGTTAGTAGGGGGTGATTACTTTTTTTTTTTCCCACGACTGTACATAATTATTTTAAACCACTGGGTGGTTTTGCTCCAAACTAAGTTTTAAATATTGTATAGAGAAAATAAAATAAAAAAGATGATTACTAATGGCGAAACTTATTGTCCTGCATATAAAAAAAATTCAGTTTTAGTTTTCAATGGTAGTGCTTACTTAAAAAATCAAAAAGTTTCTTACCCAATATGCAAAGGATAATAATAAAAATTAAAAAGAAATTTGAAGATTTATAGCCGGGGATAAATAGCTTATCCATTTCCATTTTTCTTTTCTTCTTTTGAATACCGTAACAGTCATGCCATTTTTTATTCATGACGTGAATATGGTGGACAGTATTAAAGCAAAACAAGGAAATTCATTTATTCAATGAAAATAATGTCTCCTTTCGGAGTAAGAAACATTTCATCATTTCTGAGATACATTTTAGTTGAAAGAAAACGCAAATAATATTTCATATTTATACTTCTTTCTGTTCTAAGTTGTTTTATGTGGAATAAGGAACTATATCCTTTAGTTGGAGACATATTTTTTTTATTATTAGATCCTTTCGAATAAAAGCGTAAGAAACGTTCAATAATCGTAACAAGGGCAGAGTAATGTAAGTACATTTAATGATACAGAAATGTATCACATTCTGTATTTTATGCTTAGTATTTCACTAGGAAATAGATTAGAAAGTTTATTATTCAATTAATACATCAAATACGATGAAATAAAGCACGATGGAGAATAGAAAATTTGTCATAATCTCTAATATTTTTAGGATATGGATAAAAATAATAAAAAAGCACCCGAATCTAATTAAGAATAATATTTTGTTTGGGAGTAAGACTTTTTTACATTCATGAGGCATATGTAATTTAGAGGCATATATAATGTAATTTTTTCTTATATTATACAGTGCGTACCAAAAGTTTATAGACAACGGGTTTTTTTTAAATTTTCCAATTCAAAAAGAGGAGTAACAATTTCAAAACAATTTATAATTATAAACAATAGCAAGACATTAGTAATATTATACACAAGTAATATTACACAATGATAGTCTTTATGAAAAAAACTTAAAACTTAAATTTCACTGTCCCAAAAGTTTATAGACAACTCATTCTTTTTTCCTTTAACGTCTTAATTTTTAAGCCGTTTGTTCTAATCACTTCAAAAACTCGATGAGGCATACTCAAAACAAGAGTTTGAAGAAGTTCCTATTAAAAAAAAAACTTCGTTCAAATTGTAGCTTTAGATCGTGAATCGTTGCAAATTGGCGCCTTTTAGCATGTAAGTCTCTAGCTAATTTTCCCCATACGTTCTCTATTGGGTTCAAGTCAAGACTAAGGGCTGCCTAGCCCATAGCAGTTATTTGGTTTTGTCTAAACCACTGCATTGTAGAGTTGGACTCGAGAATAGAACAATGGTCTTGCTGGTACATTCATTTGTCCCCTCCTTAGCAACTTTCCAAATAGAAGTACCCGTACTTCAAGTCTTTTCTGGTAATCTTCGAAACATTGATGACCATTTAAAAAGAAATATAGGTTGTTCCATTATCAGAAAATGCTGCCCACACCATGAGTGAACCCCCTCCTTGTTGTCTACTAAAAAAAGTTCGTGGTTCCTTACGAATATCGTGTCATTAATATGACCAACTATCGAGACCATCTAAATTGAATTTCTTTTCATCACTAACAAGACCACTCGACCATTCATCTGACCAATTCCTGTGATTCGGGTCCACTGAACAAGAGTGCCTTTATTCCGTTTTATAAACTTTGGGGAATGAAGAATTTTGCAAAAATAATGAAACGTAACTGCCAGCCGGCGTTGGACCGTGGATATTGGTACTGAAACGTTTACTTCTATAGAAACTGACCGTACATACAGGTTCTGGGTTGAAATTAATGTCAAAATTTCGCTGTCTTATCATTCAGTTGTTTTCTTTGGTCGTCTAGAGCAGGATTTTGTTTCAGATTATGACCTTTTGACAGAATTCGGTAAATACCAACCCTGCTGCATCCAGTTTTTCTTGAAATGTCCACAACTTTCCATCCTCGAGCCTTTAAACGATAGATTCCAAAATATTCCTTTTGGAAAACTGCACATTACGAGGCATTTTTGCAGTCACTCGGAAAGAGAATGACAGATTCGATTTTATCTCCGAAAACTATTGCGCCACACGTACATGACCTTGGAATATTTAAATTTTGGATATCAGTACTTAAATCGGCTTTTAACACCGGTTGTTTATATATTTTTGGGACAGAAGTTTTTTGTTTTTAATTTTTTATATTAAATCCATGACTGCTAAAAGTTGCTTGAGTATTTTATTATTTTTATTTCATCATTATATATTTTCATAATTTATTTCGCCTTTTTTACTTGTTTAATTAGCTCTTGAAAAAAAAAAAATTGTTGTCTATAAACTTTTGGGACGCACTGTATATTATGTAATACAAGAAAATAGATCGTCAAATAACAGGTGTTGTATTTAGATATTATAATGAATTAAAAAACTTTCTTTTAAAAGTTATTAAATGAAATGATTTTAATATATTTTAACGTAAACGCTTTTAAATATATTTTATTGTCTAAATACCATGCTTGTTAGCATACTTTTTAGTTCCATTACAATCATAGCATTTTTTCCGTGATATGAATATGGTGTACGGTGTTAAAAAGTTATTAGATATAATGTAATACAAAAAAAAAAAATAAATAAAATAAAATAAATAATAAAAAAAATAAAACAGATCTTCAGACCACAGATATCATTTTTAGATATTAGAATGAATGAAAAAAAAAAGTATATGAAAAATTTTAAATAAAATGATTTTAATATATTTTAATGTTTTTAATATATTTTAATGTATACGTATTTATACTAGATTTCAACGTCTAAATACCATGCTGGTTGGCATATATTTAGGGTACAGATCATGTTAAATCTATGATTGCTGAATACAGTCGCATTAATATGAATTGGAATGGAACAATTTTTTTTTTTCGCATCAAATACCTTAATCATGTGGCTGTGTGTTTACTTCCGAAAAATATAAATATTTGATAGAACGAAACTATAAAAAAAAGATTTGAACATTTGAACAAAAGATACAATATTAAATAAAGGTATTCAATATTAAGCAATTATCACCTTGTGTATTTCGTATTTTTACTTGATAGGCAGGGATGCCGTTTGTAACCTCATCAAAAAAAGCAAACTTACTAAACTTGAAACTTCCCCATGTGTCAAAAAGCAACTACTCAGCTGAGGATCGATAACAACTTCAAGAGCCAGCAATAATATTGCTATAAAATAAACTATAGCTCACAAAATATCTAGCTAACTAGATATCGCTTGGATAACAACCCGCGGTTGTTTGATTAATTTTATTCGCATTAACTAAACTAAATTTCTTACTGACTGTGAACTTTTCCTCGTCTGGACTCGGCGCACGTAGCAGAAATTACTTCCACTCTTGTTGATTAATCGCACTTTACTCACAGCAGGACTCGAACCAAGTTCCGCTGATGCAAAGTTTCACTCCTGCTGTTATAAGGAAAGGTCAACTGACGTCAGTGCTGGTCAAACTGCAGTGAATCAGAAGAAACGCCTGTTCGTACTTTATGACTCATACAGTACATATGAGTTAGGTTGTTTGATTGGTCTACGTTTAAATGCTATTTGACGGAAGTGATTCTTCGTAAACATGCTCTTTCCTTATACTCAGCAGACTGACCAAGTTTGCATAAACTCAGAACAAAAATTACTAACCGAAGATTCAGAGAGCCGAAAACATACTTCCAAAAGTCAAAGTAAAAGGTAATATATTGTGTCGCTTTTGCACTCACAGATTAGTATTTTAGTTTACTACAAGATTATCAGAAGCTCAAAAATTTATGATCATGGATTTAAAAGCAATTCTTCTTTATTTTTTTCTTTTTAAAGCACTACGGGGCTCGGCCCCCTACGAGCTACGCTCGCCAACCCCCGTTCAGACACCGCAGACTCTAAATTCACTCTAATTTGATCGGCTTTAAAAAGATTTCGAAAGATTGAATTATAATTTAAAAAACAGTGGCGATCTCCCTATAAACGGACTTCTATTCATTTCTCTTTGATTGGGGAATTTTAACGCCAAATCCGCTGCGGTACTACTTGATTATCCCGTCGACTAATTTCGCCAAATTATATAAATCGCCAAACCACTCGCCAAATTATACAAATTGACATAATTTTTATTTTAAATAACGAAAGAACAAATAAATTAGTACAACATTAATAAAAATACAAATAAAACGTCGAAATAAAAATAACTTGATGAAATAGACACGTGTAACAACATTTTAAAATAAGCTAATATAAAAGGAATTAAGTAAACAGTCTTTGTCTCTTGGTATTTTTTATCAAAGCGAAAAGAAAGTTCTTTTAAATGAGACATTTTAAATTAATCGTTTTTAATCTGACGTAATTTTGACCAAGCTATTCTTTCTCTTTTATATATTCACGAGAAAATACTTTTGTTGGAAATTAAATATTATTTGCGCTTTCCTAACAAAAATAGTTGAAAAGATTCTCTCAAAATATCAAATAAATGTCTAGCGCAATTTCTTAATTTATTTTCTTTTTCAATATTTTGTGTTCATTTTATGTAATAACTGTAATGTGATGTAAATATGACGTAATTTCTCCTATTTAAGACTTCTAACGCATGTTAATGAATTTATTATTTTACAATATCCTTCCTCTTTTAAAATTCACGTGTATACTTTTTATGAAGTAATCTTCAATAGGTTCCTCCTTTTTATACGCAATTATTTAATTTTAATTTGAAAGTATCTTTTCTGTTTATGATAGTCACGTGTAAATAAATTTTTAATTTGAAACAAACATTATTGTTTCCGTTGTTTATACAGTTGGCAACAGGTTAAATTAGTACAATTTTCCAAAATAAGTAAAATAATATCTCTCGAAATGCTGAAAATTTGAATTTAAAATAGAAATGAAACCTCGAAAAATGAGTCAAATTAAAAAAAAAATTAATGAATTCTGCACACCGGGAAATTATAACGTATAAAATGATCTAAAAATTATTAAATTCCGATGTATAGTTTTTGCTCCTATAAAACTTTTTAGTCGAACGATTTTGTCCAACTTTAGCATTAAATATCTCTTAAAATCTTATCGGTGACAGCGGTAGCTACTTTTTTTTAGAATAGAGAGACAATTAAAGCCATGATCAATTTTTTATTCGTGACATAAATATGCTGAACTTGAACAATATTAAAACGAAAACTAAGAATTGTTTTTTCAATGTAATTTAACATTTTCTTCGTTAGATTGGAGTTTTCTGTCATTTTTTAGACATATTTTATTCACAAGAAAGCACGGTAAAAGTTTCGATTTTATAATTCAATTTAAAGATCTTATTCTAAATAACACCTCGCAGCAAAAAGAGCTAAATCTTCAAATTCAAAGAACATTTATTTTTTGTTATTTACATCAGTATCACTTCCTTTGTTTGTAGCACTATATAAGAGTTAAACTAAACAAATATGAGAACAAAGAGTTAGACTAAACTGACCAAATTTACATAAACTCGGAACAAAAATTACTAACCGAAGATTCAGAGAGCCGAAAACATACTTCCAAAAGTCAAAGTAAAAGGTAATATATTGTGTCGCTTTTGCACTCACAGATTTGTATTTTAGTTTACTACAAGATTATCAGAAGCTCAAAAATTTATGATCAGGGATTTAAAAGCAATTCTTCTTTATTTTTTCTTTTTAAAGCACAATTAAAGCCATGATCAATTTCTTATTCGTGACATAAATATGCTGAACTTGAACAATATTAAAACGAAAACTAAGAATTGTTTTTTCAATGTAATTTAACATTTTCTTCGTTATATTGGAGTTTTCTGTCATTTTTTAGATATGTTTTATTCAGAAGAAAGCACAGTAAAAGTTTCGATTTTATAATTCAATTTAAAGATCTTATTCTAAATAACACCTTGCAGAAAAAAGAGCTAAATCTTCAAATTCAAAGAACATTTATTTTTTGTTATTTACATCAGTATCACTTCCTTTGTTTGTAGCCTATATAAGAGTTAAACTAAACACATTCAACGATTAAGAAATTTATCATACTCTGTATTTTAGATATTTTTTACCAGGGAAGAAATTAGAAAGTTTTATACTCAATTAATAAATCAAATGCTAAGCAAATAGCAGTATTAAAAATAAAATAAAAAGAAGCCTGAAGATTCATGGCCAGGTATAAAAAGATTTTTCTCTCGTTTTTTCTTTCCTTCTTTTAAGCACCATTTCAGCTATGACATTTTTTATTCCTGACGTGAATATAGTCGAGAGTATTAAAGCAAAGCAACGAAACTCATTTATTCAATGAAAATAATATTTTCTTTGGGAGTAAAACGTTTTTGTTCTTTCTGAGAAATATTTTATTCGGGATGAAACGTAAAGGAGGATTTACATGATGTACAACATTATATTATGTATAATGTAAGTTGCATTATATATAATGTACATTATATTATGTATGATGCATAATAAAATACATTTTAAAATCAGAACCATTATTTCTAATTATCAGAATCAATTTTGAAAATAATAATTATTGTATAATAAAATACTTTATTAAATAAAACAATTTTAATATATTTTAATGTTTATGTATTTTATTATGAATTTCTTCGGCTGAGATACGAAACTGGTTATCATATTTTTATGATGCAGATCATTTGAACTTCTGACCGTGGATTGCATTCTTGGTTAATGTATCGGTAGCAGTCAGTATAGCGTGGAATGGACCTGGATAACGTAGAATAAAATATTTTTTCAAATCACAAACATTATTTCCAATTATCAGATTCAATTTTGAAAAAATAAACATTGCTATAATAAAATTACTTTATTTCTTAAAACAATTTTTATATATTTTAATGTTCAAGTCTTTTATAATAAATTTCGTTGAGATTCGATGAAAATATTTTAAGGGGATGTAATGAATTTTCTATAATTTCTGAGACATATTTTATTCGGTACACTTCAATGAAAGTTTCATATTTATGTTAATATTTAAAACGTCAAATTAAATTAGAATGTTTCTTACTCATTTAATAAATTAAATACTATGCAATAGACAAGAATAGAAGTTACCATAAGCCCTTAGATTTATGGCCAAGAATAAAAAAAATTATTCATTTTTCTTTTCTATTTTTAGACATCATTATATCTTTTAGCGCACCCTTATTTATATTATACTTTTAGAGGGTTTTCATAACAATTTTCTTTCAAAATATTGAGTTATGTTTGTAGAGTGTTTCGAAATGACAATATTTATTCATGACGTGAATATGGTAGACTCTATTAAGGAGGATAGATACCGGTTTGATAACTGAGAAGTAAAAGGCCATACGTTAGGAATGATTCACGTGTTTCAATAACAACAATAACTCTCGGGATTTTTAGTGAAAAATATTAAATTGTGTTTGAAAGGTGTTTCGATATGTTTTAAATTTAAAAATTTGCATTTAGTAATCATTGTAATTCATTTAAACGGGGTTGTCCTCTAAATGCAGTATTAGCTGGCCGGCTGCACCGGTTTGACACATGTTTAAAACTTTGAATAAGCTTATAATATATAGAATATAGCTTAAAAACAAGTTTTTGAAATTCTATTTACTGCAAAAGTCACAGTGACAAATATGCAACTGTAACTACTTGTAGCTAAAGAAAACTTTAAACTTTAAACGATTGCTTCTGTAAAGGATTTTTTTTTCATTTGGCCGCTTGAATTTATCGAGAACTGCTGGGCCGTTTTTTCTTCAGTTTTAAAATAAATGTTCGTATTCTAACTCTTTATGGTTCCATGTAGGATTTTTTCTCCCATTTCTTTCCATTATTTACAAGCATCTTAAGGTCCTTTTCGCTAGGCCAAATTGATTTAAATGTACCATTCTTATGAATATTTAAATTTTGAAAAAAGTTCTAAGCAAAGCCTTAGCCAATATGTTAACCACTTCACCGGAAATCAAATGAATAATGAAAACATTTTAATGCAATTAAACTTTTCACTTCAACGTTTGCCCTGAGATAAGTCAGGGATAAAAGCACTGTTTCCACATACCTGTCGATTACATACCATCCTTCTACCTGTCACTGTGATTCTGCAATAAATAGAATTTCAAAAAATCGTTTTTAGGCTATATTCTAAATATTATAAGCTTTTTTAGAAAATGCCAAAAATAAAATCTATTTTATTGAAAGTTTTAAACTGGTGCCCCGCATGGAAATTAATTAATTCGATGAAAATAATATTTTCCTTTGCTGGATTGCGAGAGAAAAGTTGTGAAAAATTTTTTGCCTATTATTATACATATTTTAATCGGAAACAAGACGTGAAGAAAATTCTATGTTATGTTTATGTTTAACCTGTTTTATTTTAAGCCATATTATGTAGTATAAGAACCTACTCTTTCAATCACAGATATTACTTATTAGTATTAGAATCAACTTGAAAAAAAAAGTCTTTAACATAATTGCGTTATTATATGAAATTTATTAAAAGTTTAATGCTCATGCCATTTATAACGGATTTCTGTGGCTAAGATACTTACTATGTTGTGTATCCCTTTTTAAGTGTACATATCATGTTAAACTTTTAATTACGGAAAACAATCGTATCAGTCGTATTCGCATTATAAAATTACAATTTTTCTTTTCTTTTTTTTTGCATACTTTGTTAATTATTACACATTGTCTTTAGCTTGACAGAATCTGAATTTTTAAGTAATTCATTAGAGTAAAAGTTTTTACATTACAAAAATACTCCCAAAATATTGATTAAACTAACAATATTAAAATATAACACGACTAATAACATCGCTTTATTTAATCACAGAATTCCACAAGTAAATAGGCGAATCCATCTATTGGTAAATAGTGGTACATAGATTCAGGAACCATTACAAACTCTGTTATAAGCAGTTTATATCCTTCATAATTGATATTTTTACCAGCTGTATTTTTGGGGGTTTTCTTCTTAAGAAATCTTTGGAAGTTTTTTATTGAATTAATAAATAAAATGCTAAGGAAAACATAATAATAAATGGGTACTTCTCCATTATTCTGTCGATCACTTTCCATAAAATAAACTGTCGCCAAACTATAAGATTTAACGCCAAAATTATATGATCGTGGCACCAAATTCACTTCACGTCAGATGGATGGTTTGTTATGTCATCAAGTAATTTTTAATTCGACATTTATTTGTATTTTAAGGGGGTAGGATACATTTGAACACGTCGAAAAAGTAAAAAAATATTATTATGTTCCAAGCTTCAAAACTTATGAAATAAGTCAAATATAAAAATCAAACTTCTTTTAAATATAAAGCTCATATTTAAATTTTTATTTAAAAAAAATATATATTCTTGTAAATTCACAAATAAATATTGAAATGATAAGTTTAAAAATATATGATATTAAGAGAAAAAAATCTTGCGCGCATGAAAGAATCTGAAAATATGCATATAAAGAGGAAATTTTGGTGAAAATAAATACATAATAATGTTACCTTTATACTAAAACCAGAATATTAAAAAATATATATATTGACTAAATTAAAAAATTAACAGAAAATTAAAAATTTTCACTTAAAAAAATATTTTCAAAGTAAAAAAACAGAAAAAAAAATATTACCTCTTTCTGGTTTTAAGTTATACAGAATGGTTAATTACAGAATACAGTTATGGTTAATACAGAAATGAATATGTTTTGAAAATTTCTTTTGATTGCCATGCATAGTGTTTTAGTAACATTCCGTGCAGTATCAAAATTCATCATTTTGAATAAACGCAATGCAAAGTTTAATTATCCTACGTAATCTTAATACATAGTCTTAATAAAACTGCCATAATTAGTAAACTAATGGGAATTTTTTAATGCGGTTTTTTGGATATTGTTCAGAAATGATTACGGAATCAAAATATGTATTAAAAAATTTTCGAAAATTTTGTAGGGTTAAAGGTATACCCCCTTAAAGGATTTTTTTTATTACTTATTTAGTTAATTCAAATAATATTTACGTTCTTAAACGGCAACACCCTGAAATTAAAAGAGGAAAAGCATTGAAAAAATCTTTCGATGCATAGTTACATACAATAGATAAGTTTCAACTCATGCCGCAAACATTCACTAAGCGAGAGGGATAATAAAGAAAAATAATGTAAATAACTAGATATCCAAGATTAATTTTTTTCAGTTTCTTTAATATAGTGTAAAATTTATTGTTTAAAATTATTGATAGTTCACAATTTAGTGAGTGGAGCTTTTCCTACTTTTTTTTTCTTTTTTGAGAGTCAAATGGCAATATTCTTCAATTTCCTTATTCCGCGTTAGAGACTGGCGAATGGTTTAGAGATAGCTTTTTACCCGACTGAAAAGAAGGGTTATGTGTTTCATGCGTATCTGGGTACGTGGATTTCTTTATACCCTCAAAACATCCCAACGGCTGGATAGATTTTAGTGAATGAAGGCTCTATCAATTCGTCATAACGGTCCGATGGTTATAGGCTAGGTTTTGTTTTGATAAATTCAAAATGGCGGTAGAGACGAAAAAAATACTCAGCCTATTGAGTGGCATATCATTGGATAGGTCTTTCAAAATAAAGACGATTTTTCATTGACTATTTTGCAGTCAGAAGCTCCGTTAAAATATTATTCAACCTGGAAGTTGCGTATGTAGGATCTCTAACTTTACTGCAACTCTAACCATCATAGACATCTATAGACCTCATCAAAACAGTGTTTATAGATAGGAAATAACAATTAAACACAACTTAAAAGTCATCAATACAGGTAAATAAAAAAAATATGTAAGTAATATAAACAAGTAATATAAACAAATATTTTAAGTTAACTCTACTTAGGTCAATAAGAGAATTATTTTTCTCCCATTCTTCTTTCCTCTTGAGTGGCCTTAAAATGCCTTGATCAAGAAGAGGGCACTCTCGATTATTGAAAATAAATTAATTTAATTTAATTTATGAATTAATATTTGAAAAAAAAAAACTAGATTAACATCAAGTGTCATCCACTACAAGTTCAAAAAAATTACTTGAGCTTGATTGGATGCATAATAAGTATTTTATTAACGATTGAAAATTTGAACAATATATGTATAGCGAGATTGTGAGCTAATAGTAGGAATTGAAAAAAAAATAGTTTCACATTGATGAGAAATAATCAATTAGTTCGCTTTTTACGCAGTCGGGTTTTTTGATTTTTTAAATTTAATTATGGAAAGTGGTCGATGGAATGATGGAGAAGTACCAATAAAAGCTACAAAAAAGCTTGAAGATTGGTGGTCAGGTAAAATAAGCTTATTAATTATTCGACGTACAGTATTAAAACAAACCAATGAAATTCATTCGTTCAATGGAAATAATATTCGCTTCGGAAGTAAGATGTTTTCTTTCAGTCTTGAGACATATTTTGTTTAGACGAAAAGATAAAGGATAAGTTTTATGTTGTGCATATATTTAATATGTTTTGTCCTAAGTCTCATTATATAGGGTAGGGGAGTACACAGTGAGACATGGTACACAGTGAAATAGCAGCCATTTTGACATATAGTTATAATTTTTTGTCCTAGCTGGAACACACACTGAACCACCCCATCTTATGCAACACGCTGTTGTAGTTTCGGCACTTCAGTTACTCGTCCGACAAAATAGTAAATAATTCTTTATTTTATAGTGGTTAAAGTTACATAAACGTCTATTTTAGAGTTTATTTAATTCAATATGACATATATTTACTAAACCAAACCTAGCTATATCTAATAATAGACTATTTCGACAAAACGACATAAATTTTTTAAAGCGATGAAATTGATGTAACAGATGTGGCATCCATTTTGTTATCGCGCAACGAAAGTACACAGTGAGACACACAGTTGTGGTACACAGTGAGACGTGCCTCATTGTGAACATACTATGTGGTTATGATGTAAAAAAAGTTATTTATTAATAAAAGAAGGGTTTTTTTCTTTCTCTCTATCTGTGTGCGCGTGGGGGGCGTGCGATGGCTAGTGAAATCTACTAAAGGTAAGAAGCTGAAAATTTGCATGAAGGTAGCCCAATGTCTGCCATTGTCCCACCGAGGCTCATATTTTTAAATTTTTTTAAATCTAGAAATATTAATTAGAAGTCATAAACTGCAGAAAATTATTGATAGAGTGTAAAAATGTGTAATTTATGAAAATATATACATTGTATCACTGTGTACCACAATTGGCACACAGTAAGAGAATTTTCGATACTCCGTTATGCTGCTTCTGTGCTTTTATAAATAACTTTTTTAAAACCATTTATACATTAATCTGTAGCGTATTTGTGTAGCTTAAAGATGTGGAATTTTTTTTTCAAAGGAATAAAAATCGTTGCCATTCGTTAAGCAATAATAATTTTCGTCTCATTGTTACTACCCTCCCCTATAGTATAAGGAATTTATTTTCAAATCACAGCCGTTATTTCTTATTATTAGGGGGAAAATGATTGCTATAAAAAAGTTACTATATTTAGTAAAAAGACTTTAATGATATCAATCTCACCTCTTTAATCATGAAGTATTTTGACTGGGATTTTTTTTTTCACATTTTAAGCATAGAGATAAAATTGAAAGAAGGGTGTCAGATTTGGGGAGAAAAGTTTTTTTGGGGGAGCAAAGTTGTTTACGCCAATAGGTCACTAGAAAACGGGTTTCACAGTTGTTTTATCTTGTTTATCAGATGTCTTTAAATCGCCCCGGTCATTATATTTAAGAGGGAAAAAAATCTATCCAAATTAAAATTTCTGACTGGAGTGATTATCAGGCCATAAAATAATGGATGGATGGATCAAAATGGAACCACGATTTGGCTAGAAAATGTGTGGAGCAAAGGACTTGGAGCTATATTTAAGAAACCAGCGATACTTGTATGGAGTACGTTTAGCGCTCATACGACCGACTAACCAAGGAAGGTCCCGAGGTTGTGGTCATCGAATGCGATGAACTTTTGTGCATCGATGGAGTATAGCTAGTATATAAATATATGACAGTCATAAAGCACCAGAGGACCTTGAAAAAATAAATCTCAAAGTTTACACTACAGTTTAGAAACGGATAAATCTCCTTCTTTGGGAAGCGGCTGATCAGCATGGTCGGCACCATGCTGGATTTCCGATTTATCTACCTGAGTTCGAATCTCGCTCGGACTTATTTTTCGAATGAAAATTTTCATCAATCATTTTCGAACCGCAATGGAAAAAGTATGTATAATAATTTAAATTTGCGAAATATATTAATTAAATGTATGTTTTGTAGCATATAAGTGCTTTTTCAACTACGAAATGTTGCAAGTTTAAATATGTAATGAAAAAAAGGCATATTTATATGTCTATAGACCAGAACTTTTTTGTTGTTATTTAAAATTATTACAGTTATTTCAATGAATATTTACTACTTTTAACAGAGAAATAAACTGATATACTTGAATAAATATATTAATTTTATTTTGTTTTATTATTCAAATACTTAAATATTTTATGGTTTATTAAAAATATGTTTTTATATTTTTAATATGATTTTTTAAAGTCTGGGATTCTTGATTTTTAATTAGAATGCCTACATAATAATATTTTTCCGAATTCAATTTTTTTTTCTTGTTTAATATTTTTTATAATGCAATTTAATTATTTAAACACAATTTTAATTGTGAATCTTTGCATGTTTATAAATTTAATGAAATATAAAGTTAAAATAAATAAATAATACTAACAATAAACTAAAAAAAATCAATTGGAACTTTTATAGATCATAAAATTAAGCCAATTTTAAAATTTATTTACTGTTATTTCCACAAATAAGATACTATATTTTAAAGTGAAATAAACGTATCTCTTTTTAAGATCTAGCTTTTTAACTTTTCAATTGTTTAAACCTTGAATTCTTATAATTATAGTTAAAATAACTGTCTATGTGCTTAAAAATATGTTCTAAAGACATATTGAATTGCTGAAAATAGTTATTAAGTAGGTAATAATTACAAAACCAAAAATACGAAATAAAAAAAGTCATATTAAGAATTTTAAAAAGTGTATTAAAAAAATCATCAAATATTCGAAATACTTTATAATGAAACAAAATTAAAATAACATAATTATTCACGCATTTATATCACGTGTTTCAATACATTTTTCTGTGAAAAATGCTAGATTATTCATTGAAATAAATGTAAATAATTTTAAATAACAGCAAAAAAATTCTGCCAATAGACATATAAATATTTTTTTTTTGTACTTTTCATTATATATTTAAACATGCAAAATTTCACAGTTAAAAAAGCACTTATGTGATACAAAACATACATTTAATTTATATTTTTCGTAAATTTCAATTAAATTATTATACATATTTTTTCAATTGCGGTTCGAAAACGATTGATGAGAATTTTCTTTCCGAAAAATAAGTCCGAGCGGGATTCAAACTCACGTAGAAAAATCTGAAATCCAGCATGGTGCAGACCATGCTACTGAATCACTTGCCAAAGAAGGAAATTTATCCGATTATAAATTGTAGCGTACACTTTGAGACTTATTTTCTGAAGACCCCCTGGGGTTTGCGCTTTATGACTTCCATGTATTTATATACTAACTATACTCTATCGATACAGAAATGTTTATCACATTCGGCGACACCAACCTCGGGACCTTCCCTTGCAAGTGAAAGAAAAAGTTGAAAAACTTAATTTTTCTATGGCTGTTATACTAGATGGAGTGACATCAATGTTGCAACAACTTTATGTTTGGATCAACAAACTATTTAAAGATAGATTGCGAAAAATCTATATTTAGTGGGTGTGTTTGCGAGATGCGTAGAAAACAAAGAAGGGTAATTTTTAAAAAGCGGCACTCGATGTTATCGCCTGTTGTGTTAATAAAGCGTGAATGTCAATTTCGAAGAAGAAGGTTGTGAAATCATCTAAAAAGTGCTTTATTAATCCATTTACGCCTAGCGTCTCATTTTTGGGACGCTTCGAATTTTAATAAATTTATATAATTTTCTTATTGTTTATAACATGAAAATTGTATGAAATAATTACCTATAATTGTCTTTATCTGTTACCAAAAGATGGTAGCATAGGATGGATATTTATTTGCTTAAAATGAAGGGGTTTTTTCGGAGTTTATAGATTTTTCATTTTCAAGATGGTGAAATGTAAAAGGAAGTATATTTTTGTTTTTTTCTGCTAATTATTCAAATAAATAAGTCATAATAGGAGATTGTAGACTTCTTTGAAATATGTATTTTTTTAACCCTCTGACAGTCTTTCAAAAGGGCAAAATTGTAATGTTGTTTTCTCAACATTTTGTTTTAAATGCTAAAAAAAATATGATTATTTCAACATTATATAAAAAATCTTAATTAAAAATATGAATGTAATCCTTGAGAGTATTCATCATCGTTCAATGAATTAAAAATCCATTAAATCAACAGAATTATATTATTTTAAATATTGCTGATATTGCCGTGAAACCTGGAGCTTAGTGAACGTATTAACACGGGCTTGTCAGTGAGAGGGGTGAAATTATGTGTTCGAGACTATTTTTTATGCATTTTTGTAACGTACAAAATATAGGGCGATAGTCACGAATGAGTACGTATTTTTATTAGCCATTTAGGGGACAGTTATTTATGTAAAGTCCTTTTGGAGATGATTATGAAACAAATTGTTTTTAAGATTCAAATAAAAATATTCTTAGTTTATTATAATACATATAATGTTATTAGTCTTTGTAAAGAAATATCTATATTTATTTTAGTAAGTATAGTTTAAATATACAACTTAAAAATTTATTTTATATAAATCTAGACAAAACATATAAATATGCATATTATATTATTACAAATGTTATGCATATTCCCATATTTAGTACTTCACATTTTAACAAATAAATGCAAAAACATTTTAGCGTAATTTTTTTTTAGTATTTTTCCAGTTCATTTTTTAACATTTTAAAATGATTTTACCAACGAATTTGAGAAAATAAAAATTCAGGCACTAATGGATTAACAATGCTATATATGACACTGAGGACGAATTTATTTACAAAAGTGATGAAGAAAATTCATCATATATACTCAGCCCGATTTTTAAGACGAGGAAGCAACGGAACGGGACTTCATTCAACATTTTGGAGATTCAGTTAGTAAATCCGAATTTGTAGGATTCGTTTAATGTTTCTTAATATTTCATATAATTATTTTCGTTTATTTAGTATTTCATTAAAAATGTTAATTTTGTCTTAAAACAACTTGGAATTATTAAGGTAGGCTTATACGCGGGTCAAGAGTTTTACCATTTCTTGCCAATTAAAATATGATGGTCGGCTTGTACGCGAGTATATACGGTATTATATTTTTTGACATGTTCTCTTAAAGATAGCACTTTGTATTTAGCTTCAAAAAATCTAACTATTCAAATGGGTGAGAATTTAAGTAAAGATTTAAACATTTCAATGAAATTGAAGCACCAAGTTTAAAAAGAAATTTTAACCCTGCTTATTTCTTAACACTTACATTTTAGAATAACTTAATTTGAAAATTTTTTACTCATTATATTAATCATAATAAATCAATTAGTATGCAAAGTAAAAAAGTGGAAGTTTCGAAGAATCTCGAAGATTTATCACCAGAAATAAAAAGCTTATTATTCCCATTTTTCTTTGAGCCATTACATCTATGACGCTTTTATTCTTAACGTAAAAATAGTGAGCGGTATTCAAGCAAAACACGGAAAATATTCTAGTCAGTGAAAATAATATTTTTTTCACGAGTACGAATATTTTGCCAGTTCTGAGCCAGTTTTTATTAGAAAGAAAAGCAAAGGAAATCTTATAATATGTGTCCGTTTAACGTGTTTTGTTTTAACACTGTAAAAAAAAAAAAAAAAAAAAAAAAAAAAAAAAAAAAAAATTCCTTTGATTTTACAGAAAAAGACTGCTAGCTGGGAGACTAGTAAAAAACTGTTTATTTTACGATAATAATCTGTATTTGCTACGAAACTTATTTGAATAGATTTTGCCCGTAATTTCGTATTAAATACAGATTATTTCCGTACAATAAACGTTTTTTACTGATGTCTTCCTTGACATTTTTTCCTTTGTAAAAGAAACAGATTTTATTTTTTGCATTTTTACTTACCCATCATACGTAAGTCTTGTAATCGTTTTGAAAATCCAAATATTTTTTTGTCGGATTTATACGTTTCAGACACTGGAGATTCCGAAAAACATATTTTTTTTAAAAAAAATTGTTCGTCCGTCTGTATGTGTGTATGTCTGTAATCGCACTATCTCCCGAACAAATTGAGATAGAGACTTGAAATTCGGTGTGTCCTTAGGAAGTAACAAAGGAAAAAAGCCTATTGAATATCAGTAACCTCGATTAATCGGAACTATTTTTTTCTGACTCTTGCAATATTCGTTCTGATAAAAGGTATACAAAAATTTTCGAAATTGTTTATTTGAAGGAGTGAATATAAAAGACAATAAAAAAACATAAATTTTGAATCATGAATGAACTCGATCGAATAATTAGTTGCCGAGATATTTGCAATTTTATTTTTCACACTCTTCGATTTTTCATGACCCTGTATTTCTTTCAAATTTCAAATCAAAGATATATTTTAATTGGAAATGAAATGCTATATTCCGACGCAGTAAACTGTTAGTTAATAGGATTATAATATTTCGAATTATAAGGATGTTTCTTTTACGCAATTCGGTACTACTCGATTATCCCGCCGACCTAAAAACTATCGCCAAACTATAAGATTAAATGCCAATAATGGCTTATCGTAAATGTCAAGCATTTAATGCCAAGCATTAGAAGGTGCCGGTGTGCAGACTGCATTTATTTTTTTAATTTGACTCATTTTTTGAGGTTTTATTTCAATTTTAAATTCAAATTTTCAGCATTTCGAGAGATATTTTTTACAACTTTTAGAAAAGGGTATTATTTTAAATTGTTGCCAAATTTAAAAACATGCAAAGAATAATATTTTCTTCAAATTAAAAATTTATTTACACGTGACTATTATAAACAGAAAAAAAACTTTCAAATCAGAATTAAATGATTACGTATTAAAAACAGGAAAATATTGATAATTACGTCATAAAAACTATATTTACATGTGAATTTTAAAAAGGAAAGAAAATTGTAAAATAATAAATTCAGTAATATGCGTTAAAAGATGTAAATGGGGAAAAACGTCATATTTGAAATTGCCAAACAGTTTAAATTTAAAAATTTACTTGCGTGAGACATTTATTTCATATTTTTAGATAATCTTTTGAAACTAATCTATATATATTTGAACAGTATTTAATGCATCTCCATACCTATAAGAGGGTTACCATAGAGGAGACGCTGTTCTGTCGCCAAATGCCGCTAAGTTTGTTGCCAACTTCGCGATATATTGCCAAATTTAGCGACAAAATTAGTCAACAGAAGTGACGCCAACTTGGCGATATCTCTAATATTTCATCAAATTCCCATAGACTTCCATTGTAAACTAATAGGGCTTACATGCTTATACAAAATCTACAAATTGAGATATTTTGAACCAATGAACCTATACATCTGTTATTGAAGTGCCTACAAGAATCGAATTGCTCTTGTGTTGAGAATTGTAAGACAGCGCAAATAATATTTCCTTTCTAACAACAAAAGTATTTTCACGTGAATATTAAAAAGAGAAAGAAAATTTTGGTGAAAATTACGTCAAATTTAAAACGATACATTTAAAATGTCTTATTTAGAAAAACTTTCTTATATACCGCTGTTAAAAAATACCGGTAGACAAAGACTTTGTTTACTTAAATCATTTTATATTAGCTTATTTTCACATGTTTCACTGATCTGATTTGATCAGACGAAAACAACCCGTTAATAGGGAGATAGCCAGTGTTTTTTTAAATTATAATTCATTCTCCCGAAATTTTTTTTAAGCTGATTAAATTAGCGTGCTTTTAGAGTTTGCAATGTCTGAACGGGGTTGGCGGGTGTAGCTCGTAGGATGCAGAGCCGCTGAGTGGTAAAAAAATACAGGTACTTATAAAAAAGAAAATACCTGAAACATCTTCTAAAAATAACAACAAAATTGTTACCATCAACCAATATAATATGTTAGTTGTGTCGTCAAAACTCTCGAAAAAATGTACTGGAAGAAATTGCTTTGTCCAAGAAGATGTTAAAAGAGTATCTTTATTTTTGGAGTTGACAGTTTTCGTTGATAAGACATAATTTGAATTGATGAAAAACTGATACAGTGTATTTATACTTTCTATCTAATCTGAATAAGAAAATATAATTGTAGATGTTGTGTTGGAACTTTCAAAATCTTCGATGGGGAAAGTTTCGAAATGAAAAATAAAGTATTGCTGCAGCATATATGTTTTAATTAACTGAGTCACGTATTACTTTTAGTCGTCGAAACAATTCGTGGCATTTACTATACAAGTTCTCCTATAGTGAGAAGATATCAATTGAGGAGTTTTGGTGTGTTTTATTGTATGCAAACATACTGTAGCGATCTCATCTCACATTATCAGTGTAAAGCGCGTTACTAGCTTAGAGTAACTGGCTTGGCCTTTTGCTCGACGCTAACGTTCTCACCTCCTGATCATGAGATCTCTGGTTCGTATCCCATTGGCGCCAATCGACCACTCTGTCTAAAGTGGTGACCCGGACACACGCAAAATCGCAATCTTTAACCTCATAACAGCAATAATCTCCTCTTATAACCAACAGATGGCAGCACCAAATAAATCATCTCCAGCAAAATAAGGCTGTGAAACGCCCACAGCCACATAAGCCTGGCATACTGCGCACCACTCACGAGTGCATATCGCTCGTCAGATGTGAACAAGATGTCTTTCTCACTGGGGAGGGAGTGTGTAGCGATCTCATCTCACATGATCAGTATAAAGCGAGTAACTGGCTTGGCCTTTTGCTCGACGCAAACGTTCTCGCCTCCTTATCATGATACCGTGTTTTGTATCCCATCGGCGACAATCCACAATTCTTTCTAAAATACATATTATGGGATAAAAATACATATACAATATATAAAAAAAATATTTAAAATCGATGTAAATATATAAGACGCGCTCGCGCCCACACACACACACAGATATATATATGTATGTGTGTATTTGAGCCTATAAATGAGGAAACTAAGTACGCAAATATAAAGATAATGCATTAAATATGCAATATTTTGAGGTACGGTAAATGAATATTTAATAATTTTTTTAAAAATTATTTTAAGCACTCTGGTGTATACATATAGTTTTCCATTTTTCAAGAATTGAGTTTTAATCTTGCTCAAAGTTTAATATTTCATAAATATACGGACTTAAAAGTGAAAAATTTTAAACTGATAAATCTAAAACACTTATCTTAATGATAAAAATGAAATGGAAAACCCTCACTTCATACACTCAAATTTATAGAATGCTATGATAAATCGGGTACATAAGTTATATAAAAAGATAAATGTGACGATGTAAAGAAAGATGTCGTGATATATTTTTCATATTTATTTTAACGCCAAAGTGAACAAGATGTTTCAATAGTTAACTGAAAAATTACATACTGAGTGGAATAAAAGACCAGACATCTGAAGCATCATCTAACGGAAAAGTTACATCAAACAATACAATTTATTACTTTATTGTCAAAAGTTCACTCTCGAAAAAATGTGCTGCCAGAAATTTATTTGTTCAAGAAGATGTTTCAAGTGTAACTTTATTTTTTAAGTTGACAGATTTAGTTGATAAGAAATGATTTGAACTGATAAAATTTGATACAGCGTCTTTCTATTCTGTATATAAAGGGATAAGGAAAATATGATTTTTGTTGTGCTGACATGATCAACAGAATTTCCACAGGGAAAATTTCATCATAAATATAACCTAATACCAAAGCACAATATTTATATTCTTTTTATCAACAAAGACAACACTTCATATCTGTAAACACTGGTATAGAAGTAATTTTGGGTATATTCCTGAAAGCCATGCATGAAATAATTTCATTTTTAAGTAAATGAAAACATTAGTCTTGTGCATACATGTTTTTTTCAAGTTGAAATTTGAAAATATAACACTCATTTTTTTACAGTTCATGCGAGTAGACAAAACAAAAATCCCAATTTCCTTAAATCAGGATGTTAAGGTTTTAAATATGTACACTGCAAATAGAGGCGTCTTAAATTAAGACACATATGTGACTGAAAAAGTTATTCAGACACTTAAGTGTCTAAATTTGAAATTTCAGACAATACAGATGTCTAAAGTTAAGACACATAAGTGTCTTACTATGATCATGGCATAAATGAACTGATTAAAATGTCTGAATAATGGTGATATGTCTGAAATTAAGATATTTCGAAATTTAGACACTTAAGTGTCTAAATGCGATACAATTGTATCATATGTGTGATGACTGCATGTATAACTGTATTGCAATATGTATGCCAGCACCACCAGAAAATTGTTTTCGAATGGATAACAGATGTTTAAAATATTTTTATCCATTAAATTTGGTATTATTTTATTTAAAAAAAGTAATTTGATTAGATCATGGGACGTCTGGAAAATTAAAATAGTTCGCTTACTAAAGTTTTGGGACTAAGTTACTTTTGGCGCAATAAATAAATCAGTAATTGCTTTTCACAAAATATATTTATTTCCAAGGAAGGATCAACCCCTCCCCCCCCCCCCCTAAATACTAAGAGATGTACCGGTAGAAAGAAATTTAGGGAGGGACAAGATTTTGGAACAGGTGCGTCTGGGGTCAACAGCGTAATCCGCTTTTCTAAAATGCAGAACATAAACATGAAATAGGCAAACAAAGAATATTTTGTCAGAACTCCTCGTGCAAGAAATTTTTAAAGATATCAACATGAAAATAAATATAACAAGTTGGAAATTGCACGTCAAACGTGGCAAATGGGGTGCGTTCGTACTATAACTAGTTTTATAAGTATTTTTTGCACTGCATATTGTACTGAATGTATATTTTACTGCACTTCATAAGCGCATATTAATTTCATTCTTTTCGAAAAGCTGTAACATCATTAAAATGCACTTGAAATATTTTTTCCCCATTGACCGTAGTGTAACGGTAAACTTTTGACTGTGCTAATTAAAGTATAAAGTTTTCATAACATTTGAAATGACTCGACAAAATTAGGCAATAATTATATATTTTAAATTTCATACGATTCGGCTGGGTAGTATTTGCGCTGTTATAGACGGACAGACAAATGGACTGAACGACGACTATAGGTGCTACGTATTTATATAATTACGAACGCATCTAAAAATTTAACAATTAAGAAATAGTAATCGTTCAAAAATAAGTTTCAAACGACATTTTTGAAAATAGAGAACTTTCTTTTTCTCAATGGACTCTTTTCCCCCCTGAGCTCCCCCCCCCCCCCCCGACACGCACACACACCGTTTGAGATAAATTTGAAATATATGAACATCAAAAGAAGAAAGAATTAAAATTGTCTTCTACGAAGTGTTCAAAGGAGGGTGGGTTTCTCTGAAGTAAAATTCTAGTAACATTTTCCCTTAACGTAAAATTATTCGATAGCCATTTGTAAGAAAAGAAATATCATTTATTTTTAATTATCAGACACAACGAACACATAATTGATTCAATTTCATTATACTGGGAGGGAAAATATTTCGTCGGTTCTTCCTACGTAATAACCACCAGGGGGCACTCAGTTGCGCATGCGTAGTTTTAGATGTCTTTCGTTCTAATGTACGTTGTAATTCAATTTCAAACTGAAAGTTATTAATTTATTTTGACTTGATTCATATTTTGTGGATTGTGAAGCTCTGTGGTTTAATTCGTATCGACTTAATGTTTATTCGTAATAATTTTATTAATAATACAGTGTTATTAGTCTTCGTTTCGTCAAATCTGATAAATAGAAACTTTTGTCTGGCAGATTTTGTTTTAAGAGTGAAACAATTTCACCCTTTTAATATAGTTAGCCGGATGTATAAAGGAATTTTCGTTTTAAAAGATGCAAGTCTTTCACCCTCACGGATTATTAACCTAGCCACCAATTGAAATTGACGTCCCCAGTGCGGGTATAATTTTGGATGCCTTACACCTTTTTCCGGGTAAGTGGGACCTAGACCATGTGTCGCAAACTCTCCGTAAATGTTTTCTCTGTAAATGGAATCCTCACACAAGTCTCTAGCTTTATTAGTTTCTGAGTTGTGTCAAAATTTGTTTAAAGCATTTTGTCTGTTGAATTTCCAAGTTAAAATTTTATCTTGCTAATAATTAAGTTTCTGTTCTTAAAAACATCTGCAATCATGTTTCTATATTATTTTCTAACCAATGTTATCCTTAAAATCGGTTTTAATGAGTCTACAGGATGTTTTGCGGTTATTGAATTTATTGACTTACGCAATACTAAGCCTTCTTCTCGAACAGCATTTGTTAATGTTTACTTCGGTTTCATTCGATTTCTATGTTTTTCAAAGGTTTATTATGTGATATGTACTGGAATACCCATGTCTTTATAGCAACCATCCCCATTTAATAACTGTTTTTAATTATTATATTATGTATACTTAATTATAAGTATTTAAAAGAATACAGTTTGAACATCCATTCAACGCCGTTACTCAACCATACCATTCGATTTTTCCTATCCTAAGCAAAACCGCCGATGATTCATCTGACATCACTACACTTGGAAGGAGAAAAAAAAAATATAATGTCAATAACACTCTAACGATTTAGAGAATGATTACACTTGATCTCTTTAGCTATTTTATTAGGCTTTGCTGATTATGTGTAGATTTAAGACGAACAAAGTTTTGAAACTAGAAATAATTTTTTCTTTATCTTATTAAAATATAATATTTATTTATTGATAGTTAACTATATTTTAAAAAAATTGCCCATGTGTAAATATAAATTTAAAAAAAAAAAACTTAATTTTTAAGAGGGCACAGGACCTTTTAAACTTTCAAAAACTCAGTTTTCGGTTTCTGTTTTATTCTGAATGTTTTAAAATTTCTCAACAATATGCAAAAAACCCCATTCAAAACTGAGTTATAATCATTTATAGACGGATCGTTAAAGAAACGTAGATATCGAAACTTTAAAAAGCGTTTTCTCAGATTAGTAAATTTGAAGTTTGTGCTCTTGTTGTTACTTTCAAACTAAGTGCAGCTTTTAAAAAATAAACAAATATGCGTTTATTTATAGTCTACATGCTAAAAAAAAAAAAAAAAAAAAAAAAAAATCACATTTTGTTTATTTATTTGTTTGAACTTGAAAAACTTCAAATTTTTTATTTTTTTTATTTATTTTGTGCTAAAATTGAATTTTAAACAAAATTTTTTGTGTATATTTTGGATTTAATGTAGAGTAGGTGTGTTACGATTCTATTTTGTTCAAAAATTGTTTTCTATATGCATAATTTAGAATTTTATCATGCGCGCTGCACTTAGATTTTAATTCACGCATTAGTGATATAACGGTTTACATTTAAAATTTCGATATTAATTTTGTATATACAACATTTATTTTTCTGGATAATATTATGGTTATGAATATATATTTAAGGCAGAAAGGGAAAAAAAAAAGATCTTAATTGCATATTATTTGCGTTTTGGTACTTTGAAAAAGGCTTTGTTTTTGATCGTTTCGAGATATTCAAAGGTCGTGCATCCTATAATATGAATTTTTTTGTGTGTGTTGTGTGTGTGTGTGTGTGGGGGGGGGGGGTGAGGGGGATATTTGTCATGCAATTTTCGTATTTTTTTTTTTTTTTAAATCTTTCGACATTGCACTAATTATAAGGATATTTTGAACTTTTACAGTAGGACATGATTAGAGACAAAAATATATATATTTATCGAAATACTGTAAAAGTTCTCAACAGCGGACACCTGGTGGCTGCGGAAATTTTTCGATAATTAAAGGTGTCTGCCTTTGTGAAGTAAAAATAAACAAATGTCTGGGTTGTGGATTAAAAAAGGTTGTCGCTCAATAAAGATATCCGATATTAGGGAATGTCCATTAACCTTCATAACGGGCACTCCCGAATACCGGACACCTCTATTTAGCGAACTATAATGCAGGGTTGGACTTTTTTGTAGATGGTGGAGCACTTGATTAAATCATGGGAAAACTGGGCAGTATCCCCTCATTACGCTTTTAGGGGCCCCAAATTAAACATGAAATTTTTGTAAAGCTTTTATTTTAAATTTGTTTCGACATTGTATTGATTATATCAATATTTTGAACTTTTAAAGTAGAATAAGATTAAAAACTAAATAAATTAAAAAAAATCTAAATTCAGTAAAACCTCTCAATCACGGGCACCTCGGCAACGAATGGCGGACAAATTCCGTAGTAGCCCCCTATTGAGAGGTTTTATTGTATTTAGATAAACATTTTTTTTGTTTTTAATCTTATTCTACTATAGAAGTTCAAAATATTGATTATAATCAGTACAATGTCGATAAAAGATTTAAATTATCAGCTTTACGAAAACTACATACCAATTTTGAGAGCCCCTAAAATGAGGCTGTATGGGGGTGGAGGGGCAGGACCATGGTCAAATATTTTTCCAGGATTCATTGTGGTCAAACATGGCTGCGTATCATGCTTGCAAAAAGAAATGGCTGCTTTTAAGACGTTTGAAGTGTCTGAAATTCAGACGCAAGAAGTGTCTGAAAAAATTAAGACATTTTAAAATGTCTGAAAATTGAACACTCCGTTTCAGACACTTAAGTGTCTGAATTTCAGACATTTCAATTTACAGTGTAAGAACATACATATAACATATAGAGGAAGTTCGGATATTATGGAATTGTCTGACAATAAAGAATACTTCAATATCTGGCGCATACGATGTAGCAGTCAAGCGTAAATCTGGCACACGACTGTATTTCCATGAAGCACTTTGCTCTGTCTGTTTGGATATCTGTCGTTGGATCGACGCGGTAAAATAACATGTTATTCTGATTTTTGCAATTTTTTGCTGGTAAATTTTATAAAATTGGTATTAATTATAAAATCTCGTTGTCGGTGATATTTACGAAGTTCAGTATAAAGTTAAAACGGTTAGATTTATATCTGATTTTGTCAGTTTTCCTTTATGCTAACAAGTTGAAAATTGAAGAAGTTATGTTTTTCAGAATGATGTTCTTCGGGTAATACGGAATATCAGCTAGACAACTGTTTCAAGAGCAGTCTAAAAATTACAACAATTTTCAAATAATCTGATGATTTATAGAGGATGTACTATGGTTTACCCATTATATAATTTTAGTTATAATTTTAAATTACGGTTTTTCTTGCAATTTTAATATTCCTTATAATCCTATTCTATATTAGCCGACTGGTTGCATTACCCAAAAAGTGTAACTTAAAAAAACCTAAATATCGATATGCATTTTTTCTTCCACTTTAAATGCATTAAAAATGTCTTAAGAAATAGTCAAAGTTTGTTTTTTACGAACTTTTAATATATCTTATTTTTTTTCTGTTGTCGTATGAAGAAAAATGTAAATGGTATTGTATAATACCCGAACTTTCTCTATATTTTTATATTTGTAAATAAAGCATTCATATACGTATATGGTACAGTTTTATTATTTCTCCAGTTCTAAATAAATCTGGAAGGTGTGTCTAATTTTTTTTCTCCAAAATCCTTGTCATTCCATAATAACAGTAGATTTTTCCGTTTGTTTGTTTGTTTGTTTTATTGGACACATACATCAGACTTGTGTGCTTGACAACAAGGCCCGCTTATAAATCATCGTCGATATACAGGGACGAGATAGCACAATGAAATTTACAACACAGAGAATTTTTACATCCGGGAGCTCCACAAAGATTGTGCAATGGAGCCAGCGGGAGTCGAACCCGACAAGCCTCCTACGCTCTAAAGCGATTAACACGTGGTGTCTTAACCACTCGGCCACGGAGGACCCAGATTTTTCCGTAAATAAAGGTAACTATATACTGAATTATTTGGGGACTAATAAAGGAAGTAATGTATTGATACCTAATCAACATATTCCTATTATAGCCGGCCCCACCAGCGGCCGAGAGGTTCTGCTGTCGAACCTGGTAGACAGGAGGTGCTGAGTTAGAACCCAATCGTGTCCGCCGGCCTAATCGTTCTGAGTTTTCGTGGTTTTCTTCGAACCTTGGATTTCCATGCGTAAATACGGATTAGGTTCCCTTAGAAAGACCCCCACGCAGGGCTCTCCCCGTAGGGCCCATATCCCTCGAGTAGATAATCGGCCGTCAAAAATCAACCCAATTATAGCGATATACTTTTAAAACTTTATAAACTTTCTCGTTCCCCTTTAACTTACATAAATTTGCGTTGCCTAAGATTTGTGTTATTGTATAATATGAGATTGACATTTTCTCATGATTTATTATTTAATAATTTAAGAAGTCTTGTTTATTGTATATAGGAATTGTTAAAAAACGTTTGCTGCAGTTACCAGCTTTGTACGCTGACAATATATGATATTGTATCAATTAATTCAAAGAAAAAGAAACATCAAATTTGCCTAAATTTGTGTTACTTAGAGTTTTAATAAATAAAATTAATTGAGGAATGAAATTAGCTCTGGCAGAAAATGTAGAAGTTGTATAGTTAATAAAATTAAAGATAGAGAGTTATACTTATTGTAATTGGCACATATTTTAAGTTTTAAATAGTGCGGAAAAAGAGCGATATAAGGTGTGGTATGTTAGAGGAATACAGCATACGTCAATTAAACTAATTACTTTAGTCTGCAGAAAAATATCATCGCAGACTCTTTTTATTTTTACTCAAGTCCTTATGTATAGCTACAAACCTTTGATATTTTTCAATCGAATAAAAGCTATTAAATTTATGTTAAGTATAAGTTTTGTATTATTCTGTATATCTTTTCACGCTTCCATTTATTTCTGTTCCATTTAGTGCTGTATAAAGTTGAAATAGCTACCGGAGAAAATCCACAGATAAGTAAAATATGATATATAATTGAGAAACTTCTCTTTTAATTATAAATAATGAGGCTTTTTAAATATTTTTGGCTTTCTTATGTCAATACTGATTTATCTTGTGATATCTGTATATTATTTGAAAGTGACCAAGTATTTGTTATTTGGAGAGCTTGATTTTCATTATCTTCTAAATTGTGCCTTGACTTACTTATTGCTATTATTAAATCATCAGCGTAGTCCAGATAGATAATACTAGCTCTTGACAGTATTCTTATTAAAATATTCATACAAAATCGCTAGAGAAAAGGGTATAAATATTACCTTTTGCATATTCTCTATTAAACAAGTGAATTTTATTAGGACAAAGGTAGTTATTGATGTCAGAAAATGACGTATAGTGAGGTTTAATGAACATAGGGGTTTCAAAAAACAGAAAACAGAAAAGTTGGTCTATTTGCCTTTCCAATAATCAGGCCCTTGTAGCAGGATATGTATAATGTTTTAGAATGATACAATAAAATATCATTTAGTAATATCATATTTTTTTGGTGTATGTCACGCCATTTTATAAACTGCATATATTTTTCCGATCTGATTTGAAAAATATATATTTTGATGAAAAACAGGATAGATACATTTCAAATTGGCTTTATTCTAGGAAAAATGTAACTTTTGACAATAAAACTGCACAGTGTTTACAATTTTTTGATTCATGTTTTCTTAAATTGAATGAAAAATATCAGCCTTAAGTTTTTATGCTTACTTAATTTTAATCCCTAAATGCCACATTCGCACCAGAATATTAGAATGAAAAATGCCATTTTATTAAGTACGTGAGCTAAAGCTTTTGCTTGTTTTGAAATAAATTTGATTGCAAATTCTGGTGTCATTCACTCATTTCAGAATTTTGTGAATAGAAGTAGCTTACCCCTGAAAGGGTTAAAATATATTGCATTGAATCTCAATACACATTTTCAGAGTGTAAATGCAATAAAATTCTCATATCAATTTTGATAACCAATATACTATCACCAACAAGATTTTACGTAAACTTAAATAAATCATTCTAAAAGTCTTTTTAACGCTAGTGTAAGATGCAACTGCAAGGCAATACGTCTTTGTGACTATTTATTTGACAGTTTAGTCATTCAGAAAAGATAAAGCATTGTATACCAATTGTAATAAATCAATGTCCTCCCAGATGATATAGAAAAAATATATGATAAAAGTAGTCGAACCCTCAATTAGGTTGATTAAGCATTTGCATCATATATCAAGAACTACTGATGGAGATGACCAGATCACCAACAAACATTTAGAGCTTAGTAGAAATAAAACAATTTATTTGTAGTTTATACCCTGATATTTATCTCAAAAAAGTCTTGAATTCTTTAAAAAGTTCTTTAAGAATGCTTACGTTTTCTGACTTTCTTAAGAACAAATAAATTTTTTCACAGTTAAGATATAATTTAGAATTATAGTTTATTTTGTATCTTTTACAGCCTACATATTCTGCATTTATATTTTTGGTGAATGTAAATACAGAATGTGCATTCTATAAAATTTTAAAATCAAATTTAATTAACTCTAAAGAATCATAATAATAATTTTACTAATCTCAAACAAATCATACAAAATAGTCTTTGAAATAGCACGATTCTGCTAGAAGTCAGTAGGCCTTTGCAACTTATTATTTGTCAAAAGTAGAAAAAATGAAGTATTATGAACCTACCATAGGAAATCAAATGGCTTTGCAGATAATTTAGCCAAAATAAATGATCTAAATAGCCGTTATTTTAGTTGATTAAGCATTTGTATGAGGCTCATTATACCAAGAACTACAAATCATCAAAATGACCAGGTCAATGACAAAAGACATTCTAAATTGAAAGATAAAGTTATTTAATTCCTGTTTATGCCGCCGTATTTGACACACAGTATTGCATGTATTGTAATCATTTTTTATACAAATGTTTTAAAAGATAATTTATTATTTTAAAGGTAATGACATGTAAGTTATATATAATGTAATATAAATCAGTAGTAAATGTAATGTAATATAAATCAGAATGTTTTTTACTTTGTTAAAAAATGTCTATGAATGCATATTATATAGAAAACCCCGAAAATTCCAAATTATTTCGCTTTAACGAAAATCTGTAATTTAAGTCAATGCTAAAAATTCACAAAAATCAATTTAAGTAACTCTGTGCCATACTGACAAAGCTAATATGGAAAATTGGCAGAATTAATTGAGTAATAAAATATGAAGGTAACCCAATTTTTTGAATTTTGAAAGAACGTTTCTTATCCGTTTCCCTTTCTAAAATTTACAATCCATATGTTATTTTAAGTACGGAAAATTTGGAAAAGAGGCAAATAACTTCCACAAGGAAATATATTTTCCGCGAAATTTAATTGTTCCTTCTGGTGCTCCTGATGTATCTTCACCTGTTGTGAGATTTTAGTAATGGGTTGTGCAGATATTCTATCAATAAATAAATAGTAAGTACCAGCTCTAGCAGAAATGGAAAACTGGATTGTAGCAACTTCACTGATTTTTTTCGACTGATAATTTGACTGTGGGATTAGAAGCTGATAAATTTACGAATCTTGTGGCAAATGTACTAAAGTATCTTGCGGCAATGCATTTAGGGCAATAAATTTGTATATTGAATAATTTATTGATTAAAAGTATATTGGCTAATCGAGGCAGAACTATGAACCTCAGTGTTAATGAAGCATTTAAACATGCTAAAGATTCTATAAATTTACAAATAAAAACTAAAGGTAGTTTCTTTTTAACATATTATTGAAAAATATTGCGATAAAAGACAACATTTTATTTCCATCCTACTTTCAACGTTCGATTGAGAAGTTTTTCATAAACATGTCAAGAGGTAGCAGCTATACCCACAAAAATTAACAATGATTACTACTTTTGGAGACGCACATTTAAGGAACTTATCTCTAAAACTTGTAAGTCACACAGACATTGCTTAGTCAACCGCGATGAATGAAAACCTGTCGCTATAAAACTGTGCACGAATATACTAAAACTAAACTAAACCTGCAACGATAAGAATCATTAAGAATCATGGCGTACGATTCCAATCCCTGTCTTTCCTGACCATGGGGTCTCAGGTGCTATAAAGCTAATATCCTGATCAAATATTCAGCCTAACGCGGTAAGATCAATGTTTTGTTCCGAAGCAAGCTTGGTAGGGGAGGGTAGTACACAGTGAGACGAAAATTATTATTACTTAAAAAATAGCGACGATTTTTATTCTTTTGAAAAAATTTTTGCTACATCTTTAAGCTACACGAATTAATGTATAAATGGTTTTAAAAAAGTTATTTATAAAAACACAGAAGCAGCATAACGAGCATCGAAAATTATCTCACTGTATACCACAAGTAGTACACGGTGAAACAATGTATATATTTTCATAAATCGTACATTTTAACACTCTATTAATAATTTTCTGAAGTTTATGATTTCTAATTAATATTTCTATATTTTCAAAATATTAAAAACAGGAGCCTCGGGTGGACAATGGCAGACCTTGGGCTACCTTCATGCAAATTTTCAGAATCTTACGTTTAGTAAATTTCCCTAGCCATCGTCCGTCCACATCACACACAAAGAGAAAGAGAGAGAGAGAGAGAGAGAGAGAGAGAGAGAAACCTTCTTTTATTAATAAATAACTTTTGTAACATTAACATCAGATCCACATAGTAGGCACACAATAAGACACGTCTCACTGTGTACCACAACTGTGTGTCTCACTGTGTACTTTCGTTACGTTGTAGCAAAATAGATGCCACATCTGTTACATCAATTTCATCGCTTTAAAAAGTTTATGTTGTTTTGCCGAAACAGTCTATTATTAGATATAGCTAGGTTTGGTTAAGTAAATATATGTCATACTGAAGGAAATAAACTCTAAAATAGGCGTTTATGTAATTTTAATCACTATAAAATAAGGAATTATTTACTATTTTGTCGGACGAGTAACTGAAGTGCCGAAACTACAACAGCGTGTTGCATAAGATGGGGTGGTTCAGTGTGTGTTCCAGCTCGGACAAAAATTTATAACTATATGCCAAAATGGCTGCTGTCTCACTGTGTACTCCCCTACCCTACATATTTTATCGACCACCAAATGGACAAAATACAGAGTGAATTTTGCCTTGCCCAGAGCCGAACTCCGGATCTGTAGCGCGGTATTTAGATATGCTGCTCACTACGCCTTTGGGCTTCAAATATACTACTAGAAGTATATTGGACAGATTTCTTTTAGAAATCGGCTTAATTGTTTTTAAATTTAATTATAAAGGAAGTTATTACTTGTCACTTATACCCAGTCTCATACATCTGGGATAACTGTCTACATTGAATATTTTCTCTTCTTTCCCTGTTCCATAAATAAAATGCTTTTTAACTATTGGAAATAACTCGTTAACTTATCAATAACATGGATTCCTTTTGAATCCCACGTCAATAAACCCACTATTAATAACTTTTGCTAAATAATTATTGGTAAACAGTACCAAAAAAGAATCTAAAATAATAGTTTAAAAAATTTAAAACGTATTTCTGTAAGCTCTAAAATTTCTACGACAACTTTTCATGTGATATAAAACAAATCACCCACACGATTATTATATAAAATTTATGTGTCTCCATTGCAAGACAATAAGTTTTTTTCGATCCATCAATTATAGAAGGCTCAGTCATGGAGAAAAAATAAAGTCACTTACATCTACCTTAAGAAGTCATATTTCGCACAAAATGGCTTTCCACATAGTATTGCAGAAACGAATGATCTAAAAAGACAAGACCTAGATTTGGTCGATTAAGCATTCTCATCTTCCTCAATATATCAAAAACTAACAAATCATCAAAGTGATCAGAGTATAGAAAAGCGATATTCTGAGCTTGGAAGAAATAAACCAATTTATTTGCAGTCTATGTCCTAGTATTTCAGACAAAAAAATGTATTGGATTCATTATTTTTTTTATGAATGTTGATTTTTTTCTACCTTTTTAAAAGCAAATTTATTCTTTTATCGTTAAGACATAATATTTTGTTGTAGTTTTTCATTTATTCATAAAATTATTTTATAGCCTCTACATACATTTACATTTTTTAAGTTACGATTTATAAATTACTAAAAATATCCCTAACTAAATGACTGAAGAAACATGAACAATATTTTAAGGAATCTGAAAAAAAAAAATCATGCGAAAAAGTCTTATTCTTACATTAATCCAAGATATCCTTAAAAATCAGTAAGCCTTAGTGACTCGGTATTAGTGACTCATTTCAGTCAGAAAAAGACAGTCGGAAAAGATAATGGATGTTATACATATCTTAAAAAATCAAATGGTTTTCCTGTAAAAAATGTATGATAGAAATAGCCTAATTTTGTCAATTAAGCATTCGCATGCTGCCCTATATGTCAGGAACTATAAATAATCGAAATTAGTTTGTCATAACTAAGCCTTTGTAACCAAGAATCTTGTTACATTGAAGACTGGAACATGTTGGGATGTACGGTAATTCTTCCATTGCATTGTCACACTGTCCAACAAAAGAAGTGTGGGATCGGTGTGGGGAATAACTGAAACTGGTGGTCAGCTGGAATGGCTTTATTCCACTTTTGCCACATACTTCTGAAAATTTACCGCGTGAAAATAATGGCGGGATGTCACAAGACTGGCTAATAAAACACGAGATGGTAGGCACCTTCCCCGTGGTGAAAAAATTGAAAGGGGTCTTTCTTCTCTACACTTGGAAAGCGATGATAAAGATCAGATTAAGATCCGGGATCATTTTTGGAGGGAATAGGTAACTCAGTTATGATTCAGAGATAATTTATATATCTGCAGTGTTCAGGTATTAGGTTTTTGTAATCATTTCCAATTTTGTTTTATGATTAATTGTAAAATTTTTTGTTTGGTTCTAACAGGGATCGTACTCTTCAGCGAATTTTTCAGGGCAAATACCAGTATTATTTTATAGAAAAATAAATCTTTGTCAACCGCGCGAAATTTCGCCTTATTTAAGAAGATATTTTCTATATAGTCCAAGAGCTGTTAAACATTTTAGGGAAGGTATTTGAGGCACCCTGAAAATTTGTGCAACACTTCTTTTGTGATGTCTGAATACAAAATCGAATGTCTGGCTGAAGGATCGTGGCCCAAAACCTGTGCCAGACAAAAAATGGCACTTGACACGTGTCTGGCACAGTTTTTGTGCCGACTAAAATGTCTGTCATTTTCAAAATATTTTTTTCTAAGCATAAATATTATTGTGCCTCAATCTCAGCGTGCCTCAAATACCTTTTTTGGGTAGTGTCAAAAAATGGCACTTGACACGTGTCTGGCACAGTTTTTGGGCCGACTAAAGTGTCTGTCATTTTCAAAATATTTTTTTCTAAGTATAGATATTATTCTGTTTCAATCTCAGCATGCCTCAAATAATCTTTTTTGGGTAGTGTCAAAAAATGGCACTTGACACGTGTCTGGCACAGGTTTTGGGCCACGATCCTTCAGCCAGACATTCGATTTTGTATTCAGGCATTACAAAAGAAGTGTTGCACAAATTTTCAGGGTGCCTCAAATACCTACTCAAAAATGTTCAACAGCTCTCCTACTAATAGGAAAGTACTGGTGCCAAAGTACTGGTTATTCTTGAAATTTCAGAACAAGTACGACCCCTGGTTCTAATAATGAACATTAGTTACAAAATATGGCTGTGTTTCTCTCGTGCACGGTGAATATACTTTCTTGTTCTACATAATTTGTGATTTGCTACGCCACATCTATACATTATATTTATGTGGAAGCACATTGGATATATGCCTACATTAAATTAAACATAAGATCCAAGCATTTTCAATGTCCAGACTAAGGAGCCAGTAGGTGAAGTGGTGGCTGACGGAAGAGACTCTTGTTTGATGGCATCTTTCAAAGTGCGTTTCCGAAGTGGGTTTCTAGTGGAACTTGTTACGAACGTAAAGTGTTTGCTTGTGGTATCACTGGAGTTACTATTTGCTTCAAAAGCGCCCTAGACGAAGTTTACGGTATACCGAATGCCTAGAGGGGTTTAGTGTACGTTAGCAGAGTATGCTGAGAATCCTACAAATGGAGGTCTCTTTTAAGTGATTTCTATAAAGTTCTATAGGAAGTGTATTATGCAGTTTTGTAAAACTTTCTGAAATTAAATTTTATTTGAATTAAAATTCTAGGAGTGTAAATCGATTCGGGATTTAAATTATTTGGATATAATTTTATCAGTGGTTTTTGGTGAGTGTCCGATAGTAGGAGAGTATAACAAGGATATATAACTGGAATAAGTGATCAGTAAAATTTTACTTCCTTTTTTGTTGTTTCCATAATCAAACTGCCTTTTTAAAATATTAGAAATCCTAAATGTATACTGACTATGTATACTAAGAACGAGTTGTGTTATAAGGTGCTTTATATATAAGATTAAAAGGCTCGATTTTTTAAGAACTGAAAATATGCTTCGATGCCTTAATAGTTGCTGGAAAGTAATTAGTGACTGACGTTCCATCTGTGGCCCCATAATTTAGTAAGCATACCACAGCAAAAACAGGGAAAGATTTCTAGGGTTGAATTTTTACTATTCGAAATTAAAAACATTATTTTAGTCTTATATTCTTGAAATTCTTTACTTTATTTACAACATTGAATTTTCATAGAATTTATTGTGACCAAAGTCACGGGAAACTAATAGCACTAAAACTTACGAGTAACAATTAACAAAATAAAAGTTAAAAACACTGTCCAGTTTTTTTTTTAAATCCAAATTTTCAAACTACTAAAGAAACATAACAAATTTTCAAGTAATTTCAAACAAATCATCCAAAAAATATCAAATAAAATTTATACATATCTATTACAAGTCTTTTCGACTTATCAGTACTTAATTAGTCAGACATGGAGAAATAATAAACTATCCTGTACTTACTTTAAGAAATGGTCCTCTTTTAAAAATGGCGTTACATTTCTTATCCATTTTTATTTGCCTTTACTTGATTTGTATACATATATATAGATATATATATAAATTTTTATAATCAATTTTTCCCTCACTTGTTGATGTGCTACAATTATGAGTATTTTAATACTTTAAGAACTTAATTAAAAAATATTAAATTAATTTTAAAGACATTTTTCTGTTGGCCGATCACGGGTAATAAACCGTCAAAAATTCTTTATGGTTACAACTGTACGCCAGTTACAAATACGATGAAGTTAGTAATGCACCATACTACGGTCACCAAAATATGTCAGCTGACTGTAAAATTGCAAACAAAAAATATTTAAAACACTAGATGCAGAAACAAAGTAATAAACAGTTTAATATATATTTTTTAAAAATACGTTTTATTCAGTTAATAAAATAGTATTAATTAATTTATTATTCAACTTTGCGAAAGCATATTAGAAATACTTAATAGATACTTGAAATAATGTTTTTCTTCATTCCCATTGCTATTTCTTAAAAATGTAAACAGAGCATTATCATTTAAACAATAAATTCGCAAGTTCGCAATTTCAGCGATGCGTAAATCAGAGAAGTGAATTTACCATAATCAAGGCTTAAGCTAAAATAATGCATTGTAACGGAATTTTGTTGGAACAACATAAATTGCAGTAATGAAATTAGATGTGATTAAAAAAAAATGAATGCTTATACTGACGTGAAGAGGCGGGGACCGGCCACCATTTATGCTTTGCAGAAAGGCCACCTACTAGTACTCTTTAAAAACATCAGATTTATTTCTCTGGTGTTTAAGCTAAGACTTAGATAGGCAAATAATGAAGTCACGTAAAAGATTTTTGACACTTACCAGAAGCGTTAAGACGAAATAGCAATAGAAAAGTACCACTTATTATTTTTTTTTAAAGAAGGCAAACGGAAATTAAAATATCAGTAGGGAACCCTCTTCCTTATAACTGAGCGGCGTTTCCCTACAGCATCTGCTCATATGAAAACTACGTAATTTGGCATCTTGTGCAACACGGCATCTCACCTCAAGTTACCTTATTAATTTTTCAAATGGGAACACCCATTTTTGACACTATATTTTTGAGTTCTTTCGATAAAAGCAGACCAGAAAAGTACACAAATTGCGTACTTTTTCTTAAATCTTCATAGTTATAAAAGAAAATGTATTAAGGATTTATCCATAAATTTAGAAAAACATTACCGTTTCATTTTTTTTTCTTTTTCTTTACTTTTTATGTAGAATAAATGCACATTCACTTTGTGGAATAAATGTACTTCTCGAAGTGTGTTTAAAAAAGCACTATTTATATTTTTATATTTATTCTTAAATATCGATGTTTTCTACTTCTTTAAAATGAAAATTATACTCTTATAGTTAAGAAAAAATATATTAGTCGACATTCACTTATAAATAGGGAGTAAATATACAGGCTGCAACACAAATTGTGTCGGAATTTTTGGCGGTGATAACATACTTTAAGACAAGGATACTTTATGTAGGAAACCTGGGTAGCTACAAAACATACAGGGCATCTGATTTCAAAGCAAATCCAAAAGTTTCGAATGAATTAATGGAAGTGAAATTTACCATACAAAGAGAATTACTGTTTTAGTAATAACAATTAAAAAAAAATCTTTCGTAAAATTATAATATATGTTTTTGTATTATCTATCAAAACCGTAAATTTGGATAGAACTTCAAAGAGTATTCTGTATTTTTAAGAAATATCCGGAAACAATAGTGTTATAAAACGTTATTCAGTATGTAGAACAAATATGAAATGAAATAATTGGGCCATTGCATGCATTTTAAATAATACAAAGAAATTCTATCAGATTGAAATGAAAATGAATTCTGGTATTTTCTTGTAAAACTAAAATGATTAAAAGTGTTTTAATTATTTTTTTATCTTTATTATTGACGGTGGTTACTTATATTTATAAGATAAAGCTAGGAGAGTCTGCGCACATTTCAAAATAATAATAATAAAAAATCTAAATACCAATTTTTTGCTAAACTATGCATGGATAATTTTGGCATCATTTGTTTTTTATCCATTTCCATTGTTATTTTGTCGATATGCTGTAATTTAATAGAACAGCAGTAATGAAACCAAGAAATATATTTTGCGCAATCTCTCCTTACAGGGTAGGAGAGATCGCGCACATGGGTGGTAGACATTGCGCACATGAATAGAAGAGATTGTTATTAATAATAACTACAATTACATTGTTAACAATAATAATTACAGTTAAATGACATTTTTGTAAGGTTTTTGTGAGTAAATATTATTGCATTAGGAGTGAAATTTTCAACCAAATGTTTAAACAATAAAAAAAGAAAGAATTTTAACAATAGTTAATGAATTTTAATTTAAGAAGAAGATTAAAATATCAGAAAAAGCAAGCCCTACTAAGATTACAAAATAGCATTAATCTACTTGATATGATCAGCGAAACAGCACCGAAAACTGGCGATATGAAGCAATTAAAATAATAAAACTTTGTAAAAAATCACCATAAAATTAAAACAAAACACAGGACGCGTTTCGAGCTAAAAACATAACAGCTCGTCATCAGCTAAGCATACACGTGTCCGAAAACGTGTTGCTTAGCTGATGACGAGCTGTTGCTTTTTTGAACTTGTTCGTTTTCGGACACGTGTATGCTTAGCTGATGACGAGCTGTTATGTTTTTAGCTCGAAACGCGTCCTGTGTTTTGTTTTAATTTTATGGTGATTTTTTACAAAGTTTTATTATTTTAATTACTTGATATGATGTTTAACTTGAAAATTACTTCATTTTCATTTCCACAGTTTTAATGTATTTTATTTGCTAACCAAAGTTCTCGTCGTCCACAGTCGATAAACTTATTGTAGTAAATCGCGCAGCTTTCGTGCAATCACCTGCAAGAAGCAGTACATTGAATTCAGTCACTGGTCGAAGATGTCTCCTGGTACAGTTTCAGATTCTATCAACGAAATCTATGATCGTTTATAAATTTTTGTATTTTTATCATTTTTTGTCCGTTTTTTGGAACTTTTGGCCCATTGAGTCGACAGAAGATATCAACCCGCTGTTTTAAGTTGCCGCAAAATTTTTAATGAAGGGAGTTCACAACTTTTACGCACTACCGCAAAAAGATTTTAAAAATTTCGATTTTTTTCGATACGCCTTAATATATATATATATATATATATTGTAATTGAAATTTCTGACAATTTAACCTTATTTAAAATTATTTTTTTTTATATCTTAAAGTAAACATGTAATAAGAGTGTATTACGTGCATAACCATATCATTAAAATTAAAAGTATATTATGTATATATTGAATACATGAATTTCTTTCTTTTCGTTAAACTTCTGACTGTTATATTTATTTTAAATTTTCATCTTTAGGGGAAAGTAGGGTAATGACGCTCAGAAGGGCAATCCCGCTCACAAAATATCTCTAAACAGAATAGAATTGAAAACGTGCGATCGGTACCGGCACCTAGCGAACTTCATCCTAAGTTCCCAGTAAGGATTTAGTGCCCGTCGAGAGGAAAGTATTTTTGTGTCCTCACGTTATTAGTTTGAAGTTGTTTTATTATAAAATTCTACAACATGTAACTTGAAGGTAAGTGTACAATCTTATTTTAAAAAATTAATTTACTCATTATGTCTACAAAATATGTAAATTTAGTTGTACTTTCATGCTTTTATTTATTTTTGTAGTGCGTTGTTTTGACAATTATAATGCATTAAAACCCAACATGGCGATAACGGGTAATGCCGCTTGCGTGGAATTCCAGAAGAAGTGTTGCCAGTGGGCAACTTTTTTTAAATTCAAATTTGTTGATTGACACCACTTTTTTGAAATGGTAAAATTCCCCTGTTTTCGCCTTAATTGATATGTCATTAAACAAGAAGAATTTTACGATTTCAAAAAAGTGGTGAAAATCAAAAAACCTAAATATAAAAAAAGTCCGGATTAAAATTCGGAAATACTACTGGCAATCTAGACGCCAGTCTAGTAGTACTGGCGTCTAGATTGCCAGTAGTATTTCCGTATTTTAGTCCGGTTTTTTTACAGTGTATATGTGTCACACTATATGTGTGCACAATATGTGTAAAGTGGTCGCAAAAAGTCTGCAGTGGTGTGAACAGCCACTACATATGTGACCTTAGTCTTACTTAAATGTTGCATTCAAACTCTGAGCGCAATTACCCTACCATGTTCCATTAACGCTCAATCGATGGTTATTTAAACAAAACGATTAAAATAAATCCTAAAACTTTTATGCAAATTAGTTGATTGCAAACTGTTCCTTATGCTTTAGAGTTATACTTCGTTAATAAACTATTCATTTTTTTGTCTAAATTTGACTAGCTATTCATGTTTTCCCTTAAGTGAGCGCCATTCCCCTACTTTCCCCTACATCTTAAAGACAATCTCCGTTATGTGAAAATTTTGTCAAGAAACTATATCCTGTAAATTTATTTTGGAAAGTTAAAAAAATGAATTAAAGGGAAACATCATGTTCCGAATATGTATTTAGAATTTTAAAGTAGTAAGTATATAAAGGATGTTTTGTAAATCAGCATCTTTTTCTCTATTTCTTTAACCTTTATACCAAATTTAATATGCAGCGATTTGAAATTTCTTAATTTGTTATGCTTGATAACAGATAAGCTTTTCTTACCTTGTATTACACAATTTAACTTAAATATCAGATCCTGAATTTACCCTTTTAAAAAAGTATATATATACCAGGGGGCTCTGCCCCCCGCAAGCTACGCCCGCCAACCTCCGTTCAGACATCGCAGAATCTAAAAGCACGCTAATTTGATCGGTTTTAAAAAGATTAGAGAAGATTGAATTATAATGAAAAAACCTATAGCGATCTCCCAGCAAACGGGTTTCTATTAATTTCTCTTTGATTGGGGAATTTTAAGGCCAAATCAGCTACTGTTAAAAGATACAATGGCTGTTTCCGTCTTTTTATTAAATAAAATCAGTTAAAAATTTGAAAGGAAGCTAAAATAAAATGAGTTAAGTAAACAGAGTCTTTGTCTCCAGGTATTTTTTTTCAGCGTTATAAAACGATTGACATAATACAATTTACTACAATTATTACAATTTACCGCTTTAACGCCTACATAGTGGCTCATTTTTGGATCACTTAATTTTAATTCGTAAATGCCACATTGGCACCAGAATATTGGAATGAAAGTTTTTCTTTTATTAAGTAGGTGAACAAAAGTATTTTCGAATTTCGAAATTTGTTTGTAAATTCTGGTGCCATTCACTGTATTTCAACATTTTACGAATTGAAGTACTTTGACCCTGAAAGGGTTAAACGCATATTAATGTATTTACTATTTTAAAGTTTCCTTTCTCTTTTAATATTCATTTGTAAATACAATTTTCAAGACATAATTTTCAATATTTTCCTGCTTTTAACATTTACTCATTTAATAGTATTTTAAAGTTTTTTTTTTTCTTTTTTAATACTTACGTGTAAATAAATTTTTAATCGTTAGGAAATACTATTCTTTGCGCTGTTTTTAGAATTGAAAGCAATATCTATAGTAATAGCCTTAGTCACGTGACTATTCTCAACAGTTCCGGGCGGATCCATTCGCTTTTTATGTTCCAGGCGATCATTTTGGTACTTTATTGTTCGCCAGCCACAGGCGATAAGTCGCCAAATATTACTCTATCGCCATCATTTCACTTATATTATAATAGTCCAAGTCACGTAACTGCCATAAACAACTATAACCCTTCGCTTTTCATCAGAAAGGTTTCCATTTTGATTAAAGAATAAAAGTTATTTTTTCGAATAAAACTACATAAAAGAAGCCATGATCGCAAAGAATTCTTGGAACAGATGATATATATTCCCGTGGCCGCAACCTTGGATTTTTTCTTTGCGCAAAACCCCTTTTCCGTCAAGTAAATGTCGCCAAGCGGCGATTTATGCGCATGTTAGACTTAACGGGGTTGTCAGAACATGTCACTCATCGAGGTTGCCTTATAGATAAACGTCAACAAAACATCGCCGAGAAATCCAAGATGGTGGCCGCGGGAATATATAATATCTAAGCCAAATTCTTGGTACTTTTATGTTAACCGGGTGCAAATGTCGCCAATAGCTTTTTTTTTTTAACTCGCCAGTTAGCATTTTTTTAGTTTTCGAGGGGTAAATTAAAACGGTACTACTTGGTTATCCCATCCACAAAAAATCTATCGCCAGACTATAAGATTAAATGCCAATAATGGCTGATCGCAAATGTCACATTCACTTGACTGTAAGGAAGTTACATGTGTTTACGCCATCAAGTAATTTTTATTTCGACGTTTTATTTTTATTTTTATTAATGCTATACTAATTTATTTGGACTGAGATGTCATACATTTATATTATATATGATCATACATATGATCATATATATTATATATGATATTATATATATTAAATATGATTATATATATATTTATATTGGCGCGATTTTTTTCCGACGCCATTTTAGCGAAGACATCAACAGCATAAACAACAACAATCGGATTACCATATCAAGCAAAATAACGATACTTTGGCGCCAGTTAAGTACCTGTTGCGTATACGACAATGGCGTCAGAAAAAAATCGCGCCAATATATGACATCTGTGCCTCTATTTGTTCTTTCGTTATTTAAAATAAAAATTTCGTCAATTTGTATAATTTGGTGAGTGCTTTGGCGATTTATACAGTTTGGCGAAATTGGTCGACAGGATAACTAAGTATTACCATTAAAACATAGCTTTGAATTTGAAATTAAATGTCAGGATTTGTTGCAATATTTAATCGGGTTTGGCGTGATTTTTTTTTTTTTTTTGACAATTTAGTGAAAACCTCGTTTTCGAATACCAGTTACATATGTATTTTTAAATTATTTTCTATTATTTTTAAAATGAAATAACGATAAATAACAACAAAAAAAAATTAATAACTATAGAACAAAACAATTTATAACTTTTTTTAAATAAAAAAGAAAATAAAGGTAAATAAACATTTATTAATAAATACGCAACAATAGCCGGGTTACCGTTTCAGGCAAAATAACGCCCTTTTGGCGCTATTTAGGTACCCCGGTGCGTATATGACATCTGCAATTAATATTTTTCTTTTCGTTTTGTTAAAAAAAAAGCAAGAAGTGAAAAACATTTATTTAAAATTTTTCAGTTTTAAATGAAAGCTTTGTTTTAAATAAAATGATAATAAAAAAAAAAAAAAAAGAAAAGAAAAAGCATTGTTCTCAGCATACATTTAAGGGAGGCCAAACTGGTCACCAAATTAGTTTAAAATAATAACCTTTTCTAAAATATGAAAAAAAAATATATGTTATGATTAAAATTTGAGTTGCCATCATTAGAAAAAAGTACTTAAAATTAGAAAAAAAAATAATACTTCAAAAATTAATTCGAATTTAAAAATTCTAATACCAGTTTTGAGATCTGCGGATCAATACGGATTTTTGGTGTTAATTTCATTGCAAAGTACTCCATATTTTAAGAGAAATCGACGCGAAACGTAATCAGTTTAATCGGTCGTTTCATAGAATCGTTCCATTTCAGTCGTTTCATAAATTCGTTTCATTAGGATTTTATATATATAGGGTAGATATCGCATAATCTCAATGCATGTCGTGCTAGTCGTAGCATTCTGGCTGTAGACAAATTATGACATTCCACACCTGGAGATTATTACATCTCAAAAATATTCAGTAGAAATACAAAGTCGTACAAAATCTGCTGTACAAGCGAATTTAACCGTACAAATATGAGAATGTACGCGTGCGGCTGCACGACAATGAACCAAGAGAAATAGAGGGAGGGAGGAAGGGAAAAAGCCGAGCACGCGACAGGATTAACTCAAGGGCGGAGGCGGGGAAGAATGATGTGGACTCCGGATTCTTTACCTAGCAGCGTAAGCTTAACAGGGTAAAATAAGTTAAGGTGGCAAAGTTATCGCAAAGACTCATGGGAAATCGATTGAATTTAATAAAATTAAAATGGTATTTAATAAACCTTCCAGAGGAAGGGAAAGAATTTAATGTCTCAAAGTATGAAATAATAAAGTAATTTAGAGGGTTTAATTATAAGAAGCATAGTTATTAATAGATTAAGGGTTTTAGAATAGAAATAAAAGAATGCGCTAAATAAAAGGCATGGGATTAAAATATAAAGGGTATTTAAGATATTATTAAAATACAGTAAAAATTTAGATATTATAGGAATTTGGAATAAATTAACTAGGGTAAAAGGGCGAAATTTTTTTTTATATAGATGGGCATTTTAAACATTACGAATCATATCTTATGAGTGATATTTCAAGTCAGCGTGTGACTTTCTCGTTATATTTAAATCTTGCGGCCCAGTGGTTAATCATAGATACTTCCATAGAATTTATTAGAAGATAAATTTTCTAATAGCTTTCTGAAAATAATAATATAATAATTATATAATGATAGTATAATATAATATGAATAATAAAAATATAATATCGAATAGCTTTCTAAAAACTTGTGCCACAACAAAGTACATCCTTAAAAAAAACAAGGTTTTATTTTAAATCAAGCTCTAAATACTCAAAAATATCATAAAATCAAAAATACAAAGAAAACTGAGTACATTTTTCTTATTTTTAAATACACAACTTCATGCGTATCAGGAGTCCATTTAAATAACTAACTCTGTATAAAATAAAACTACCGCTTACTATAAAATAAAAGGATTTCAAAAGGAAATATCTTCAGTTAAAGTACATTGTATATCCAGCATATAATTTAATTTTACATATTTAACATTTAGCACTGTTTATCGTTACCTTGTTAAGATAATCTAGAGAGTTAGCTAACGCCTTTTCTAAAATCTTTTGTCTTTCAGTATTCAATTAAATTTCATTATGCAATGTAATACTTAAACTCAAGGTATTTTATAATACTAACAATAAATTGTTTGTAAATTAAAATCCTTCAAATAATGAAAACAAAGCTCAAAATCCAAATAACATTTTAATGGAAATTTTATTCCGTGAAAAATGTAATTTTAACATTTTTTAATTTTCTCGAACTAACTAATAGTTACTTATTTTAAGTATTTTTTGTATTTAAAATTCATTTTTTTCATTCTTTAAGTTAAGAATTAGTTACATACACTCAGTAACATTGAAAATATGATTTGTAAGAGCTCATATTGTAAGAGCTCATTTCAATTTCTTCCTCATAGTGAGGTAGGCAGTAAGACTTTATTTACTGAACTGTTGTTATTGAGAGAACTTTAGATAATTCAGTTAAGGAATGCTTTGCTCGTAAATATTAACAATGAATGTCCCATAAAAACATTCATTATGTAAATAACATCATTTTGTTTAATGATTACTCTTAAATTTTACATTAAATATTTATTCTATATTACTAAGACTATCTTTGTAAATTGTAAACAAGATTACCATCTTGTCATTGTACTTTAATAACAGTTCCACTAGTTCGCGTTATAACATTAAAATTAAAATTAAATTTGACATTTATAAATTTTTAGAAAGTTTATTCTTTAGGATTTACTCTAAGTGACGAAATTGCAATCCAAGTCGGTGTAACATTGTCCTTCTATGAACTTACAGGTCATAGGACATACGGTTCATCCATCTTTTGGGTGGTGGGGATATGTAATAATAAAAAAATTTCACTCTTTTACGCTAGTTAATTCGTTCCAAATTCCTAAAATATCTATCTTTTTACTGCCTTTTAATAATAGCTTAAATACCCTTCATATTTTAATCGCATGTCTTTTATTTAGCGAATTCTTTTACTTCTATACTGAAAACCTTAATCTATTAATAACTATACTCCTTATAGTTATAACATTAAAATTAAAATTTAATTTGACATTTATAAATTTTTAGAAAGTTTATTCTTTAGGATTTACTCTAAGTGACGAAATTGTAATCCAAGTCGGTGTAACATTTTCCTTCTATGAACTTACAGGTCATAGGACATACCGGTTCATCCATCTTTTGGGTGGTGTGGATATGTAATAATAAAAAAATTTCACTCTTTTACGCTAGTTAATTCGTTCCAAATTCCTAAAATATCTATCTTTTTACTGCCTTTTAATAATAGCTTAAATACTCTTCATATTTTAATCGCATGCCTTTTATTTAGCGCATTCTTTTACTTCTATACTGAAAACCTTAATCTATTAATAACTATACTCCTTATAAAAAACCACTTAATTACTTTATTCTTTGAGATATCAAATTCTTTTCTTTCCTCTCGAAGGTTTATTGAATATCATTTTATTTTTATTAAATTCATTCGATTTCCCATGAGTCTTTGTGATAACTTTGCCGCTCTAATTTGTTTTCCCCTTTTAAGCTTAGGCTGATTGATAAAGAATCTTCCAAAAATTTCCCCCCTGGTGTCATGAATGATGTCCGCAAAATTTAGAAAAGTGCCCCATTGAGGGAAAATTTGGGGTGAGGGAGGGAGGTGCATATCATGAATAAGTGACCATTGGTCTTTCCAACAATATGTCACATGTGGTGTCGATAAAAGTTAGAAAAATGCCCCTCTTTCGGTGAACTATCACGCCTCCTGGAATACATCCTCCTCTCCTTTCTTTGAAATACCGTTTGCAGAAATGTGTTACTGTGCACGGTGACTATATAGAAAAGGACCAATACAATGTAGCAATTTCATAAATTTCGCTCAATTATTTCTATGTGAAGGCAAAAACTTGTTGATAGACCCTCGTATAATAATATTTAACGGGTTTTAAGGGTAATAGTATCATGTTTGATTTCATATTTTGAACATGAGCCAGGGAAACAGAAGGAAGTTTTTCTTAAGTTAGCTTCACATTTGTTAATTGAGTTATAACATTGATATCATGTTATATATGTAAAATCCTAATAATACCTACTGTTTTTACAAATACTTTCCATTTTCAAAGTTTGGTAAAAGTATGTATATATATTTAAAGTTATTTTAATCTCGTGAATACTACATAATTCAAAATTACCATACACCATTAAATTAATGGTCTCTTTAAATAGCTATCTTTAGTCAAACTATATTATGTTCTTTACAGAAAATTTAATTGTTTACTGAATTACTTATTTTATAGCGCCATCGTTTAGAAATGTTTATCGTTACATTGTCAGGATAATCGAGCAAGCTAATGTCTTTCCTAAAACCTTTTGATCACGATTCAAATAATTCTCATTATACACTGTCAGACTTAGACAGAAGGTATTTTATCATAAATTGAAAATAAATACTTTGGAAACGAACGGAGTCAAAATTATAAAAAATTTCAAAGTTCATGAAATTCTTCCGACTGCAATGCCTTGTGGGGAAATACAGGGTGTCTATAAAAGATTGATCCAGTTATACATTTTAATAGAATCAACTGTAAGCGTTGTACACTGTTAAAAATATCGTGAAAAATTACCTCTGTTTATAAAGGCTATCTATTTTCTGACCAATGAGAACGTTCAATAGGCGTTTATGTAGAGTTCTCACTGGTCAGAAAATAGATAGCCTTTTAAAACAGAGGTAATTTTTCACGATATTTTTAACAGTGTAGAGTATTGGTTCAACATCACAAATAATGAGTAACTGAAACAGTTTTAGATAAGAGCATGCGCGAGTACTACATTGTTATTTACACGCTTGCACATACAAAAAATGGCAGCTCTTGGGCAAAAAGCGTTATTACTGGGCTGAAGATTTAAAAGCCGTTAAAGCTAATGTCTTTCCTAAAACCTTTTGATCACGATTCAAATAATTTTCATTATACACTGTCAGACTTAGACAGAAGGTATTTTATCATAAATTGAAAAGAAATACTTTGGAAACAAACGGAGTCAAAATTATAAAAAAAAATTCAAAGTTCTTGAAATTCTTCCGATTGCAATGCCTTGTGGGAAAATACAGGGTGTCTATAAAAGAATGATCCAGTTATACATTTTAATAGAATCAACTGTAAGCGTTGTAGAGTATTGGTTAAAACATCACAAATAATGAGTAACTGAAACAGTTTTAGATAAGAGCATGCGCGAGTACTACATTGTTATTTACACGCTTGCAGTGCCACATACAAAAAATGGCAACTCTTGGGCAAAAAGCGTTATTATTGGGCTGAAGATTTAAAAGCCGCTAGGCAGTGGTTCCCAATGTGGGGCGTATGCCCCACCGGGAGGCAATTTGACCTTCTAGGGGGAACAATTCCAAATTTCTTGCCTACTCATTCACTATAAGTTTCTTTTGTCTTTTTTGGGATAAGTAGTGTACTAGGCTAAAAATAAATGGAATACAAGCAAAATTTAATAAATTAGTTTTTTTATTGAATTTTTAAAATATTCTGTATCCAAATTTTAAAATAGATTTAACACCAGAATAATTATGCGAATAATTTTTGAAAATATTTTGATATCTTTTAAAGTATTAAAACTCACAGTAATTTTTACTTTCTTCTATCTTTACAAGAAGAAAGTATTGGATTCGTGAAAATTTTCGACTTCCGGTTTTCGACGGATTTACACGTTTTAGAATGCCCAGAACACGATTTGATGGTTTTTAGAAAATGTCTGTCTGCGAGTCTGTCTGTCACACTGTCACTCTGTCACTCTTTCACTCTGTCTGTGAGTCTGTATGTGACAAAAATTTTGTGGGCGCTCTATCTCAAGAACTAATGCACAGAATTTCACAAAACTTATTATTTAGTTATACCTTGATATTAACTAGACCTGATTAGTTTTTGGTGAAAATCACCCAACAGGTGGCGCTGCTATGCGGCATTTTTCACGATTTCTACAATAGCTATATCTCAAGAACTACTGCACGGATTTTCATAAAACTTCAGATTCAGTTAGTCCACAATATAGTTTGGTGCTGATTACTTTTTTGTGAAAATCGCCCAACAGGGGGCGCTGCTATGCTGCGTTATTCATGATTATCGCAATAGCTCTAACTCAAGAAAAAATGCACGAATTTACATCAAACTTCAGATTTCGTTAGTCCTTGATATAAATTAGTGCTGTTTACTTTTTGGTGTAAATCGCCCAACAGGTGGCGCTGTTGTGCTGCATTTTCTCGATTTTCGCAAGAGCTGTATCTCAAGAACTATTGCACGGATTTTCATCAAACTTCAGATTTAGTTAGTCCTTGACATGAATTGACGTGTAAATTAGTGCTGTTTAATTTTTGGTGTAAATCGCTCAACAGGTGGCGCTGCTATGCTGTATTTTTTGCGATTTCCGCAATAGCTTTATCTCAAGAACTAACGCTTAGATATTCAACAAACTTCAGATTCAGGTATACCTTGATATCATTTAGTTCTGTTTATTTTTAGTGTAAATCGCTCAACAGGTGGCGCTGCTATGCTACATTTTTCAGAATTCCCGCTGTAGCTCTATCTCAAGAACTAATGCACGAATTTTCATCAAACTTCAAATTCAGATATACTTTGATATGAATTGGTGCTAAATTCATGTAATTTCTTGTACCATTTAAATGATTTAATTGACGTGATTTATATAGAAGAAAAATTTGTGATGGCCACAACATACTAGTTCTGGTGGTGAATTAAAAAATTTTTCGTAACGTTTTCCATTATTTATTAAATGAATTTTCTACTTCTATTCGCTAATACAATTATCGATATTGGAAAAGGGAAACCAGAGAAACAGAGAGAATGTGCTATGCTAAATAATGGCTACTTAATTTGATAAAGATGCGAATATTAAAATAGTTCTTGTGTATTGTGTTATCTATATAAAAAGAGTCAGAGTCCAAAGCTTTTCCGCCAACTCTTAATAAGTTACAAGAATGCATCATAAAATGAATGAATTTATCAGCTTTAACGTTAAATGTATGTGTTTATTTAAGTTACTTGGGAAGATAAAAATGCAGACCGTATAACACTTTTCTTCAACATTGAGTTAAATTGGAAAAGTACAACATAACTCGTTTTGGCATGTAGATAAAAGATGTATAATCTCATTGCATTTATAAAATAATGTTAAAAACACATTTGTGGTAGAAGATTCACCTCTTTGATAAGTTAAAAAATATGAAATGAATAGATATTATTAAGGCTCTATTACACTTCCACCGTGTGAATAGAGTTCATTTTTAAAAAATGAGACATAATTTACATATTACGGTGGAGGGGGGCATAGTGATTTTACGGATGCTTTGGTCGGGCGTGGCCAATAGAAGGTTGGGAACCACTGTGTTAGAGCAATTTATTTCTTTTTCCTTTGGGATTTTATAAAAGATCATGTCTAAGTTCCTCCGCTACCTAATAATTTGCCAGAGTTGAGACACAGAATTGAAGAGACTATTGTTTCCACTACTCCAGACGCGTCGATCGAAGTGTGAGAAGAATTGGACTTTAGGTTAGATGTGTGCCGTATAACTAAAAGTACACATATTGAACATTTGTAAGAAAAACTAGGTTAGTTTACCTTCAATTTGATGTATGATTTGTTGTAAATAGTCTAAATTAAAGTGTTATAATATACCATTGAATGTGAGGCATTCTTTTATGAACATCTTGTACAAAAGTAAAATTATATGAAATTTACAAATAATTAAACTAGTTTTAAACGTGTTTTTAAGATAGGTTTTACAATATTTACTACTTTTTGATAATCTCAGAAGCAGAAAAGGATCAATTATTTTAAAACACTAGGGGGCTCGCCCCCTACGAGCTACGCTCGCCAACATCCGTTCAGACACCACAGTCTCTAAAAGCACGCTAATTTGATTGGCTTTAAAAATATTTTGAAAGATTGAGTTATAATTTAAAAAACAGTGGCGATCTCCCTATAAATGGGTTTCTATTCATTTTTCTTCGATTAGAGAATTTTAAGGAAAAATCGGCAGCTTTAAAAAGATACAATGGCTGTTTTCGTCTTTGATTAAATAAAATCAGTTAAACATTTCAAAATAAGCTAATTTAACAAGCAAATCTGCATCAAAATGCAAATATATTTTACAAATACCAATGCTTTCTTTTGACAAAAACGACACAGAAATGTTAACGTATCTTAACTAAACCATTTAAGCAATTTCTTTATTTTCTGCTTCACAGATTTTTCTCTTTCAAATCATATTTTTTGTTGATGACACTTCATTTTCAGCTTGTAATCTTTTTTATTTTTATTACATTACTAAATAATCGCTCGAAAGCAGTCTAAACGCATTCAATAAATTTAATATTAATCTTATTAATATAATCTCAAAATATCAAATTAATGTCTCGCGCAACTTTTAAATTTAAACTGTTTTGCAATATTACTTTTTGTTCATTTTACGTAATAAGTGTAATGTGACGTAAATGTGACGTACTTTCTCCTATTTAAGACTTCTAAGGAATGCTAATGAATTTATTATTTTACAATATCATTATAAAATTCACGTATAAATATAGTTTTTATGAAGTAATTTTCAATAAGTTCCTGCTGTTCACACGTAATTATTTAATTCTAATTTGAAAGTTTTTTTTCTGTTAATAATAGTCATGTGTAAATAAATTTTTAATTTGAAGCAAACATTATTATTTGCGCTGTTTATACAGTTGGCAACAGTTTAAATTAATACCATTTCATAAATAAGTAAAAAATATCTCTCGAAATGCTGAAAATTTGAATTTAAAATAGAAATAAAATCTCAAAAAATGAGTCAAATTAAAAAAGTGAATGCAATCTGCTCACCGTGAAATTCTAACATATAAAATGATCTAAAAATGAATTAATTCCCGTGTATAGTTTTTGCTACTATAAAACTTTTTTAACGGAACGATTTTGTCCAACTTTAGCATTAAATATCTCTTAAAATAATTATTCGATTTGAAAACTGTCTACATCAGCGTGTTTAGCAGACATTTCTCTATAATACCGCCGATTTTCATATTTTAGTATGCAGTATTTTTCTTAATATTAATGGAGAAAGTCCTCCGGTCACAAAAAATTCAAAACCGGAGGTGGCAGCGTCTGCGGCGGTGACAGCGTAAGTTACTTTTTTTTTAGAATTGAGAGATAAATTAATGTTTCATTTCACAAATTAACTAAATGTCATTAGTTTGTTTAAAAAAAGCATGTTGCTTTATGCATTTAAATTTTTGTCAATCGTGGCTTAACATAAAATGGCGAATAATTTTATATGATCCAAAACGGCTTTGTTTTGTTTATTTTGTTATTTTATGAAAATCTTCAACAAAGTTATCTACTTCATTTAATATTAATTTACGCGTTTATATTTCACCAATGTACTTAAAAAAAAAAAAAAAAAAAAAAGCATTTCCAGTAAAAATATAATGTAAAAAGTTCATCCTAAATTAAGCTTTTTTATAAAACGCATTTATTTTTTTTTTAAATACTAGGTGTCTCGGCCCCCTACGAGCTACGCTCGCCAACCCCCGTCCAGACACCGCAGACTCTAAATGCACGCTAATGTGATCGGCTTTAAAAAGATTTCGAAAGATTGATTTATAATTTAAAAAACAGTGGCGATCTCCCTATAAACAGATTTCTATTCATTTCTCTTTGATTGCGGAAATTTTAACGCCAAATCCGCTGCGGTACTACTTGATTATCCCGTCGACTAATTTCGCCAAATTATATAAATCGCCAAACCACTCGCCAAATTATACATATTGACATAATTTTTATTTTAAATAACGAAAGAACAAATAAATTAGTACAACATTAATAAAAATACAAATAAAACGTCGAAATAAAAATAACTTGATGACGTAGACACGTGTAACAACATTTCAAAATAAGCTAATATAAAAGGAATTAAGTAAACAGAATCTTTGTCTCCCGGTATTTTTTAACAAAGCGAAAAGAAAGTTCTTTTAAATGAGATATTTTAAATTAATCGTTTTTAATCTGACGTAATTTTAACAAAACTATTCTCTCTCTTTTAATATTCACGTGAAAATACTTGTGTTAGAAATAAAATATTATTTGCGCTTTCCTAAGAAAAATAGTTGAAAAGTATCCTCTCAAAATATCAAATAAATATCTAGCGCAATTTGTAAATTTAAACCGTTTTGCAATATTATTTTGTGTTCATTTTATGTAATAACTGTAATGTGACGTAAATATGACGTAATTTCTCATATTTAAGACTTGTAACGCATTTATTATTTTACAAATTCCTTTCTCTCTTAAAATTCACGTGTAATTATAGTTTTTATGACGTAATTTTTAATAAGTTCCTGCTTTTTGTACATAATTATTTAATTCTAATTCCAAATGTTTTTTAGGTAGCTTTCTTTACAAAAAGCTACCTATTGCAGCCGTTCGGAGGAAAGCGATTTCAAAAAATTTTGGTATATTTTCATCGATCATGATCCCCAGACCCCGAAACCACCCTCCGTTCAAAATTGATATATATATATATATATATATATATATATATATATATATATCAATATATATATATATATATATCTGACCTATGTCACACTGTAACTCTCGTATTTATGAACCGATTTGGATGTAATTCGGTGTGTACATAGTACATACCAATGTCTCGACAGAGTTCGTTGGCCAGCTTCATCCGCCATTTTGTTTTAAAATGGCGGCCATTTAAAAATTTTAAAAAAATTTAAAATTTGAAATGACGCACCAAAAAATTGAAAATGGAAAAATGTTTTTTTCTTATGTATTTGACCTTTATACAAAGACTCCGTAGCAGTTTTTGTTTTGTCTATATCTTAAAAAAATTGCTGAGTTATAGCCTTTTGAATTTCTAGCGAAGCTGACATTTTGAAACGTCCTAAATTTTGTCACGCGATAAAAGGCGTATTTATGAACCGATTTGGATGTAACTTCGTTTATACATAGTACAGACCAATGTCTCGACCGAGTTCGTTGGCCAGCTTCATCCGCCATTTTGTTTAAAAATGGCGGCCATTTAAAATTTTAAGAAAAATTTAAATTTGAAATGTGGTACCAAAAAATTGAAAATTGAAAAAATATTTTTTTCTTATGTGTTGGACCTCGATAAAAAGATTCGGGAGCAGTTTTTGTTTCGTCTATACCTTAAAAATGGCTGAGTTATAGCATTTTGAATTTCTAGTGTGGCTGACATTTTGAAACGCCCTGATATTTGCCAAGTGATAACAGACGTATTTATGAACCGATTTGGATGTACCTTGATGTGTACATAGTACATACAAATAACTCAACCGAGTTCATTGGCCAGCTTCATCCGCCATCTTGTTTCAAAATGGCGGCCATTTAAAAAAATTAAAAAAAAATTAAATTTAAAATGAGATACCAAAAATTTGGAAAATTAAAAAGAGTTTTTTCGTATGTGTTTGACCTTAATACAAAGATTCCGGAACAGGTTTTGTTTCGTCTATATCTAAAAAAATGGCTGAGTTATAACATTTTGAATTTCTATTTGGCTGACATTTTAAAACGACATGATTTTTGTCACGCGATAACAGGCGTATTTATGAACCGATTTGAATGTAACTTGGTCTGTACATAGTACATACCAATGTCTCGACCGAGTTCGTTGGCCAGCTTCATTCGCCATCTTGTTTCAAAAGGGTTGCCATTTTTAAAAAAAATGTAATTTAAAATTTAAAATGAGGTATTAAAAAATTGGAAAATGAAAAAGATTTTTTTTTAATGTGTTTGGCCTTGATACAAAGATTCTGGAGCAGTTTTTGTTTCTGAAAATTTGTTCTTTTGTTTATATCTTAAAAATGGTTGAATTATAGCACTTTGAATTTCTATCATGGCTAACACTTTGAAACGATCTTGTATTTGTCTGGCGATACCACACGTATTCACCTACTTCGATGGAAGAAGGCATGTGGATAGTATACATCAATATCTCGACCAAGTTCGCTGGGCAGCTTCATCAGCCATCTTGTTTCAAAATGGCGGCCATTAAATTAAAAAATAAATATATTTAAAGTGAGGTGCAAAAAAATTAGAAATTGAAAAAGGTTTCTTTCTTAAGTATTTGACCTTGATATAAGGATTCAGGAGCATTTTTTGTTTGTCTTTATCTTAAAAAATTGCTCAGATATAGCAGTTTCAATTTCTAACGTGGGTGACATTTTGAAAAATCTGATTTTTTGCCTGCGACAGCACTCGTATATATCAACCGATTCCGATGTGAGTGAGCACATGCACAGCAATTACTAAGGTCTCGACCAAGTTCACTGGTTAGCCTCATCCACCATGTTGTCTTAAAATGGCAGGCACTTTAGGAAATCGCCGAATTTGGCAGCCAAATGTAAGTTACTTTAAATAAAAGCAGCTTGGATAAAGCTGACTAATTTCGCGAATTTCTCATTCATAATGATTTAGTATTGATAAAAATTAGTATTGAATCTCCTACATTCGGTTTCCACTTAATTGTGCTTCGTTTGTTTGAATAATATAAGTTGGCTTTTTTAAAATAAGGAATAAGAAAGCTACCTTTTCCTCCCGGCACTGGCCGGAAGGACTTTTTCTGTTTATAATAGTCACGTGTAAATATTTTTTAAATTTATTACACGTATAAATATATATATTTTTTTAAGCAAACATTATTGTTTCCGCTGTTTATACAGTTGGCAACAGTTTAAATTAATATCACTTTCTAAAATCTGTAAAAAATATCTCTCGAAATGCTGAAAATTTGAATTTAAAATAGATATAAAACTTCGAAAAATGAGTCAAATTAAAAAAAATAAATCAATTCTGCACACCGGTAAATTATAACGTATAAAATGAACTAAAAATTATTAAATTCCGATGTATAATTTTTGCTACTATAAAACTTTTTTAGTGGAACGATTTTGTCCAACTTTAGCATTAAATATCTCTTAAAATAATTCTTCGATTTGAAAACTGTCTGCATCAGCGTGTTTATCAAACAATTCTGTATAACACTACCGATTTTCATATTTTTGTATGCATTATTTTTCTTAATATTAACGGAGAAAGACCTTCGGTCACAAAAAATTCAAAACCGGCGGCGGTGACAGCGGTAGTTACTTTTTTTTAGAATAGAGAGATTATAATTTATTATGACCGAGAAAGGAAATGCAATTAAATTTGTCCAATCTGTATTTTTAAAATGTTATTGGACATATTGACTTTAAAAGAATTACAAATAGGAAGCGAGAAACGAAAGGTAACTGAATATATGCAATCTGTGTTTCTTTGAAAATAATTTGAACATTTATTTATTTATTACTATTACAGTTCCAGAATTATTCTTTATGTTTCTATTAACTGTAAGCACAAGGTAAAAATAAAAATATATATCTGTGAGACATATTACATAAAAGTAAATATAAAATATTCCGTAAAAGAGATCTGATTTAAATTTCAATCAAAATTTAGATTACCATCTATTCTATCTGAAATTCTAAAAATAGTAAAATAAAATCTTTATCCCTGTTAAAAAGCATTTAACTTAAAAAAAAATTAACACTTTTATAAAAAATAAAATTATCGGCTTTCATAAATAAGATAAAAAAAATAAACGATTTCCACGTTCAATTTATGAAATTTGTAATTGAAGATGCTACTAAAGTATATGAGATATATTTCCCATTCGTCACTTTTAAAATGAAACATGTAAAAGAAATAAATTTGCTTCAAAATATTACACTAAAACAGTTACATTTTAGCTTAATTAGTGATGGATTTTAAAAAGGAATTAAACATCAGATCTAAGAGTTTTTGGCTTAGACATTCCTTCTTTAATTCTATGTATTGATTATTATGGTGAATCGGGGTTCATAGCTTTCCTAAATTTTTCAACGTTTCTCACCAACTTTTAAAAATCAAAAACCTTCATTATACATTTCTTTACATCTGCAACAGAAGTTTATAATTAACATTATCGTTTCAAAATAGTTGTAGCAAATAGCAAAGTTTTCTCAACGAGAAAACTTTGCTCTCTCTCTCTCTATATATATATATATATATATATATATACTAGAAAAAAACCCCGCGGCTTTGCTCGCGTAATATTTGAAATAGGCGAAGTGATATTTAAATGTTTAATTTTTATTAAAAGAAAATATACTTTTAGGAATAATTAGAAAATTACTATTTAAAACACAGTTTGACTGAACTTCATTATTACACTGCATTAGACAGAAATGAGACTTAAATTAATAAAAAGAAAGAAAACTAAATAAATGATAATTTAGAAAATATTTTGAAACTTTTATGCTCAATCAATACTCTCATTTCAGTATTCATTTGAAGATTTGAATTTTTTAAAGACCATCTTCTTACAGCTTAAAATTAACGATGTCAAATTCCAAATCCTACCACCTCTCTCAACATAAAGAGGCAACCATAAAGAGGCTATATTGAAATAGGAACTGTAAATATTAATTTGCCAACATTAATTCTTAAATCGGCTTGTTATTTCCTAATATTCCACAGAAATGTAATTTAGAAACCTTTTAAAGGCCTTTTTTAGAACGTTAGTTGTTCCTGTGAACCCCAGGTGATAGAATCATCGGCATAAAACATAGCCTGTGCCGAATCAGAGACTGTTACCATTGATTCGCAACTATTCCTTTTATAATCGGTTTATATTCCCTGAAATTGCATAGAAATCGTAATTTAGGACTTTTTTAGAACGCCTTTCGCATCTCCCCTTCGCTTCCCCCTTTTTTAATTCCAATATATTTTTGACAGTCCTTCGAGGGCATTTATATTTTATAAGTAACAACCATGCCATATTTAAAGTTTCTAGCCTCTTCAGTATCGCAAAAACCGCAATTTAGAAAGTTTTTTGCTCCTGCAACCCTCTGGTGGTAGTGGCACAGACATAAAATATAGCTTATGTTTGAGCAGGTTCTATCACCAACAATTTGTCACCATTTTTTTAAAAATCGGTTTGGTATTTGATAAAACTGCATAAAAATTGTAATTTAGAACGTTTTTAGAACGCTTTTAAATTTGGAATTTTCTTTCGACTGTTCTTTGAAAGCAGCTGCATCTTGTAAATAAATACCATGCCATATTTCAAAATGTTAGACCGCTGAGTTGTGCAAAAAACGCAAATTAGAACATGTTTTGCTCTTGCAACCCCCAGTCGGTAGTGACAGCAACATAAAATATAGCCTATGTTGGAGCAGGGACTGTCACCATCAATTTGCAACCATTACTTTTGAATTAAGTTTGGTATTTCCTGAGATTGAGTAGAAATCGCAATTTAGAACGTTTTTAGACCGCTATTTGCGCAATCTCCCATTTTTAAATTTCGAATTTTTAAAGAAATGTTCTTAGAGATCATCTATATCTAATAAATATATACCATGCAAAATTTCATGAATCTAGGTCCTTCCATAATTCAAAAATCGCATTTTTGGAAAGTTTCTTGCTCATGCATCACCTCTGGGGTAGTGGAAACAGACATAAAATATAGCCTATCATGGAGCAAGAGCTCTCACCATCATTTTTACACCATTATATTAAAAATCGGTTCAGTGCTTCCTGAGATTGCATAGAAATCGCAATTTAGAACGTTTTTTACAACGCTTTTCGCGCATTTTCACCCCTTTTAAATTTCGATTTTTTTTAGAAAATGTACTTAGAGATCATTGATATCTTATAAGTAACTACGATTCCAAATTTCATGATTAGAGGCCCTTCCATAACAGCAAGGCCCCACCAGTGGCCGAGAGGTTCTGCTCTCGAAGCTGGTAGACGGGAGGTGCTGGGTTCGATCCCAATCGCACCCGTTGGCCTAATCGTTCGGAGTTTTCGTGGTTTTCTTCGAACCTTGGTTCTCCAAGCGTTAATACGGGTTAGGTTCCCTTAGAAAGACCTCTACGGAAGGTACTCCCCCCTTAGGGCCTATATCCCACGTGCTGATAATTGGCCGACATAAATACAACAACCAACCATAACAGAAAAAGAGCAAAGTCACCATCAATTTACAACCATTACTTTTGAAATCGATTTGATACTTCACAACATTGAGTATAAATCGCCAATTAGAATGTTTGAAGAACCCTCTTCGCGCATTATCCCCCCTTTTAAATTTCGAATTGTTTAAGAACTGTTCTTGTGTAAGAACTCTTCTCCTTTATCTATACTAATATTATATCTAATAAGTAACTAATATTTTAAATTTTATATTTCTAAGCTCTTCAGTATCGCAAAAATCAATTTAGAACCAATCATTTTTACTCCTGCACCCCCTTTCGGTTAGTTGCACCGACATAAAATATAGCCTATTTTGGAGCAAATGTTGTCACCATCAATTTGACACCATTATTTTTTTAATCGGTTTGGTATTTCCTGAGATTGTGTAGAAACCATCATTTAGAACGTTTTTTAGAACGCTTTTTACGCATTTTCACCCCTTTTAAATTTCGAATTGTTTAGAAAATGTTCTTAGACATCATTTATATGTTATAAGTAACAAGTAACTAATATTCCAAATTTCATATTTCTAGGCCCTTCACTAACACAAAAATCTCATTTTTAGAACTTTTTTTGTTCCTGCATCCCCTTTGGGGTCGTGGAACCGACATAAAATATAGCCTATGTTGGAGCAAGGGTTGTCACCATCATTTCGACACCATTATTTTTTAAAATCGGTTTGGTATTTCCTGAGATTGTGTAGAAACCACCATTTAGAACGTTTTTTAGAACGCTTTTTGTGAATTTTCACCCCTTTTTGTATTTCGAATTACTTAAGAACTATTGTTAGAAATACTTTATATCTAATAAGTAGCAAATATTTCAAATTTCATATTTCTAGGCGCTTCAATAACGCATAAATCGCATTTTTAGAAAGTTTTTTGCTCCTGCTCTCCCTTTGGGTTAGTGGCACCGACATAAAATATAACCTATGTTGGAGCAAGGATTATCACCATCATTTTGACAGCATTATTTTTTAAATCGGTTCAGTATTTCCTGAGATTGTGTAGAAACCACCATTTAGAACGTTTTTCGCGCATTTTCACCCTTTTTAAATTTCGAATTGCTTAGGAACTGTTGTTAGAAATCATTTATATCTAATAAGTAACTAATATTTCAAATTTCATATTTCTAGGCCCTTCAGTAACGCATAAATCGCATTTTAGAACGTTTTTTGTTCCTGCACCCTCTTTGGGTTAGTGGCACCGACATAAAATATAGCCTATGTTGGAGCAAGGGTTGTCACCATAATTTTGAAACCATTATTTTTTAAATCGGTTTGGTATTTCCTGAGATTGTGTAAAAACCACCATTTAGAAGGTTTTTTAGAACGCTTTTCGCGCATTTTCACCCACTTTAAATTTCGAATTGTTTAAGAACTGTTCTTAGAAATTTTTTATATCTAATAAGTAACTAATCTTTCAAATTTCGTATTTCTAGGCCCTTCAGTTACGCAAAAATCGCATTTTTAGGACGTTTTTTGCTCCTGCCTCCCCTTTGGGTTAGTGGCACCGACATAAAATATAGCCTATGTTGGAGCAAGGGTTGTCACCATCTTTTTGACACCATTATTTTTTTAATCGGTTTGATATTTCCTGAGATTGTGTAGAAACCACCATTTAGAACGTTTTTAGAACACTTTTTGCGCATTTTCACCCCTTTTAAACCTCGAATTGTTTAGTAAATGTAATTAGACACCATTTATATGTTATAAGTAACTAATATTCCAAATTTCATATTTCTAGGCCCTTCAATAACACAAAAATCGCATGTTTAGAACGTTTTTGGCTCCGGCACCCCCTTTGGGGTAGTGGCACCGACATAAAATATAGCCTATGTTCTAAGTTGGACTAACACCATCATTTTATACCATTACTTTTGAAGTCGGTTCGGTAGCTCCATAGATGACCTCTAACAAACAAACAATTTTTACTTCTTTATAATATTAGTATATATATATATATATATATATATATATATATATATATATATATATATATATAATACATTTGAAATCACAAATATATGAACAATTTGGCAAAGCACAAAGATGAATTAGAAATGAACACAGGAAACCAGCATGCAAAACAAGAAACCACGAACCACCCACAGAATCCCCATAGGAGCCCGCGGGCCCATTCACAGAAGATGTGCCACTTCACCCAACCCTGTCGGCATCAAGCCCAAAATGACAAAATCTAGCTCCCCATTACGCAAACACAACAGAAAATAGATAATAAAAATCCAAGAGATCCAAAACCCCACACAGGACACTAAAAACCAATAAAACACAACACCTAAATTACACACAATCATGCAAAACTGCAGCATGTCTGGCTGGAAAAACACAGTTAGGACTATTTTAACATGTGGGCCTACAGTTGAGTATCTGACTGAAACCCATAACTTTCCTGCCATCTGGTGTGGGAAACGAAAAAAAAGGAAATTGGAACTGGAATATTAACAATAATGTTTAGTGCTACCATCTTTACCCAAAAAAGGAATGAAATTGATTGAAGAAATAAAGAAATGACTGAGATTAACATTTAGTTAAAGTAGAATTAAAAAATAAGAATAAACTTGATAAGTACTGAGTAAATACAAAATAAAATAAAGAATATGAATAAATTAATAAAAAAGAAAAGAAAGAATTATATAAAAATAAATAAATAGAAGGGCAATTGATTAAATTAACTAATTTAAAGAGCAAATATTATAATATAAAAAATGAGAATATAAATAACATTTAAAAAACAGTGAGGAAAATTTTGAGATAGTAAAATATAGCCTTGTATTATGTAACTAAACGTGAAAATTTAAAGAACAATGAGGAATATTGAGATAGTAAAATATATCCTTGTATTATAAAGCAATAAGTGAAAATTTATGATAAATTTATGATGTTAAATGCATGACACCCGTTTTTTTTATATAAATATATCCATACAATATATAAGCATATATACATACATATATACAATCTCAATCTCACACATATATAAACATATAAAGTTTTAAACTTATTTCAGAATTCGCGACTTCAACCCTCCGTAATGGTATTTTATTTTTTATATGTGTTTTTTTTTAAATAGTGTATAAAGTATGGCAAAACATAGACAAACGCATACTTTTTTTATTATATATAAATATACATATATCATATATATATATATATATACATATATATAAATTTTTTGTGTATGTTTTGGTATAATGTTTTCCGCAATCCACATCCCACCCTCCATAATAGTGTTTTCGATTTTTTAGTTTTTTTTATATACATATTATATGCCTATACTGGTAATAAGTAGAAAAAAATGAATATTAAGATTTGAGCCATGCAGATATAAAAGAGATAGGATAATTATAGGACAGTGCTAATTGCTTTAATTTAAAAATGTTAGGCTGTAAGAATTGGGAGGTACATAAATGTTTGATACGAAGATTATGTTTAAGTAGAATATTTCTATATACTGAAATATGTAAGCAGGAATTGAAGTTCGTAAAATTAATTATATTAAATGCAAATTCATTGCGTTTATCATAAATATTGAATTTAGGGAGAATATTAGAGAGAATATTAATTTTAACATCCATAAAATTGATACTAGAATTATGTGAAAAATTAGTATTAAGTTCTGGATTAGAAGGGTACTTTACTGGAAGAGATATAGAATTATTATCTTTAACAGAAAGAATAATTATATCATCTATGTATCTGTAGAGCAAAATATAAATATTAATAAATTTTTGTTCATAAAAGTAAAGATATAAATCAGATAACATGCTCGATGAAGCAGCTCCTTGAGACATGCCTGTATTTGAATAAAAAAAACATTGCCTTGGAAAGTAAAATTATGAAATAGTAGAAAGTTAGTCAAAGATGTGAATTAGTCAGCATCAATGTTATCAGGTATAGATTTAATAAAGAAAATATTCTATAAATAATGTATTGATAATAGAATGTAAGTCTTTTAGAATGATATTATTAAATAGGTCTTTGAAATCAAAAGTAATAATATTATTGACATTTGTTAATGGCTTTATTTTATCCACCAATTCAAAACTGTTTTTAATGCAGTGAGTGTTGTCTTTGTTGACTATCATAATCTATTTCCAGTTACTAAAATTAAATTAATAAGTTAATAAATTTAGCTACAATTCATAACTCTGACATTATACAAAATAAAGGTGGAACCTTTAACTAGTAATACAAAATCTAGCACAATACCACTAATTCACTAGCACATTGCGGACGATTAATCCATATAAAACATATGAAAAACCACCAAATTTTGATAAAATAACCTATTAAAAACAAAAGATACAAATAACCATCGAAATATTGTTGAACCATTAAAAGACGTATCGTAAACAAATAATAGATCAAATGGATGGATCTACCCGGAAGCTTATATAGCATTTCACTTTTTCAAGGGTACATGAAATACATATATGGAGCATTCTCACAATCTTTTGACTTTCATGTCCCATTGCATGATTTCACAACATATTAACGAGATAAATAAGATTTGGACGATGTTGGGGATCCAAACACCTGGAAAACTCCTATACAGTCCCGTGTCCCTGATGCTGATTTTTAAGTTTGGAGCTATCTGCATAAAATTGTTTCAATAAAAATAATTCGAAGTAACTTTTTTCTGAAACTGGAACTATTGTTTTATATAAATATGTAGCTAAAAATTAACCTGCACACATTTTTAGGGTTGTTATTATTTTTTAAACTCTGTCCCTGGGTTTTATATTCCTTACCATCCCTCTTCTAAAATTATACAGAAAATCATTTCAGATGCAGCCACAGAATTTTTTTCAAGTTTTTTCTCATGCAGAAATATGCTAGAAAAATAATGTTTAAAATTCTTTGGCAGGAAATTTACTGTAGAATTTAAATCAACATTTAAATATCAATTTCAAGCATCGTGGCTTTATTGGTAGTCTCACCGTACCCAAGGTTTATTCCTGCACTTTTCGAGGTAAAAAAAAACTTAATACAATGTTAACAACTGTTTCTAAAAATCAATGAACATTGTGGCTATCACTTGGTCTTAACATGATTTTCCTAAAAATAGGTGGTTATTTTCCTTACCGTTCCATCCTTACGGTCCCTTTTTTTTTTTTATCATTTCGTCCCTTTTTTCCAATACCATCCCCTTTTTTTACCTTACCGTCCCTTCTTTAACACCCCTTTAAGACAATGTTATACAAAAATTCTGTATTAAAAGTACTACATTGTTATTGTTCCTTATTTGAATGTCCTAAGGGTACTATGCAAATTCATTATAAGTAAAAATTTAGAAGAAAATAAAAAGTTATAGTGGTAAAATGGTAAGGAAAATTAAACTCGCAAGTTTAACTTAAACCCCAGTTAAATAAAAATTTTTTCGCTGCTGACCATTTTTTCTTTATTTTGAATCATTAAGGCATTCGTCTATCAGATTAAAATGTTGTTTTAGCAAGTTTAATTTTGTCAGATTTTTTCCCCAAAAGTCAAAAGATTGTGAGAATGCCCCATATAAGCAAAAACATAATCAATTTCTGTATATATATATATGTACGTGGGGATATTGTTAAGTTTGAACTACAGGCGACTATTTTTATATTCAATTCGAACCACCATTAAAAAAAACAAAAAAAAAACATTTCTTATTATATTTCTCATGCAAATATTCTCAGAGCGTATGTAAAAAAATTTTGTTTTGAAAAGTGGTGCGAGGTAACATTAAAAAATATTCCAATGTAATTGAAAGTTTACGATAACACTTGGTATATATAAAGGTTAAACGATAAACTTGCAAAAGTTTTACAAAAGTCCCATTTCAAAATCGTTTTAAAATTTGGCCACCCTAGTTAGAATTATCAGACATTGAAACAATATTCAGTATATTAATCTGCTAATATGAAAGTTTCAGACAGTATACATTTTGGCAAGTACGCATTTATAGGTATTTACATCAATGTCATACTTGTAATTTCTATTATATGGTATTAGTAAGTCTGAGCAATCACCAAAATGGAATAGTATACTTAAAAATATAGATAGTCTATTTTAAGTTATTATTCTGAATTATGTATAATAAATGTGCTTCTCAGATGAAAATTATTTCCTCAAAGTTTTCTTTTAGAAAGCTGTACTAAGTCTACTCACAAAACCAATATTTGCTATTTTTGTGATTTTTGTTCACATGCGCAATAAAATTGTGCACAGCAGAGCCATAGAAATGAATTTTTTTAACAAACCCGATGTGCGTATCTTCGCCTCTGTTTAAATACTTCATTCTTCCGAAAAAGAAAAAAATGTAACTTAATGAACTTGTGTTTTCGGGATTTACTTAAATAGCTAACATTTAAATTCAATTAACATTAAGTGAATTATTTCATTTTTATTATATTTATGTAGTAAAAAAGTATCTTTATGGAAGTAAACGAAAAAATCTTTCAAAATTCTGTTAAACGATAAATTACTTTTTAAAATTTCACCAATAGTTAATGCAACTTCCTATTCTCGGAAATATAGTTTTAAATAATTTCCTCTTTCCTCTTGCATTCGCCATTAATTATATATTTTTAATCTTTGTTTCAGTTTTTTCCAATTCTGTTTCGACGTTTGAGATTAATTGCTTTGTGCTTTTTTTTTTGTGTGTGTGTAAGGAGCCCATTTCGTCCATTTTCAATTAAAATTTACGATTACATCAGATCAATCGTAATGTCCGGAAAAAGCATAAATGAAAACTATTTCAGGAAAAAGTCATTTGATTTTACAGAACCTGACATTTTTGAGAAGAAATAATACTAAATTTCTTAAAAAAAAAAAAAAAAAAAAAAAAAAAAAAAGATATTACTTATAAATTTTCTTTTCAAATAAGTAAAAGATTCAACGAGAGAATATAAGTTATTTTTTTCTATTTCAAACGTATCATTAAAAAAAAATAAAATAAGATTGAATTTTTTTCTTTAAAAATATTTTGTGAGAAAAGTTAACTTTTAATTAATCTGCAAGTATTTCTTAAACATGACTACATACCAATGTTTTTTTTTTCATTTGAGTTGTATAACCCCCTACATAAACATATAAAATTTAGAAGAATTCTTCAAAGAGAATATATTTAAATTGTCTAGGAAAATTTTGACATAAGTACGTTAACTAGTTCAGCAGTCAAATTTTTTAATACTAACGTATTTCCACGTATTTCAATTATGTTTAAAAAACATGTTCATTTACATGTTCATCTTTTAGAGTAAAGCTTATGAATTAGTTTATAAATTCTTAAATTATGTAGATTGTTTAAAATATGTGCTAAGTAACAAGATTTAAAGTGCTCATAAAAGATAAGTTTTAAATATCTGGATTTCTGCTACTTGTGAATAATTTTCTTAATTAGAAAAATTCACAAATTCTGCAAGCGTATACGAATAAAACAATTTTAACCATAATGTAATTTTTAATCGAATTATAAAGCATCAGCATACAGCATATTTTTGTTAAAAAAATATTTTTACCAAATGCTAATTCTCAGAGCAACATCCTTTAAAGATTAATATGCTATGTTTGCAAAGCTTGTTAACTCAAAAGTGTTCTTAAATGTCTTAAGTACATGAGGATAAATTAATTTCATTTACAAAACAACAAGAAACAAAAAAAAATGAAATTAACTTTCTAAACGTAGGAAAATAAGTTTTGTAGAGTAGAACAAAAACAAATTTATAGTTAAAATTAAACTTCAAAATGGGAATTGTAATTTGCCTTATATCGTTACTTAACTACTCTCTCTTGTCAAAACTCCCTTATTCTATATACTTTTAATTTTTAATAAAGGTCAAGAATAAAATATATAATGTGGTAAAATATATAAAAAGGTTCACAATCTTACTTAAAAGACGACTAAAGTAATGAAAAAGATGCTACAAGTTTAAAATATACATTTTATTTCAAACTTCTTAGTACTTTCAAGCCTTCCAGGCTCATCATCAGATAATATCTTAATAACTAAATGTTGTTTATTTAGGCAAATACGTCACTTTATATTGCAAATGAGACAGCCAATAATTACTAGAGTTGAAAGTAGAAGTAGCAGTAACAGTTTCTTGGATTGAATTTAATCTAATTTAATTATATTTCCTCTAATTAAATTCAATCCAAGAAACTGCTACTGCTACTTCTACTTTCAACTCTAGTAGTTATTGGCTCTCTAATTTTCAAAACAAAGTGACGTATTTGTATAAATAAACAACATTTAGTTATTAAGATATTATCTGATGATGAGCCTGGAAGGCTTGAAAGTACTAAGAAGTTTTAAATAAAATGTATATTTTAAACTTCTAACATCTTTTTCATTATATTAGTCACCCTTTAAGTAAGATTGTGGACCTTTTTAATGCTCACATTATATATTTTATGTTGAATCAAGGTTAAAAATTGTGTTTTGTCTTATGATACAGTAAAAACCTCCTACAACGGTCACTCCGAACAACGGTAACCTCCGAATACCGGCCACATTTTACTATTATCGAATCTCTTCCATAGAAATAACATTACACTAAACCTCCGAACAACGAATTCCGAATAACGGCCACCCCACATCATTTTTTTTTTTACGTTATGTTTTAACTACATCTAAGATTGAAAAGAATGTGTAGGTGGATTATCTTATTTGATGTCCTTACAATTTTCCTACAAATCTCTAGTGGTTGCTTAGCAAAATCTCGTTTGTAAATAGGTGTGGCGAGAGGGGGGGGGGGGGTAAAGAAATTTAAGTTTAAATGTGAGGAAGCAGTAGTCAAATGACTACTGTCAAATGTACTCTTTGTGAATCGCTTGATGATATTTCTTGTTTATGTGTTTAGCACGTGTTTTTCACTAAAAGAATGAGTTCAAAGTGAAAATTTTTTAACTTTAAGTGATAAGTTGAAAGTTATCCAGAACACAAAAATAGTGTAAGTGCACGAAAATTAGTTGAATTGACAATTGCGGAAGGACCCAAATATATGACATTTTGAAAATAAGCGACTTTTATTTAGAAAAAGCGTTTCAAGGTGTAAATTTGGAGTCTAAAACTAAGCGTCAAATAACTACTTATGATGAGATTGATAAGTTGCTTTTGGAATGGCGTTCGGACCCTCGAAAGAAAAATCTCCTAATTTCTGGACTAATGATATATGAAAGTGTCCCAGAAATTGCAGAGAAACTGGGAAATTAAAATTTTTGCGCTCACTCAAAATAATAACGAATTCTACAACAAATCAGTGGAAATGATATTAGTGCAAAAGGTACGCTTAAAGAAAGAAAGAAAAAAAAAACTGCGAATAACTAATTTTTTTAGTGTAAAATAATAGTGCGTGTAATAGCATGTATTTTTTAACTGTAAAAATAAAATAATTTTAGTCAGTTATTTTTATTTTAATGTAATGTAATTTTGAGGTTTTAAAATGTGGAACCTCTGAATAACGGCAACCTCCGAAGTACGGTCACTTTATCGTGCTCCCAGTGGTGGCCGCTATTCAGAGGTTTTACTGTGTTATGAGGTCAAGAATATTTTAGAAAGTTGTTCTAACTTTCTTTATTTTTTCCTCCGCAGAAACGCGAAACTTTCTAATACATTTGTGAACACGGGTTTGTACGAATATGCTTAATTTTAAATTATTTATACTTTATTTGATATATTTAAGTAATTAAAAAATCAGTAGTCTTTTTTATATTAACCAGAATTGAGATAAAATTACAACTGTACGCAATAGCTCTGCGATGACGAGTTTTTCTGGATTGTCAGAAATAGGTTTAAAACAATTTTTGAGCATTTTCTGAAATTTCCCCTCCTTTATAGGAAAATACAACATGTTATTTGATATTTAGTTATCTAAATAAGCAGAGGTTTAAGTATTATGAATGAAATTGACTATGAAATGAAGGAAATTGACTATTGATGAAGGACATGGACTTATGATTTTTTTTCTTCAGAAAATAGATATTTTTTGTTGGAAAACAGCCTTAAGTGGACCGTGGACATTTATTTGAGCAAAAATTGACCCCAAAATCGACATTTCTTTTTGTGGATATTTGTTTTCCAATTTCGACTATGTCATTCGCGGAAAAAAAGCATGCTGGTGCGATTATTTTACGCAAAGTTAAAAGTGTTTTAATTTTGTTCACAAACAATTTTTTGGCCTTTTAATATACCTTAAATCTGTTTGTTTTTTCCAATACTGATGTTTCAGCTTTTTTTTTTAATTTTTGAAACACCCCTTGCTACTTAATTTTTGAGAAAAATTCTTGAAACTGATAAGGAAGAATCCTGATATTACTTTAAAAAAAAACTGTGTATGCATTTTAAAATTCGACTTCATTAAGACAGTTAAATTCGATTTTCATCTTATTATCAGGCAGAATTTTGCTGAAAATCGATATGGAATTCAGAAAAATATCTCTGAAAAATTAACTATTTAAGGGATTAAAAAATCGATACACAGAATTATTTGTAATATCGTTTTACGTGATTAAAATCCAAAATCGAGGAAATATCTAAAAAATTAAGATGCAAGGAGCATTTTAAAATTTCGTTTTAAAATTTAAAATTTTTTTAAAGATCTCAAAATTCTAATAAGATTGGAAATTTCTTTTAAGGTGTTCCATATACTTATGGTGAAAGGTATATTTGCACAAAATTTCAAATCTCTATAATGAAAATTAAAAGAAATTTTTTTAAACGTCTACCGTTGCCTTATATCTGTTAGTCAGTTAACACCCGCATTCCCTTCTGTAATATTGAGTCTATGGGCGTGTGACTCAAATGTATATTTAAATTATCTCCTCAGGAAATCAGTATTTTAACTTCTTTTTTTCTGTGTACTTTTCTTAAAGGGTATCTATTTTTTTCCTTTGTTGTCTCGCAGTTCCTCAGCTTTTAACACACAAAATTAAGCATAGATTAAAAAAAATATTTTGAAAACTAAGCAAAAAAACATATTTTAAAAAGAAGACAAAGTAAAAAAAAAAAAAGTTAAACATATTAATTTGCTGCGATATTATTTTAAACATACGAATTCATTCTACGCCGAAAGAAATTCGGAAATTGACTAACAGCCTTAAACCATTCGGAAGGGGCGTCATTTAACGCAGTTTAAAATTTTAATACCATAAATTCCGTATAGAGTTGTTCGACTTATTTGATTCACGACTTCTACATTTATAAAATGCAAAGATCATGAGTAAAATATTCTGGTACTAGAAAATAAAAATCATATGCACCTAATTTAAAATATAGAAGGGAAACCCTACTGAAGGTCTTGAGAATGTGCATGTGCAGCATACGACATTCATAAGCTACAGTTAAATCAATAGCAGAGTTCTCTAAAAATTTCTCGTTTGCCATTTGAATATTTTTAACCCCTTCAGACCCGAAGGTAAAATAACACTACGAATACACATTTACTGAATTTGCACAAATAAAAAGACACCTTAGATGGCAGAAGGAATCCTTTTGACGAAATTGATACTTTAGGGTGCTGATAATTTGGTTCACAAATACGGATCTGAAATTAATCCCTCTTAAAATATAAATTTAATTATCAATAACCGAAATTCACACAGTAACAAATTGGAAGCCTTTAATTAATTGAATGATCTACAAATCCTCAAAATTTTTATCCTAAAGCGTTTAAATTATTTAATTATGAAAATTTCTAACTTTCTTGGACACACTGTATGGAATACATTTTGCAAACTCAGATGAAAATTATACTTATTTTATGTAGAAATAAGTATCAGTGCTGCCTTTTATTGGTTTCCAAAAGCCAAAAACTCATTCAAACTCAAACAAAAATCCCAAAGCCAAAAACATTCAGCTATATAGAAGTAAAGTAAAAATGTAAAAAAAAAAAATCAGATAGTTTATTTTATATCCTAATCGATTCGGATGTATCACATGTTGTACTTCAGAACCGAGAAGGATAAATGATTCTTTTTGCATAGAATATATGAGGTTGAAGACACTTTCACTTTTGGCATCGGTTCGAGGTATTGTTTGTTTATAGACTAGACAAATCCATACCTGCAAAATATGTGATTTTTTTGCGATGCATAAAAACATTTTTTTACGTGTTTAACCACGTGCATTCTATACAAAAAAGAATCGTCCAAAAATATCTAGACACAAACCAGAAATTTTAATGAAAGCTTCCATTTGATTAATATCAGCTTGCGTTGTATTAGCCAAACCGAAATTATCGACCTTTTCTACACTCTTGAAAAATCACCTATATAATGTGAGCATCGATGGGGTTGATGTCACGTTTACGCCTTTTTGGATTAAAATCAAATTATTTGGCGACAAAAGTAAAATCAAAATAAAGAAATGTGTAACTCATAAGTATCGTCACTTTTATAATTACATCTGCTAGTAGTAAGGGTTAGGTAATAAGGTTGGTTTCTGTAAGGGTTAGGTAGCTCGTAGACACTGCAGGACAGTGTACATCAAATAACAACAACAACAACAATAATAATAATAATAATAATGTCCGATATAGACTATATCGTGCCGAGACATATCAATTATCGTTCCAGCATTAAGGTGTTTACATTGAATTCATATTTTGAAAAAACAGTTGGAATTTAGTTGCCATTATTTTCAAGGTAAGTGCAATATTTTTGTGATATTGGTGTTTCATTTCAAATATTTCTAATATAAAAAATATATTTCTGCATTAATGACAGAACGTTTGAAAATATTTCCAGAGCAAAATAAAAGTTTCAATTTCTAAACATTTTTAATAAAACTGTGAAAATTGACACATATAATTGACAAAATATGAATTTTACACTTTTAATCATGTGGAATCATACGAAAATTATTTGCAATAACACAACAATATATATGTGTTTAATTATTCGAAATTTACATATAGTAATGTATTTTGATGACAGATTCAGAACTTTTTCCAAACCAAAATATATATGGTCTATTTTCGTAAAACGTTTATTTTTATTATCCCGCTAATCCAAAATTTTCCCCAAAAGGAATACAAGAATTACGATTAATTTCATATTATTCATGTCCAAATTAATGTCAAATATGTGTGAATAAAAGAGTGCAAGAACAATACTTTATGGCTCCCAGTAATTGAATTTTCTTTCATGAAATTTCATTAATCATAGAATAACCTCATGCATTTGCTTACGCATAGCCATTTTACTATACCTAGACACCACTTTTATGACTGTAGCTGCAGCCGTTTGGCAGTTAAGAGGGTTGGAATGGACTTTAATGGGCACTTTGTACATGTGTGTGAGTACAAAGAAAAGTTTGTCATTCTTTTCCGTAAAAACAGAAAATGGAAATAAAGAAAAATAGCCATATAAAAAATATAAAATTCAAGTAATTAAAAAACATATATTACATATCGTTAGTTACGCAGGTCGAAATTCATTCTGGTATTTGTTTGCTAGACAAGCCTTAAATGCTGTATCCCAGCGAGTAATACAGCATAAACTACCATAGCACATTTGCTGGTTCCTCCAGAATTACCAGCAAGCCATGGTGTGTATTGGCCCACTTTACTGCTTGGCTAGCATACATAATCCAGCTTGTGTTGCTTGAATATGTTACAGGCCTAGTAGCAATCAAGACCACCACTTGTTTGTAATTTCTACTATTCTAGCAATAAATCACAAGCAACACATACTTTTTTTGTTGCTATTCTAGTATTACATTTCTACCATCGTTTGCTTTTAATTTTTGATTTCTAGCATAACTTGTTTTTAATTTTTTCTATGCTGGCATTACTTTTCTAGCATCACTTGCTTTTAATTTTTGCTATTCTAGCATTAATTTTCCAGCATCACTTGCTTGAACTGTGCATAAAAAGTGAAAAAAGTTGCTGGTGGCGCTATCTTTGGAGAATTTCTGTAGTATCTACATTTTTTAGCAGTGGAAATTTATGTCGTTTTTTTTCCTCCGAGGAGGACAGAACTCACTACCTGTGGCTTGGCAACTGAATCTCTACTTACCTTGCTACTGAGATCGTGTTTGTAACTGATTTTAAGTGCGGGTATTGGGTGATGAAGCTGATTCTGCTATGTGTTGACATTTTTATAAGATAGAGGATGAATTTATCGATGTTGTTATCTTCCAAGTTTCAATTTATAAGGTTAATTTATTATTAGGGTTTTTCTATGGTTAATGGATAATTAGAACATGGCTTGATTAATATAATTCATTACAGGAATTTTCTTTGCTTAATGAATTGTTTGAGTATGGTCTAAATTATTTGTTGTAGAGAAATAAACTATTTTCAAGTGTATTTACGATAGAATTTAACAATTTCAGGTGGAGATTAAGATTTTATAATTTTAGTACTTATTGGAGAGGGCCGGGGGGAGGAATCTATTGTACATATTTTCAATTCGATTGTTATGAACATATTTCTTAAATGATACAGTGCTCCTTGAATTTTGAAATTTAACTGACTAAATTCTCTTTGTGAAAAGCACAGATTTTTTTTTGTATAACCAAAATAATTAAACACTAAGAGAATGAATAGCTAAGAATTTTACGATGGGGGAGGGGGAGCTTTTTTGCAAAAATCTTTCATGGAAATTAATTTTCGGTTTTTTTTTCTTTTTAGATTTATTTGTTAAAATTTTATCTAAAATGTGTGGACGTAGGCAGTGTTGAATTTACGTTGTGGTAGCCCGAAATGGAAATCTACTGCCCCTGGATTTTGAAATTTAACAAACTAATATTTTTTCTCTGATTTTAATAAGCGCGGTAAATTTAATCTTTTCTAAAAATTTAAAAGAGTTAAATACTAATAGAAAGCGCAGCTATGAATTTTCTCCAATATGAATTTCGGAGGGGTGCTTTTCCCTTTAAATCTATCATGGAAATTAATTGTTCTTTTTTTCTAAGTTTATGTGTTGAAAAATTATCTCTAACGTGTTCAAGGAGCAGTGTTTAATTCAGGTGGTGGTGATACAGTTCTCCCCCCTCCCAGCTTTTGAAATTTAATAAACAAAATTTTATTTTTCTTCCATTTTTAGGGTTCCGTACTTAAAAAGTAAAAACGGATCCATTATAAGATCACTCCTGTGTCTGTCTGTCACAGCCCTTTTACTCGTAAACTATGCAACGTGGAAAGTTCAAATTCGGGGAAGTAATAAAGACTATTGACCCACATATATACAGATTAATAAATATTCATACATATATTTAGGAAAAATGTAGAGGGGCTAATTAAGTTAATTGAAAAAGAAAATCTTTTCCTTGTATATCGTGTAGGGTATCGTATGAAAGCTTTCGTAATGCTGAAATCAAAAATATATTTCATTTAATTTTAGGTATTATATTTTCAAAGTTATGGTGGAAAATATAGTGCAAAAATATGCCCCCCCCCCATCTAACTTCGAATCTATTGAAACTAAAATTATGAAAAAAATTAGAGGTAGTAGACATTAATTTAAACCTTGCAAGAAAATTATAGCGATTACCCTAGGTCACATAGTTTTTGAGAAAATCGTATTTTTCCGTTACACTCAAATTTCGATTTACGGGGTTCAGCAAAAGAATAGAGCAGAGCTGGTGGCACCTATCGTAGCAGAAGTATAAAAGCATTGTTGATCATGAATTTAAAAAAAAATCGTCGGTAATTAGCCGAGATATCAACCCTTAAAGACACGGACGGTTTGGGCATACATAATGACAGGGACGACGTACTCTATGCTCCATCGGCTTTTAAAGCCTAGATAACAAATTTTAAGGATATATTTATGTAATGCAATGCCCAGTAGCAGTATAAAAGCAATAAACGTCAAATTGTTAAAAACAGACTAATTTAATAAGAATTAATCACATAAATGCTATGGGATTCGCGACTAGTTTCCATTGAGTGGCTCTCTCAATACACCTATTATGTCTTTAAAGGTTAACTAAAAACCTATTTGGAATAACAAATATACCGAATAGCTATATTTGCTATTATGTAGGTTCCATATATCTTTGAACTTTCATGGTATATCCATTTATACTTTTCTAGTATACAGGGTGCAAAGGAAAGTCCCTTTAACCTGAAAATACTTGTGAACGGAGAGGGCTACAGCTATACAAGTGAGGTAACGCTATAGTAAAGCGACTGAGCCCGATTTAATGAAAACAGCAGCAGCGCCCCTAGTGGCGAAATTTGGAAGATAGCCACTGCAAATCGAAAACGAAAAGAGATATAGCAAAATGTCCAGTTAGAAAGTTTTAGAGCATCAATTAATTAATAAAATACGACATTTAGTTTACATGGGTAAGATAAATCTTCGCCTGTTTACCCAAAAATGTCCGAAATTGATGCACTCCATTTTGTGTAAACGTTTGAATGGAATAGTCAGAAGTATGAAGAAATACGCACAATTTATGCTATAAATACGTACTTATCTCAATACATTTTGATAACATAATACACAAAAAAAAAAGACAAACTGTCTCATAGTGATTAAAAGTTAATATTCAGTATGTTCGAAAAGTTCGCCATTGCTCACGATACACGTTTGTATTCGTGAGAGTAATTCTGCATGCACATTTCTCAGCATGGAACGTCTATTGCAAGCCTCTTCAATACGACGACATAGATTTAACCCTTTCAAGGGCGGTGGCTAGACGGTGTAGCCACCTAATTTTAATTCCAAAACTGACAAATGGCACCAAGAATATTTTAATAAAATTTTGCTTTTGTAATGAAAGTGCAAATTAGTGGGTTTTTGTTTTCAGAGAAATTCATTTGAATATTCTGGTGTCAGTCAATTATTTCATCATTTCATCAGTTTACGAATAGAATTCTTCTGGTCCTGAAAGGAGTATTCTAAAAATTTAAATGCATTAGAAATTGAATTTTTACAGACATTACAGCACAGTGCAACGTCACAATCTGCATTTGTGCACTGCTACATTTCCGGAATGTGAATAGGCAAAGTAGAATCGTCGCTCATCGATTTCGGACATTTTTGGGTATGCAGGCGACGATTTATCTTATCTGTGTGAATCAAATGTCGTTTCGTACTAATTAATTGATACTCTAAAACTTTCTAATTGGAAAATTTGCTCTACCTCTTTTCGTTTTCGATTTGCAATGGCTATCTTCCAAATTTCGCCACTAGGGGTGCTGCTGTAGTTTGCATTAGGTCGGGCTTAGTCGCTTTACTGTACCGTTACCTCACTTGTATAGCTGTAGCTCTCTCCGTTCGCAAGTATTTCCAGGTTAAAGGGACTTTCCTTTGCACCCTGTATACTACACAGCTATACCCAACCCTACGTTGTACAGTTTTTACAAAGTCTTAGTATTCTTTTATCAACGGTATTTTTTTAATAATACACTTACTAATTCATATATTATTGTACGGAAGCCTCTGTGCGCGAGTAATACTCGCACTCGACCGTTTATTAAAGATATAGAAAATTTATAATTTTAAGTAAGTTAAAATAATTTAAAAGTAAGAGGAAGATCAGTTTAAAATTTTACGTCGGAGGTGGGGCGGGGGGGGGGGAGAGTTTTTTTTCTATATCCGCTATGAAAATTAATTTTTAGTTCTGTTTCTTTTGATGTTTAGCTGTTAAAGGCTATTTTCAAATAGGTGGTTTAAGGCAGCCTTGAATTCAGGTGATGGCCAGCCCCTCCCCGCAGATTTTAAATTTTAATGAACAAAATTTTCTTTTTCTCAGTTTTTTAAAGATATACTGCATTTTTTGAGTAAGTTAAAATATTTAAATTCTAAGGAAAAGAAGAAAAAAACCTTTATAGGTGGGGGGAGGGCTCCCCTAGAAGACTCTCATAGAAGTTAAATCCTACACAGAATTTAACCTCACCCCCAAAGAAATTAATTAAAAAAAAATAGAAGAATTATTTTACATCTTGCAAAATTGCACCTCCATAACGCAAACTCCTGAATTTCCGTTAACGGAAGAAGGCTTAGGTGATCCATTAAGCCTCCCTCGATTTTGATATTTAACTAATCTTTTCTCCGATTTTGAAAAACAAATTGAAATTTAATATTTTCTCTTAGCTTAAAATAGAAGAGGAATTAAGAATTTTCTGTTAGTTCGGACGGAGGTGGAATAGAGCTATTGTCTCTCCCCGGATTTGAAAATTTTATTTATAATTAAATTTCCTTTTCTTCTATTTTCAAAAATATAGTCAAATTTATACTTTCTGAGTAACTAAAAAAAATAAACATTTGGTGCTGGCAAGTATTAACAAGCACACAATTGTTCATTGAAGTACCTACCTCACCATTACTGCAAGAGACTTGTGTAGGAAATTAGCACATCTTACTGGCATATAATACGTCATGCTGTTTTCTACCTAAGTTGGCGGCGTAGCATATTATGCTGGCAAGCATAAAAACATATAATGGCATGTTAAGGTACCTACCTCTCCATGATTTGGTAGAAACTTAAACAGCAAATAAGCATAAAATGCTTGTACATAGCTTGACATGCTATTTCTCCCTAAGCTGGCTGCATAGCATATTATGCGGGCAAGCATAAACAAGTTGGAAATTGCTCGTCAAACGTGGCAAATGAGGTGCGTTCGTACTATAACTAGTTTTATAATTATTTTTTGCACCCCATATTATACTGAATGTATATTTTTTTGCGCTTCATAAGTGCATAGTCTGTAACATCATTAAAATGCACTTACAATAATTTTTTCCCCATTCCCCGTAATGCAACGGAAAACTTTTGACTGTCCCTGTCATTAAACTATACATTCGATTTTTATAAAATTTGAAATAGCTCGACAAAATTTTGCAGCAATTATATATTTAAAATTTCAGACCATTCGGAAGGCTGTAAAATCATTAAAATGCATTTGCTATATTTTTTTCCCATTGGCCGTAATATAACGAAAAACTTTTGGGTGTCCCTGTAATTAAACTATACATCCGATTTTCATAAAATTGGAAATGGCTCGACAAAATTTTGCAGCAATTATATATTAAAAATTTCAGACCATTCGGAAGTCTGTAACATCATTAAAATTCACTTGCAATAATTTTTCCCATTGGCCGTAATGTAAAGAAAAACTTTTGACTGTCCCTGTAATTATACTATACATCCGATTTTCATAAAATTGGAAATGGCTCGACAAAATTTTGCAGCAATTATATATTAAAAATTTCAGATCATTCGGTCGGGTAGATTTTGCTCTGTTATATGCGGACGGACAGACAGACGGACGGACAGACGGACGGACGGACGGACGGACGGACAGACAGACGGACTGAACGACGACTATAGGTGCTACGTATTTATATAATTACGAACGCACCTAAAAAGAGTATAATAGCACGTTAAGGTACCTACTTCTCCATACTTTGAAAGAAGCTTGAACAGCAAATAAGCATAAAATGCTTGTACATAGCTTGCCATGCTATTTCTCCCTAAGCTGGCTGCATGGCATATTATGCGGGCAAGCATAAAAAAGAGTATAATAGCACGTTAAGGTACCTACTTTTCCATACTTTGGAAGAAGCTTGAACAGCAAATAAGCATAAAATGCTTGTACATAGCTTGTCATGCTATTTCTCCCTAAGCTGGCTGCATAGCATATTATGCGGGCAAGCATAAACAAGTTGGAAATTGCTCGTCAAACGTGGCAAATGAGGTGCGTTCGTACTATAACTAGTTTTATAAATATTTTTTTCGCCGCATATTGTACAGAATGTATATTTTAGTGTACTTCGAAAGGCTATAACATCATTAATTTGCACTTGAAACAATTTTTTCCCATTGGCCGTAATGTAACGGAAAACTTATGACTGTCCCTGTAATTAAACTATACATCCGATTTTCATAAAATATGAAATGACTCGACAAAATCTTGCAACAATTATATATTTATAATTTCAGACCATTTGGAAGGCTGTAACATCATTAAAATGCACTTGCAATAGTTTCTTCCCATTGGCCGTAATGTAACGGAAAACTTTTGATTGTCCCTGTAATTAAACTATACATCCGATTTTCATAAATATTGAAATGACTCGACAAAATTATACAACAATTATATATTTATAATTTCAGACCATTCGGAAGGCTGTAACATCATTAAAATGCACTTGCAATAATTTCTTCCCATTGGCCGTAATGTAACGGAAAACTTTTGATTGTCCCTGTAATTAAACTATACATCCGATTTTCATAAAAATTGAAATGACTTGACAGAATTATGCAACAATTATATAGTTTAAATTTTAAACGATTCGGTTGGGTAGTTTTTGCTCTGTTATATGCGGACGGACAGACAGACGGACGGACAGACGGACTGAACGACAACTATAGGTGCTACGTATTTATATAATTACGAACGCACCTAAAAAGAGTATAATAGCAGGTTAAGGTACCTACCTCTCCATGATTTGGAAGAAGCTTAAACAGCAAATAAGCATAAAATGCTTGTATATAGCTTGTCATGCTATTGCTGTGTGAGCTAGCTATATAGCATTAGATGCTGATCAGTATTATAAAGCATATAATAGCATGAAAATCTAGCAGACAAAGCAACACATAGCAATAACTAGCCTATTTTTATTTCTGGTACTAGCATGAATTTATCCTGGGTACTAGCATCATTTTTTAAGTTTAAGCTATTAAAATGAGGCTGAAAAAAATAAATTTAATGAAAATTTTTAATGGTCGAGTAGATAAAAAAAGAATTACAAAACATTAACTATTGTTACATTTTTAGATAAAAATTGAGACTGTAGTAAGTAAAAATAAATGCTATACACAATATTATTGTTAAACTTCTTATAAAAAAAAGCATAATTGGTTATAAATTACAAATTGAACATTCTTTCATTTCATTGAGAAGCTTTATACAACCTACAACTTACCTATCTTTATAGAACTTACCTACCTTTATAATAGCTTTATAGAACCTACAAATTGTAGGTTTTCTAAGTAGGCCAGACGTTAGACTGACAGCACCTTCTATCTCCTTAAATATGTAGGAATCACATGCACAGTCGTGAAAAAAAAAAAAAAAAACACCCCCTACTAACTCTTCAACAAATTATCGTAGACGAAAGTTAGTGGTACCGGACGATTGGAAATAAAGTCTACTTTTAAATGGTGTGTATAAAATTTGCTGAAGGGGCCATATACATATTAAAACGAATCCAAACTTCCCTTTTTTCAATGGCAGTACCCAAATTTAACGAGATATTTCAAATCTTCGTTTCAAAATATGCCTAGAAACCAAATTTCAAGTCATTCGAATGATAAGTTTTTGAATTATAGACATTCAAAATTTAGTACTTCTAATGTTAAATTACATTTTCATATTTTTATTTATATCTCCTGAAATTATGCTCCTAATGAACTAATTTTTTGTGTAGCAATAATACTAATATACCCAAACATAAATACGCTGAATTTGCAATTTTTATAATTTTATGATATGAATTAGGAATTATGAAATTAATATTCGAAAAAATTATGAGTTGCAACATACAATTTTTTTGATGGATTAGATTTATTAAGTCCTGCTTTATAGAAATCCAAAATTTCACATTTTTCTTCCAAGTAGTTTTCAAATTATGCTTAAAAAACGGCAAAATGATGGTTTAAGGGGCCGTCTATGATAGAAGTGAGTAAATTTTTGGAATTTATTCTGCTATCCTGTAATCAAACAGGTTTCATTGACGCTTAAACGTGCCTTGATCAAGAAGGCAGCTCTCTCGGTTAACAATCGAGTTCGGAACTTCAATTTGGATACAGCCCTTAAAATACACTTGTTTTAAAATAATTAATTTCTCGGAAACTTATGGCACGAATTGCATAAAAATTTGTTTATAGGCTAATTGAAAGGTGTAGAGTTCATTTATGCTGTCAGAATTGTGTACTGCTATTGAAAAAAACAAAATTATGGTTCGTTTTAATATGTAGATGGCCCCTTAAACAAATTTTATATACATCATTTAAAAGTAGACTTTATTTCCAATCGTTTGGTATCAGTAACTTTCTTCTACGATAATTTGTTGAGAAGTTAATAGTGGGTGTTTACTTTTTTTTTCCACGACTGTACAATATTCCAATTTCAATATTTATATAAATTTCAATACTAAATTAATTTTAAAGCAACTAATTAAAAATTCAAGCATTTTTTATTGAAATGTTCAAGTTGTTTAGAGTCAAATTTTGAAGGTTACTATCTAGTCTTTACTAATTTCCTTCCTTGAAATTCAAATTGTGTTTTCCAAACAGGAAGTTTCCGCTTATTTACATTTTTATAGCATCACTCAAACTAAATTTTGATCATATGATTCTAGATGATTTTCACAAATAACGTTTGTTTATATGAGGATAACAATTATAATAGGATATTTTTTCAGTTAGGTAAATTAGCCAGAAAGTTTAAACGGAGGAATATTTAAATAAATAGAAATTCATAGTGCATTATATATAAAAAAAAAAACTCTTTCTTAACTTAGAACTATAATGTAGCGACGAACCAAAATGTAAAACAACCTCCTTTGAGTTGCCCATGATTCTGTGGCTGATTCAAGCCTTCGCCGATGATGTCTTTGTAGCGGCACGAAGCAGGGCGGTCTTCAGGTTCGCCGAAATCCTGGATCCGGTTCTAACCAGGATCCATCAGTGGGCTTCGGAATTTAGCCTGGAGTTCAGCTACGCTAAGTGCAACTACACGGTGGTCCCACCAAGAGGAAGGCTCAATTATGCTCCTTCCAGGCCGATTCTCATGAACGGTCACAGGATCAAATTCGAGCAGCGCCTGACTTACTTGGGGGTGACTATCGACATGCATCTAAGTTGGATGCCCCACCTGAGCGTAGTTCAGGAAAGGGCGTTCAAGCTGCTGCATAAAATGGACCGTCTCACCGCAGCCAACTGGGGCATCAAGCCGCCTCTGCGCAAGATGCTCTATCGCCTCGTTGCGGAGCCAATTATCTTGTATGCGGCTTCTATTTGGTACACCGGCAAAGTAGCAGAAGCAAACAGGTTGCTCAGCGTACAAAGGGGACTTCTCCTGTGCGTGACAAAGTGTTATAACACGGTTTCGAACGATGCGTTGCACGTCTTGTCGGGGGTTCTGCCCCTTGACTTGCGCGCAGAAATGGACAGGGACTTCACGGCCCTTGTCAGGTGAGGCAGGGGCATTGACGGTACAGGGCTCGACCCTGAGTCAGTCGATCTCTGGCGACCAACTTACCGACGAGAAGTCCTCGGTCGGATCCCATGGACCAGGGACCTCCATCCCAGGACGACGTTTTCTTACTACACGGACGGATCCAGGCAGCAAGACCGCACCGTAGGTTGCGCGTTTACTGCCGTGATCGACGGGCAAACAGTCAGTGAGGGTCAGTTCCGCCTTTCGGATGGTGCAGAAGTCTTCGCAGCCGAGGTCCACGCGATCAAGGAGGCGATAACGGATGCCCATCATAGGGATCTCGGTGAACTCGACATCTACTCAGATTCGAGATCGGCGCTCCAAGCCCTAAATAGTCTCGTGCCCAGGCGCAGATCTATTTTCGAGATCAGGGACTTGGTGAAGAGTAGTGGAATCGGTGTTCACATGCACTGGATCAAAGCCCATGTGTGACACGTCTACAACGAGCGTGCGGATGAGCTGGCTAAGGCCGCTACGACCCGCTCGACTGTGGATGTGGTAGTCAAAACCACCCGCCGCCAGGCCAAGAGAGAACCCTTGGCCCGTGCCGTCTCAAGATGGCAAAGCAAATGGGTGGCCTCGGGCAAAGGCGAAGTGACATACGAACTTTTTCCGCGCGTCCGCCTACGGAGGCTGCACGGCGATTTCTACCTCAACCAAGTCCTCACGGGACACGGCACCTTTGGTGACCACCAGGCTCGCTTCTTTCAGAAGGATCCCACGTGTTTCTGTGGGATAGGGATAAGTGACAGGAGACACTGTATCTACTCTTGTCCCCTATGGCGGTCCATCCGGGAAAGGTTTTTCCCATGGAACTACCATACTCGAACACTACTCGATCTGTGTCTAGATGGCTATTGTCGGAAGGGAGTGAAGGCCATTGTAAATGATCCTCCTGCGGACATTGGATCGAGATCTGGGTCGCCAAAGGCATGGTCGCCGTACCAGAGCCCTTCGCGGTCAAGCGCCGCAATTGAACGCAAATCAACCAGTCCGTCGTACGCGCGGCACTGGAGGTGGTGGTGCATGAAGTTCTCAGGTTCGAGACTCTGTCTCATGAACCTGCATTTAGTAGTGAATAATATGTCGTAGTGTATAAAATGCCGTAGTGTATTTATGTAGTAGTGCATTTATGTAGTAGTGTATAATATGTGTAGTGCAATAATTATGTAGGTAAGGTACTTGTGGAATGGGGGCCGGAGACGTCCGACCCCGCGGCCCACCCCCAGCGAGGGCGTGTCTATGCGCTCAAGGAGAAACTTTCCGCGCATCTCCTGGGCTCGCGAGCGGCACCTACCCCCTTTAATCGGTTGTCCCTCATAAATGTCTTTGCCGTAGAATGGTATTTGATCTTGAGGGCCCTCCGTACATCAACTCCGGCTCGGTAACCTCGAACCGGTTCGTGGGCCCGCCTCCTCTATAGGTGCTCGGTTCCTGCGGGCTATCGGGGCGTCCCGGGTCGGGAACCAAGAGAAGGAACCATTTGGCTCCTCTAGCTACGTGGCAGGATCTGTCGCACGCGACCAATCATCCTCTTGGGAATAACCGGTGTGACGTGCGCTGGGCAGTGCACCGGCTTGACCGGAGTTTGCGTGTGGATCGGCCCTAACGGGCCACTCCTGGCGGCGACCTTCGGGACGTGCCGCGGGGTTTGGAACGGAGGTCTTCCCGCACGTAGACACATGGGCCTGCAAGGGCCTGGGACCGGAAGATGGGACCCCTGTCTTGTCCATGATTCTGAAAAGTATTCTTTATATTTAGAAACCTCAGAAACCAATATATTTCTATATAAACATTTATAAAAACAAAGCTTCTTTTGCTGCGACTGACATTCGGAAACTTTTCAGAGAAGTTTTTATAGTATATTAATGAGTATTTTCATCCCAGATCTTCATCATTAGTTTCTCGAATGATATCAATTATAAAGTAAACATTTTCATTTTCAACAAATATGCTTTAGAAACAAATATGATAATTATCAGTTTTAACATTAACAATTAAATGCATATTAATTTGATACTCTGCCAAGTATAAATTTAATTACATAGGTGAAATGTTTATTTGAAAAGATAGCATCCTATTATTTCGATTTGTGAAAACTCATTAATGCACAATAAAATCTATACGGATTCGTGTCTGAAAATCAGTAGCAGCAAATGAAACTTGGTTTTTATAAATGCTTCTCTAAATTTGAAACTATATGGGTATATAATGTTACTAAAGATTTCCCGCTTTCTCGAGTAGTGGGTAATCCAGAAGAAGTTATTTTATATTTTTATTCATTGTTATATTATGTAGATCCAGAAATATTTGTCTTTTTTATGGTATATAAAATTTATATCGTATGCACCCAACCTATTTATATCATATGGCCGCAATTACTTGCACTTAGAAACACGTTGAGTGGCATAAATTGTAACAAAAATCTTGTTAAAACATAAAAATTAAGCATAACATGGTAATATAGTAACAATATAGAGATTTGGGATAAGAAACTCTTACTAAGAATTAGAATTTTTTATTTTTTTTAATCAAAAGATTTTTTTTTTTTTGTAATTTCTATTGTCAGAAACTAGTGTTGCTGGTATTAAGGGGTCTCAGGACTCTTAAAGCTTTCAAATTTTCGAAATTTTAATTTTTTTAGATGCTAAACTGCTATCTCTTCTGAACATTTTGATGTAATTGTTCCTTTAAAATTCCCATTAGAACAGGAGTTATTGCTTTTAGAATTATACTTGCTCAATAACTCAAGCGGCGTTTCCGAACTTTGAAGTCATTTTCTCCAAATGACGTTTTTGGACATAACGGGCACGATATCTCAAAATATTCTGAATATTTTTTCATGAAATTTTCAAAACTTACGTTTTATGTTAGTTTGTATAAACAGAACCTAAAATTTAATTTTTTTTGTTCAAAATAATATATTTTTAGGTGATTATACTGTTGAAATTGTCAAAATTTTGCATTATCTAAATACAACTTTGTATTAAAAATATAAAAATGTTTTACATACAAATTTATTTAGGTTCAAGGTAATTATTATAGTCTAAAGTATAAGTAGGAACAAAAATTTTCATTCTAGTTGGAAAATGTATTTTGTAATCATGCGCGTAATCTGTTATGCCGATTTTCTGCTCGTCAGATACCGGCAGTTTGGAGCCCCCTGTAAATCCTAATTCTGCATCTTGCAATTTTGTAAATACATGTAATGAAAAAAATACTTATGTCATTCATCCCAATTGAAATTGTATCTTAAAATCAAATATATTTTAAGTTAAAAAATGTTGAAAATGGTCTTTTTTTTTCATTTTTTTTCCAATTTTAAGAGTCTTAAGACCCCTTAAGAAATTTACTTTAAAAAATAAATTTTGTATTTCAGAAATGAAATGAAATTATTCTTAAGGCAGTTAAAATATTTCAAAATACTTTTGGGTACAATAAGGTTATAAATGTAGCAGAATAAATTTCAAATGTTACATTGAGTATTTAAATTGCTCAAAACGCTTGTTTAATCAGATAATATTTTATGCATTAATTTGAAATTACATTATGGTATCAAATGTTTTTGTCATTCCTCGAAAGTTATAATTTGTGCGCTTTCTAATTAAGATAATGATGAAGATTTATTATTTATGAGCAACAGAAGTAGATCCATTTTAAATTTTTTGTTTTCAAAGAAATTAAAAACCATCGGTTAATTCTTTTTTTAAATCAATAAATTATAGTAGTAGCTTTTTTCATTTTTTAACTGTAATGTAAATTTGAAAAATAATATCAAGAAGAAAGGAATTTGCTTGTTTGTAATTTTTTGTTAAAGAAGCAGTTTGAATTTAAATTGCGAAAATAAACTGATTTTCATAAAGGCATTTGCCAAAATCCTTTTACTGTTTTGTCTCTTTTTTCTTCATTATCCCTTCCTTAAAATAAAATTTTGGTGCTTCTATGCATTTACAATAGTTACGTCAAGAAAAAGTCTATGTTTTTTTTTTTAATATATTTAAATGATTCTGGCTAATTTATTTTTAGATCATCAAAGATCAAACTGAAAATACAAAAAAGACTGCTGTTAAATGCTCTTTCACTTTTATTTAAATTTCTGGGAGTTTTCTTGTGAAATACGTTAAAACAAAATAATTAATTTGTTTTTACTATTCTAAATACATAAAATGAAATATTGGTGATGCAATCTGATACAATATACGATTAAGTAAAAGAAAACTATACGAAAAACTGGTGGAAAAGGGCATGCCTAGACTGGATAACGGAATTAACAACTGGCTGACTGTAACATCAACAGAACACTTTATCTTTAATTTCTTATTAATCAAACATACAAATTGCGTAAACCATACTTACTACAATCCGATGAATGGACCTAACATATTCTTTAAAATTTTTGAATAAGAATAATTATAATTTGTACTGCTCTAAGGCAGATAAATGAAACATTTCTTTGAAACCAGCTCCGTTATTTACTTTCATCCAAACTAGTGTTGCCAGATGGCTCCTTAAAAAAAAAGAAAATTAGATTTCTTGATTGCAACCAATTTTTTGAAATAGTAAAAATCACCTTATTTAATGGCAAATTAAATAAGAAGAAAATAATGCTGATGCAATTTCAAAAAAGTGGTGCGAATCAAAAATTATGAACTTTAAAAAGTAGCCCAATGGCAATACTAATCCATTCACAACTTAGCCTTTATCGCATAGAGTTAAGAGAAATAATAGAGATGAAGTATTGTGTCTGGGAATGAGCATCAAAAATGTAATCCTAAAATCCTTTACATTCGGCCCAAACACAACCACGTGCTTTGACACTCTTGTCAATTCAAACCTTTATTTCTTTGCGTTTGCTTTTACCGTCGCAAAGTTTTATTCATAAATCTCCTGTTGAGCGTAGGTGTGATCAAAATTTCGATTAAAAATGAAAATATGGGCAATTATAGGATAAAATACCTGTCTCCTGTTCCACGAGCTTGTCTTGTTTGGACCGAATGAGTGCCTTTAAATTTGAGCTATAGCCACTTTCATATTGCAAACCAATTTTACGGCATACTGCATCTCCATCTATCTCTTTCCTCCATGCCTATATCGACAGAAAAATTTAACACAGCTGCCGAATGGAGATAATTGCAGACACAGAGGATACTTGACTCAGTTAGTAAGGCAGGTTTGTATACATAATTGTTTATAAGTTTTATAATTTATTGTTATTATTTTACTCTATTTATTCATGGTATTTTACTTTTATGCAGACTATCCCCATTACCGCTGACCAATGGCTAATTCATACACCTTTAATTTTGGAGGTATGCTTCCATTACAAAAAAAATGTTCCAAACATTGTTTTTAATCACGTTACAAAGGTTTTTACACAAACTATTTATATATGTAAAAATTACAAAATTTAAATTTTCAGACAGTCCCTAAGTTTTATAAGTTTTATTTAAAGAAACAGTTTCCATTCTCTGACATATGAAAAAAAATTCTATCCGTTTTTCCTTGTTTGTAAAGTATATTTATGCAAATAATCTATAAATGCACTCTTTCCTGTCAGAAAAATAAAAAATACATTGCATAGCATGTATTAAACAATCGTTTACACAAATCTTGTTGTACAGGGTCATCGAAAAACAATGCCTAGATTAAAAAAAATCATCATAACATCGAAACCTTTTATGGTAAATGAGTAATTATTTCGCTAAACGATAAGTGGTGAACGCAAGTTTGGTTTTAGTTCATCAGAATTCGTTTGCGCATCTGTGTTATGCGCGAATTAGTTGCACAGTCGTCAAGGTCAGCCGATGCGCCAGATTGCAGCTACTCAGTACGAAGTTGACCTTGAAATAAAAAGCACAGTGCGTGATTTGGTATGTGGAGTCAAAGTCAATAGTCAGTGTACAGCGGCTTTTTCGAAGACTTATCCAGGACCCATTGACCTTATTCACGTCAAACTGCTCCTGATAACAAAGCGTCGTCTGACCTTGACGACTGCGCAACTAATCCGCGCATAACACAGACACGCAAACGAATCCTGGTGAACTAAAACCAAACCTGTGTTCACCAATTATTGTGTAGTAAAAGAATTACTCATTTAATATAAAATGTTTCGATGTTATGATTTTTTTTTAAATCTAGGCATTATTTTTCGATGACCCTGTATTTAAAATTATTTTAAATAATATAACTTTGCAGCGAGATGTTCCAATACTAACATTCTGGTGACCAGAATGCTTAATTTCATTCCAAGATACAGTGCGAAATTTTCCAACAGAAAAATGTAACGAAACTTAACTACTGGCATATAAATCGCATCTCTGGAACAAAAAAATACAATTCTTGTACGGAACGATACAGGCACAAAAACTAAATTTTAGTTTGAGTTTTCAGTTTTCAGTGACATAGATATATTAGATTTATACTCAGACCTATTGTTTTAAAATTATACGATGAAAATTTTAATTGCTGTGATTCGAATGAATGTAGCTATAATTTAAATATTTATCCTTACAGTAATTTAAATATTATCCTTATCCATTTAAATATTTTTTATATAGTGTAGCATTTGTAGGTCTAGTTTTACATAATGTATTTGCATTAAACCATTTTAGGTCAAGCATAGAAATTTTATAAAATGTGGTATTATTTTCATTGAAATATGCTTAAATTACATTCATTAAGACAAAAAAAAGTTTCCTGCATGAAAAATAATATTTTGAGAAATAAAATGCACACGGCAATTTCATGCATTCGGTCAATGGTGCGGTAACGCACAATTAAATTTGAAATTAATAATTTTTGTTAAATTTTTATGACATTTGTTTTAATAGTATTTTATTTACAGAACTTGCAACTTTAATCCATTATAGAAACATATGATTAATCTCAAGTGGAATAATTATACACTTTCAAAAAGTCGAATTTGTCAATAACCGTTTCAATTAAAAAAAAAAAAAAAAAACCTATTGTATTTTGAAAATTTTTCAACAGAAAGTGTCTAGTCCAATTGAGTTATTGATATTTTGTAGATGTCTCTAGTACCCTCAAAAATAGCAGAAAATTAAAATTAGTGAAAAATATTCGCCAAAGTGTTAATAAAAGAACATTTATTGAAATGGTGCGTTTACGCACCTTTGGCCGAAAATAGGTTAATAAAAACTCAAAACTGAAAATAATAATTCGTTTTTTTATGGCAGTAAGGTTGCGCGCAACAATTATATAAAAATTTATTTATTTCTAAAACATCGTTAATATTTTTCGTGTTATAAATAATGTTTTTATTCGTTGATATTAAAATCGATGCTGGGATATAATGATTAGACTGTCAAAAATAATTTCTGAAGAGTAGGTTCAAAACAAATAATTCTAAAAAAAAAAGCAATTTAATAAATTACAACGACCATTTGGAAAATGATTTTTTCAAAGACTAAAATTTAAGACATAAAAAATCGCACGGAGTTGATCATAGATTACGTATGCCATGAATTAAACATTAATAGTGTTATAGCACGTAAAAATTACAAGCGACAAAATCGCATGCGACTCGTACGTATTATCCACCTCAAACTTACTTATTATCCAAGCATTTCATTGGCTGTTCGGGAAAAGGCTTTTCCATCGTCAGATTTCTTGGAAATCAGACGACCAATTTTAAATGAAATTTCATTCTTAAACTTCTAAACATCCCACACTATTACTTTTTACACCGTCGTATAGAAAAAAAATTACTTTTAAATGCAATTTGTTTGAAAGCTGTATCTCAATTTGTTTCTCAGTTATTCATTTTTTTGTAATTTTTATTACTTTTTTGTCATAGTGGCAATAGAAGGTATCCATTTCTGTTGAAAGTAAAGGGAAATACAGATTACTGTGTAGCCAATCAGAAAACGAATAAAATGCGGATTAAACCAATAAAAACCTTCAGGTATGCTTTTGATTTCCTATCCTGACGAGGACAACAACCATTTTTCCAAATGGTTAAAAAGAAAATAAAACTACGATACTTATAAAAAGGGTCAAAATATTTGCCGTTTACGACTTCAGCTTTTTTTAAATTTAATATCTTTCATCCTCCTGAATAAGAAATAATAAATATTATACAATCTTTAATTTAATATTTCATTCTAAAACGTGCTTGTTTGCAATCATAACGCATTTTAACGCATTTGCTTAGTTGAATTTATGTGATGCAGTTAAAGAAAGTATTTTTTGAACTAACGTTTTGTCGTATTTCATTTTTATTTATGACATCTATCCCTGTAGAAATATCATCTCGTTAACTGTTTTATGTACTCTGTGAACCTCTTGTATCTTATAGATAATGCGTCCATAACTAACTGGAAGCGATTCGTGAATTTTACTTTTGTAATAGTTTATTGTTCATTTTCTGACAAATGCTATTAGTACTTTGATAGATTCTGTTTTAGGAATTAGAAACATAATTAACGGTAATTTATATGGGTATATTTTTTTTTAAATACTGCGAAATGATCTTAAGCCATTTCTATAAATCTCTACGTTTAAAAGTACAAAATGTCATAATACATTATTGGGAAGAGTTATTATTTTTAAAATTTTTGCAAGCTTCATATTTCAAACATTAGTAAAGTGCAATAAATATCTGCTTGTTAAAAATGGAAAGGAATTACATTAATGTATAGAATATGCAGCTTATAATTAACCTTTATCTGTCCGATGTCACTTCCCATGTGACATCGGGCCCAGTGTCTCTTATAGGAATTTTATTCGGTTGGCACCACATAAATAAATAAAAAAAAACTTTTACATTTATTTTGACAACATCTGCAAGAAAAATGTATTACAAAATTTATTTTTTAAATATTATGGTGAAAAAAGAATATAAAAATAGAATCATGTATAAATAGCTATTGTTCCATACGGGTTGATTTTCAATTTAAATATTATTTGGTAATTTGTCAGACTAATTCTTGATTCATGTAATTCAACATTCTGGTGATATTTAAAGCTCGAAAACCGAATATACTGAAAAACTTTAAATATCTGAGATTAGTCAAAACCAGTCAGTCAAAGTCAGTTAATTTATTAAACCGCAGAATATAAATATGGTATGTGACAAAAAATGCTAATCATATAAATGAATATAATTAATGGTCCTCTACCATCTGTTAAATCATTATTTAAAAAAAATCTAATACTCATAGAGATTTTAATTGATAAAAGAAGCATTTTACAATAAACGCAAATAGACAAATAGACATTTCGAACTTTAGAGAACATTTTCTCAAAATGATGATTGTGTCACTTACCATTTTTAGGTAGCTTTCTTTACAAAAAAGCTACCTATTGCAGCCGTTCGGAGGAAAGCGATTTCAAAAAATTTTGGTATATTTTCATCGATCATGATCCCCATACCCCGAAACCACCCTCCGTTCAAAATTGATATATATATATATATATATATATATATATATATATATATATCTGACCTATGTCACACTGTAACTCCCGTAATTATGAACCGATTTCGATGTAATTCGGTGTGTACATAGTACATACCAATGTCTCGACCGAGTTCGTTGGCCAGCTTCAGCCGCCGTTTTGTTTCAAAATGGCGGCCATTTAAAAATTTTAAAAAATTTTAAAACTTGAAATGTGGTACCAAAAAACTAAAAATGGAAAAATATTTTTTCTTATGTATTTGACCTTTATACAAAGATTCCGGAGCAGTTTTTGCTTCGTCTATATCTTAAAAAATGGCTGAGTTATAGCATTTTGAATTTCTAGCGTGGCTGACATTTTGAAACGTCCTGAATTTTGTCACGCGATAAAAGGCGTATTTATGAACCGATTTGGATGTAAGTCAGTGTGTACATAGTACATACCAATCTCTCGACCGAGTTCGTTGGCCAGCTTCATCCGCCGTTTTGTTTCAAAATGGCGGCCATTTAAATTTTTTTTTTTAATTTTAAAATTTGAAATGTGGTACCAAAAAATTGAAAATGGAAAAATATTTTGTCTTATGTATTTGACCTTTATACAAAGATTTCGGAGCAGTTTTTGTTTCGTCTATATCTTAAAAAATGGCTGAGTTATAGCATTTTGAATTTCTAGCGTGGCTGACATTTTGAAACGTCCTGAATTTTGTCACGCGATAAAAGGCGTATTTATGAACCGATTTGGATGTAACTTCGTTTATACATAGTACATACCAATGTCTCGACCGGGTTCGTTGGTCAGCTTCATCCGCCATCTTGTTTAAAAATGGTGGCCATTTAAAGTTTTAAGAAAAATTTAAATTTGAAATGTGGTACCAAAAAATTAAAAATTGAAAAAATATTTTCTTCTTATGTGTTTGACCTTGATAAAAAGATTCGGGAGCAGTTTTTGTTTCGTCTATATCTTAAGAAATGGCTGAGTAATAGCATTTTGAATTTCTAGCGTGGCTGACATTTTGAAACGTCCTGATTTTTCTCACGTAATAACAGGCGTATTTATGAACCCCGACTTGGATGTACCTTGGTGTGTACATAGTACATACAAATATCTCGACCGAGTTCGTTGGCCGGCTTCATCCGCCATCTTTTTTCAAAATGGCGGCCATTTTAAAAAAATAAAAAAATTTAAATGAGATACCAAAAAAATTGGAAAGCGAAAAAGATTTTTTTTGTATGTGTTTGACCTTAATACAAAGATTCCGGAACAGTTTTTCTTTTGTCTATATCTAAAAAAAATGGCTGAGTAATAGCATTTTGAATTTCTCTTGTGGCTGACATTTTAAAACGACCTGATTTTTGTCACGCGATAACAGGCGTAATTATGAACCTATTTGGATGTAACTTGGTCTGTACATAGTACATACCAATGTCTCGACCGAGTTCGTTGGCCTGCTTCATTCGCCATCTTGTTTCAAAAGGGTTGCCATTTAAAAAAATTAAATTTAAAATTCAAAATGAGGTATTAAACAATTGGAAAATGAAAAAGATTTTTTTATGTGTTTGGCCTTGATACAATGATTCCGGAGCAGTTTTTTTTCCTGAAAATTTGTTCTTTTGTTTATATCTTAAAAAATGGTTGATTTCTAGCACTTTGAATTTCTAGCATGGCTAACATTTTGAAACGATCTTGTATTTGTCACGCGATAACACACGTATTCGCCTATTTCGATGTAAGAAGGCATGTGGATAGTATACATCAACACCTCGACCAAGTTCGCTGGCCAGATTCATCAGCCATCTTGTTTCAATATGGCGACTATTAAATTAAAAAATATATATATATTTAAAGTGAGGTGCAAAAAAATTAGAAATTGAAAAAGGTTTCTTTCTTAAGCATTTGACCTTGATATAAGGATTCAGGAGCATTTTTTGTTTGTCTTTACCTTAAAAAATGGCTCAGATATAGCAGTTTCAATTTCTATTGTGGGTGACATTTTGAAAAATCTGATTTTTTGCATGCGACAGCACTCCTATATATTAACCGATTCCGATGTGAGTGAGCATGTGCACAGCACTAAGGTCTCGACCAAGTTCCCTGCTTAACCTCATCCACCATGTTGTCTTAAAATGACAGGCACTTTAAGAAATTGCCGAATTTGGCAGCCAAATATATGTTACTTTAAAGAAAAGCAGCTTGGATAAAGCTGACTAATTTCGCGAAATTCCCATTCATTATATTGATAAAAATTAGTATTGAATCTCCTATATTCGGTTTCCACTAAATTGAGCTTCGTGTGTTTGAATGATATAATTTGGCTTTTTTTAAAATAAGGATTATGAAAGCTACCTCTTCCTCCCGGCACTGGCCGGAAGGACTTTTATCACTTGAGATCTTCATATATTAATAACAATTAATAACTTATATGGAGTGTATTATAAGATAGACGGCCAATATGATATATGGATTAAAAATTTAAAAAAGAGAACAAAATTTGGCAAAAATCTAATTTAAATGTATCATAGGTATATAATCAAAATATAGAATCTAGGTAGTTAATCAATACAGTTAAGTTCATTTACAGAAATCAGATATATAAGGTTCTGAAAATAACGGAGTATTTATGAGATATAGGTATCATATAACCAGACTTCGCAGGTTTGGGGGAAATTACGTTTATTGGAGTGAATCTCGAAATAAAAAAGGAGTATTATATGATAAATTGTTAACCTGGTGTACCTCATGCTTAGTATTATTGTAAAAATAATTGTTCTAAGAATGAAAAAACGTTATTGAATACTTCTCAGCACTCGTTCAAGAAACTTAAAGTTAAAAAAAAAAAAAATAGATTTCTTCTACGTTTCAGGAATCTGCTTTTTTAAAGAATTCTATGCATTAGACGTTGTGAAAGAAGAGCAGATAGTGAGTGTAAGAATTTTGCAACAATCATCGTTATTGGCAATATTGTCATCAAATACTTCAATGGAAAATTCCATAAGTAAACAATGTAGCCCATGTAGGAGAAAAAATATCGAATATATTTGCAATATTGTACGTCATAATAATTCCTCACGAAAACAATTATCGCCCGACAATATGTAAATAATGAAAACTAGCCCATACAGTGATAGACTCAGTATGGCAACACAGTTGCCTATATCGTCGGTAATCCAGTGTGAAAACAGTGGGCTACTTTTTTTAAATTCAGGTTTCTTGACTGGTACAACTTTTCTGAAATGGTAAAAGTCTCCTTGTTTTCGCCTTAATCAATATGCCATTAAATAAGCTTAAATAAGGCGAATTTTGCTATTTCAAAAAAGTGGTGCCAATCAAGAGATCTGAATTTCAATGAAGTAGCTGTTTTCACATTGGATAGTTTGACATGGTACCGACGATATCATCAATAATGAAACATCAGCCAGGAGTCCCACTGCACATGACTTGATTAGATCAATTGTCTAATCACGAAAATCAGATGCCAAACTTATTCTCTCGACCAATCAAATATCTTCAATACGATTAACTGTATTTGAGAAGGAAAGGTTAAATTGAGATCAATAAAGACACCCACATACCCACATACTGTTACTATATCGCCCAAGAAATATAATACAGCCCCATAGTCATGTCATTAGAATATTACCTAGAATTAGAAATGATAGTCTGATTCTCTGTTGTATACTGTTTTTTAGATCACAGGCTATCAAAGCCTGAGAGCTAATGTGCCCGCCGGTTCTGTATGTATGTATGTATATGTACGTAACGCGATAACCCTTGATAGAAACATCCGATTTGCTTCAAAAATTTTTTCTAGGTTCATTCTGATAAGGTCCTTCCCTCATTAGTTTTGGGGTTTCATTGGTTAAGTATAAAGGGGAAAAAGAAGGGGTAGTCCCCCCCCCCTTAATTTAGATAAATGGATTTTTAATGCAGAATTATTCGATGTGTGCCAGATTTGGTAAACCGGTTTATTATGTTAAGAAGCTGCCTTGATTTGATTTGGAGGTTTATTAGTTAAGTATAAAGGGGGAAAGGGGGCTAGACCCTCCCCCTAATTCAGATAAATTGGGTTTTTCATGCAGAGTTATTCGATTTGCATCAAATTTGGTATACCAATTTATTATGTTAAGGAGCTAATTTGATTAAATTTGGAGGGCTTATTGGTTAAGTATAAAGAAGGAAAAGGGGGGCTAGTCCCCCCCCCTTAATTTGGATAAATAAGGTTTTTTATGCAGAATTATTTGATTTGCTTCAAATTTGATATACCGGTTTATTACGATATGGTGCTTCTTTCATTAGATTTAGAGGTTCATTGGTTAAATATAAAAGGGAGAAAGGGGGGCAAGTCCCCTCCCCTTAAAATGGATAAAGGGATTTTCATGCAGAATTATCCAATTTACTTTAATTTTTTTTCTATGTTCATTCTAATTAAGAGCTTTCCTGATTAGATTTGGAAGTTCATTAGTTAAGTATAAAGGGGGGAAAGGGGGGTTAGACTCCCTTAATTTAGCGAAATGGTTTTTTCATGCAGAATTATCTGATTTGCTTCAAATTTGGTATACTGGTTTACTATGATACGGAGCTTCCCTGATTAGATTTGGAGGCTCATTGGTTAAGTATAAAGGGGGGAAACGTTGGCTAATCCCCTTCATTTATTTTTTGAGGGACATTATTCTTTGAAATAAGAGTATAATAGCATAATATACAATTAATGTGAATAACCCATGAGCGCAAAGCCATCAGTTTAACTGCGCACTTTTCTTTTTATTTCTATTGTTTCCCTAAATTTAAATAATTCACGAAAATATTTTTTGCTCTTAAATATTGGTGGAATGGCGAATTTTTATTTTTACTTGTTTATTTAAAACTTTGTTTTTCTTTCAACAAAATTTAAAGTAGTTACTTCTTAAAATGAAAGCGAAATAATTGCTATGGTAAAGGTGTAAAATTTATAGGTATTATTATTCGGGGTCCAAGCAATCGAAATCATTTGACATCTTGCTTTAAAAATAACGAAAATGTCCAGAAATTACATTAAATTTTGCGTTCTGAGCCGGCTTTGCGGAAATGGCAATGATGGATTGGTGTCCACATCGTAGAAATCGGTTATAACTTAAGATCTATCGCATTTAAAGAAAACCGCTGTTCAATGTTTAGCCTCCTCATTGTGAATACCTAAAATATTTAAGTTTTGGGACATAAATAGGCTATAATTAAAGATCTGTAGAATGCATAGGAAAACGCTATTCGATTTCCAGTCACATGAATTTGAATGCTAAAAATTTTATGGCAAGTAGGAAAGAAAATAAGTATGCGGCTACGTTACAAAAAGTGGCGTTGTTGAATGGGGAAAATATTTTTTTAACGAAATAACAAATTTAAGCGTCGTAACAGTTCATTATAAGAAATCTTTTTATTTGTTATGTAATTGCAGCAAAATCGTTTATTTGGTTCTTTTTTTAATTTCCCTTTTTTTACTTCAAAATTTCTTGGTATGATTTTTATTTCTTTACTTTAATAGAAATATTACTTTTACGGTTTATCCTCGGAGCTCTTTTTCATCTACGCTTTCAAGTCTGACATTGAAATCGCCGCAGCCATTCTGTAGCTTTTCAAACATAAATCAGTAACTCTTTTTACCTTTATGCCATGCTTTTAGTCACTAACTTCCCTTTTCATGATTTCAAAAGTTTGGAACTTTATTATGTGCGCTTTGTATCTACAGTCTCCAAAAACGTATGACAAACTGCTTGCCGAAATACTTTAATATATGTTTCTGAAAAATAATTTTCATGTATTTTCTTTCTCTTTTATCATGAGAAATATTTTCGCGACGATATACTGTTTACCAGTATATATAAGTATGTAAAATAAAGGTGGATAAATATAACATAACCTTTATCTAATTTTAAAATATGTATTGCTTTGTTAAAAAACAATTGTGAATTTAAAATCTCCAAAAGTTTGATTAAATTCTTCTAATTTTCAAGCATGAGATACTTATTTTTACACAGTAAGAACTTTCAAAAGAATTTACTCAAATTTATCTTTCAAGTGATGACAAAATCTAATGAACGAATTTTACATGTTGGTAGCATTATTCCCTTCTTTTACAGAAATATACGATGTAATGTTAAACTATAAATAATTTTTGTTTAATTGTTGAACATCTCTAATGAAAAAACTTGCCCTGCAAGTAGGATTATCTTTTTTATATACTGTAATACCTGATAGAATGGAAACTCCATCTGTTTAGATACATCACCCTTTTTTTTTATTCATTACACCATTCATTTATTTTATTCCTTTTCACCATTCTGCACTGAAATAGACAGTACGAACATGCTCTGAAAGTTATTAAACTTTCGTCAGAGCAATTTTTCACGGTTTGTAATGTTCCAAAAGTTTTAATTTATATTTTATATTCTAAAGCGACTAGAGCTTTTACTAATGTAGCATTTCTGATCTTAACACAATAATATTTAAAAATATAGAGTGGACGCTCGATTTTACGAACTCGAGGGGGCGCATATAATGTGTTTGTAAAATCGAAAGTTCGTAAATGGGAGTAACGTTAGTTCAATGCGATGCTGATTAGAACCAGTACATCAGTTCGTAAAATCCAAGAATTCGTAAAAAAGAAGTTCGTAAAATCGAGCGCCTACTGTATAGAGAAATAATAAAATGGTCGAGAAACTAATCGTTGGTAAAAATATATGTTACAATTGACTTTTAATTTTATATATATTTTATAAATCCAATAAGAGCTATTTTTATATAAACCAATTATATAAACCAATATGAAGGAGTATAAAATTATTTATTAATTATTTTAATTTGAAAATGTGGCAAGAATTCTGTGTTATTTTGATTTCGTTGATAAGAATCAATCACAGGTTACTGAATTTAATTTCAAATGTCATGATTTTATTTAATCAGTTGACTAGAAATCGCTCTTTTTCCTTTTCTTTTTTTCTTTTCTTTTCTTTTTTTTTTTTTTGCAATTTTGTGCGAGTTCTCTTATGAATGAGTTTATTAGAAATCATTCTAGAGATTTTGGATGAACTCTTAAATGAGTTGATTTAATCCATGTCTGAATTGTTACAAATCGCTCTCGAACTATTGGATTAAATCTGAAATGACCTCATTTCACTCAAGTTTGAATTGATTACAAATCACTCAAGTGGTACTGGATTTAGGCTTAAATTATTTCATTTCACTGAAATATGAGTTGGCTGCAGATCACATAAGTGATACTGGATTCAGTCTAAAGGGATTCCATTTCACTCAACTATGACTTGGTTACAAATAACTCAAGTGTTACCAGATTTAGTTTTAAATGACTTAATTTGACACAAGTGTGAGTTGGTTACAAATCACTCAAGTGCTACCTGATTTATTCTTAAATAATTTCATTTCATTCAAGTATGAGTTGGTTACAAATCACTCAAGTGCTACTGGATTTAGTCCTAAATGACTCAAATTCACTCAAGTATGAGTTGGTTACAAATCACTCAAGTGCTACTGGATTTTACCTTCATCGATTTGATTTCACTCAAGTATGAGTAAAATAGAGATCACTCAATCATGAGTTGCTTAAAAACAACTCATTCACTCGAGTTGTTTCAACTCTTTATAAGAAGTTGACTTTCAAATCATGAGATGAGTGGATTTCGGCTCAACTTGAGATATTTTGGCTCGTTCGTTTTAAGAGTGTAGAACCAATCTAAAAGAACTACATTTATTTATATTCTATATTCTATAGCTATTAGATCCCTTACTAACGTTTCCATTCATATGCTTAACACAACATTATTTAAAAATACACAGATAAAAAGATAAAATGGTCGAAAAACCAATAGTTGGTAAAGATGCATGTTACAATTGGCTTTTTATTTTATAGTTATTTTTTTTTTATTCCAATAGAAAATGCGCACATTGTTTCACATCTACATTAATTATTGCTCTTAATTACGATGCTAAGTGATAGAAAACATTCTCTTTCTTTAAGTAAAGGTGAATCTGCAATGGATTTTGACTAATGTCCTGATTTTGAGACATACAGTTTCTTATTTCTTGGTATTAGGGTAGATTGGGTGAAAGTGCCGTAGTTTTTCACTTTTAAAAATTGCCTGTTGTTTTTATTTGTTATTCATTGACTTCTTGTTAAAGTTTACACTCTTATGCGTGATTCAAAGACTTATTTCATTTTACAGATATTTTAGAAAGCATCGAAACTTTTCTTTTTCTAAACGTTTACATTTCGGCATCTTACCCCAACATTGGGGTAAGATGGCCAACTGTCTAGGGGTAAGGTGCCTTCTGGAGTTTGAATGTGAACAATAATTTTTGTGAAGCAGTATAAATCATACTCGGACAAATAAAAGTAAATTTAATATTTTAGACATAGTAAAGTTAACAACCTACTTAATATTGGGATATTACAAAAATATAAATGTAACAAACGTTGGCAATTTAAAAAAAGATCAATCTAATATTTGGAAAAAAGGTTATGTTCTATTTAACATTTAAAAGAATTATGGCTCTTAAGTATGCCTGATTTTAAATATTATAACAAGTTTAAATAGGGTAAAGCCACATTAATAAAGTACTTTAGAGTCCAGCTTTTTTGTTGGTGTTTTTCATATGCCCCTTTGTTCTTTTCAGCAAAATCTCAGATATGCCACAAACAGCATATTTCTTTAGAAACTCTGAGCAACTTTTATATAACCAACAGTTTCATTGAATGCACTTGATCCAATAATATTTTCCGAGGTTTTATTGCACTCTGATAGACACTCTGAACACTCATTATAATTCACTTTAAAAAACTACTCATTTTCTGAATCTTGGTAGGGAATTTAATTGTAATCCATATTATCGTCTGTTATTGATTCTCTCTTTCTAGCTTTTGACTTCTTCTTATCTAATTCCTTTTTAGAAAGGCTTGAGACACCTGAAAATTAGCAGTTGCTAGTATCACACTGAATTAATTTGGCTTTTATAGGCCTTTAAATTTATTTTTATGTGAATATTAAAATGAGAAGCAAAACTATTTTATACAAGCTAATTTTAAATTGTTGGGTTTATCTTATTTAATCAATCACGAAAATATCCCTTAACTATCTTGACAGCAAATGATTTAGCCTTAAAATTCCTCAGCCAAAGGGAGATGAATGGAAACTGATTATAGGAGATCGCCATTAGTCATTTAATTACGATTTCATCTTCCGTAATATTTTCAAAGCAGATCAAATTATATATTTTTAGAATCTGCGATGTCTGGATGTAGGTTGGCACCCCTAGTTATCTAAAACTATATTATATACTACCGATATTTACATTTATTAAAATTTTTTGTAACTGCATTTAACATCAAATTTTTAACAATCATTAAAATTAATAAGAATTAAACAATTATTTATACGGCCAATTTAATTTATTTATAAGGCAAAATAAATATAGAAACCTTCCAAATTATGTTCACGTTAGATTTTAATATTTCTTTATGTAATTTTAAACATTTAGAAAATTTATGATTTTAATCAATGAAATTTTTTAATCAGTTGATAAAAATAACGATTTAATCACTGATTTAAATTATCTGATGAGAACCGTTTTGACAAATTAGTTAATAGCCAAGAGTAATTTAAAAAATGAAGAAACAACCAGATATTTGACAGCAATGGAAAATAACAGGCATCTTTCCCCAAGCGAAAACAAATGGCATCTTACGCCAAAAATTTTCATTGACTCACCCCAAAGTGTTAAGCAAGGCACCGCACAGTGGATATTTGACCCAAAAACCTGGGCAAAAATGCAAAAACTAAAATTTCGTCAACAATTGTAAAAATTATATTTTTTAATAGCTAACTAATCGGTGAGTCGATCTATGTCTATTTTAGGAGCCTGAGTTATATCCGGCGGCTCCTGGCCTCAGTTGAAGAGGAAGTTTCTTTGTGAGACGACGTGGTTTTTTGTTACTTTTTGGAACCGTTGCTATGTTTAAATATAATTTTTGTGTGGCTCAATGAATTGTTGAATGAAACTAAACAGAGCTTACGTGTTTAACAAAGGTGAGAGCTTAGTGTTAAACAAAGTGTTAATTTAAATACTTTAGTTTTTAATGTAATAAAAAAACATTAAATGTGTAAAAGGGCTTTTTTTAAAGCTTTTTGGCTCTAATTTAAACATATCGAAAGCTTTTTAAACATGTGCCGGGCTTTGCCGGACCATGTTTGAATTATAATCGTATTAATTATAGTCTTTAGTGCCAATTTCTGCAAAAAAAATCTTTCGCATATTGTTGCCATTTTTTTATATAATTTTGTTTCGGGGATGACTTTTTAAATCCCATTTTTTTGCGGCAACCAAATTGAAGAGATAAAACCTATATTTTCACTCTCGTATTTAGGTTTTTAGCTTACAGGATATTGCCTGAGAGATTTTGCCCCTACAGATTCTGTATGTATGCATGTACGTACGTATGTAAGTACGTACATAGTACGCAACTCGATACCTCTTGATAAAAATATCAGATCGGCTTCGAATTGTAAATACTTATTTACTGAAAAATGTTTCCCCAATTAGTTTCGGGACCCATAGGTAGAAAATAAGTGGTGAAAGGAGGGAATTAAAGAAGTCTGGAGCAGAAGTAAAAATGATTAAAAAGTTGTAAGTAATATTGGAAGTCATAACAAGTGAGCCTCGCATTGACGAAAAAAAGTTCCAAACATACGGTCACATACAGTCTTGCTGATGAAACAACAAGACTGTATGTGAACCTTTAAAATTGGTGCTCCATCATTCCAACAAGGCACAAGGTTTTGATTTATGGTGGTACTGTAATTAAGAAAGCAGTCGTACCCATTGGCCAACGGTCAGAAGAAGCTGTCGGTGCCAGAAGTAAACACTTTAGACAGTACCGTACAAAGTACTCAAGAAAGTGCAATAGAGAAGTTCGCGATAGAGAAGTTTGCGATAGAGGTGTTTCAAATTAGCTTCCTTTAAGCAGTGATCCTTTTATAAACTGCTCTACACAAAGACCAAGGAAAAGGAGCAAGCCATACAGTTGCGAGACCCTACAACTTCTTCTTCCAGCAAGGTCTCATGGTAGTCCTGATAAAAGCCAAGAAGTGTGTAGTGAAGAAGATGAAAAACAGTGTTCTGAAGAATCAGATTGAGACTGGTAATCTGTTAAATACATTGAAAAACCAGCATCTCTATACTTTAGAGACTCCACTTTATTAAATGTATTATTAAAAGTAACTTTATAAAATGTAAATAATCTTTATTAAATTTAAATTAAATATAATAATTATTATTAAAGTAAATTAAATGTAAATAACAAATTTTATAGATAGTACAATTAAATACATTTAATTAAACATTACTTGTAAATAAAAATATATATCAACAATTACTTTTCTCTTATAAACTCTAAACATGTAAGGCTCCTAGTCACTCAACTTTCAATCTCCCTTCGGTGATGTTAAGTCTATGGGCATGTGATGTATTCGTATTTTTAAAATATCTACTTAATTAATTAATATTTTAACTTCATTTTTCTTTGTGCTCTTCTTAAATGATGTCTCTTTTTTTTCTTACTTGTCAAAATATTTATAAAATGTATACTTATTATTATGTGAAGTGTTAAATTCTTACTTACACTTCGTCAGCTTTTAAGATATAAAATATTAAACTAATATATGGATTTGTATGTATACTACATAGTATGCTAAAAGTTAGTTCAGTGAAACGCATAGTACAGTTAAACATTTCCATTCAGCCATTTCAGTGAATAAATGGAAATTTACGTGAGAACTTTTGTGCAGCCCTATATATGATCTATAGAATGTATACACACCAAGTAATGTAAAAAAAAAAAGTTCAATTTAAAAACGCATATCACAACTACAAACACACTTCCAGCAATTATTGGTCATAGACTTCAATAGTTAAATTTATTCTTCAGCCAAATTCTTTTGCGTGTCCCTGTAAATGAACGATATATTCTATGCACACCATATTCTAGAGTAATTGCCTTAGTACATCTTAGTGATTTATATAAATTTCACTACTTTTAAAATAGTGTGATGTCATTAAAATACAGAGCAAATGATTTTTTCCCATTGACCATAATGCAAGGGAATTCTTTTGGGTGCCTCTGTAAATGAACTGTAAATGCTATAGACTTCATTTACAATACAAAACATGCCATAGGGATACCCAATAACATCTAGCAATTTCAAGGCAATAGGACTATATTTACATAGAAAAATATTTTTGGCTGTGATTTCGGGTCAAATACTCCACTGTGCGCCGTTCCCCCTCACTGACGTGAAGAAGCGAAAACCGACCGCCATTTATGCTTTGGTGAAAGGTCAGGTACGAGTACTCTCTAAAAAATTCAGATTTGTTTCTCCGGTGTTTCAACTAAGACTTATATAGGCAAATAAAGAGTCAAGTAAACGATTTTGAGCACTTAACAAAAGTAATAAGACGAAATAGCAATAAAAAAACACCACTTCATTTTTTTTTTATAAAAGAACGCAAATGGAAATTAAAGTATCAGTAGGGTGTCCTCTTCCTTACAACTAAGCGGCGTTTCCCTACAGTGCCTGCGCATATGAAAACTACATGATACAGCATCTTATACAACGCGGCATCTCATTCCAAATTAGCCTATTTAAAATAATCTAAAATTTTATTAATACTTGTAGTCATAGATTTGCTGAATCCAGATTATATCAGGAATTAAGAGTCGTAATGGTGTAAGAACAACGGTTTTCTAGACGTACTACAATGAAATCAAGTAAAACGTCTTCGGGTGCATTTTGCAGGCAGTTTTACGAAATTACTAACAGACTTCGTCCGCTTCGTTCGTCGGTTTCTCGAAACGAACCTTGAATCAAACGAAATATATCGGTGAATTTGGCCTCGTGTTTTAAAGCAATACGGACCTTTACCAGGAATGTCCTTCCGCATACATAAAAACAATACAAACGCCATTGCGCTATAACATTTTCTAACACGTCAAAAAAAAATTGGTTGTTAAGGACTAAATATTTTAGTTGATCATTTATAGTAGGATTTGGCAAAACGATAGACCGATGTGCAGTAAACTAAAACCATCTCTGTAAAATTATCAAATTAACAACACAAGTTTCATCAAAGTCAGTCCATTAGAATGTCTTCCAAAGAGTAATCTTTTATAATTTGTTTCTCGTGTTATAGAAATTTCACTCTTAACTATATAACTAAGCAATATAGAATAATATTTTCAATACTAAAAACTTTCGTGAAGAATTATCTAACTAACAGAGCAAGTCCGGTGAAAATCCAATTAGCAAAACTTAAGTTATAATCGACAGGAACGAAATCCCTGTTTGTATTATATATATATATAAATATAGTAGATAACTTACATCGCCTATAGTAGGGCGATACATACTCTTCACACATTTAGCGTTAATTTTAAAAATTAGTAACTTATACCACTATTAGGTTTTATGTTTCATATATTCTAGCGAATCACCAGTGACATCTTTAAAAAAGGCTTACTTGTGTGTGTGTGCGTGTTGGGAGTGATAGAAAAGGTGATGATATTTTACATTGTTTTTAATCATTACAGGCTGCGAATTATTCTATGTATAGCAAAATCTATTTGCATTTAACTAAAGTACTATCTTTTCCAAATTGATTAGTTTACCCAACTTTATAGAAAGGTAAAATATGTATATGAATGAATAACTACATCTAAAGACTTATTAGAGAAATTTCTCATTTATAGATCATATATTATCTCATTTATTTCATTATCCTTGTAATCTACAATATTATTTAATTTCCTAGAAGAACAGACAAAAAATAAAAAAAATAAAAATCATAAAAGTGTTGTCGGATAAAAAAAAAAAAAAAAAAAAAAAAAAAAAAAAAAAAAAAAAAATCCATTATTGGGATTTTTGGACCCAGGATTGCCAGTTTGGCCTCCACTTTTATTTAAAAAAACCGAATTCGTGTCAGAAATTAAAAATAGTATTTTTTCCTTTATTTAATGATAGAAATTTTTTATTACATAAAGTACAGCTAGTTCTTTCAAAATTTCCGTCATGAATGTTAAATTTCGAAATAAAAATGGAGGCCAAGCTGGCAACACTGCTTGGATCTATTACGAATTCGAAAGCAAGCTATATTTGAAATAAATCGCTGTAGTATAAACGTCCAAGGAAAGTTAAAAGAAATTAATACTGTTAAAAATTATGTTCTAGATTGAACTAAATTTTGGTGTTGTAGAATCTGCAAACATAAGATGGTGAAAAATTTTACCATGATTTACATAAACCATGAAATTATGAAATTTTATTTTAGGTTGTACCTTTAAATGGTAAAACGTTGAACTAAGAAATGAAAAAATAATGAAGAATAAAGGATTAGGGTCCATAAGCCGTGTTTTTGGCCCATGAAATAGGCTAAAATTAGATTCTATTATAATGACTTAATTATTTCACTTTTTAATATTAGAAGATTTATCCTGTATAATTTCAACAGTAGTTTTCGTATTTTAATCGGATTTATATGACTTACACGAGCTCAAAGATCGTATTATTCGTAGTTTTGATGAAAAATACTTTCTAATTTTATCTCAATTATTTATATGAGCGTAATCTTGCAACACTTTCTTCTTTACATATATTATAAAACACATCAAAATATACAGCATATGTCAAAATAAAAGTGTTGCAAAGATGCGCTCATAGTGAAGTATTAAAATTAGAGAGTTAGGTAACTGCATTCCTTCACTTCACTCAGAGATTTTGGATACAGCGGCGTCTTTAAACGTGTTAAAATGAACGTAAATGTTTCTTATAAGCATGAACATAGAATATAAAAGGACTTCAAAGGAAAAAATATTAATATCAAGACTTCGTATCTAAATATGATAATGGAAACAGCCCTCGTAGAACCATTTACATACCAACGGGTCTAGTAGGCAATATTTATTGTCTGTCTCTCAATCATCAAAGAGATTATGACGCATTTATACTGAATTCGGATATGGCTCCTAAATTTACCAGTTTTCATAACTGACTTAAATCTGGTTTGATTGCAAAGACTTTTTGAAAAGTAAAAATCAGCATGTTTGCGAAGAGGTGAATGAATCGAGATTAATAACATCTGTCAGGTGGGTCACTGAAGTCATAAATGGTTTAATAAAAAGATGGAAAGCTTTAGACCAAGTAATGCCCAATTCGCAAATACCATTGATATCTGAATTTGTGCGCATTATCTGTATCATTTATAATGCTTTTTGACCACCTAGAATCAAGCAAAATAATGATATTGAGAATGTTTCTGAAAGAATTATGAACCTAGTAAATCAACCCAATCAATTAAAAACCTTAGTAGAGTGAACGTCTGAGAGAGTTAGAAGAGAAACTGAACGAGACAACAATTAGTTTGGCAGACAATGGAAACTCAACTATTGACCGATTTTCTTAGATTAACGATCAATGAATTGCATAATTTAACACTTGGAGTGTACCAAATAAAGCAAGGAAAATCTTTTACTGAGGAACATCTCTGTGATTCCGGACATTTGGAATTATTTGTTCATAAAGAACGTAACTATATTATCCATGTTCAGCTGCAATTGAGACATACGTCTGCAAAGATATATAATGCATGGATTCAGTGCAACAATTGTTATTCACCGCAGATAAATTCTTGGTAATATCAGTGTAAAGTAGAAGCACGTGTAGTGGGTTCCTGTGCACATATTGCAGCCGTTTTGTGCTATTTGGAATACCAAAGGCATGAGGCAGAAGAAAAGTCTCACACTGCTGGCTATAAGGATTATGTTGTAGATGCTGCTACCTTCCATTGGTCGGAAATTGAGAAATTTGTCACAGAAGAGTGATTAATTAATTTTGATCATGTTTTACATGTGTGGTTCATACCATAATGTTTAATTATTATTCTAGTATCTTAAAATATTGAATGTCATGTCTACTTTATGTGATGTAATATCAGGTTGTTATTAAACTTTCTGACTTTTCTTCTCTATATTTATAATTTATATGATCTACCCTAACACATACATAAATATAAGCACAAAACACTTTTGGGCCCAAAACACCTCTTATGGACCCTGATCCTTTGCAAAATTTTTAATTAAAAATTTGCTTGGTTTATCCTTTGCAAACCAGAGTTATTCAGACTTTGACATCTGTTTAAAGGAAATCTGCAGCTATACGAAAACTTAAGGATGTTAGTCAGTCAACATCCCGATTCCCTCCGCTAATGCTAAACCTTTTGTCACAGAGTACATTCGCATATTTAAAATACTTCTTCAGGAAATTAATATTTTAACATCTTTTTTGTTTGTACTCTTTTTAAAATATGTTTCCTTCTTTCTTAGTTGTCAAAATATTTCTAAAATATAAGCTTAATTTACCATTTTATGTGTTAAAAACTAACGAGCTCTGTATAAGATTTTAATACTTCAAATGAAATAAGATATATATTTTAGAACTATCTCCGCAACTACGAAAAAAAGAGACACCTTTTAAGAAAAGTACACAGAAAAAAGAAGCTAAAAATAATAACTTACCGAGGAGATATTTTAAATATACGAATGCATTCCACGGCCATATGTGTAACATTACATACATGTTAGAGAATGGAATTGTCCTCTCCCTTTTCAAAGAGAGGGGAATTGAGTAGTTGACTGGCCAAAAGCCTTAAGGGGGTCCAGGACACAATTTAAAATAATTTTTATTTATTGAGCTAAAATTTTAAATTTTTTGTAATGGTTAACCATGTTATTTGTAAACAAAATCCCATGATAAAATTTCTCATATATTTTTTAATAAAGTGTTAAAATATAAAATTCATTAAAAAAGGGGAGTACTTTAAAATCGTTATAAATCGAAATATTATTTGTATAATTTCAATTTTTTTCATTTAAATAAAAAGAAATATATAAGTTTTAATTTAGATTCAGCCTTTTAAAAAATGTTAATTTTTTAAAGAATTAAAAATATTTAAAGTAAAAATTGAAAAAAAAAATGATGTAACTGTTTTTAAAAAAAATCATATTTTCCAAAGTAAAATTTTTCCTCTAATTTGCCGAATTAAAATTAAAGTATAGGAATTGAAAAAGACATGTTCCGAGTTTGAAGCATTTATCTTTAACGGCTCTTGACTTATAACGATTTAAATTCAAGAAATGGTGAAAAAAGCCATCTCGAAGGAAAAAGCATTTTCACAAGAAATCGTTTTCATGACAACCATTGCTTGAAAGCTAGATTTTGAATACAAACCAAAGCGAAAAATTTAATATTTCCTGTTCTAACTAAGATAGAAACATGATTTAAACGTCATTCTAAGCAGAAAAACGCAGAAAAAGTTTTAATGCAATAAAAGTTTTTTAGAAAATTTAGAGATTTTTGTATCCCGGACCCCCTTAAGGCTAAATTGGGATTTAAATATGACACCAATTAACTTGAAGACAGCGTTCTAAACATTAGGTAAGCAAGCGGACATCTTCGTGCACTAACAAGGCCAATCTTGGTAATCACAGATTTTGATTGTTTTAATGTATGTTGTAGGGTAGAGACCCCTTAGTGTCAGGTTCAACGGATTTTATCCAACGTTCCTTAGTTCTTGAGAAAACGGGGGAATAAAAATAGAATATCTCATTTTCTAATAATAGTACCCAACTTAAATACTTACATTGCAACCGAAATGATATGTTGGCGTAGCTCAGTTGGTATGGCGTTTGCCGGCTGATCCGCGGGCCCAGGTTCGATACCTGAGTTCGCAACATTTGTTTTTCTCATTTTTTGTTTCATAAATATACTTGTAAGTATAATTAATAATCTCATTGTCAATTAAAATATATAGTATCGTATATTAATTATAATTTTAACCTATTTAATTTTTTACTTTTAACTAAATAGTTGTATAAAACATAATAAAACTGTTAATTTTTTAAAAATCACTTTTAAAATGTATTTCATATATTCTTTATTGATGCAATGATATTGAGCAATTGTGTCAATTCGTGATTTTAAAGAAACATTATTTACCCATTGCTTTAACAAAGGAAGTCAATGCGATAACACCATTATTCTATTTTTAAAGTAACAAGCAAAATTATATTAAAAATTAGCATCAAAATTAAATTACAACCGAATTTTTGCATGTTAAAGATTTTTAAATTTTTAATACGTATGCTTGCGCTTTCAATTATTTTGCTTTCAACTTTATCTTTTTCTGATTTTATTTTCATTTTATTTGAATATTCTTTTATTTTATCATAACTAGATGGCACCACAACTGGTTTTGTCACGATTTTGGAATTTTTATCATTCAATATTAGATCCAATTTCTTTTTAAACCTCTTTAAAGGATGAGAAATAATAGTTTAAAAATAAAAAATCATAAATTTAAATTTGTTAACATTATAATTAATGTATGATATTAAAGTTTGTAATTGAAATTATTAAATTATAATTACAAGTATATTTATAAAACAAAAAATGAGAAAAACAATTGTAGCCGTTCGGGTTCTGAACCCGGGCCCGCAGATCAGACAGGGACCGCCGTACCAACTGAGCTACGACCAACCTATCATTGCGGTTGCAATGTAAGTATTTAAGTTGGGTACTGTTCCGGCTAATTCTCAAAACACCTAATTAGCCAACGCATGCTCTCTTTGAACTGTCTACTTTTGAAATGAAACGAATTAATCTTTTTGTTGATTTTAGAATTCTTTAGATGTGATGTGTCGAAGTAACTTCATAGATTTTTATGTTCCGTTTTGTAATTAAATATTTGTTTTGTGCCTTAAAAAATGTTGATTATTCGTAGAAAATAGATACGCTGAACCACCGTTGACGCTAGATTTGATTTGAAATGAATGTTTAGATTAAGTAGAAAAGAAATTGATTATTTGTGGTGCATCGCGCTGTCAAGTCTAGATGTGAAAAGATAATTGCGTAATATTTTTGTTTTCCTTCGATTTGGAACTGGTGAGTGCTGATTTTTGTTATTATATTTTATTTTTTTTAAATGAATGAAATAAAGAGCGAAAGATGCGTGATACGCATCCTAATTTATTAAATAAGTTATCTGAAGAAATTGAACAGTATTTAGCTAGTAATGAATATTCTTTAGAACATTTAGAAGAATTAGTCGATAAGTTAAACGGTAAATGTAAGACTATTAAGGATCATGATAACAGCATTTTAAGCCTAATAAATGCGAAAAATGTCGAAAACGAAATATTGAATATTGATGAATATGACCAGAAAATAATAAGTTACAGAAATAAATTAAACTTTAAAATTAAAAGTTTATCTTCTAATGCAGATATTACACATAGTAATAACATTGATTCAGTGCGAACATGTCATGCTGCTACTGAACTAAAAATAGTAAAATTACCAAAGCTACAAATAAACCGATTTTTTGGGGAACAAGACAAATTTTTAGAATTTTGGAACCAGTTTGAGTTAGCGATAGATAAAAACACAATTCTAACAGAAATCGAAAAATTTACGTATTTGAAAAGTTTGGTTGCAGGAGCAGCTGCAAACACGATTAATGGTTTTGGATTAACTGAAAATAATTATGCAGCGGCCGTATCGCTTTTGAAGCAATGGTATGGTAGACATGACATGCTCGTACATGCTCACTTAAACAATTTATTAAATATGAAAGGTTTGAAAAGTTCTTCTGACACTGGTGGATTAAGAAATTTATACGATAAATGTCTAGTGCAAATTCGAAATTTAGAGTCGTTAGGTGTAAAACCTGATACATACAGTGGATTACTTTGCCCAATTTTACTGAAGTTAATACCCCAGGTTTGACCTTGGAATTTAATAGAAATCTAGAAGACGGAGAAATTTGGGATATAGATAAACTTATGAGTTTTCTTAAAAATGAAGTTGAAAGTAGAGAACGGGTATCAACTATCTATGACTTAGATGGTAAGAAATCATTTTCTAATGATAATAAATTTGAATATAGACCAAAATTTACAGATAAACAATTGAAATGTAAGTAGCGATATCAATTTAATACTAAAGGATACAAACAAAATGATGTTCCAGCTATTGAATTAATGGCTTCAGTAAATAAGAATTCGTGTTTGTTTTGTAATAGTGTTTATCATAATAGTGAAATGTGTAAGTCTTTAACCATTGATCAGAAGAAAGAAATACTAAAAAGCAGGTAAGGTGCTTTTTATGTTTACAGTGCAAACACAGAATTAAAGACTGTGAAAATACCAAAACGTGCGGTATTTGCGGTAAGAAACATAATAGGGCTATTTGTTTTCAATTTGAAAATGATTCCAAAATAAACTTTGATAAAAGTGCTGTATCTATTTCCCATTGTGGTAACAATTCCACTAGTAATGTACAGAATGAAAACACGCATTGGAACATATTTTTTTCAGACTTGTTCTGTTATAATAAAAGATCCTAAAAATGATAATAATGAACCAGTTCGTGTCTTATTAAATAATGGTAGCATGAGAACATTTATAATTCGTGACATTTCACAAAAATTACAATTGCCGGTTATTAGAAAAGAAATCTTATCTGTTTATGCTTTTTTAGCCGAAAGGGCAACTGAGAAAACTTATAATGTAGTAAAGGTAAAACTTGTAAATAGAGAACATCCCTCTTTACACATTGAAGTTGAAGCTCTGGAAACAAATGAAATTTCCGCTGCTTGCTTACCCACTCCTGATAAATACATTAGGAAAACTTATAATAAATTAAAAGGTTTACAACTTGGTGATATTTATGAATGTACTAGTAAACAAATTGCAGTTTTAATCGGCACTGATAATTATTATAATATTGTAACTGGCAGAATCAAAAGACTAAAGAATAATCTCGTAGCTACCGAAACCCTTTTTGGCTGGTGCTTACAGGGTTATACGGGGTCAGCCAATGAATTGTTCAGTATGAAAATTATCGTTGAAGAAAAGGATATATCCGATCAAATCAGAAATTTTTGCCAATTGGATAGTCTAGGAATTGAATTCGAAACTCAAAATGTTAGTAATGTGGACGATGACATTATGGCTGATTTTCAGTCTAATATTGTTTTTAAGGATAACCGGTATAAAGTAAAATTTCCATGGAAAGTAAGTTTGAAAATGTCTCTTAATAACAATCGCGAAGTCGCATACAGAAGATTTTTGAAATTGAGAACGAGCTTTAGAAATGACCCTTTGTTATTCTCAGAATATAAGGCTATTTTAGATAGTTATTTAGCAGACAATATTATCGAACCTGTTGACAATACATCTGATGTAAACTCATTTTACTTACCTCATAGAGCAGTGATTTGTGAAGATAAGCCCACCACTAAAGTTCGCATTGTCTTTGACGGAAACGCTCATGCTAACGGTGAACTGTCACTAAATGATTGTTTACATACGGGATTAAATCTCATTCCCGAATTGTTCAGCCTTTTAATCAAATTCAGAAACTTCCCCATAGCAATTACTGCGGACATTAAAGCAGCTTTATTGCAGATCGATATTGATGAACCAGATAGGGACTTCACCAGATGTTTTTTGGGACGACGAGCCATGGATTGATGATCCAGGTAAGGAATTTAAAATATTCAGACTAAAGAGAGTGCTTTTCGGTGTGAAATCGAGTCCCTTTCTTCTGGCTGCCACAATCAAGCATCATCTACAAAGGTATGTAGAAACATTTCCTGAATCTTTTGAAATTTTAAATTCATCGTTGTATGTTGATGATTTTATAACAAGTGAACCGAATCTTGATTACGCATTTAAAATTAGTAAGGAAGCCTATGAAATATTTAAAGAAGCTAGTATGATTTTTAGAAAATGGAAAACCAACTCGCATGAACTGCGTGAGAAATGGAAAGAATATGGTTTACATATTGATGAAATTCCTGATAACTTAAATCTCACTAATCAGAATTTGATACCTTCCAAGGTTTTAGGGGTTGCTTGGGACCCAAATTGTGACATGTTTACATTTACGACTAAAAATCTAGAAAATTTCCTTTCGAATAAACTTAGTACTAAACGTTATTTATTGCAAACTGTTGGCCGAATTTTTGACCCAATTGGATTTATAAGTCCTTATACTATTAGAATTAAATGTTTAATTCAAAAAATGTGGTGTTTAGGACTTGATTGGGATGAAAACCTACCCAAACATCTAGACAATTTATGAATGAATGGTTTGAAGAAATAAAAGAACTAAATTGTATTAGCATTCCCAGATATTATTTGCCTGATATTGCCCTTGATGAAGTTGATTATTTTGAATTGCATAGTTTTTCAGATGCTTCAAAGAAGGCATATGGTACGGTAGTATACCTTAGAGCAGTGTTAAAGAATAAGAACATTGTTACTAGTTTTGTGGCAGCAAAAAGTCGAGTCGCTCCTTTAAAAACAGTCTCTATACCTCGTTTGGAACTTTTAGGAGCCCTTTTGTCTGCTAGACTTTGTAATAAATTTGCTAAAGAATTAGCTTTTCCTGCAACTTGCTACTTTTGGACCAACTCTGCTATTACTTTCTTTTTGATTAGAGGTGAGCTAGAAAGATTTAAAATGTTTGTCAGAAACCGGATAAAGGAAATCAGAAATCTTAGTGATCCATTAAATTGGTTCCACTGTCCTGGAAAAGATAATCCTGCCAATCTAGTTACTAGGGGTTTGAAAGTTTCAGAGTTGAAAAATAACCATCTTTGGTTTGAAGGTCCCCAGTGGTTAAAGCAAGACAGACCTCTTTGGCCAAATTTGGATAACACATTCGATAAATTAGATATTTCTGAAGTTAAAGATCAGTTAGAACTAAAGAAAAACACTGTTGTAAAATCAACTATTGTAAATGAAAATCAGTTAAACATAGATTTGATTAATCGATATTCTTCTTTTATGAAGTTAATAAGAATTGCTGCATGGTGTTTAAGATTTCTGAAAAACTGTAAATTGAAATCTGGAATTAGAAAATATGATTATTTAGATACTTCTGAGTTACAGAATGCGACCAAGAAGCTGATAAAGATTGTTCAAACTTCCGCATTCCAAACTGAAATTCGATGTTTAAAGGAAAAACGTCCACTCCTAAATAACAGTAAGATTTTGAACTTAAATGTATTTCTAGATGCAGATGGACTGTTAAGAGTCGGTGGAAGAATGAAATTTTCTAATTTATTAGAATCGCAGAAACATCAAATACTTTTACCAAAGTCTCACTATTTTACTGAACTTCTAATTGATTATTTCCATAAAAAAATCCTACATTCAGGTACTCAGACAACTCTTTATTAAGACAATTTTATTGGATACCATCTGGTCAAAGTCAAGTAAAGAAAATTATAAATAGGTGTGTCACTTGTCTTCGAACAAAACACCAAACTCTTCAACAATTGATGGGGGACTTGCTCCGTGATAGAATTGTACCACCTAGAACGTTTGAGAAAACAGGCGTTGATCTAGCAGGTCCTATTATAACAAAACCTAATTTAAAACGTTCAAAGATAACCCTAAAATCATATAATGCTATATTCATTTGTTTTTCTACCAAAGCCGTTCATCTAGAAGTTGTTTCGGACTTGACCACAGAAGCAGTTTTAGCCTGTTTGAGAAGATTCATTGCTCGAAGATCTAAACCCTGTGTTATATGGAAAGGATAATGCCACAAATTTTAAGGGTACTTGTGCTCTTTTGAAATCGTTCTATCAAATCTGTTCTTCGGAAGAAATCCAGCGATTTAGTGCTGAAGTACGAATTAAATGGAATTTCATACCCCCTGCGTCCCCACATTTCGGCGGATTATGGGAATCAAACATAAAAACCATGAAGCGAATTCTCCTGAAGATAACTAAATCATCTATCTTAAATTTTGAAGAGCTGTCAACACTTGTGACGCAAATTGAAGCAGTTATGAATTCACGTCCATTGACCCCCTTGTCTCCAGATGTTAATGATCTACAACCACTAACCCCTGGTCATTTCCTCATTGGAGGTCCTCTTTTGAAGTTTCCTGAAAATAATGCCATTTTAGACACTTTAGCTTTTTCTTCTAGGTGGACACTAGTTCAAAGATTAAAAATGCAATTTTGGCACCGTTGGAGCTGAGAATACTTAAATGAGCTGCAAGTTCGCAGTAAATGGAAAAAGTCCTTCCCAAACCTTAAAGTTGGATAGCTTGTGTTATTGAAGGAAGAAAATGATAAGTTTATCGACTGGAAACTAACTAGGATTCTGAAAACTTATAAAGGTGATGATGGACCTGTCCGTGTAATTGACCTCAAGACCTCTACAGGTATGTTATGTCAAAATATCACCTAAGTAGTACCTTTGTCATTTTATGATGATGGACCGTCCAACGCCGGGCCGGATGTTCCGGCTAATTTTCAAAACACCTAATTAGCCAGCTCATGCTCTCTTTGAACTGTCTACTTTTGAACTGAAACGAATTAATCTTTTTGTTGATGTTAGAATTCTTTAGATGTGATGTGTCGAAGTAACTTCATAGATTTTTATGTTCCGTTTTGTAATTAAATGTTTGTTTTGTGCCTTAAAAAATGTTGATTATTCGTAGAAAATAGATACAATGAACCACCGTTGACGCTAGATTTGATTTTAAATGAAGGTTTAGATTAAGTAGAAAAGAAATTGATTAGGTACTATTATTAGACCCCCCCCCCGGTTTCTCAAGAACTAAGGAGCGTTGGATAAAATCCGTTGAACCTGACACTAAGGGGTCTCTACCCTACAACATATATTAAAATAATCAAAATCTGTGATTAACAAGGTGGGCCCTCTCCTTGTAAGATAATTTGTTGAGAGTGTTTAAAATCATTTTATCAGATTAGCTGCTGAAAAGATTTATATTTTCGTGAAAATTCAAAATATTTCCAATGTTGAACAGTGAAGAAGATTTTTCTCAAGTTAAGAAGAATAGTAATGTGGTTGATCTTTCTATACATACAATACAATACATACGCACATCTATCTACCTATATATATATACATACAGATTCAGGCACGGTGGGGACGCCTCCCAAATGGCTTTAGCTCAACAAACCCCACCCCATATATATACATACAATGTACTAATAAAGAAACTTTGCCGTTATATGACTATTGGCTGCTGAAAAGCTCCATATTTGAGTGAATATATGTTTTTCAACGCACTTATCATTTTCGAATGGCAAAAAGTGAATGCTGTCATTCGAATATTTCGAACTTTTTTAACTGTACCCATAAAAGTTCATATTGTATTGTTGATGTTCACCACAATCTGAAGCGCATAATCTCAAATGACTATATCTGACATTTATTTTTCTGATATCTAATTTAACAGTCATCCCTGCTCTCTCTGTGTATATACATATATGCACACACACATACACACACACACACATATATATCAAGCAGGACGGTCGTTCTGCCAAGCCAAGCTGAAAATAAAATGCTAACCTCGCCAAACAAACAAACGCCAAGAATAAAACGCAAGACACCGTAACTGCTTATTATACTGAAGACAGCTTCTCCATGTTAAATCGACCAAACATGCCAGCGTAAAATTTCACATATCAAAAGAACCAATCATCGCAGGAAAATAAAACCAAAACCAGAAGTACCTAATAGAAAAGATCTTCAATTTGAGACCAAATGCATCCTCATAAATTAATTATAAACAGAGATATAGATTTTTTAAAATAACGTCGAGATACTGAAAAGGACAAATTTATTTTCTTCGTCCCACCTCATGCTTCAATCGAGGTAGAGACTTAAATAATGGACATAAAAAAGTAAGGATTGCATTTTTGGACAGATATTTATTCAATCTACGTGCTTTTAAAAAATTCAGCTTTAAAAACACAAATTTTCTATTCTTAATTAGCGAAAAACTGTTAATTAATTCTAAAGTTTATAGATTATGCCAAACAGAGATAAACCCGCCAAACCATTTTAGAAGTCTTATACTATTCTTTTATATTATCCTTTTGCATTGATTTCATCGAAGAAATCTATGGCCGAGATCCAGATAGATTTTTCGCTGTTAGCGAAATGAGTTTGACCAATCAGAAGCCAGAATGTTTGAAAATTTTTTGCTGTTTCTGGATCCCGACCTATGTCGTAAATGTCTTGAGTCATTTTCTTAGTGCCATGGATGAAGTGCAATGTTTACAGAAATCTAGGCTGGGATCCAGGTATATTTTTCGCTGTTAGCGGAACGAGATTCACCAATCAATAGCCTGCATTGCTGCAAACAGCGAAATGTTTGCAAAAGTGCAAGCTTCTGATTGATGAATCTCGTTTCGCTAACAGCGAAAATTCTATCTAGATTGCGGCCAATTATGTTGAACACAATTTTGCATTTTCACATCCAGGAAAGGTATTGATGTCATAACAACGGTGCATATTCGAAACTATTTAAGGCATTGATTCTGAACTCGTTTGCTATACATTTCAATATTAAAGAAGTTGACGAGCCGTTAATTCCCAAATTGGCTCAGACGAACTCAGCAATCTGATTGTTCGTTAATATTAATATTTTGGAGTACTTTACTGTGATTTTGATCAAATTTAACAAAATAAATCAATTTAAGTCATTATAATTGCATTCTATTTTACATTACACTACTTCATAACAAAATAAATGTAATTTTCTACGATACAAATATCAGTTTTAGCCAATCAGATTGCTGAGCTCGGCTGAGCCAATTTGGGAATTAACGGCTCGTAAGAAGTTGTTGTTCAATAGTTTTAGTACTTTTCTCTATTGCTCACTCTAAAACACAAATATCGAAATTTAATCAACAGCGCTCAGAAACTATAGCGCCTGGAATATATAGTGTTGAAATCGGCTAACCCTGTAATACTTAAAAAAGCGCTAAAATATTGTATCCCTTAAATGTGCAACGATACTGCTGCAATATGCAGATCGCAGCGACATCTGCAGGATATTTTCTACAACTGCAAGAAATTGCTAGTCTATACAATGTAATAATAGTAATATGAAAATCACGCAAATGTCGCTGCGATCGACACTTGAAATTTTAGCAGTATCGTCGCACATTTAAGGGATACAAATTTTTAGAACTGTTTGGATAGCATATTTCCACACTAGGTATTCTAGGCGCTGTATCAGAAACAACACCATAACAGAGAGCCTTTATACATAAGAGTGGTGATATATGCACAGGAGGCATGCTCATTTCAAGTTTTTGTCGAAAATACGGCAATCCGCTTTCTTGAATAGAGGATATTCAATCTACGTTATGATCACATGGTCAAGGCAAGAACGTCTAACGTAAAGAAGGGAAGGCTCCGTCTAGGTAATGTAAATTCCCGCTAGCCAATGAAACAGTTCATGGGAGAAAGCAGTAGTACACTGTTAAAAATATCGTGAAAAATTACCTCTGTTTTTAAAGGCTATCTCTATTATGACCAATGATAACGCTTCGTAGGCGTTTATATAGCGTTCTCATTGGTCAGAAAATAGAGAACCTTTAAAAACAGAGGTAATTTTTCACGATATTTTTAACAGTTTAGTTTCCTGATTCCCTTCTTATCAGTTAGAAATTCTTTGGGTGAATTACCGGTACCACGTGACTATTTCAGCCTCAAACCCATATTTGGAATATCCTCCATTAGAAGATACGCGCATGGACGATCTCTATTAGACTACGGAAATAATTCAACATGCATTAGCCTGACGATAATGGCATGCTCACAAAGAATTTTAACGATTTGTTTTTATCACTTTTACCAATAAACATTTATTGGCCGTATGTCGCTACTTCGTTATAGAGACACACTTGTTTCTAATTAGATCCCGGCCTTAATATATCAAAATACGGAGTTTGCTTTCTGTACTATTTCTGAGCTCAGTTATAGCGGCTATAAATATAGCCCGGGATCCAGGTACATTTTTGCAAACAGTGAAAAGTTAGCAAAAATTCTGGCTTCTGATTAGTCAATCTCGTTACGATAACAGAGAAAAATCTACCTAGGTCACGGTCATAGTGTGGAAACCGGCTATTCCAGTAATGCTTTAAAAAGTGCTAAAAATTGAATCCCATAAATATTGAAAAATACTGAATGACAAATGTCGATAGGAGCAACATTTTCTAGATCTCCTCTGAGCGAAACGTTTTCTTTTGAAATAGTTACGTTGGGATTACCATATGTTGCTGTAATCGACATTCGCCGTTCAGCCTCGTTCAACATTTATGGGATACAATTTTTTAGCACCTTTTTAATAAGCCGATTTTTAAACTATATCTTCTAGGAACTATAGCTCCGTTATAGCGTCTAGATTATATGTTGTAGAAATCGACTATCCCAGCAATACTTAAAAAACAGCGGAAGTATTGAATCCCTTAAATGTACAACGACGTCGAATTCCAAACAGTCATTTGCATCGACATCTGCAGGATATTTTTTTATAGAAGAAAGAGACATGTGTAATGCACCGCTACAGCGTCTAGAATACATAATGTGGAAATTTGCTATCCAAGAACCGCTAAGAAGTGTATCCCATAAATGTGCACTGACGCTGAAATACAGGGAGATGATCGCAGCAACATCTGCGATATATTTTCAAATTTCAAAGTAAACATGGTATTATTACAGCGGGTTTGACGCCAAGCACACAGGTCAGATGTATGTTAATAAAACGTGAAAAAAAAATGTTACAGCGTCTAGACCAAATTGTCTTGGAGTTTTGGGAAATATCCTGCAGATATCGCTGTGATCGACTGATTGGATTTCCACACTATATGTTCTAGACGCTGTAGCACCGCGGTAGCCTGTCTTTTTCGTTTGCCTCGAAGTAGATATAGATGAAGTCATTTGAAGCTGTACCTAAAGTGTGGCCAGCTCATCACGTCACACGGAGTTGATTATCTGTACACGGCAATGGACACAAAAAAAAAATTGGCGCACCGCTTTGTACTAATCATCGTGTAAAGATGATCCAACTCCATGTGACTTTTAAACGTCATGAACTGGCCTATTATGTCATTGGTCACGCTAACACACTCCCCTTTGCGTCCGCCATATATAGCTGCATCCTGCACTGGAGACTGCTAAATGGGCTGCTATCGGTCAAAATCAAGAGAGTAAAGGGCAGAAGAGGGGGAAAGAACTGATTTTTTATGTAGTTTTTCACACGGGAAGATTGACATGTCTGCACCTCTCCTTTCATATCTTCATGATGGTGAAATAAACCAACGCCCCCTAGATATTTGAGAAAATCTTAACACGCGTCACGAAAACATCACACAAAGCAGGCAAAGCAAAGGAACAAAATCATTCATTGGCTCGTGGATATAAACGAGCCAATGAATGATTTTTCTTCTTTGTTTTGCCTGCTTTGTGTGATATTTTCCTGACGCGTGTCAAGGCTTTCTCGAATATTTAAAGGGCGTTGAATAGGCCGGGATCAAGATAGATTTTACGCTATTAGCGAGATGAGATTGATCAATCAGAAGCCTGCATTTTTTAAAACTTTTTTATGTTTGCAGTAAACACCAAAAAGCCTGCAAGGATGGAGGCTACTGATTGGTCAATCTAATTTTACTAACAGAGAAAAATTTATCTGGATCCCGGACATTAACTTTGGTTGGTTGAGACGATTTTGAATAAAATCAAATCAGAAAGCCAATGTTTTTTTAACTTTTCTGGTTAGTTTAATCGAAATCTTCCACGTCTATTACTGAAAACTGAGTTACTGTACTTTGGAGAAAAACTTGAATATGAGTACACGACTTGTGCATATGTCACCACTCTTACATATAAATGTACTGTTATGAGCATAATTATAAGCGCAGCTGGTTAAATTTGAGTATCTGGGTATTAGAGAAAGCAATGGAGAATATTCCAAATATGGGTTCGAGGCTGAAAAAAGTCACGTGATACCGGTAATTTACCCAAAGAACTTCTAACTGATAAGAAGGGAAGATACTACTGCTTTGCCTCATGAACTGTTTCATTGGCTAGTAGGGGTTTACATGAGACGTCTACGGAGCTTTCCCTTCTTTACGCTAGAAGTTTTTACCTTGACCACGTGATCAAAACGGAGATGGAATATCCTCCATTGTGGCCCACCGTGGCTGAGTGGATAAGACACCACGCCGCTAATCGCTTGAGAGCCTAGGTGGGGGCGGGTTTAAATCCCGCCGTGATCCCCACGTGATCTGATATATATGTGTTCAATAAAACAAACAAACAAGCAATAGCGAAAGGTACAGTTGCCATGGAAACAAAGACTTCTTTAATTCGTATAGAAAATTAATGAATAGTTGTAAATGACTAAGTTTAAAATGTAGGCAAATGCTCTGAAAATATCAATGGCTCCCATCTAGTATTTTACAAAAGTAATTTAATATATTCACATGATGTATAAGTTGATGCAACTCTTAGCTAATGAAAATTCTGCAACAAGACTTATGTAGTTAGATCTTTTCAATGATTAATTCTGAATTCTAAGAACAAAACGAAGTTCTTAAGCGCTCTTCCTCCCCTCCCCCCCTCAAGAAGAAATACGATAGAAAGATATAAGTATTTGTATAACTTCAGTATTTCTGTGATCTTTTGTCAGAATTTAGAAAAGGTGTCTGGATTTTAAAAAAAACATAAAACAAATTTGACGAACGATAAGACTATAGATTTCAGGCAATTTTTAACTGGAAAAAATTTAATTCTAATATTTATGCGGCTTTAATAATAGACTATTAAGGATAATCAATTTACGGGAATTTTTATACGAAATTATATTCTCACATTGATGCAAATAGGTATGGATAAACAGACTTGAGTAAAATAACATATTTATTCTTTCTTCTCTATAACACGATCTAAATGAAGATGAAGTTATATGTACAGTTTATATCTTTAAATTTTTAGATTTTTTTTTATCAAAAATGTTTCCTCATCATGTCTAGAACTGCTAGATTTACTTCTTTAGACAGATTTTCGATTCTTTAGATGCCTGCGGGGCTTCATTCTCGGATTATCCGTAGGTATTTGTAAAGGTAAATTTATTTTGCAAGACCGTCAGCAAAAAAAGTTAGAACAAACAATTAACTGACAGACTAACTGTAAATATATATTTTATTTTGACTCAATTTGATTTTTACTAAATTTTCATCCTTCATAGAAAATTTTAAGGAGATATAAATTGAGAAAGACTGATACTTTGAAAGAAGAAATTGACTTTTCTGACTTTTAAATTATTAATTACTCTAAAAAATGAATGATAGGTAAACAAAATATATACTATTGTGTTTGTTCTTTGCTGATAAAGGATATACAAGGACTAATTTTAGCGAGTAGAATTATTTCAATTATATATAATCTGTTTTAAAAAAAGGACTGATATCTACTAAAAAACAACTTTTCAAAAGTAAAAAAAAAGCCAAGAAAAAAATGAAAAGAAAAAAGGGGAAAGTTGTGGCTAAAAAATAGTGTGATATCAAATTTCCAAGATTATATTATGGTACTTATTTAACATTTTTTGATAAAAATTTACCATATGTAAGTCGAGTACCTAAGTATGCGTTGATAGAAAGCCTTTTCTCCTTTACTAAATACATCATAACGTGTTTCTGAAAATTAATTTTTTTAAAATTATGTATAAAATATGGAAAGATGGCCGCCAAGCCCATCATGCATAATTTAAAAAAAATTAATTTTCAGAAACACGTTATGATGTATTTAGTAGAGGAGAAAAGGCTTTCTATCAACGCATACTTAGGTATTCGACTTACGTATGGTAAATTTTTAATAAAAAATGTTAAATAAGTACCATAATATAAGCTTGGAAATTTGATATCACACTACTTTTTACCCACAACTTTCTCCTTTTTTCTTTTTTTTTTCCTTGGCTTTTTTTTTACTTTTGAAAAGTTGTTTTTTAGTAGATATATATATACATAGATATATGTAAAATATTTTTATTTATTAACCTAACGAAAGAATATTCTAATTTACCCCTTTAAATTTTACTGTTTTACATTAAAATACTGTTATTTTTTCTTTTTATCCTGTCAAAGTACCTAATTGAATTTACGTGTCTTTATTTCGATTAGGTTTTGCGCCAGTAAATTTTTCCCCTTTCAAAATTTTCCCTTTTTATTTTCCGTTCGCAAATTAGATTGTTCTTTCTCTATTATTAAAGAAGAACATTTCTTTCGCGCCGATCGTATCACAACGATATGATACATCCACGATCTTCGCTTTTTTACCGACTGGAAAGAAGGGTTATGTGTTTCACGCGTATCTGTGTATGTGTATTTCTTTATATCCTAGAAACATCCCAACGGCTGGATCGATTTTAATGAATGAGGTCTCTATCAATTCGTCTTAAGAGCCTGATGGTTATAGGTTAGGTTTTGTTTTTATAAATTCAAAATGCGGTCGTAAAATAAAAATGGCGGTTGAGACGAAAAAAAAATTACGCACCCTATTGAGTGGCATATTATTGGATAGGTCTTTCAAAATGAAGACGATGTTTCATTGACTATTTTACAGTCAGAAGCTCCGTTAAAATATTATACAACCTGGAATTTGTGTATGTGAGGATCTCTAGCTTTACTGCCACTCTAACCATCATAGACATCTATAGACCTCATCAAAACAGTGTTTAAAGATAGGAACTAATAATTTAACACAACTTAAAAGTCATCAATACAAGTAAATAAAAAAAATAGGTAAGTAATATAAACAAGTAATATAATTTAAAAAAAAAATTAAGTCAATTCCTACTTAGGTCAATAAAAGAATTTTTTTTCCCATTCTTCTTTCCTCTTGAGGGGCGCTTGAAATGCCTTGATCAAGAAGAGGGCTCTCTCGGTCTTAAAATACCTTGATCAAGAAGAGGGCTCTCTCGATTATTGAAAATTAATTAGTTTAATTTAATTAATGTATTAATATTTGAAAAAAACTGGATTAACACAAGTGTCATCCACTACAAGTTAAATAAATTTATTTGAGCTTGATTGGATGAAAAATAAGTATTTTATTAACGATTGAAAATTTGAACAAGATATATATAGCGAAAGTGTTAGCTAATAGTAGGAATTAAAAAATAGTTTCACATTGATGAGAAATAATTAATTAGTTCGCGCAGTCCGGTTTTTGATTTTTTAAATTTAATTGTTTATTTTCTTACTGTATATTCGCTTTGTCATAATACAGATATTTGTGTTCTTACACTCTCACTGTAAAACATTTTGCGTTAGCTCAGAGAAGAACTCGATTTAGTGAAATCGTGTTATGAAAAATAATTCGACATCAGAAGGATACCGCTTTGATTTTATGGAATTTCATTACTAACATCTTTTATAAAATGTTTCTAAAATGTAATTTGAGAGTAATCTATTCTTTTGAGTAATGAGTTTGTAAATAAGGAAGCTGATCTACAACTGTGTGATTCTTCTCACCGGGAAAATACCCAGGGTATTCGTAGCTTGCTATTATTATTATTTTGATTTATTAAGCTTTGAGCGGGTAATGACTGCCGATTGCCCGCTCATTTTAGCAAAGGTACGCTGCTTTTTAACACTTTCCAACAAAGTTGAAAAGTGTTTATGTGTTATGGTTTGTCTGGCCGTCAGTCCGTCTGTCCAAGCTCTAACTCCCGTAAATATACTCGGAATTTCATGAAATTGAAAAAGGTTATTTAGGGTCACCAAAGCATGTTTGGTATTGTATATGAAGTATGAAGGATTAATCGTTCATTTACAGGGGCACTCAAAATTATTCCATTACATTATGGTATATGGGGAATAACTCCCGTAAATATACTCGGATTTTCATGAAATTGATAAAGGTTATTTAGGATCAGCAAAGCATATTTGGTATTGTATATGAGGTATGTAGGATTAATCGTTGATTTACAGGGGCACTTAAAAGTATTCCATTACATTTTGGTATATGGGGAAAAATCGTTTGCAGAGTATTTTAATGACATTATGCTATTTCAAATGTAATGAAACTGATATAAATCACTGAATTTCACTATGATCACGTTAGAACAGGACATTCGACATTCATAGCATTTTTTCATTTACAGGGACACACAAAAGAAATCGGTTACAGTACAGTACAATCTTTGAGTAATAATTGCTGGAGCGCACGGTTTAAAATTCGGTATGCGCTTTTAAATTTAATCAAATTTTTGCATCTTACTAGTTACATATAAATTCCATACCTCAAATTCAGGGCTGCTCAAAAGTATTCACGTACCGTTCTCCTTATTAGAGGAAATTGCTGAAGGTAAATTTTCAACTGAAGTATATGTATCTCTTAAGTGAACTAAATTTTGGCTTGCATGTAGCTAATTGATTCAAATCTATAAATCATATACAGGGCTGCTGAAAAAATTCGCATAATTTTCCGATTGTGGATGGGAACAGCTGAAATTGGGTTTTGAAATGTATTATGCGTTTCCATATCGTTGAATTAGACGTAATATTTTAATTTTAAAAACGGTGCAGTTTTGTTACACTATACTGAATGCGCTGGAAAGTGTTTCATAATCTATGCTTGACGCATGATTTTCTCTTACATGTTTATAAGTATGCAGTCTGCTGTAGAAATTCCTCTCCAGCGTCGATGTAATGCACCAACCTTTATTCATTAGTTGTATCGGATTCTGATAGCTGCTCATATCCGACATAAATAACTTCGGTAATAATTGCACTTTGTTTAAAATGGGTTGGGTTGGGTTGATTTTTGACGGCCAATTATCTACACGAGGGGGATATAGGCCCGGGGGGAGTGCCCTCCGTGGGGGTCTTTCTAAGGGAACCTAATCCGTATTAACGCATGGAAGATCCACGGCTCGAAGAAAACCACGAAAACTCCGAACGATTAGGCCGACGGGCGAGATTGGGATCGAACCCAGCACCTCCCGTCTACCAGCTTCGAGAGCAGAACCTCTCGGCCACTGGTGGGGCCTTGTTTAAAATGGAGTCAGTACATTTACATCTCTCTTTAGTCAACATCTGTAGTAATCGCACATATTTATTTATTACTTTACACCACCGAGTGGTTTAGCTTTAAACTAAGTTTTAAACATTGTATAGATAAATTAAAACAAAAAATGGGTTTATTAACGGAGAAGCTTATCCTGCATATTTTACATTTTATTCACCTTAATCCTTTACGGTAAAGTTTAGTTAAATAATTAAAAAGCTTCTTACTCAACAAATAAATCAAATGCTTATGGAAAGGATAAAAGATAAAAAGAAGCTTCATGATTTATGGCTAGGGTTAAATAACTTATCCATATACATTTTTCTTTTTTCTTTAGAATATCATACCAGCCATGACATTTTTTATCCATGACGTGAATATCAGTGTTGAATTCAGGTGTTGGTTCGGGGGGCAGGGGCATTCACCTCGGAGCAATGAAATGTTCCCCCCGGAAAATTTGAGATGTTGTGCTTTCAATAGTCAAAAAGTGCAATTCAACCCCCGGAGCTCCATAACACCCCGTCTCAGATAACCTCCCTCGGTAAAAAGTGTCTGAATTTAACACTGGTGAATGTTGTGGACAGTATTAAAGAAAAACAAGGAAATTCAATTATTCAATGAAAATTATGTTTCTTTGAGAGTAACATATATTTCATTATTTTTGGGATACACTTTAGTTGAATGAAAACTGAAAAAAATGTTTCTTATTTACACTTTTTTAGCACGATTTGTTCTAAGTTGCGTTATGTGGAATAAGAAAGTACATATTTAAATCGGAGACAAGTTTCTTCTTGTGAGTTACTTTATTATAACTGCGTAAGAAAAAATTAATGATCTTAACACAGGTAGACTAACCTAAGTATATTTATTATACAGAAACTTATCACCCTGTGTATTTTATCTCTTGTTTTCACCAGGAAGGAAATTAGAATTTTTTTATTCCATTCATAAATAGTTTGATTAAATCAAATACTTAGCAATGGATAAAAAAAGGAATGTTGCCATAGGCTGAAAGATTTTTACGATATGGATAAAAATGATAAAAAAAGCTCATGCATTTCCATTTTTGGGATACCCTTTAGTTTGAAGAAAACTCAAAAAATGATTCTTATTTAACCTTTTTTGGCGCGATTTTTTCTAAGTTGCGTTATGTAGAATAAACAATTACATATTTAAATCGGAGACAAGTTTCTTCTTGTGAGTTACTTTATTATAAATGTGTAAGAAAAATTTAATGATGTTAACACATGCAGATTAACCTAAGTATATTTATTATACAGAAACTTATCATCATGAGTACTTTATCTTTTGTTTTCACCACGAACGAAATAAGAAATTTTTTTTTATTTCATTCATAAATAGTTTGATTAAATCAAATACTTTGCAATGGATTAAAAAAAGGAAAGTTGTCATAAGCTGAAAAATACTTACGGTATGGATAAAAATGATAAAAAAGAAGCTCATGCATATCCATTTTTACTTTCTGTTTTTTAACTTAAAGAACAAACATAGCATTTTTCTATGATATAAATACGGTGAAAAGTTTTTCGAAAACGTCGTACTTTCATTTATCCAATAAAAATAATATTTTCTTTAAGACCTTTTTTATCTCTACAGACACATATATAATTCAGAGGCGTATATAATGCAAAGAATTTTTACATTATGTATTATGTAATACAAGAAAATAAATCTTCAGATCACATACATTATTTTAGGATACTAGGGGGCTCTGCCCGTCAACTCCCATTCAGACACCGCAGACTCTAACAGCACGCTAATATGATCGGCTTTAAAAAGATTTCAGAAGATTGAATTATAATTTGAATCTGACGAAATTTTCAACAAACTTTTCTTTCTCTTTTTAATATTCACGTAAAAATACTTTTGTTAGAAATGAAATATTATGATCATCTTAAAATATCAAATAAATGTCTTGCGCAATTTTTTAATTTAAACTGTTTTGCAATATTATTTTTTCTTCATTTTACGTAATAAGTGTAATGTGACGTAAATGTGACGTAAATTCTCCTATTTAAGACTTCTAACGCATGTTAATGAATTTATTATTTTACAATATTCTTTCTCTTTTACGATTCACGTGTAAGTATAATTTTTATGACGTAATTTTCAATGAGTTCTGCTTTTTAGCTCACAGGCTATCAAAGCTTGACAGCTTATGTGCCCGCCGGTTCTGTGTGTACGTACGTATGTACATACGTATGTATGTACGTACGTAACGCGATAACTCTTGATAGAAACATCCGATTTACTTCAAAATTTTTTTCTAGGTTTATTGTGATAAGGCGCTTCCCTGATTAGTTTTGGGAGTTCATTGGTTAAGGATAAAGGGGGGGGTTAGTCCACCCCCCTTAATTCAGATAAATGGGTTTTTCATGCAGAATAATTCGATTGGCTCCGAATTTGGTATACCGGTTTATTATGTTAACGAACTTCCCTGATTAGTTTTGGGGGTTCACTGGTTAAGGATAAAGGGGGAAAAGGGGGGTTAGTCCACACCTCTTAATTCAGATAAATGAGTTTTTCATGCAGAATTATTCGATTTGCTCCGAATTTGGTATACCGGTTTATTATGTTAAGGAACTTCCCTGATTAGTTTTGGGGGTTCATTGGTTAAGGATAAAGAAGAAAGGGAGTTAGACCACCCGTCTTAATTTAGATAAACGGGTTTTTCATGCACAATTATTCGATTTGCTCCAAATTTGGTATACCGTTTTATTATGTTAAGGAGCTTCCCTGATTAGATTTAGAGGTTCACTGGTTAAGTATATAGGGGGAAACGGGGGCTGATTCCCCTTCACTTATTTTTTTGAGGGGCATTATTCTTTAAAATAAGAGTATAATATACAATTAGTGTGAATAGCCTGTGAGCTCAATGCCATCAGTTTAGCTGGCCACTTTTCTTTTTTTTTATATTTCCTGTTTATAATAGTCACGTGTAAAATAAATTTTTAATTTGAAGCAAGCATTATTGTTTGCGCTTTTTATACATTTGGCAACAGGTTAAATTAATACAATTTTCTAAATCTCTCTATTCTAAAAAAAAGTAACTACCGCTGTCACCGCCGCCGCCGCCGCCGCCGGTTTTGAATTTTTTGTGACCGGAGGTATTTCTTCGTTAATATTAAGAAAAATAATGCACACAAAAATATGAAAATCGGTGGTTTTATACAGAAATGTTTGATAAATAAGCTGATGCAGACAGTTTTCAAATCGAAGAATTATTTTAAGAGATATTTAAAGCTAAAGTTGGACAAAATCGTTCCACTAAAAAAGTTTTATAGCAGCAAAAACTATACATGGCAGTGTAATCATTTTTAGATCATTTTATGCGTTAGAATTTGCCGGAGTGCAGATTGCATTAATTTTTTTTTATTTTGACTCATTTTTTCAGGTTTTATTTCTATTTTAAATTCAAATTTTCAGCATTTCTAGAGATATATATTACAGATTTCAGAAAATTGTACTAATTTAAACTGTTGCCAACTGTATAAAAAACGCAAGCAATAATGTTTGCTTCAAATTAAAAATTTATTTACACGTGACTATTATAAACAGGAAAAAAACTTTCAAATTAGAATTAAATAATTACGTATAAAAAGCAGGAACTTATTAAAAATTACGTCATAAAAAGTATACACGTGAATTTTAAAAGAGAAAGGATATTGTAAAATAATAAATTCATTAACATGCGTTAGAAGTCTTAGGAGAAATTACGTCATATTTACGTCACATTATAGTTATTACATAAAATGAACACAAAATAATATTGCAAAAAAGTTTAAATTTAGAAATTGCGCTAGACATTTATTTAATATTTTCAGAGCATATTTTCAACTATTTTTGTTAGGAAAGCGCAAATAATATTTCATTGCTAATAAAAATACTTTCACGTGATTATTTAAAAGAGAAAGAATAGCTTGGTAAAAATTATGTCAGATTATAAACGATTAATTTAAAATGTCTCATTTAAAAGAACTTTCTTTTCGCTTTGTTAAAAGATACCAGGAGACAAAGACTCTGTTTACTTAATTCCTTTTATATTAGCTTATTTTGAAATGTTGTTACACGTGTCTACGTCATCAAGTTATTTTTATTTCGACGTTTTATTTGTATTTTTATTAATGTTGTACGAATTTTTTTTGTTCTTTCGTTATTTAAAATAAAAATTATGTCAATTTGTATAATTTGGCGAGTGGTTTGGCGATTTATATAATTTGGCGAAATGGGTCGACGGGATAATTAAGTAGTACCGCAGCGGATTTGGCGTTAAAATTCCCCAATCAAAGAGAAATTAATAGAAATTCGTTTATAGGAAGATCGCCACTGCTTTTTAAATTATAACTCAATCTTTCGAAATCTTTTTAAAGCCGATCAAATTAGCGTGCACTTAGAGCCTGCGGTGTCTGGACGGGGGTTGGCGAGCGTAGCTCGTAGGGTGCCGAGCCCCCTAGTTTTGTAAAAAATATCTCTCGAAATGCAGAAAATTTGAATTTAAAATAGAAATAAAACCTCAAAAAATGAGTCAAATCAAAATACTAAAAGCCGTCTGCACACCGGGAAATTCTGACACATAAAATGATCTAAAAATTATTAAATTCCTATGTACAGTTTTTGCTCCTATAAAACTTTTTAATGGAACGATTTTGTCCAAATTTGGCATTAAATATCTCTTAAAATAACTCTTAGATTTGAAAACTGTCTGCATCAGCGTGTTTATCAAACATTTTTCTATAATGCTACCGATTTTTATATTTTTGTATGCAACAGTTTTTTTAATATTAACGAAGAAAGGCCATGATTAAGCATTCAAATTGGATGCCGATCTGCCGGGAATATCTACGCAGATTTTCATTGGTCCATTTCCAAATCAAAACTTATTTTTATATATAGAAGGATTTGAATGAATAAAAAAAATATTTCTGTAGCAACGTTACTTTATTAAATAAAATGATTTTAATATATTTTGATGTATACGCTTTTATAACAGGTTTCATTGTCCAGATACGAAACTGGTTAGCATATTTTTAGGGTACAGCTCATGTTAAATCAATGATTGCGGAATTCAATCGCATTAATATGAATTGGAATAAAACATTTATTTATTTCTTTTTGCCATATCCTCTTTAATTATTATTCTTTATAATAATTCTATATAATCCTCTTTAATTATTATTCATATATGTTTCTTTGTCTTTGAATTAGAAAAATCTAAATATTTGATAGAAAAGAATTTATAAAAAAAGATTTGCACATTTGAACAAAATTGAGATACGAAATTAAATAAACGGTCAAGCGCGAGTATTATTCGCGCTCAGAAGGTTCCGTTCAACAAATATATGAATTATTAACTGTATTATTAAAAAAAAAAAAAAAAAAAAAAAAAAAAAAAAAAAAAAAAAAAAAAAAAAAAAAAAAACGTTGCTAAAAGAATGATAAGACTTTGTAAAAAAAACTATACAACATAGGATTATGTATAGCTGTATATACTAGAAAAGTATGAATAGATATACCATAAAAGTTCGAAGAAATATGAAGCCTAAATAATATTCTCTATAAGTCTTTTTTTAATCTTCTCCTAATCTGTTTAAGATGATCTTAATCGATATTGACAATAAAATTAGTGCATATTTAAACTTCATTTGACATTTCATAAAATTAAATTCAGCGTCGGTCATCTCAGCTTCATCTTTTCTTTTTACAATGTAGCTAAAAAACCCTTGTTCGAAGTTTAAACTTGGCATTGAGCTAAGCGCGCTTCGAAAATATGTTGCAAAGTTGCAACGTCGCCTTGGTCCTTGCTGCATAGGTTTCATTTAACTTCTAAGACACGGAAGGCGTATTGAGAAATCCACTCATGCAAACTAAGTCGCGAATTCCATGGCATTTATATGATTAATACTAATTAAATTAGTCTTTTTTTAACAATTTGACGTTTATTGCTTTATACTGCTACTAGGCACAAGCTTACACAAATACATCATTAAAAGTTGTTATCTGGTCTTTAAAAGCAGGTGATACAAAGAGTACGCAACCCCTGTCATTATGCATGTCCAAACCGTCCGTGTATTTGAGGGTAAATATCTCGACTAATTACCAACGGTTTTTTTTTTTCGAAAATCATTATCAACAATGTTTTTATCCTTCTGCTACGATTGCTATTCCCAGAACTCCTTAACATTTTTTCTGAATGCCCGAATATCGAAAATTGCGTGTAACGAAAAAATGAACTTTTCTCAAAAATTGTGTGACCAAGGGAAATCGGTATAGCTTTCCTACAAGGTTTAAATTAACGTCTACTACTTCTATTTTTGCATAATTTTAGTTTCTGTAGATTCGGAAATAGGGGGGGGGGAGGCATGTTTTTGCACTATATTTTCGTCAATATCTCAGAAAATATAATACCTAAAATTAAAAGAAATGTATTTTTGAGTTACGAGAGTTTTAACGCGATACACAATTTTTTTGTTCAGGTAACTTAATTAGCCCTTCTACATTTTCCCTAAATATATTTGTGAATGTTTAATAATCTGCAAATATGTGGGTCAATAGTCTTTATTACATCCTCCAATTTGAATTTTTCATGTCCCATAGTTTACAAGTAAAATGATTGTGACAGGCAGACAGACCCAGGAGTGATTTATAATGGTTCCGTTTTTACTTTTTATGTACGGAACCCTAATAAACGCATTAATTATTAAGCCCTTTATCAACTTGTATACTTCGTATTTTAATTACAATCCTTTAAAGTGCTTCCATCATGAAAAAACTTTCTTCGTGAATTAATAAATGAAATGCTGTGCAAAACATTTATAGATAGATAATGAGAAAAGCACGTGCTCACTTTTTTTTCTGAGCGCCATTACAGACATGCCGATTGTTCACATGAATATGTTGAATAAAATTAAAGAAAGAAATTTTTTTTATTTTATTTTAATATTTTCTTCATGACAATGGCGTTTTTTGTATTGTATCATATTTATTTTATTTTGTGTTTTTAATGCAATTAAACTGTCAAAATGCAACAAACAAAATACAAAATTTTATTTGCAAATCAATATATACGTACCGGGTGTTCCAAAAACGACTGATGGATTTTAAAATTCAATGACTTGCTAACGGTGACAGATATTAAAAAAGTTCTTGCAGGAGTGTTAGATGTCAGGTAGGATGACAGGAGTTTTTATGCTGCGTTTCTCAGTTTTAGTCACAAATAGCATCGATAGATGGCGCTGGAAGCAATAACCCGTAAATCCAGACTCGATTTTTCGGCTTTTCTCTACTTCCATGCGAAAAAAGGAGATTAAAATATATTGAATGTATCCCGAAGTACCAAAAATCGAGTCTGGACTGAGCACCTATTGTTTTCAGTGTCATGTATAGTTTGAAATTGGAACTAAAATCAAGAATCACAGTAAAAAATCTCCTGACATCATACATAACCCTCCTGTAAGATTTTTTTAAATATCTGCCACCGTTTGCAAGTTATTGAATTTCAAAATCCGTCAGTAATTTCTGGGACATCCGGTATCATCACATAGAATATACATCTTCAAATTGAAAGCACAATTTTTTTTTGTCATTAACATTAGTATCACTTCCCGTGTTTTTTGCACTATATACCTGCTAAACTAAGCGAATACATTCAACGATTAGGTAATTTATCATGCTCTGCATTTTAGATATTTTTCCCCAGGAAGGAAATTAGAAAGTTTCTTACTCAATTAATAAATCAAATGCTATGCAAAGAGTAAAAAATATACAATACAAAGAAGGTTGAAGATTCATGTCCAGGTATAAAAAGCTTTTCCATTTCCATTTTTCTTTCTTTCTTTTAAGCACCATTTTAGTCTTGATATTTTTTATTCCTGACGTGAATATAGTCGAGAGTATTAAAGTAAAGCAACGAAATTCATTTATTCAATGAAAATAATATTTTCTTCGGGAGTAAAATATTTTCTGTCCTTCCTGAGAAATATTTTATTAGGAATAAAACGTAAAGGAGTTTTTACGTGATGTATAATGTACAATATTATATTATGTATAATGCGAGTTAAATTATATATAATGTAACTTAAATTTTTCATAATGTACTTACTTTTCTTACATTATTTACATTATATTATGTATGATGCATAATAAAATATATTTTCATATCAGAAACATTATTTCTTCAGAATCAATTTTGAAAAAAAAATCAATGCTATAATAAAATTACTTTATTAAATAAAACGATTTTATTATATTTTAATGTTTATGTCTTTTATAAAAAAATTCTTCGGCTGAGATACCAAACTAGTTATCATGTTTTTAGGATACAGAAACCGATATCCTTCTGACCATGAAATGTAATTTCGGTCAATGTATCTGTACTGGTCAATGTACCCTGGGATGTAATCTGAACAAGGCTTGAACAATACAATATCCGTATTTTCAAATCAAAAATACTCTTTATAATTATGAGAATCAGTTTTGAAAAAAAATAAAATAAAATAAAAGCAATCAATGCTATAATAAAATTACTTTATTATACAAAACGACTGCTATATATTTCATTGTTTATATCTTTTATAATAAATTTCTTTGGTCTACAAAACTTAGAAAGTTTTATTCTGATCTAATAAATTAAATACTATGAAATTGATAAGAATAGAAGTTACCAAAACCTTTAAGTTAAATGGCTATGAATAAAAAACATTTATTTCCATTTTTCTTTTCTTGTTTAAGCACTAATATATTTTTTAACTGTACCATTATTTAACTGTACACATTCGAGAAATTTTTTGGCATTCCTCAGACACATATTTATCGGAAAGAGAACGTGAAGAAAGGTTTATGCAATGTATACGTTTAACATGTTGTATTTTAAGTCTCATTATGTAGTATAAGAAGCTACATATTCAAATCAAAGGCGACAATATTCATAGCTTTAGAAAAATAGTTTGAAAAAATATATAGTTTGAATAATTTTTTGAAAAAAAAAGGTTGCTTTAAAAAATAAAATTAATTAAATAAAATTAATAAAAAATTTAATGCTCATGCCTTTTGTAATGGATATCTCTGGCTAAGATGCTAAATCTACCCTATATATATAAAATCCTAATGAAAGAAATTTATGAAACGGATATTATGAAACGACTGAAATGTAACAAATTTTTGAAACGATTCTATGAAACGACTGAAATGTAACAAATTTTTGAAACGATTCTATGAAACGACTGATTAAACAACTGATTATGTTTCACGGCGATTTTTCCTAAAATATGGAATACATTGCGATGAAATTAACACCAAAAATCCCTATTGATCCGCAAATCTCAAAACTGGTATTAGAATTTTTTAAATTCGAATTAGTTTTCGAAATATTAATTTTTTTCTAATTTTTATTACTTTTCTCTAATGATGGCATCTCAAATTTTAATCATAACAGATATTTTTTTTCATATTTAAAAAAAAAGGTTGTTGTTTTAAACTAATTTGGCGACCAGTTTGGCCTCCCTTAAATGTATGCTAAGAAATGCATCATGTCCCTTTTATTCATAATTCAATTTGTATTTCATTACGATTTTATTTAATACAAAACTTTTATTTAAAACCGAAACATTTAAAATAAATGGCTTTCACTTCTTTCTTTTTTTTTAAACGAAACGAAAAGAAAAATATTAGGCACAAATGTCATATACGCAACGGGGTACCTAATTGGCGTAAAAATTGCGTTATTTTGCCTGACATGGTAACCCGGCTATTGTTGCTTATTTATTAATAAAGGTTCATTTGAATTTATTTTCTTTTTATTTACAAAAAAATGTTATAAATTGTTTTGTTCTATAGTTATTAATTAAACTTTTTTTTATTTATTGTTATTTCATTTTAAAAATAACACAAGATAATTAAAAAATACACATGTAACTCGTAATTAAAATAATAAAAATTTGAATCACCATAAAATAAAACAATACACAGGACACGTTTCGAGCTAAAAACATAACAGCTCGTCATCAGCTACAACAAACACGTGTCCGCAAGCGACGCGTTTCGAGCTAAAAACATAATAGCTCGTCATCAGCTACAGCAAACACGTGTCCGCAAGCGACGCGTTTCGAGCTAAAAACATAACAGCTCGTCATCAGCTACAACAAACACGTGTCCGCAAGCGACGCGTTTCGAGCTAAAAACATAACAGCTCGTCATCAGCTACAACAAACACGCGTCCGCAAGCGATCGCTTGCGGACACGTGTTTGTTGAAGCTGATGACGAGCTGTTATGTTTTTAGCTCGAAACGCGTCCTGTGTATTGTTTTATTTTATGGTGATTTTTTACAAAGTTTTATTATTTTAATTACTTCAAATCGCCAGTTTTCGGTGCTGTTTCGCTATATGTAACTCGTATTCGAAAACGAGGTTTTCGCCAAATTGTCGTAAAAATAAAATCACGCCAAACCCGGTGCGTATATGACAATGCAACAAATCTTGACATTTAATTTCCACTTCAAAGCAATGTTTTAATGGTACTACTTCTCCCGTCGACCAATTTCACCAAATTGTACAAATTGACATAATTTTTATTTTAAATAACGAAAGAACAAATAAATTAATATAACAATAATAAAAATCCAAATAAAACGTCGAAATAAAAATCACTTGATGGCGTAAACACGTGTAACTTCCTTAAAGTCAAGTGAATGTGACATTTACGATAAACCATTATTGGCATTTAATCTTGTAGTTTGGCGACAGATTTTTGGTCGATGGGATAACCAAGTAGCACCGTTTTAATTTACCACACGAGAAATAAAAAAATGCTAACTGGCGAGTTAAAAAAAAAGCTATTGGCGAGATTTGCACCCGGCTAACATAAAAGTACTAGGAATTCTTTGCGATCATTGCAATTTTTATGTAGTTTTATTCGAAAAAATAATTTTGATTCTTTAATCAAAATGGAAACCTTTCTTATGAAAAGCGAAAGGATCAATCCGTTGTTTATGGCAGTTACATGACTTGGAATATTATAATATAAATGAAATAATGACGATAGAATAATATTTGGCGACTTATCACACCTGTGGCTGGCTAACATTAAATACCAAAATTGCCGCCTGGAATATAAAAAGCGAAGGGATCCGCCTGGAACTGTTGATGATAGTCACATGACTTAAGCTATTATTATAGAGATTGTTTTCAATTCTAAAAACAGCGCAAAGAATAATATTTTCTAACGATTAAAAGTTTATTTACACGTGACTATTAAAAACAGAAAAAAAACTATTTTAAAGAGAAAAAAAAACTTTAACATTACTATTAAATGAGTACGTGTTAAAAGCAGGAAAATATTTAAAATTATGTCTTGAAAATTGTATTTACACGTGAATATTAAAAGAGAAAGGAAACTTTAAAATAATAAATATATTAATATGCGTTTAACCCTTTCAGGGGCAAGGTACTTCTATTCGTAAAATCTTTAAATCAGTGAATGGCACCGGAATTTACATACAAATTTCGAAATTTCGAAATGCTTTTGTTCACTTATTTAATAAAAGGAAAATTTTCATCCCAATATTCTGGTGACAATGTGGCATTAAGAATTAAAATTAAGTGGTCCAAAAATGATCCACCGCCCTTGAAGGGGTTTAAGCAGCAAATTTTTGTAATTGTAGTAAATTGTATTATGTCAATCGTTTTATAACGCTGTTAAAAAATACCGAGAGACAAAGATTCTGTTTACTTAATTTCTTTTATTTTAGCTTGTTTTCAAATGTTTAACTGATCTTCTTTAACCAAACATGAAAACAACCATTGGAATTCTTAACAGCAACTGATTCTTCCTTAAATTTTTGCAATCAAAGTGAATTGAATAGAAACCCGTTTACAGGGAGATCGCTATAGGTTTTTTCAGTATAATTCAGTCTTCTTTAATCTTTCTAAAACCGATCAGATTAAAGTGCTTTTAGATTCTGCAGTGTCTGAACGGGGTTTGGCGAGCGTAGCTTTCAGGGGGCACAGCCCCCTAGTTGACTATAATTTTTTTAAGTTGTAAATCATGTTAAACCTCTAAACATGGAAAACAGTCGTATTATTATATCTTTGCATTACATAATTACGATTTTTATTCTTTTTAGCATATTCTTCTTAATTATGTCACTTTGTCTCTTTCTCTTGACTAAATCTAAAAATTCAAAGGTACCAGAATTTAAAGGTACCAAAGGTACCAGAAAACATTTTCTATTACAAAAAAGAAACAAAAAAATGAAAAATGAAAACATTGAATTAAATAACAATATTAAAAGACAACGCAATTAATAATATTGCTTTATTCAATCGCAGAATTCCACGATCAAATCAGGAGAATCCATCTAGTAGGAAACAGTGGTAGGACGATTCGGGAACCCATACAAACCCCGATATAAGCAGTTTATTATCTTTCGTATCCCGTGTTTTTAATAGCTACAATTTTAGGGCTTTCTTCTTGAAACAAAATATTCGAAAGTTTTTTCTCAATTACTAAATGAAATGCTATGGAATAGATAATAATAAAATTACAAAGAATCTGGAAGAGTTATGGTTAGGCAAAATAAGCTTATTCATTTCAATTTTTCTTTTCTTTTTTTGAGCATGACTGGTATTTTTTATTCATGACGTGAATAAAGTGGAAGAATTAAAGCAAAACAAGGAAATTCATTTGTTAAATAAAAAGAATATTCTCTTGCGGTGTAAGATGTTTTCTTTCAGTCCTGAGACAAATTTTAAAGATGAAGGAAAAGTTTTACATTATGCGTCTGTTTAACATGTTTTGTTCTATATATCATTATATATTGAATAAAGAACTTTATTGTAAAATTACAGCCATTATTCATTATTATTAGACTAAACAGCAACAGCAAAAATGATTGCTATAAATTTTTTTCTTCATTTAGTAAAATGATTTTAAAGCATATATCCATCTCTTTAATAATGACTTTTTTCATATTGATAAATTATATATATATTTTTTTACATTATAAGCATATAAATTAAAATTTGCATTAGAAAATCGAATATTGTATTTTTGATATGTTTTTCTATATGCATTTTGTTTGGAAAATCTAAGTCTTCAAATGGGTGAGGATTTAAATAAAGGTTTAAATATTTCAACAAAATTGTGGCATCAAGTAAAAGTATTAAAAAATAAGCAATTTTTCACGTTGCTTATTCCTTATTTATATCCTTTACTGCCCGGTGAGTTTTATTCGGTTGGCACCACTTTTTAAAAAGAAGTATCTATCAATAACAGAATTTCGAAAATGCTCTAATTACATAAGGCAAATTTTATTTTACGGAAATAATAGGTATTTACTACGAATTTCGTATTATTTTAATAGATTTCGCCCTTAATGTCGTATTAAATACAGATTATTTGCCTAAATAAACGTTTTTTTATCGGCATTCTGACTGACATTTTTTTTCCTTTGTTAAAGCAACAGATATTATTATTTATTTTTACTCAGTAATATAAAAAAATAAGCATTCTTTATTAATATTAGAATCAATTAAAAAATAAATGATTGCTTTAATAAAATTACTTTATTAAATCAATTCATTTTAATACTTGTTAATGTTCAAATGTTTTAAAATGACTCAAGTTCTAAACCAGATATGATACTTTAAGAGTACGGGGCATGTTAAACCCGTGAAAACGTAATGATATCGTGTAATTGGAAATTACTATCTGGAAATTAAATTTAATTTTTGTTGTTGTTAAAACTCTCCTTAAATTATTGCCGAAACGTCAGTGAAGGCTTACTGTGGAGACCCGAAATTTTTTGGTTTCCATCTGTTTGTTTGTTTGTTTGTTAGTTAATCTGTCTGCCCCGCTATAACTGCCGTAAAAAGCATCCGATTAGCTTGAAATTAAGGATGTATATTGGTGAGCTCCCCGGATTTAGCTGTATAGTTTTGGGTCTCTGAGCTGTATAGTTTTCAGACGATTTTCAAATTTTCATTTGTTGAAAGAAATCGCTTATATGAATAATACATTTAAATGGTAAATTTTGGATGCTGAAATTTTTAAATAAGAGTATTAAATTATTCCTTTTAGTTTGCAATATTGTCAAAACATTTGTCAGAGCTTTTAAATTAGGTGTATAACTTATGATGGAATTTTATACATGTGTTCGAATAATATAAAAAATTAATTTTATGAATTTACTTATATTTCATTTCTTTTTGTTTTAACCGTTGCGTAGCAACTATATCTCATCTAAAAATATCATAAATGTGGAAGTATGTATGGTTTTTTTAAGTCTAATCAAAGTTAAAAGGAATGAATTAACGAATGCCTTTGTATAGATATTTGCATATAGATTGATTTAAACGCAGATATGAAAATAGTATTTATATACTATATAGAATAATATTTTTATTTATGTATTTAACTATTTTGATTATAAATGAAAAAGTTCGTTATTTTCATACAGAATAAACTGACATTATAAACTTTATAAACTTTATTGTTGCCAAAAAAAGGAATAATTTCTCCCAAAGAGTTAATTTTAATTTGTAAGATTTTCACGTACAAAAGGAAAATGGAATAAGCAAATTACAAATAATAAAAAATATAAATAGGACAGGAATGAATACATATAAACATTTCATACCAAATACCACCTAAAATAATTTTTGTAGTGGTATTTTCCCAACACTACGAAGAAAGATTCCTCGATTTACACGATTTTACTTGCCCTTCCTTTTCTCATTGGTTGCGATTTCATTTTCGCAATTGTGTATATTAATTGGCACAAAATTTTACATTTTTATGACTGAGGTATATGATAGGTATATGAGGTATATGAGGACTGAGGTAATAGATACAAATAAGAAATTCCGTATTGTCTCCTATAAAATGTGATAAAGTGTTGGTTAACTATATATGTTTCTATTAAGAGGAGCAGAGCTGCCAAGCCTCCGGCGTTCTGGATACCAGTATTTTAATACAAAAAATGTTACTTTATTTAATTGAAACATTTGCGCGATTTAAAAGAACAACATTTTCTGTAAAATAATAGTGTTGTGCAAAAAGCCTGAGACTTGTGAACAACGTCCCGTGTGACAGCTTGTAGAGTGTAAAATAAATTAAATTATTAAAATAATCCCTACTACGAAAAATGAAACAAAATGCCCGGCTAAGGGAAATAAAAGGTTAGTTAACCTTTCGTAATTTGACCTGAACACAGGTGTGCGTCAAATTTCAACGGTGTTTGTAACATCACGATTTTAAATTAAATGTGGATGCTATTAAAAGGCTATCACAAAAAATACTTAACGGCGCCAAATCACGTATATCTATTTAGTCAATTGGAAGTGGACACGATGATGAATTATTAACCGTTAGGTTTAGAAATCCCCCTACTTTAGGGTGATTTTAGTACGTTAATGCTATCGAGTACATTTTTTAGATATTTAGATTAGATCTTAGATATAAATATTGCAGAATGGTAATCAAAATTATTTTTTGGAAACAAAAATTATAAAGGTATTAGATTTCTAAATTAGATGTCTCACAAGGAAAGTCTCCATACGGGCATATTCAGAAAAATCCGAAAAAATTACAGAGTGTTCTTCTCATGTGGATATATATATGTTTATAAAAAATTTTTTGGCGGAACCTCGATAGAACGTTCGTAAAAAAATAATGAAAATTTCGTTTGTTTGGCGATTTATCATCGGTTGGCGATGAAAAGAAATTTTGAAAAATGCTTTTTTATGTCGCATACTCTTTAAAATAAAAATGTTTCATATTGAACTTATTTAAATAAATTTAATGTAAATAACTTTAGTTCTGTCAGTTTTAGTTTGATTTAACTATAACTGTTTTGTCATAATGAAAGTTAAATATCAAATTTTATAAATTAAAACAAAATTAATATAAATTAAAATTGTTTCAATATCTCAAAATTAAATCCAATTGAGCACTGTCGAGTCGATTCAGTTTCGTTGCTATGGAAACGAAGAATTTTTTGATATTGAAATGAATAACTGGTAAATGAATCTTGACTTTATTTTGGAATACGCTTAAATATAAGAGAGTATTTTTTATGTGTGAAATTGTTCTTAAAGTAATAAAATTAAATAACAAGCAACATAAATATGTAATACGAAAAAATGTATTTATTAAAATCTCTCATTGTTTGTGTTTAAATTCATTAAATACTTTTTACGCGCATTCTAAAAATCAATTAACAATTTTCAGGTGGATTAAAATCGTTTGCTTTTGGCGAGGAAAAGTGCTGCTCGCCAAATCGCGTGACGTTTTCGTCTTTTTGCGCCAAATACTCAAAAGTATTTTTTTTTTTTTTTTTTTTTTTTTTTTTTTTGCAGGCTTTCTACTGTAATTCCGCCGCTAAATTTGAGTGACCCTTTATTACATACATAAGTAGTTTAATTGGTATTTTTTTCAAAATTTTCTGAGTATGCCCAGTAAGGAGACCTTCCTTGTCAGTTTACATTTCCAAAAATTCTGTATTTATTAGATACAGGTGTTTGTGGTTAGCAGGCAAGTAAATACTGCTGTATAGATATTAGGATAACGTAAAATGCTTGACCAAATTGTTGCTTATCCTTATAAATCGCAGTGTAAAAGGGAAATTAAGATATAGGAGAACCATTAACTCAATCAATGGAAAATTACAAATGCAAAATAAATTACACAACGGGGGGTTCAGGGGGGCGCCCCCTGAAGAAATTTGCTTTATTATATAAAAATTACTACAATAAGTAGATCGTGAGAATTTCAGGATATCATTACGTAACAACGTGTTTAATTTAATGCTTCTAATGTCTGAAACCATCGAAATATTTTTTTTTCCTTTTATAAATGTTTGTGTAATTTAAAAAGTTTAAATTTTGTTTTTGTAGAAATATTAATATTACGCAAAGTTTGCTAAAAACAATAAGTTGCAGAGATGATGTTGAGGCTCTTGATCTGCAGATTTACTAGTGTAGTTTTGTCTTGAGTTTGTCAAATTCTAAATATTTTAATGGAAGTAGATATAAGAAAAGTTTTCAACATTTAAACAAGAAAGAGATATAAAGTTAAATAGAAGCATTAGATAACAAATGATTTAACACCGTGCATAATTTGAATTATATATATATATACTAGGGGGCTCTGCCCCCTGCAAGCTACGCTCGCCAACCCCCGTTCAGACACCGCAGAATCTAAAAATCAAAAATCATGCTAATCTGATGAGTTTTAAAAATATTAGAGAAGATTACATCATACTAAAAAAAGCTGTGCAGATCTCCCTGTAAACGGGTTTCCATTCAATTCCCTTTGTTTGCAAAAATTTAAGGGCGAATCAGTTGCTGTTAAGATATCCAATGGTTGTTTTCGTTTTTGATTAAAGAGGATCAGTTAAACATTTGAAAAGAAGCTAAAAAATAATGAATTAAGTATTCAGAGTCTTTGTCTCCCGAAATTTTGAAACAATCTCTATAATAATAGCCTAAATCATGTGACTATCATCAACAGTTCCCGGCGGAACACTTCGTTTTTTACACTTCAGGTGTCATTTTGATATTTTAATGTTATCCAGGCACAGGTGATAAGTCGCCAAATATTGTTCTATCCCCATAATTTCATCTATATTATAATAGTTCAAGTCATCAAATGCCATAAACAAATACGGTCTGATCCCTTCGCCTTTCATATGAAGGTTTGGCACAAATGTTGGCGCGATTTTTTTTCCAACGCCAATTTGGGGAACGCATCAACAGCCTAAACAACAGCATCCGGCTTACCATATCAAGCAAAATAACGATACTTTAGCGCCATTTAAGTACCCGTTGCGTATATGACAATGGCGTCAGAAAAAATCGTTCCAATATGGGGCCGTATATGACATCTATGCCGAAAGAAAAAAAAGCCGGGTGGAAATCTCGCCAATATCTTTTTTGCAACTCGCCAGTTAGAATTTTTTTATTCTTCGAGTGGTAAATTAAAACATTGATTTGAAGTTGAAATTAAATGTCATGGTTTGTTACATAATTTACTATTTCGCCAGATGTCATATACGCACTGCATGTTTGGCATGATTTTTTTTTTTTTTTTTTTTTTTTTTTTACGAAAATTTGGCGAAAACCTCGTTTTCGAATACCAGTTACATATGTATTTTAGGTACTACTTAGTTATCCCGTCGACCAAAAATCTATCGCGAACTACAAGATTAAATGCCAATAACGGTTGATCGAAAATGTCACATTCACTTGACTTTTAGCAAGTTAAACATGTTTACGTCATCAAGTGATTTTTTATTCGACGTTTTATTTTTATATTTATTAATGTTATACTAATTTATTTGTTCTTTCGTTATTTAAAATAAAAATTTTGTCAATCTGTACAATTTGGCGAGTGGTTTGGCGATTTATATAATTTGCGAAATTGGTTGACGGAATAACTACGTTGTAGCGTATTTTTTTATTATTTTATATTATTTTCAAAAGGAAATAGCAAAAAAATAATTAATAACTATAGAACAAAATAATTTATATAAATTAAAAAAAGAAATAAAAGTAAATAAACATTTATTATTAAATAAACGACAATAGCCGGGTTACCATGTCAACCAAAATAATGCCATTTTTGCGCCAATTAGGTACCCCAGTGCGTATATGATCTCTGTGCCTAATATTTTTCCTTTCGTTTTGTTTTTTTAAAATAAAGAAAGAAGTGAAAGCCATCAATTTAAATGTTTCAATTTTAAATGAAAGTTTTGTATTAAATAAAATGATAACGAAATACAAAAAAATCATTGTTCTTAGCATAGATATAAAGGAGTCCAAACTGGTCGCCAAATTAATTTAAAATAGTAACCTTTTCTGAATTATGAAAAAAAAATATCTGTTATGATTAAAATTTGAGTTGCCATCATTAGAAAAATGTATTTAAAATTAGAAAAAAATTAATATTTCGAATTTAATAATTCTAATACCAGTTTTGAGATTTGTGGATCAATATGGATTTTTGGTGTTAATTTCATCGCAAAGTATTCCATATTTTAGGAGAAATCGCCGTGAAACATAATCAGTTGTTTAATCAGTCGATTCAAAGAATCGATACACATTTCAGCCGTTTCATATATTCGTTTCATAAATTCGTTTCATTAGGATTATATATATATAGGGTAGATATATATGAAGTATATAAATGAGTTAAGGAAGTAGACAAATAATCAGATAATGCATTAAGTATTTAATATTCAGGATAAAGGTAATTGAAAATTTAACAAATTATTTGTTTATAAGCAGATTAAATAACCTTTTAGCACCAGAACGTTTTAACTTGTTGAAAACTAACTTCGCTAGCGTCAGCATACCATAATCAGTGCGGAGAATGGTGAAATTTTGCTCATATATATTTAGTGATTCGAGGGATAGGTATAATGACCATTAGGTTAACTGAAAATTACGGGGAACTCCAGTAATTATATTGGCCAACACACATCTCCCTAAAATTAACTTTTCCTACATATATATGAGCAAAATTCCATCATTCTCGCTGCACGGTTGGTGGTACGTTGATGCTATCGGAACTAAGTTACAATAACTAAAAATGTTTAGGTGCTAAGAATTTGCTTTATCTGCTTATATTGTACTGTGACATGATACACTCGAAAAAAATAAATGTGTAAATTAGCCACTTTTACATATGTGTAAATGTGTAAAATTGCACATTTTTCATAAAATTTACCCTCTTGTAGTAAAAATATACCTGTATATATGTGTATTTATAGGCTCAAGGGGAGTGTGTAATTTGTTATCCTTTAAAAATTCCAACACGTGTGTAAATGTAGATAACTGAACGGATTTCCCCGAATTTCTGTTTTAATGTAAAGTTGCAAATTTTGCATATTACACAAATATGTGTGGCTTTTGAATATTACTCATAAATATGTGTACTTATGTGCCCTCAATAAATATCGATACTTGAAAACTAGGCTTGCGTAATAGTAGCTGAATGGTCAAGGTGGTGCTTTGGGCAGTTGCAGTTCTTTAGTTCGCATCCCGTTTCGGTAAAAATTGCTTAACTGTAGATTGAAATAAATAGAAAACTTTTCTCTTGATGCAGATGCATCTTTGAAAAGTTAGATTGAAATCGAAAGAAATTAAATCGACAAAACACGGTAATATTACTGGCGTCATAATTTCCGTAATTTTACAGTGCATTTATTTAGATTATACATATTCTATGCATAAATTGGGCATACGATTTTAGGAATTTTAAAAAACTATACAGAGAGATAGCATGCAGTAAATATAATTTCAGAGAATCCTGTTTTTTGTAAACTAAGGCGCACTATTTTGTAGTCTAAAAGTAAATCTGCTGGAAAGAGAATAAACACACCAAGCACATGTATTTGCTCATAATGGAAATTTGTTTTGCGACTATAAAAATATTCGTTTCAAGATTTATATCCCAAATTCTAAGTTTATGTATTACGTATACACGATCCATCTTTTTTGCGCAGAGGCCGGCAGCAGAGATTCCTGTCATACCCCGTAAAAAAAAAAAAAAAAAAAAAAAAAAAAAATCCATATCTAATTACCAATCTGTATTTTTGATTTTTGCTAACAGATGGGCTAGAACTGTAAAAATATGTGGATTGCCCTTAATTTTCTAAGTATCTAAGGGATAAGGCCGCTTATTAATGGATCAGACTGTTTTTTAATCAAATAAGGCTGTTAGACCCGTGAAAATGGAAGGGCAAACGCTCATAAATTTACAGTTTTTTATGAGAGTGTATATTACACAGATACGTGTGTCCTCATGTGTAATTTACACATTAAGATGTGTATTTCAATACCTTTTTACACACTTAAGCCACTTAACGTGTTATCATCAAAATACACAGAACAATGTGTATTTTTATATTGACACATTATTTATTTGGAAATTTACACGCCATTTTTCATGAGTAGATAAATCGTTTTTGTATCATCAATATACTTGTTTCCAAGTGCAAATTTACGCATTTAATTTTTAGAGTGTATCTTAATTATCAAAGAATTTATTTGTTTTAACCACTTGTGAATAATTATAGCTTGCAACAATTGAGGTTTCTATTCTTGTTTCAAGTTTTATATTTCTTGTATATATTTAAGATAAATCTCACTTCATAAAATCAAATTTATAGAATGCTATGGTAAATTGGGTACATAAATTATGCAAAAGGGAAAAATGAAGATGTATAGAAAGATGTCGTGGTATATTTTTCAAATTTATTTTAACGCCAAAGTGAGCAAGATGTTTCAATAGTTAACTGACAAAGTACATATAGAATAGAATAAAATACGAGACATCTGAAGCATCATCTAAAAATAACAACAAAAATGTTACATAAAACAATATTATTTATTAGTTTTTTGTCAGAAATTTACTCTCAAAAAAATGTGCTGCAAGAAATTGATTTGTTCAAGAATATGTTTTAAGAGTAGCTTTATTTTTAGAGCTGACAGATTTAGTTGATAAGAAATCATTTGAGCTGATAAAGTTTGATACAATGTCTTTCTATACTGTATATAAGCCGGTAAGAAAATATTTTTTCCCTTGTGCTGACACGATCAACAAAATTTTCCTTTGGGAAAATTTTAACATAAAAATAAGTAATACTAGAGCAGAATATTTTTTCTCTTAACAGAGACAGAACATTAAATCTGAAAACAGTGGTAAAGAAATAATTTTTGTTATATTCCTGAATAGTGTCTATGAAATAATTTTATTTTCAATTAATGGAAAAAATGCCTTTTCAGCTTTCACGTGTTTTGAAATTCAAATTGAATTATTAAAAGTGCATTGAAATATATAATGTGAACTTTAAAAAGTCAGCTGTCTTACTTAAAATGCGACTAAAGTAATGAAAAAGATGTTACGAGTTTAAAATATACATTTTATTTAATACTTCTTAGTACTTTCAAGCTTTCCAAGCTCATCATCAGAGACTATTTTAATAACTCAATGCTGTTTATTTATACAAATAAGTCACTTTGTTTTGAAAATGAGAGAGCCAATAATTAGTAGAGTTGAAAGTAGAAGTAGCAGTAGCAGTTTCTCGGATTGAATTTAATTACAGGAAATATATACTATTATTAATTGCAGTTTCATTTATTTATTTATTTATTTTATTTTATTTTTAAATTTAAAATGATATAAAAAATATTTATAAATTATTATTATAGGCCATACATAAGCCATATGAGAAAACGACGAATGCCCTGTCGTCTTAAAAAGTGCGCATGAGTTTTGTTTTAAGTACACAGTATAAAAAAACTGTCGTATATATGTAAAATACAATGTTTTGTATGTTCTATAATTATGTGTTCCTTACAAATAACAAATATTGGTTAATCATTTAAATAGGCCAGCAGTGCCCGACTAACCCTACTAAACCCCACTGACTTGTTGTAGGTCAAAGTTTCGTTTGGGGGCTCCAACTAAATTTCAGAAACCTTAATGTTTTCCTTTTCAAGATAAATTACTTGAAAATATCGTATATAATGATGTTTTATTACCGGCAACGATATGTTATGTAATCTCATTCTTACCATCCAAAACATCATTTTACAATATCACGACTCTACAATAAGTCCATATGTCTTTGCTATTTATTATTTGTGAAGAGTTCAGTTATGTAAAGTAAGAATATGCAAGTTTACATATTTATAAATAGAATTAAAAATAACTCAGAATTTGTTAATTCTAAAAATGATGTCTATGAAAGTCTATTAGAAAACACATAAAGACAAATCTCGCCTTAACGAAAATTCGTAATTTAAAAAATAAAGCCAGTACTAAAATTGCGAAAAAAATCAATTTAAGTATCTCTGTGCCGTACTAATAAAAGCTAATATGGAAAATAGGCAAAATTAATTGCTTAAAGTCTGACTAATCAAATATCAAAGTAATCCTATTTTTCGAATTTTAAAAGAGTGTTCCTAAATTCAACACGCCCTTTCCCTATTTTACATTTCATATATTATTTGAAGTAAGGAAAATTTAAAAAAGAGGCAAATAATTTCCTCAACGACATTTATTTTCTTTGAAATTTAGTTGTTCTTTCCGGTCTTCCTGGTGTATCTGCTTTTTATCTTGTGAGGTTTCAGTAATTCTTTGTACAGATATTCTGTCAATAAATAAATAAATAAATAAATAAATAAATAGTTCCAACTGTAGCAGAGACGGAAGGTTGGACTGTAGAAACGTATTATTTTCGAAATACCATTTGTGGTAGTTCATTTGATTGTAGAATTGGAAGGAGATCAATTTAAGAATCTTGAGGTGGATGAATTTGGGAATCTTAAAGTAAATAAATTTAGGAATTTAGTTGCAGATTAATTTAAGTAAAGTATCTTGAGGTATATGAATATAGTACTGTAAGTTAGTACATTGAAAAAATTATTGAATAACAGTATAGTCGTTTTTCCAGGCCAAACGATGAAACTCAATCATGAAGTGTCTGAACATGACAAAGATTGCCTGATCTACAAATATCGATTATATAAGGACAAAATACGTTTCTTGAGAAACCAACATATATCTTTGAAGTCAAATAAAAACTAAATCGAACTTCTAGTGAACCTATTATTGAAAAATGCGACAATAAAAGACATTTTCTTTCGATCTTGTTGTGAAAGCTCCATTGGGAAGTGTTTCAGGAAGTTGTCAAGAGGTAACCGCATTTGCCACAATCATTAGCAATGCGTACGAATTTTGGGTACGAACTTGATTTAAAATAATTTTCTCTAAAACTTGTAAGTCAACCTGTTTTGGTGCAGGCAACCAGTATTAATGAAAACCTGTATCGTGCTGACCCCTATACCACTGCTTCAGTGATACTACTAGAAGTCCATTTCACAAATTTCTTTCAAAAAGCTGTTTAGATTTTTAAAATTTTAATTTTGATGGAAGTTTCATACTTATCTTACCAAATAACATACAGCTGGGATAACGGATAAGTATATGGATTTATTTCATCTTTTTTACTGTTACCAAAAATAAAATACTTTTATAAATTATTGTAATGGAATCTTTGTCTTACTTATAGCATAGATTCATGTTGAATCCAACACGAACGAATACACGAATAACTAGTATCTACTAAATAATTATATGTAAAAAATAACAAAAAATAAGCTAAAATGATGTTTAAAAAATTCTAAAATCATATTTTTATAAGCTTTAAAATACCCCCAAATTTTTCTTCTTTTGCTCTCAAACAAATCACCCAAACGATTATTATATAAAAATTTATATGTCTGCGTTGCAAGATAATAAGTCTTTTCCCATCATCAATTGTAGAAGGCTCAGTCATGGAGAAAAAATAAAGAATCCTACATCTACCTTAAGAAGTCGAATTCCTTTACAAAATGGCGTTTCACATGGTATAGCAGGAACGTATGATCGAAAAAGAGAAGACCTCGATTTGGTCCATTAAGCAATGGTATCTTCAACAATATATCAAAAACTATAAATCACCGAAGTGATCATAGTATAGAAAAGTGATATTCTAAGCTTGGGAGAAATAAATAAATTTATTTGCAGTCTATGTCCTAGTGTTTCAGATAGAAGGTATATTGGATTTGTAGTTTTTTTATGAATGTTGATTTTTATACCTTTTTAAAAGCAAATGTCTTATTTTATCGATAAGATATAGCATTTTGTCATCGATTTTATTTTATACATAAAATTATTTTATAGCCTACACATCAATTTGTATTTTTGAAGTGTTTAAATCACAAAAAGGCCACGAATGCAATCGCTAGAAAATATTAACACTATTTTAGGAAATCACAAACACTATAAGCGACAAATTATTTTATAACATTTATGCAATGCGTTGACATTATTAATGTCAGTATACCTTAGTAACGCATTAATTGTTACTATTTTAGACATAAAAAAAGGATGATGTTTTTATACATAAATTAAGAAGTCAAATGGTCTTCCACAGGATATAGAAACAATGTATTATAGATGTGGCTAAAATTTCAATTTTGTCAATTAAGCATACGCATCCTACTCAATATATCAATAACTATAAATCATAGAAATGAGCTGGTCATGGGAAAATGACATTCAGAGGATGGAAGGCATTGTCACGGATTGACTGGCAAACTTTGTTACACAGGATCTTGTTACATTGATGGCTGGAACATTTTAAATTGCACGGTGTTTTTTTCTTTACATTCTCAGTTTCCAACAAAATAAGACTTTTCAACTATTGGTGGTTGGAATATGTGAAACTGATGGTCGGCTGGAGTTGCTTTCTTTCACTATTTTTACAGATTATTGAAGTTGTACAGCGAGAGTGCAATGGCGGGCTATCACAAGATTGAGAAATAGCAGACGCAATGGTACCCTACCCACCTCCAAGGTTAAAAAACATATACATATTAATCTTGACCAAACCCCCAAGGTTAAGAAATGGACATTGAAAGTGGGAATTCTTCTCTAGACTTGGAAAATGATGAGAAAGATCAGATTAGGATTTGAGGACATTTGTGAGTAAAGTAACTAACTCAGTAATGATCCTGAAATGGATTTTTAATATGTACCCAGGGCCCGACTTATGCAGGGGCATGCGGGGCAGCTGCCCCGGGCCCCCCTTTTTAGTGCCCCCCCATGAGAGTACTCAGGAATTTCATTAAAAGGTGCCAAATGATTAAATTAGCCAAAAGCAACCAAAACTCATATATTTTCAAACAATCTGCTTCCTGTACCCTCTCCAGCCATCAGGAATGTAGTGGAAGGTATACGCCGTATACCTTCTGGATTTTTTAAAGAAGCTCCGTATGCCCTCTGTTTCTCAAATTAAGCTACAGCATATAACCTAAGCATGACATTCCTGACTTTAGCGTATACCCTGTGCCTACGGCATATACCCTCTGGTTTTTTACGACTACATCACTGCCACCCATGCAAAAAACAAACTATATCATTAGAAAACTAATAATTAATATTTTATCATGACAACTTAGTATTCTATTGTTTTCAAAAGAAATTCTTTATTAATGTTTTTCTCGTAACGTGGCAAGTTAAAACCATTAATTATGACCAATTTGGGACATTTTCTTTTAGACATCTTATAACGTACGTAGATAAGAAAAGTAAAATTTTGCAAAGAAATACTCGTATTAACCAATCTATCATTTTTTTTCTACTATTATCCTACTAGTATTTTTTCTTAAAGTTGTGACCATCTTTTTGTCACACTCTGTATACAGATGTAAACAGTACCGGGTACAAAATTTATGCATATAATACAATATGTATGAAATGTAGTACCAGCTACTTCCTACTTCCACATTATTGGCAAAAAAATCTATAGATAGAAGGGGGGGGGGAGAGAATGATTCTTGCCCCGGGCCCCCCCCCATAGCCTAAGTCGGGCCCTGTATGTACCCTGGCTCTATGTGCTACTTTTTTGTATTTATTTTCACATATTTTTTATGTTTAATTGTAAAGTTTTTGTTTGATTGTAATAAAAAACAGTAACTAAAAAATATGGCTATGTCTCTCTCGTGAGAGGGGAATATTCCTTGATATATGTCTAGAATGGCTGGATGTATGTCTAAAATAAATTAAGGATAGGACCCATGCATTTTCATGTCCCGGATTAAGGGAGGAGTAAGTGAAGCGGTAACTACCGGAATAGGGATTTGTATGAAGACAGCAATCTAAGTGCATTTCAGAAATTGGTTTCCAGTGGTTCGTGTAACAACCCTAATGTGTTTGGTCGTGCTGTCTGTGCAGTGAATAGTTTCTTCAAAAATGTCTCACTGTGACAGAGGGCGATATGACACGATGCTTCCGGTATGCGAAGCCCTGTAAGAATAAAGATAATTGGAGATCCCTTTGAAATTATTTCTATAAAGTTCTATAGGAAGTATCTCAGATCGCTTTGTAATATTTTTTTGAGATTAAATTTTCATTGAATTAAAATTATAGGATTGTAAATTAATTCGGGTTTTAAATTATTTGGGTAGAATTTTGTCATTTGTTTTGGGTTATAGTCCAATAGGCAGTAGAAGATATAACTAGGATATATACATCAAATAATTGATAAGCAAAGGATTTCTTCTTTCCTATTTCCATAGTCAATGTGTCTTCTTGAAATTGTTAGAAATTCTAAATGTACATTATTTAACTTTTCAATATATACAACGCGTATACCAAGAAAGGATTTTATATGATATATTGATTTTTTATTGATATATATTTTTTTATATTATCGAAGCTCTATATGTGAAATAAAACGGTTCCATTATTTAAGAAAGGAAAAATAGCATTCGATGCATTGGCAGTCAGACGAAGATAGTTAGTAACTGACATTGTATCTGTACTCTCATATTTTAAGATGAATACCAGAACAAAAACAGATAAATATCTTTACATCTACCCTATATATATAAAATCCTAATGAAACTAATTTATCAAACGAATTTATGAAACAGCTTTATAAAAAGATTGTATGAAACGACGTTATGAAACGATTTTATGAAACGACTGATTAAACGACTGATTATGCTTCATGGCAATTTCTCCTAAAATATGGAATATTATGGGGTGAAATTAAAAATCTGTATCGATCTGCAGATTTCAAAACTGGTATTATAATTTCAAAATTTGAATTAGTTTTAGAGATATTAATTTTTTTCTAATTTTAAACGCTTTTCTCTAATGATGTCAACTCAAAATTTAACCTTTTTTTTTCATTTTAGAAAATGTTATTATTTTAAACTAATTTGGCGACAACTTTGGTTTCCCTTAAATGTATCCTAAGAAATGCAACATGTTACTTTTATTCCTCTCAATTTACTTGAAAAATCTTTTGCCAAATCGGAAGAATTTCATAGAGAAATAAAGAACTCGGTGTTTTTATGTTAGTGTGACGCAGGTGATAAATCGCCAAACGTTTTCACCCCGCATTTTTTTTTTTTTTTTTTTTGTATTTTATTGATTTTATTGATTTCTTTTAAAATATAATCCTTTCATCCACTTTATTTAAAATACAAAAATTTCATTTAAAACTGAAACATTTAAAATTAATGGTTTCCACCTCTTTCTTTCTCTTTTTTTTTTAAACGAAACGAAAAGAAAAATATTAGGCACAGATGTCCTATACGCACCGGCGTACCTAATTGGCGCCAAAAGGGTGCTATTTTGCTTGACACGGTAACCCGGCTATTGTTCTTTACTTATTAATAAATGTTTGTTTACTATTATTTTCTTCTTTAAAATTATATAAATTGTTTTGTTCTATAGTTTTTAATTAAACTTCTATTTATTTATTGTTATTTCATTTAAAAAATAATAGAACATAATTTAAAGATACATATGAAACTGATATTCGAAAACGAGGTTTTCGCCAAATTGTCGTAAAAAAAATCACGCCAAACTCGGTGCGTATATGACACCTGTGCGGAATATTAAATAATGCAACAAACCATCACATTTAATTTCAACTTCAAAGCAATGTTTTAATTTACCACTCGAAAAAAAAAATGAAAACTGGCGAATTAAAAAAAGATATTGGCGAGATTTGCAACCGGCTAATATAAAAGTACCAATAATTCTTTGCGACCATGGCAACTTTTATGTACTTTTATTCGATAAAAAAAAAAAAAATCAAAATGAAAACCTTTCATAAGAAAGCGAAGGGATTAGCCCATAATGGTTTATGGCAGTTACATGCTTTAGACAATTATAATATAGATGAAATGATGGCGATAGAATAATATTTGGTGACTTAGCACCTGTGCCTGGCTAACAGTAAAGTACCAAAATGGCACTGGAATATAAAAAGCGAAGTGTTCCGCCCAGAACTATTGATGATAGACATATGACTTAGGCTATTATTATAGATATTGTTTTCAATTGTAAAAACAGCGCAAAGAGTAATATTTCCTCACGATTAAAAATTTATTTACACGTAACTATTAAAAACGGAAAAAAACTTTAAAATTACTATTAAACGAGAACGTGTTAAAAGCAGGAAAATATTGAAAATTATGTCATGAACATTGTATTTACACGTGAGTATTGAAAGAGAAAGGAAACTTTAAAATAATAAATACATTAATATGCGTTTAAAGCAGCAAATTGTAATAATTACATCATATTTAAAATGGCCAGATAATAATACTGCCGATTAATTTAAATTTATCTATGCGGGTTATTAATTTCTTATTTCGACATGATCTTTTTAATTAATGTTCCCAATTCTAAGACACATGGATTAGTAATATTTACTTTCTGTAAACAAAACTATTTTCATGTAAACTCTAAAAAGAGAAAGAAAACTATAGTGAAACTTAGGTCAGATATTAAACGATACATTTAAATGTCTGTATTGTATTATGTTAATCGTTTTATAATTCTGTTAAAAATACCGAAGGCAAAGACTCTGTTTACTTAATTAATTTTATTTTAGCTTCTTTCTAAATGTTTAATTGATCTTCTTAATCAAACACGAAAACAACCATTGGATGTCTTCGCAGCGGCTTTAAATTTTCACAATAAATCGGAATTTAATGGAAACCCGTTTACACGGAGATCGCCAAGCGTTTTTTTCTTTATAATTCAATCTTCTCTAATCGTTTTAAAGCCGATCAAATTAGAGTGTTTTTAGATTCTGCGGTGTCTGAACGGGGGGTATAGCCTCCTAGTTTGACGATAAAAAGATAAAAAAAATATTTTAGACTGTCAGTTCTTTCAATTCTTTGTTTTAATTGTAACATTGATTCTTCTAAACATTTGTGGCATTGTCATGGGTAACTAATAGTATTAAATATTTATAAGTAAAAGTTAACAAAATAAAATCTAAAAGTCATCCTAAAAGTTTCCAAAATAAGATTTTTAGAACTTCTAAAGAAAAACCAACAATGTTTCAAATAATCTCCAACAAATAATTCACAAATTATCATGTAAAATTTATACATCGACTCATCAATTGTAGCTAACTCAGTCATGGGGAAAAAGTATCCTATACATACTTTACGAAATCGCCTTTCTTAAAAAAATGGCCATCCACATGACATTGTAGGAATATATGATTGAAACAACGAACTTTCTCGATTTAATCGATTTAGCATTCACATCCTGCTCAATACATCAGAAACTGTAAATCATCGAAATAACATAGATATTCACAAATGATATTCTAATCTTGTAATTAACAAAAAAAAAACTGTAAACTATATTATGGAATTGAATTCTGTAAAATACATTGCTTTCATTACATTTTTAACCCTTCATTTAACTTGATTTTTATATATCAAAATTAATTTTTTGATAAATTTTTCATTCTATTGCAATAGAATTGCTATACACGAGAATTATAAACATTATGTACACAGGAATTTTTACGAACACAATAGAATATTTTAGTAGTTTAGAAATTAATTAAAAATTAATAAATTAATTTTAACGCATTTTTCCGTTAGCTGGCCGCACGTGATAAATCGCCAAATTTATTTATAGATACAGGTGTATGCGAGATGCATATACCATAGAGTACCGATGGACTCCCGAAATCACGCTCTCCAAAATATGACAGCTGGCTGTAAAATTGCATTTAAGAGTTATTTTAAACACTAAAAGTGGAAGATATAAAATAAAAACTAGTTGGATGTGCCAATCCCAAAACTTTCTTGTATCTTATACATCTTAATATTTCAAAAAGTAGTTACATATGTTAATACTTTAATATTATTAGTTCAATACTATACGAACTTTGACTGTCATGTTAAATTTAAGCTTCAATCAATTAAACGGACTAAAAACGAGTTAATTTATATCATGATATTTTATAAAATTAATAGTTTTTCCTTATTCTGTTCTTATCAATTGTTTGCAAATAGCCGGCTTAGCAGGAAGCGAGTTTCCGCCACTGCACGAGCCGCCGATGGACAATAGAACTACCAAAAATCAAGAAAAGTATACAAAAATTGCTATCACGGAGCCTCTTTACTGCGCAGTAATGCCAAAATCAAGGAGGACCTGTTGGCCATAGCCAAAAAAATGTACAAAAAATTTGGTTCAATTGTATGCATAATTTTATACACTTTTCGATGGTTCAATAAAGAAAATGGCACAAACATCGCTATTACAGCGCCCCCCTTCCGGTAGATTTTTTTTTCAAATTCAGGGTAGGCTTGTTTGCCATAGCTAGAAACATACACAAAAAAATTTGGTTCAATTCCATGCATAACTTCATACAGTTTTCCATGGTACAATAATGAAAATGGCACAGACATCGCAATTACAGCGCCCGCTTCTGGCGGAATTTTTTTAAGTTCAGGAAGGACCTACTGACCATAGCCTTACACATACACAAAAAAATTGGTTCAATTTTATGCATAATTTTACAAAGTTTTCGATGGTACAATAATGAAAATGGCACAGACATCGCTATTACAGCGCCCCCTTCCAGCAGATTTTTTTTTTAATTGAGGGAGGACTTGCTTGCCATAGCCAGAAACTTGCACAAAAAATTTGGTTCAATTATATGCATAACTTCATACACTTTTCGATGGTACAATAATGAAAATCGTACAGACATTGCAATTATAGTGCCCCCGTCCTTCGGAATTTTTCCAAATTCAGGAAGGATTTTCGTGCCATGACCAAAAAAAAAAAAAAAAAAAAAAAAAAAACAAGAAATTTGGTCCAATTCTATGCATAACTTCGTACACTTTTCGATGATATAATATTAAAAATGACACAAAAATTGCTATTAGAGCGCCCCTACCGGCAGTTTATTTCCAAATTAAGGAAGGACTTGCTTCCCATAGCTAAGAACTTAAAAAATTTTTTTGGTTCAATTCTATGCATAACTTCATACACTTTTCGATGGTACAATATTCAAAATCGCACAAAAATCGCTATTACTGCGCCCCTTACCGGCTAATTTTTTCCAAATTCAGGGAGGACCTGCTTGCCATAGCCAAAAACTTAAAATAAAAATTTGGTTCAATTATATGCATAACTTCATACACTTTTTGATGGTACAATGGCGACAGACACACGGACAGACGGACAGGCACATGGACAGACAGACATTTTCAATAAACATGTTTTTGGGGATTTCTGACCCCTAAAACGTTTAAAACCGTCGAAAATCGTTAGTTTAAAAAATTTCGATTACAGTACTTTCTTCTATTGAAGATGGAAGAAAGTAATAAAAGGTGTAAGATATTAAAAAATATATATGCATTAATAATTTAATAGCGTAATAGTAATTAAGTTATGACTATGCGTTGAGAAAAAAAAAATAGGAATGCTGAATAGATACTTTAAATAACGTTTTTTTTCTTCCTTGATGCCATACCTTAAAAAATGGGACGGAGCAATATTATGTTTTAAATAAATTCACAAGTTCGCCCTTTCTACCATGTGTAAATCAAAGTCGAGAATTTACTGTATTCGAGGCCTATACATAAGGTAGCGGATTATGTGTTTTTTTTGGGGGGGGGGGGGGCAACATCAATTGCAGAAACGAAATTACTCGTGATTTTTAAGATAAGCATTAAATTCTTATAAAAGAGTGCTAAAAAACTATTTTTAAATTTATACTTATTTATAAATATTGATTTTTTTCTAATTCTTAGTCGACATTTATTTATAAATAGGATATAAATATACAGGGTGTAATAGAAATTATGTACGTTTATGGATGATAACATACTTTAGGACACATATATTTTATGTAGGAAACCTGGGCAGTAGTAAAACACACAAAGTAACCACTTGAAAGCGAACCGGAAAATTCAGAATTAAATTACGGAAGTAAAATTAACCATTCAATGAATAGCAAGCAATTTATTCTAAAAATATATAGTGGTAATAAAGGATACTGACCCACATGTTTACAGGTTACTAGCCATTCATAAATACTTGAAAAAAAAAAAAAATTAGGAGGAGGAGATAATTAGGTTACTTAAATATTTTTTTATTACTTCGTGTGGAGTATTCGATAAAGATCTAGAAACACTGAATTCAAGAAAAAAATATTTTCTTTGGGGTCATCCATATATGATGTCACACTTTTTTTCAGTATTTTTGACCCTCTCCCCTCCCCCTTTGTCATGCGGAGACGTCGTGGACAAAATTATTTCGTTGAAGTTTAATTAGTTTTTGCTGTTTTTTTAATGCATCACTAATAAAATACTCAAACAGTGATAAATATTTGGTTATTTAACAAGAATGTCTTAAAGTAAGAATACAGGGTGCCCACTAAAGTCCGTTCCCACCCTCTTAACTGCCGAATGACTGCATCTATATTCATAAACGTGGTGTCTAGAAATAGTAAAGAGGCTATGCGCTACTAGATGAGACCGCTTACAGCGACATCTGGTGTAAAATGGCGGCATTAGTGTTCCTATCGCGAAAACGACTCGAAATATGGGTTAAAAGTGAATGACAAGTTTGTAGAGCATCATCAATTTAGTTCGAAAGGACACCTTGTGAACATGAATGCTAAATGACTCTCGTTCTGATCATGAGTCTCGTTTTCGAAATAGGAATACTAAATCAACTGTTTTGCAACAGGCGACGCTGGCAGCGGTGCCATCTGGTAGAGCATAGCCACTTTACTATACCTAGACAAGACTTTTATGAGTATAGCTGCAACCGTTCGGCAATTAAGAGCATTGAAGGACTTTAGTGGGCACCCTGTATAATGCATTACAAATAATGCGTTAAAAATACTTATTTTACAATTGAGTAAAAAACAATTTAATGCACACATGTAAGTTAACATTCATTTCATTTTTGTTATTTTGTCTACTCAGAATTTCTCGAGAAATTTGTGTAGTCATCTTGAAAAATATATTTTTTTAAATAAAATCATATTATATATAAAAAAAAAAACTTTAATGCTTCGTGGTACCCTCTAAAGCATATAAATGCCACCAAAATTATTTTCGGTTGATAAAATGCTGTTGTGTGAATAAATAACCTATATAAATTTTATTTAATTTGAAATAATATTTCTGCATATAGATGGTAATGTATTCAAATATTTTATGTGTCCCTGTAAAAGAAATACAACTGCTACGCACTTTGGTTTCAATTTAAAAAGTGCTGTTGTGTATCTCAATAACCTATATTAATTTTGTAGAAATTTAATTAAAATTTCTGCTTTTAGCAGCAATCTTTCCGCGATTTTTTGTGTGGCCTTGTAAATTAATGCATAATTTCTACGTTCGTCAAATTAAAATTTAATAGAATTGTCATCGGAAAAACACATGTAGCAAAGTTTCAGCTCAATCAGATAATTGTTTTAAAATTATCTTGCAAGATTTGAACTAATCTTTTATGTGGCCCTGTAAAAAATGCGTAAGTGCTACGTTCCATAAATTATAATAATACTAGCAAACCCCGCGGCTTTGCTCGCGTAATATTTGAAACATGCCAAGTGATATTTATATGTCTAATTTTTATTAAAAGGCACTAACTAAATTTTAATTTTATTAAAAGGTAATATTTTATTTTATTAAAAGTTTTTTCTATTAAAAGGTACTTATTACTTTTAGGAATAATTCAAAAATTACTATTTAAAACAGTTTGATTAAACATCATTATTACACTGCAATGGCAGAAATGAGACTTAAATTAATAAAATGAAATAAAACTAAATAAATGATAATTTAGAAAATATTTTGAAACTTTTATGCTCAATTAATACCCTCATTTCAGTATTCATCTGAAGTTTTGAATTTTTTAGAAACCATCTTCTTACATCTTAAAATTAACCATCATGTCAAATTCCAAGTCCTACCACCTCTCTCAATATAAAGGGCTATGTTGAAACAGGAACTGTCACCATTAATTTGCCAACATTAATTTTGAAATTGGTTTGTTATTTCCTAATATTCCACAGAAACGTAATTTAAAAAGCTTTTAAAGCCCTTTTTTAGAACGTTTGTTTTTTAGAACCCCAAGTGGTAGAATCATCGGCATAAAATATAGCCTGTGTAGGATCAGAGACTGTTACCATTGATTCGCAAATATTACTTTTATAATCGGTTTATATTCCCTGAAATTGCATAGAATCGTAATTTAGAACTATTTTAGAATGCTTTTCGCACCTCTCCTTCGCTTCACGCCCCTTCGCGCTTATTTTCGACGTTCCTTCGAGGGCATTTATATTTTATAAGTAACTACCATGTCATATTTAAAGTTTCTAGCATTTTCAGTATCACAGAAATCGCAATTTAGAAAGTTTTTAGCTCCTGCAACCCTCTGGTGGTAGTGGAACAGACATAAAATATAGCTTATGTTTGAGGAGGTTCTATCACCAAAATTTGCCATCATTATTTTTTTTATCGGTTTGGTAAATCTTAAGTTTGCTTAAAAATTATAATTTATAACGCTTTTCACTCACTTCATTTTTTTTTAATTTGGAATTTTCTTTCGACTGTTTTTAGAAAGCAGTTGCATCTTGTAAGTAAATACCATGCCATACTTCAAAGTGTTAGACCTCTCAGTTGTGCAAAAAACGCAATTTAGAACATGTTTTGATTTTGCAACCCTCAGATGGTAGTGACAGCAACATAAAATATAACGTATGTTATAGCAGGACTGTCACCATTGATTTGCAACCATTACTTTTGAAATAGCTTTGGTATTTCCTTAGATTGATTAGAAATCGCAATTTAGAACGTTTTTAGGATGCTTTTCGGGCATTTTCACCCCTTTTTAAATTTCCAATTTTTTCGAAACTGTTTTTAAAGATCATTTATATCTAATAAATATGTACCTTGCCTAATTTTAAGTTGTTAGCCCCTACCGATCACAAAAATCGAAATTTAGAACGCTCTTTTTGCTCCTGCAACGTCTTGGTGATAGTGATACCGACATAAAATAGCGTCTGTGTTAGAGCAGAGGCTGTCAGCATCGATTTCCTACCATTACGTTTGAAATCAGATTAATTCTTTCTGAGATATTGCCGACAAATCGGTATTTAGAACGTTTTTAGAACGCTTTTCGCATATTTTGCTCCTGCATCTCCTCTAGGGTAGTGGAAACAGATATAAAATATAGCCTATCTTGGAGCAAGATCTGTCACCATCATTTTACACCATTATATTTAAAATCGGTTCAGTACTTCCTGAGATTACATAGAAATCGCAATTTAGAAAGCTTTTTACAACGCTTTTTGCGCATTTTGACCCTCTTTTAAATTTTGATTTTTTTAGGAAATGCCTTAGAGATCATTGATATCTTATAACTAACTACCATTCCAAATTTCACGATTCTAGGCCCTTCCGTAACGCAAAAGCCGCAATTTAGAACGGTTTTCTCCTGCGCCCCCTTTGGGGTAGTGGCACCGACATAAAACATCGCCTATGTTGGAGCAAGAGTTGTCACCATCATTTTGACGCCATTATTTTTTAGATCGGTTTGGTATTTCCTGAATTTGTGTAGAAACCACCATTAGAACCTTTTTTTAGAACGCTTTTCGCGCATTTTCACCCCTTTTAAATTTCGAATTGTTTCAGAACTGTTCTTAAAATCCTTTATATCTAATAAGTAGCTAATATTTCAAATTTCTAGTCCCTTCGGTGACGCAAAAATCGCATTTTTAGAACGTTTTTTTCTCCTGCACCCACTTTCGGGTAGTGGCACCGACATAAAACATAGCGTATACGGAGCAAGGGTTGTCACCGTCATTTTGACACCCTTATTTTGACACCATTATTTTTTAAATCGGTTTGGTATTTCCTGAGATTGTGTTGAAACGACCATTTAGAACGCTTTTTTGAACGATTTTCGCGCATTTTCACCCCTTTCAAATTTCGAATTGTTTAAGAACTGTTCCTAGAAATCCTTTATATCTAATAAGTAGCTAATATTTCAAATTTCATATTTCTAGGCCCTTCAGTAACACATAAATCGCATTTTGGTATATCGTTTGGTAATCGCATTTTTAGAACGTTTTTTGCTCCTGCAACCCCTTTGGAGTAGTGACACCGACATAAAACATAGCCTATCTTGGAGCAAGCGTTGTCACCATCATTTTGACACCAATATTTTTTTTTAAATCTGTTTGGTATTTCCTGAGATTGTATAGAAACTACCATTTAGAACATTTTTTAGAACGCTTTTTGTGCGTTTTCACCCCTTTCAAATTTCGAATTGTTTAAGAACTGTTCTTAGACATCATGTATATCTTATAAGTAACTAATATTTCAAATTTCATATTTCTAGGCCCTTCAGTAACACTAAAATCGCATTTTTAGAACGTTTTTTGCTCCTGCAACCCCTTTGGAGTAGTGACACCGACATAAAACACAGCCTATCTTGGTGCAAGCGTGGTCACCATCATTATGACACCAATATTTTTTAAATCGGTTTGCTATTTCCTGAGATTGTGTAGAAACTACCATTTAGAACGTTTTATAGAACGCTTTTTGTGCATTTTCACCACTTTTAAATTTCGAATTGTTTAAGAACTGTTCTTAGACATCATTTATGTCTTATAAGTAACTAATATTCAAAATTTCATATTTCTACGCCCTTCAGTAACGCTAAAATCGCATTTTAGAACGTTTTTTGCTCCTGTACCCCCTTTGGGGTAGTGACACCGACATAAAACATAGCCTATCTTGGAGCATGCGTTGTCACCATCATTATGAAACCAATATTTTTTTAAATCGTTTTGGTATTTCCTGAGATTGTGTAGAAACTACAATTTAGAACGTTTTTTAGAACGCTTTTTGTGCATTTTTAACCCTTTTAAATTTCGAATTGTTTAAGAACTGTTCTTAGACATCATTTATATCTTATAAGTAACTAATATTCAAAATTTCATATTTCTAGGCGCTTCACTAACGCTAAAATTGCATTTTTAGAACGTTTTTTGCTCCTACACCCCCTTTGGTGTAGTGGCACCGACATAAGATATAGCCTATGTTCTAAGTTGGACTAACACCATCATTTTGATACCATTACTTTTGGGATCGGTTCGGTAGTTCCAGAGCTTACCTCCGACAAATAAACAATTTTTTCCTATTTATAATAGGAGTATAGATTGCATTGTCATCAAAATTACATATCCTGAGCAAAGATACCGATATACCGAATCGGGATTGACTTCCTTATTTCTAGGTCTCCCCTGGACGAAACTTTCAGTCCCGGTCTCGAGACAACCAGTATTAAAATCATTATCTCTGACTGACCTAACTAGTGCAAAAATAACTAAAATTTGGCTCAGCCCAAAAACCTTTACAACAAATGCATATATTTTTAAATGACCATTATTTTACAATAAAATTTTAAAATTCATATTTTTAAAGGATAGTAGATTTTAAGGCAAAAAATTTTAAATACAGTAAAACTAGTGAAAAAATATCTGCCTATGACGGAATCCTTTCTTAAACGGAAAAATCTATTGATCCATGGAAAATGAATATAATTATACCTGAGAAAAAATAGACTACATTTACAACTCCTAAGAAGGGAACTTGTCTCTAAAGCTTTTTTTTTTCTTTCCTATGTGATTCCATCTTAAAAGATTTTACTTTATAGCATTTTTCATTGTCTCTAACACACGGAATATGGATTAACCTTATTAAAGGAGAAGTGAATCATTTACATATAAATAGAGATTCATTAATAAAACAAATAATCACAGCTTTTGGCACTTCTTTAAAAATAATAATTATAAACATGAAAAAAGAAAAGATATAATATGTATTTTTGGTTAGAACTCCTCCATACGAAACAACTTTTAACCATATCGATGTAAAAAACCATGTAGAAATTCAGTCAGGTCGGGCCAGGCTACGATTTGAACTTTTTTCCAGGCAGGGCCGAACTTTTTTTCCTATTGGTCGGTTCGGGACCAGACCTAGATATTTCGAACCATGCAGACCTCTAGTGTAGACCACCAGCATACTTTGAAAACAAGTTTAACGTAAAATCTATACGCTGCCTATTTTATGTCCAAAGGAGAGGCACTGTCTTATATTGACTTTTAATAATGTACAATTTGTAGTTCATCCCTATCTTGCATTCAAAATGAGTCAAAAACTCGTCGCTCAGAGGCATGGATAAATGGTGTAAGTCACGAATTTTGGATTTTGATATCTCTGCGAATTTTAAAGATATCGAGATGAATTTTTTTGTGTTTAATTCAGGAATAGACAAGGAAAAATTTCCTAATTGGGAATTTTATTCTACAGGGTTCGTATAAAAATTTAATTTTTGTATTTTCTCATATAGACCCTCCATGGAGTTGAAACTTATCTCATCAAATTTTGCACCTTTTTTTTATGAAACTTTTCAATTGGAAGTATGTGCCTAGGGGCAATATTTAAGAAGATAGCCTATTGTTTCGATATTTATGAATCACCCTGTATATATTGTGATTGCAACAAAATTGAAAGAAGTCGAAAAGAAACAGCTTCAAGTTTAATCCGTATCACATGGATTTACACTACAGTTAATGACCTGTTTTCTTTCACGATTAAAATAAATTTCATTATGCAATGCGATATTTAATCTTAATGTATTTTATCGGTAATTCAAAATTGAAATTTTTTAAATTAAACAGTTGGAAATTGTGATAAAAGAGCTTAAGTAAAATTAAAATCTAACTTTGCAACGCTTTTTTTTCTTTTTAATTGTAGTTTTAATTAACATTTTCATTCTTCTTTATTTACAATTAAATATATATATATATATATTTTTTTTTTAACTACATTTTTTACTTATTATAATCATGTTTTTTGAGTTTTAGATTAATTACATCGAAAGAAAAATTCCGTTTAAGTCATTTATTTCTTAAATTTTCACGGAAAATTAAGATTACATTAGTTTAATAGCAAATTTTGAAAAGGAAACCTTTGCAATGAAAGTTCATTTGTTTTCAAAATCACTGATAAATTTAAAGCTGCAAAGTTAAATTTTTTTTTAGAAAATAAAAAGAGCCGGAGATTTCTATATAAATTTTTTTTACAGTTTATTGATACATAAGGAATTTTTTTGTTTAAAATTTGTCAGCAAGAAAAAATTGCCTCACATGATTAAATGAAATACTTTCTTTAGATAACTATCTTAAGTTAAGCTAATTATATTCCTTACAGTTAACTTAATTTTGAACTTTCGTCATTTGCATTGCTTTCATCATTATCTTCCTGGGTTAATCGCGCGTTGCAGAAAATGGCTTTTCTAAAAGCGTTTGTCTTTCATGATTCAAGTAAATTCCATCTTGCACCTTGATAATTAAACGAAAATAATTTTGTCATAAATGGAAAGTAAATACTTTCTAAAAAAACTCTAAAATTTGAACTAATACATGCTTTGCTATTATAAGGAATTAAACAAATTAGAATGGAAATTATTGCTAATATAACAATAAAGATCATGAAGATTAAAATAAATAAATATAAAGATCCGGCTTAAAGATAAATTTAAAAATATTTAATCGTTTTTAAGTACAATAATATAATGTTCAGTTGCTTATTTTGATCATGAGTAAAGAGAAGAGGCAGGGATTTTTTTTTTTTTCAGTTAGCTTCATAATTGCTAGTTGAGTTGTAATATTCGTAACATGTTATATATGTAAAATATTTATATTGCATACTTTTCCTCTAAAACTTTATATATTTAAAGCTTAGTATAAAACAGAATTTACATTTAAAAAATCATTTTAATCTCATGACCGCTACATATCTCAAATCTATCATACTTCATTAAATAAAATGATCTCTTTAAATAGTTAAGTCAAAGTATGTTACGTTCTTTGCAGAGAACATAATTTTACAGCTTGACCGTTTAGAAATGTTTATGATTAGGATAATTGTGCAAGTTAATGTATTTCTTAAAATCTTTTCTCTCGCGATTCAAGTAATGTAATTTTATTTATAATACTTCGGCAGAAGGTACCTTGTGATAAATTGGAAATACATCCTTTGCAAATAAAAAGAGTCAAAATTATAGAAGAGATTAATCAAAGTTATTTTAAATGCTAATTTTGATGTTGCAATCCCTTGGGGGAAAACATGGAAATAAAATTGTATGAAATTCGCAAATAATTAAACTGTCGAAGTTTTGAGGTAAGTTTTAAATAATTTAACACATTTTGAGAATTTCATGTACAGAAATTAATCAGTTATTTTGGATTAATATGTTATTTCACGAGTTAACAAAATTTTAGTAGGATGCTTAGAAAATGCAAGTTGTACATGCGTTTCCCGTTTAACCACATGCGGCTTTACATAAAATTAAGAATCACTAATTAGAACGATCAAAACTGAAATAATATTTATTATAATAAATTGTTAATATGAAATTTTGAGATAAGATACATTTTGACAAGTACACATTTTAATGATTTACGTCAATGTCATCCTTTTAATTTGTTTTACATAGTTCTATCAATGAGGAGTAGTGTAATAAAAATATAGATTGTATAATTTAAGTTATTATCATAAATTTTAGAAAGTTAATCTGCTTCTCAGGGGAAAATGATCTTCAAACTTTTCTTTTATAAAGTTTATACTAAGCAAATATACTCACAAAATGATTTTGTTTTGCTGTTTTTGCATGCAAATAGTATGCAGGAGACTCATAATTTTGTTACATGCTCGATGCGCGTATCTACACCTCTGTTTAAATGCACCATTCTGCCGAAAACATGCAAAATATGAGATAATGATGTTTTTCTTATTTTATCAAACTGTTTGACAATTAAACTCATTTAATGTTAAATGTGCTGATTTATTTTTATTATATTTGTGTGCTAAATAATATCTTCAAGGAAATAACCGAAAAGATATTTTAAAAATCTTATAAAAGATAAATTACTTTAAATTTTTTCACGAATAGTTAATGTAACTTCCTTTTCTTGGAAATATAGTTTTAAATCATTACCTCTTTTTTTTTTTAAATTCTCCATGAATTATATATTTTTAATCATTGTTTCAGTTTTTTCCAACTCTGTTTCGTGCGTTTCAGATTAATTGCTTTGTGATTTTTTTTGTGTGCGTAACGAATCCATTTCGTCCATTTTCAAATAAAATTTACGGTTACATCATATCAATCGTAATGTCTGGAAAAAAGTAAAAAGGAAAACTATTTCAGTAAAAATTTATTTGACTTTACAGAGACTGACATTTTAAAAAGAAAGAATATTAAATTTCATAAAAAAAAGACATTTCTTTGAAATTTTCTTTTCAAATAAATGAAACATTCAATGACAGTTATTTTTCTGTATTTCAAACATGTCATTTAACTCTTAATCTACTGACGATACTTATAAGTATTATTAAAATAACTTGTTATAAAATTCATGTAATGTGTCGATTAATAATAATACAGTTTAGAATGAGTGTAGATGCATTATTTTATCTTGTTCCAAAAGCATTATTGCTTACACAAAACAAAAATATTTTTAAAAGGATGATTTATTTTGCTTTTGCATCTTTTCAGCTTTCTTGGCGTTAGGGAGTGGGGGGTTTCAATTCGGAAATATTATATTATTTCTATTGTCAGAACATCATATTTGTACATTTCCTAAATCTACAAAATAGTAAGAAAAATATTTAAAATAAAATTTGAGTATGGTCATAAATATTTCAAAAAATCCCTAAAAATTCAAATTTAATTAATCCTTCTATATTCTTCAATCCTTCTGAAATACTTCTAAAATTTATTAAATGGCTATGCAAGTCTTCTAATGTAGTTTCAAAAATTCAGGAAAATTGCTTTAGAAGATAAAATTTTCATGAATTCATAATTCAGTACACAAAGGGTTAAAAATGAAATACATTAGTAAATTTTCGTTTAAAATATATTTTCTGAAAAACAGTGCACTTTTAGTTGGTGAGCGAATGTTCTTTTGAAATATGACTACATATCAATACAATTTTTCATTTTAGTTAGATAATTACTAAACATATATTTTATACTATACAAACATATATTTTATATCCTTATATTTAATTTTAAGAAGTTAATTCTCTAAAGAAAACGACAAATTTAAACGGTCTAGGAAATTTTTCCTTGTGTATGTTAACTTGTTCAGAATTTTAATTTATTTAATACTAATAGATTTCAAAGCATTTCAATCATGTTTAGAAGTTAATTTAAACTACATTATACTTTTAGAGGAAAGCTTGTGAAATTCTTTATATCTTAAGATAATCAATTATGCACATTTTGTAAAATGTATGCTAAATAATATGATTTCCAAATCTCTGAAAATAGCACCGTTTTAAATATCTGAATTTCTGCTACTTATAAATTATTATTTTAATAAAGAAAATTATGAATTCTACAAATGTACGTACATGTTAAAAACAAATTTAACCATTATGCAGTTTTGATAGTATGATAAAACATTAGCATACAGAATTATCTTGTTAAACAAAAGTTTTTTAACACATTTTAATTCTCAGAGTAACACTCAGTGGTGGAAAATTGGCACAGAGGTGGAGCCTATTGACACCGCTAAATTTTTATGGTATTATTCAGTTTAATAAAAACTCAGAAATTTGATCATTAGATAAGAGGCAAAATACTACTACAATTTAGTGGTGCCAATAGGCTCCACCTCTGCGCCAATTTTCCACCACTGAACACTCTTTACAGATTAATATACTGCGTATGTAAGCTTATTATGCTTAAAAGAGTTTTTAAATGTTTTAAGTGCTTAAGGCATAAATTAATTTCATTTTAGAAAGACAAATTATTTTTCTAAAAATGAACTTTCTAAACGAAAGAAAATAAGCTCCATACAACAGGCGGAAAATGGAAATTCTAATTTCCTCTCCATCTTTGCTTTAATAACTCTATGTTGTGTCAAAGATAAAATAACTCGCATATTTTTTAATTGTAATCAATGTCATGATTTTTTTTTTTAGTTATTCTCAATTTATTTATTTTAACTTTTAACTTTCTGATATATTCATGAACGCGTGTTTGAACGTACATAATTGGAATTGGTAGATAAATTAAGTGACTAAAAAAATAACAGTTTTTTCCCAAAAGTGCTATAAAATTGCAATTATACGTGATCATTTCCTATGACCAGTTTCGAGGATTTTCAAAACCAGGTTTAAAAAACATGTTTCAGCATTTTCTTCAATTTCTTCTGCCTTTATAAAAAAATTAAACCTGGTACATGATATTTCGGAATCTGAATAAGCATAGGTGTAAGTTGTATAAATCTATGAATGAAATTGACTTCTTGAATTTATCAGAAAATAGACTCTTTCTTTTCGAAAACAGCCTTAACCCCTTCAGGATGGATGGACGTCATTTAAAGTCATTTTAAATTTTAATACCTGTAATTACGTATAGAAAGTTTCACCCTGTTTAATTCAAGTATTCTACGATTAGAGGAGGCAAATAGCATGAATAAAATTTTCTGGTACTAACAAACAAAAATCATTTGCACCCTTTATTGAACTTATAAGTGACACCTCTCCTGAGGAGGTTAAGCGGCTACACTCACATATGACATTCACAATCTAAGGTCAAAACAATAGAAAAGTTCTCTAGAAATTTATCGTTTGCATTTCAATACTTTTAAATGATTATTTTTGATTAAGGTATCGGAGGACCCCGTGAAGTTTAATTCGATTTATAACCATGCCACACCAAAATTTTATATTTTGGAGTACGAATGAGCATTTTATTTTTTTACCTTTACAATGTACTATTCAAAAACTGAAATATTACACTTTTTTAAAATCAGTTAATATTTGACAGCACTGTGAATTGTTCTTTGAGAGCATATGTTTTTAAAAGGACAGTTCGAAATAGCAATTACATGAAAAATTTTGAAGGCTCTGTTGAAATTCAGAATGTTTTATGCTCCTTAAAAGATGCCCTTTCAACCTAAATAAACAATAAAAAATTAACACAATGTGGTTATTTGAAACAAAAGTTTTAATAGACGTGTTTTTTATACTTCCGTGAAAGCATAAATTATAATTAGAAGTTTTTAATATAATAAACCAGCTCAATAATATAGGGGGAACCATTTTAGAATGGACGTTGTGACATTTTAGATAACATACTTTCTGAATAATAATAATAATAATAATAAAAACTTTTCAAACATATTATTATGAAATTGCTGTCACCATTGTTGTACCTTTACATATTAAAAATTACAAAGGAGCGAATATTTTATACTTCCGTGAAAGTATAAATTATAATTAGAAGATTTTAATATAATAACCCAGCTCAATAATATAGGGCGAGCCATTTTAGAATGGACTTTGAAACATTTTAGATAACATACTTTCTGAATAATAATAATAATAAAAAAAACTTTTCAAACATATTATTATGTAATTGCTATCACCATTGTTGTACCTTTACATATTAAAAATTACAAAGGGCGATAAAATGAACCCCACTCAATAATATAGGCTAGAGTGAAACTTTTTAGATTGAAAATAATGATATTTAGAAACTACACAGTCTTCTGAATAATAGGCCTATATAAAAAATAATTCCGAAAGTTTCTTAATAAAAGGCCAATAAAGGCCTTAATACATAAACTATAGCGTAAATATTTTTAAACATCAGTTATTTCTCCGGTCTTACATATATCAGTAGCCTAACTCATAAGTTCATACATCTTTACTCTAATCTCACATCAGTAGTTTTTAAGTCATCTGCCTCCAAATTATGAAAAATTGAAGACACAGGTACTAGAACTTTTACTTTTGCCAAAATATCAGTGTTAATTCTCATGTGATAACCCGCACGTTCACAAACAGTTTTTTTCCCAAACACAAATTAGTGACAATCAGCAAAAATAGTAAATCTACAGGAAAAATATATCAATTTATAAATAAAATACAAAGGTTCCAAATTATCTCGCTTTTTTACGTGCGGTAATCTGGTGCTATATTATTTTTCTAATATTATAACATCAATATTATTTTTCTCTCTGTGTTATTTTCAAAAATGCAGAATAAAGAAAGACATCACTTATTAGAGTGCTCTTTAAGCATGCCAATATAATTTTTTATTCAAACCGCCGCGGCGAGCGGCCTCTCTTCGTCCGCGGCCTTTTATTCTTCCAACCTATCCCGATTCTTTTGCGGAAGCAAGGTTCGTAGGTCCCCAGCCACGTCCCGAGTAAAAGACACTCTAGCGAAAGCCAGATTGAAAAAATAAATCAAAAATTGAAACCGGACAAATTAAAAAGGGAAATTGCAAAAATTAAAGACACCGTAAACCGGTAAGGGACGGCTCGGGGCGATGAAGCTACCGAACGACTCCGGCTGCTTCGAGCTCATTATTATTCTCGGTCGGGGGTGGGCGGATGGTTCAACCGCCGTGGCGAGCGGCCCCTATTCGTCCGCGGTCCTTTATTCTTCCGCTTATTCCGACTCTTTTGCGGAACCAAGGTTCATAGGTCCCTAACCACGTCCCGAGTGAAAGACACTCTAGCGAAAGCCAGATTGGAAAAATTGAAACCGGACAAATTTAAAAGGGAAATTACACAAATTAAAAACACCGAAAAGCGGTAAGGTAGGGCTCGGGGCGATGAAGCTACCGAAAGACTCCTGTTACTTCGAGCCTATTACTCATCATCTCGACTTTCCTGTGATTTCATGTAAGCAGAGAGGCACTGAAACTTCGGAATGGGGTGATTTTTGCACATTCCAGTAAACGTTTTTATCTCCCTGAAAATATGCTACTTATCGCTACTTATGCTCATCGATATACTTAATCCCCAGTGCACATGTGAAGTACTTGTATTTTTCAGATTCATACTATACTCTAAGATTATGTAAATAATAATTGAAAATGAGGCACCAAATTACCTCCACTTACCCTAAATTCTTAGAATGTCCGTTACGTAAAAATTTAAAAACTGAATCAGTAAATAAAAATCTGCAAATTAAAAAATGCATGTTATGGTTAATTTTAAAGGAGAAGTTTGAGCAATAATTATTTTACTTATAGTTTAAAAAATAGGTAATGAAATTTATAGCATAGGACTTATTCGTCGTATGTATATCTCATACGTACATATGTGTGTTTGTATATATAGAAAGATATATATACTAGAGGTCTGCACGGGCCGGAATTTCCAGGCCCGGGACCGGCCCGGCCCGAAGGAAAGCTATTTTGGCCCGGCCCGGCCCGGTGTAAAAATTGAAAGTTCGGCCCGTGCCCGGCCCGGCCCCTTTACATTTTTACCGTTCTCGGCCCGGCCCGGCCCGTACAAAA